>CM002491.2:19451441-20651441 GCA_000573905.2 Oryza punctata | reverse complement strand
CCCCCCTTTATCTCAATTCCCAAGTGTCAAAATCATCTGCTCAAAATCTCTGTCCGTGAATAATCTCATAATTTGAATCTTCGTACTCAAATCCCCTTTCTAAACCTCTATCGAGAAATTTCCCCTTCAAATAATTCCAGCTCAGTTGCTCTCCAAAGATTTGAGTCCGCACTCAAATCATCTCTGATTACTCCTTGCGAAGGGCCCATGATTGCAAATCTCAAGTTTGGAAAATTTGAATCTCTAACCTAACCTCTCATGTTTTCATTTCGAGAATAGCTTTAAAATTCGAATCCTTATATTCGGATTTCTCTCCTAAAACCATATCCGCAAATTTTGTCGAATGCTCGAATCCAAACTCGGTCCAATGATTCACCTCCATATCCTGAACTTTTCCCTTGGTCCCTGAAATCAATTCTTGATTGTTTCATCCTCTCTCTATCTCTATTTCCATCCATCCATCTATCTATCTCCCTTTGAATCCTTTCTCAAAATATTCCTCCCAACTCCAAGATGCATACTCTAATCAAATTCCCTCCTTGAACTCCAACTTTCAAATCTTCTCTTCCTCATCCCCTCTCCCTTAAATCCCTTACAAATACTCCTCCATGTCCAAAATACTGAATTCCTTATTCGATTCCCTTTGTTGACTCTCCATATTTTTTTGAGTTCAAATATAAATTTTGAATTCAAATCCCACATCAAATGCCTCTCAAATTCGTTCAAACAACTCCCTGGATAATATCAAGCCATTTCCATCAGTTTGGGATGCCTCTCCTTATCTCTCGGCCCAACCCAATCTCTTCCTCCCCCCTTCGGCCGCTTGGGCCGCTTCTTCTCCTTTCCCTCGGCTAAGTTCACCATCCCACTTTCCCTTGCCCTCTCTCGCAGGCCGCGTGTCCGGCCCAGTGGCGAAAGACCACCTGGTCGCTGGCCCGCATCTCGCTCGCTCGGCATGCGCCGCGCACGTGTCGGGATGGAGGCGCATCTCCACCGCCCTCGCCCTCTCCTTCGCCGTGCGCCCAATCCGCTCGCATTTAGTGGATGCTTACTATCTCCTTCATAGTCCCTAGCAGCTACACCATGATTCATGAATAACTGAGGTTATGTGATAGGTTTACTTATACATGTGGTTTTCTGCAACTTGTCCACTAATTGGTACGCGAAGTGTAATTTATCATTTTAAGTAAAAAATATATAATATATTAGCTGAACCTATAGCTTGACAAATGTCCTAATTACAAAATAGATAACAATAGGAAAATAGATATCTATCACTTACTCTCCTTACGATCTGCGATACGATAATCCCATTTCCACCCAGATCCAAAGGTGCCCCTGGTATCGTATATAGAACCATCACGGTGGCTGCTCGCAATAAGTGGCGTCCAAACATGATAGTCATAGTGGTAGTTAACTGCGCGATCATTGAACTCTTCATATTCATCATCTTCACTAACCTCACTGGCCCTTTGGTTCCTTGCAACTTCTTCACCATCTAGTAGCTCCTGAACTGCCACTTCACCATCTATTAGGTTCTGAACTGTCCCCCTTGGATCTTGTTTGCCACCGGTGACCTCCGCAGCTGTCCTAGAAGCATCTTCATCGCCATACGTGGTAGGACGGCAATGGCCATAACGAGAGATGAACTCCTTAGTTGCAGCACTATCCATGCCTTGGGTGATGGGAAAGTGCTTGTCCATGGAAATGATATTATCTTTGGTTGTGTGGATAGGATCGTTGGCAGAAGGGATGAAGCGGTGCCTGTATGGTATACCGAATCCCTCGCCTTCCACTCCACTGCCGCTGGCCATGTTCCGAGATCCAGGAAATCTATGAACAAAGAGCATAAATGGGTAAATCTTTGCATCCCATTCAAGTGCCACCAGTCAGGATTGAAATAATCTCCCTAGTTATACTCAAAACACCAACATGATATAAGAACAAATAGTTCTAACAAACAAAACTAAATTCAACAGAATCTATATCGAGAACTTTAGCAAGAGACGGAAGGCCCAAACTTCAGGATCAGAGCAGGAGAACACACCGAGAAACACGATGGGCAGGAGGGTTAAGCGTCCCCATGACTGAAGCGACTCTTGGCGCAAGCGCCGGTAGCCACCCGCGAGCCGGACCAGAAGTAGCCATGGAAGAGAGGAGAGATCGCGTGACGGAGGGGATTGAGATGCGGTGCAGCAGGGCAGAATAAGGCGCGAGGATGGGGCATCGGAGGAGGCGAAGAATCGAGCGCGAGGGGATTTGCATGTGCTCCACGTACGGAAAGGAGGGCGAGGAGAAGGAGAACGGGCAGCGGCGGCGGACTTCTCCGGAGGTTTGGTCCGGTTCGTGATGTGTGTCATGTGTAATCTTGCTAACCCAACAGTCGAAAAAAAGCCCTCTTCGCGATTGTTGTCAGGTTGTCATGCCGTAGACGGTGAGCCCGAACACCAACAGATCTTTTTTAAGATAAAATGTTTTTTTATATAAACAAGGGAGTGGAATTATATTCTAGTCTTTGCAGTAATATATAATACAAGACAATTATTTTTTTCACAATATAATTAAATGCTGCATCTAATTTTATGTAAGAAAAATATCCGAATTACATCCCTGATTTATTGGGTAAGCATGAATAATCCCCTTAAACTCGAAAACCAGATTAGGGGTGACAAAATCCCGGTAGGTACCCGCCCCTACGGGGTTGGGGTCGGGTCTAATTTTCAACCCGCCCCTAGGCAACCAGATTAGGGGCGAGGCCCCGCTCAAATGCGGGGACAGGGGCAGGGAGCTATTCTCACCCGCGGGTTACATGCGAGGCCCCCAGGATATAAGGCCCATCAATAATTTCCAACCAAATTTTATAAGGAAAGCATGGACACTAGCTGGTACACACAAAATAAATATGGAATCAAAGTAAACTATTTTATTACATCACTGGAATTAGTCCTTACATAAGTTGCCATCATGGACAGGCCCATAGATGAGCAACGCAACAATACATAAAGCCATAAATGCGATAACACGGAAGCTAAAAAGCGGCGAGAACCTAAGCGACTGGGCGACTAGGCACTAGGCGAGCGCCTAGGCAACCAACTTATTCCACAGGCGAGGTTTGGGGCTAGGCACGAAACTTCTAGAAGTCTTCATACTCGACTTGCTGCTGGAGAGACTCCTCAGCAGTAGGGTCGACGTCTTCATCTTCAGGGTCTATATATATATATATATATATATATATATATATATATATATATATATATATCAAGGGTGAGTACTTTATGTACTCAGCAAGCCGGGGAAAGAATGACATGTTTGGTTAAGACAAGGAGGCTAGGGTTTTGTTTGAGAAAGCAGCCTTTTTTTTGGCAAAAGTGATTTATTTCACGAAATCTCTAGTGAATCAAAATTTCTTAGTTATCGGGAGAAGGCTCATGCCTCGTCCTATTCCACAAGTTGCTTTGTAACAACTTATCACAAAGAGTAACAATCAATTATTAACTGGTTTTCTCTATTAGGTTTCTTTTCACTTTCACAGCAACTCAGTTCAAACCAACAACACTATTTCTCATAGTTAACCTAGCTTTCTCAGCACAACAACACCTTGGTGCCAATAGGACACCACATGTCACACAGACCTGTTCCTAACCACAGAGGTAGCCGTTTGCCACACAGGCGAACTCTGGAAACGATTCCCTTCCACCAACCATTTTCATCAAACATTTGTCAACAAATCTACGCTATGAGAAACACCTTACACTCGCCCATGACCGTGGGCACGACTATTCGAACAGTTCATTAAGCTCGTCACGAAGCTTAACCCACACGACACGAAGCTGACACCGTCTACCCGTCGGCAACAGAAGTTCGTGACAAGGCTTTTCCAAAGCTAACCCATGAAAATCGCATGCCACCTAGTTGGGCCAAGTCTCTTAGCCGAGCATCAAGCAAGATCAGCCGTCATTCACTCAGGAATACCGAGGATGTCACCTACTCCTACTTGGTACCGTGTGCTACATTAGAGGCATTAGAACACCCAAAAAGGGCTATCAAGATCCAAAACTTCGTCTCCTCGTCCTCGGCATCCCACAACCATTAGCACACCAAACTTCCATGTGATAACCATTTACTTAGCCAGAGGCATCCCATGAATACTCGTGGGGTTGCACGGTAACGTGTTTGGATGGATTTCCCAAAGGAAACGATCCTTAATGGTAATACGCGACCAAACCACAAATACATGGCCTCGCATCATCACCATTTTCACAACCCATTTTATTTCGCAACACATCGGTACCACGTACCATATTTTTAAGCATGAATTTGGAATAACCCAAGTTTCCCACACGACAGTACAAACGTAAGCATGACTAAGCGAACTACCTCGGTAATCGTACCCAATGGATAGCGATACCGGCGCAAACATGTGTGGAGCTATCAAAGATAAGGGATTACCAATACCCTAGGTAAAGTGAGTGCATCTATTAGGTCGGTCCGTCGGTTGCGTAAACAATCTGAGGCCTAAACAATATTATCGTGTACACTAAGTAATGCATTTTTCAAACAAAATAACTTGCAAATATAGGGGCAATTTGATCAAGGGGCTTGACTTGCACAAGATGCGGGTCTTCTCCTTCGAAAACGGCGTCCGGAGCTTCCTCGTACACTGCTCTATACGCGAAAAGGAGAATAAATAAATAAAAGGCAATAAAACAAGCTCAAATCAAAGAAACAAGTGTGCCACCGTGTAGATCTCATTTTTAGAAAAATTTAGAAAGTTGAACGAGGTCAAACAGGGTTACGGTTGATTTTCTAGGAATTTTCAAAGATTAAAGGATTTTCTGGAGTATTTGGAATTGATTTATTAACGGAGAGGGAATATTCGGTTGGAATATTGTGCTAACTCGGATGGCAAGGGTGGGGCCCACCTGTCAGTGACTGAGAGAGAGGACAGAGGTGTGGGGCCCACCTGTCAGGGGCTGAGGGAGAGGAAGGAGGTGTGGGGCCCACCTGTCAGGGGCTGAGGGAGGGAAGGAGACGTGGGCCCGGGTTGTCAGTGGCTCGGGCCGTCGTCTTCCTCTTCCTCTTGCCCGGCTCGGCTCAGGCGTGGTGCGCCACAGTGGCGAGGCGCGGCCGGTCGGCCAGGGAGCGGCAGCGGTCTTCAGCGAGGCGCGGCCGGCGGCGGGGTGGCGGCACCGAGAGAGGGAGAGAGAGAGAGATCGAGAAAGAGAGAGAGCGGCGAGGGGTGGTGGAAACGGGGGAACCCGGGGGCCCTTTTATAGGCAGCGTGCGCGTGCGGGATGCGGCGAGGGGGGTGGGAGCACGACGACGAGACGTCGACGCGGTGCGGCGCGGGGCTCGATGCGGGATAGGACACGGGCATGACGCAAGAGAGGACGTGGGCGCGGCGCGGGTGCGGGGTGGCGCGGCGTGGCGTGCGCGTGTGGCGCGTGCGACGCGTGCAGTCGGAGGAGGAAGACGATGAGCAGTGCTAGGCCGGGCCATGGGCCGAGAGAGAGGGAGGGAGGAGAAAAAATCTGGGCCGGCCTGCTCGTGAAAGAAGGGGAGGGGGAGAGAGGGAGTTGGGCCGGCCTACTCGGCGAGAAGGTGAGAATAAGAAAAGGGAGTCGGGCCCGAGGAGGAGAAAAAGGAGAGGAGGCCCGATTGAACAGTGGTATTTTGCAATTTCTTAGGGACTTTCAGAGTTGAAATTTGAGGGAATTTTTGGAGGATTTGAATTTGAATTTGACCACGGATTTGACAAAAATTGAGAGGATGTCTAGGAGGGGATTTGAGATCTATTTTGGTACAAAATCCAATAGGAACCAAATTAAACTCCAAATTTTTAAATGAAGGGGATTTTAAACAAACCAATAAAATTAAGGTGCTACAGGGCGGGCCATCCGCAGAAGGATCATGACTAGAGGCGTTATTCTGCGAAGCTTGCGGCGGACCAGGCACGACAGGACAAAGTCAGAAGGAGCTCTCGCCAGTGGCGATAGATGAGGCGGACGGACAGCGCGATAGACGGCGTGCGGGTTAGGAGGGATGCAATGGCATAGAATGAAAATATTTGCATCCTCGGTAGTATGTTCTGAAAGTGTTATGAATTGAGTGGCAAATCCTGAAGATGGTACGAATCGAATGGTATATTATGAAAACTCTCCACTTTTTGAATAGAGGGGGAGAGGAGAATTTATGGGGGGGAGAGACGAGGCATTTTTTTCCACACTGGACAGCCCCGTGTGCTATTCAAACCCTAAATTACTTGCAATAGTGCTGTGGGGATTTTTCAACACTTGTAATAGGAAGCTATGTAGGATCGGAGCAGCCAATGATGGAGTTATATATATTTGATTTCGATTGAAACAAATGAGTAAACTAGGACGACCAAGCACCATGATTAATTCAAAAGTTATACAAGAGATGTATACAAAATTAAGTACATTTACACATCGTAAAACATCAGTGTACGTCTCGGTTAGTCAGTTAGCCAGCGGTTGGTTCGTTTCGTCGGCGCTCGTCTTCGGTTGCTCCCGCGCGAACCGCTTCCAGTACCAGTGGCGCGCCCAGACGGTGGCCATGGACTCGAGCGGCACGCCCTTGGTCTCCGGCAGGAAGACGGCGATGAATGCGGTCATGACGGCGACCCACGCGGCGTAGTAGGCGAAGGTGCCGTACCTGAACCGGCAGAGCATGGCGAGGAACGACTGCGTCTGCACGAAGGTGAGGCCGAGGCCGATGGACACGTTCATCGCCTGCCCCGCCGACCGGATGTCCACCGGGAATATCTCGCCGGGGATCACCCACCCCAGCGGCCCCCATGACCAGCCGAACCCCGCCGTGTGCAGGCACGTGAAAGCCACCACCGCCACCGCGTACGGCCTCGCCATCGCCTCCGACCCGTTGTTCCCCACCTGCGCCCCCATGATCCATGACACCCCAACCTTCAAGAAAAAGCTCAAGCCGTATGTAATGTACGTGTGAAGCTCAAACCGGAACAAACAGCTACTGATGAAGTGAACGTGTGCAATTAATTATTACCTGCGCGATGATCATGATGGCGCCGCCGACCATGAAGAGCACCTTGCGGCCGTACCGGTCGATGACGAGGGTGGAGAGCATGAGGCAGACGAGGTTGACGGCGCCGAGGATGACGTTGCCCATCAGCGCGGCGTTGCTGCCGAACCCGACGGTGCGGAACACCAGCGGGGAGAAGAAGGAGATCACGATGACGCCCGTGAGCTGGAAGAACATGGGCATGGCCACGGCGAACACCAGGTACGGACGGTACTCCCGCCTCGTCGCCATCCGCCGGAACGCGCCGTCCTCCCCCTGGCGCGCCACCTCCACGGCGCGCACGATGCCCTTCAGCTCCGCCTCCACGTCGGCGCCCGCCCCGCGCACCCGGAGCAGCGCGGCGCGCGCGCGGGCCGTGTCGCCGCGCATGACGAGGCTGCTGGGTGTGTCGGTGAGGAAGAGCGCCCCGAGGAAGATGACGACGGCGGGCGCCCCCGCGAGGCCGAGGGAGAGGCGCCACCCCCAGGGGACGCGCGACGCGAAGTAGTTGGTGACGGTTGCGATGACGACGCCGACGGCGAGGAAGAACTGGAACCCGGCTGTCAGCGAGCCGCGCCACCGCGTCGGGGCCATCTCGGCGAGGAACAGAGGAGCCGCCTGCCCATTTCGTTCGTCAGAAAACCAAACGACATGATCGATCGAACCCGTCGTACGTGCTGCAACGCGCGGTGCACCGCACTAGCTAGCACTCGTACGTGTGGATGATAGTACTAGTGATCCGTGACGCCACCGAGGCCAAGGCGCGGCATCTCGCTCGGCTCGCATGCGGCTATGCGGGTACTGGTCAGCGCACCAGGCCACCACCACCGGTGGATTAGTTGCACCAAATGTCCGAATGGGCCATGTGGCAATCGACCTAAGTACTACTAGCTGTCTGTAATTAACTGCAGCATTCTTCATAGCTTAATTGTACTTGGAGCTTCATGAGTGGACTGACACATAAAAATACTAGTACTTCGCGATCCCGTTGATTAATTAGGAATACTTGATTTGACGACGCATAGATAATAAGTCTACTAGCAGTAAGAAGGGATTGGCTCTCGTTTTTCTGTATGGGCGGATTCACCTGCCCTTATATTTAAGCCAAAAAAAACACTTGGGTTCATGGCAGTGGCTGCTTCTAAGTATATCCTGATTTAAAGATACTAACATAGCTATCTGAAAGCAGATATCAGATAAGTTCACGAATGAGCAATGATGATGGCTCCGTCTCTGTGTCTGTCAGCCAAAGACTTTGGACAATTCGCTGACGGACGATTATGTGTTGCTCAATACTTCTAATCGACGGTCAGACGCATTTACTGCATGGTGGAAGATGATGGAAGAGGTGTGACATGCACTGACCTGGTTGGTGAAGCCGACGCCGAAGCCGAGCAGCATGCGGCCGAGGATGAGCATGGCGATGTTCACCGCGGCCCCGGTGACGGCGCCGCCGGCCAAGAAGAGCGCGCCGCCCATGACCATGACGGCCTGCCGCCCCATGACCCTGGTGACGCGACTGGCCACGAGCGACGCCACCAGGCCGGCGACGTACAGCGACGACGTGAACGCCGTCAGCGCCTGGCTGTCGTAGACGCAGTACTCGTTCCCGGGCCTCGCCTCCGCCATCCTCCTCAGCACGCCCGGGAAGAACCGCCGCAGGAACGGCTCCATCGTCGAGACGCCGCCTTGATGAAGATTGCGAAGCAGGTGCAGGTCAGATCAGTTAATTCCTTTGATAAGACTAATCAAGAGGCGCACAGGCGTGCACCTGAGATGCCGACGTCGTAGCCGAAGATGAGGCCGCCGGAGGCCGCCACAAGGCAGGTGATGACCACCGAGAACGTCAGCCGTCCGCCGTGGTCCGTGGCAGGGCCATCACCGTCGTTCGCCACGATGACACCTCCGGCCATTTGAATGTTCAGTCTCCCCTTCTTCTCTTTTCTCTTTCTCCGTATAAGAGAGCTAACTGTGGTCAGATGGGCTTGCTTATGTTTCAGAGGTGTACATGAAAGATATATAGTGAGTGTCTCCTCCTAATCCCACTAGCTTGAATTTGAGGATCAGACAGATAGCTATTTGTAACAAGGTTCAAGGTATCACAAATTTCCATTGTTTGATTATGTAAGCTACCGATACCACCTAAGTGCTCCTTTCGTGTGCAACCATTCCAAACAAATGCTTTAAATAAGACACAACAAAAGCATGTATATTCTATCTTTTGTCTTCCTGTGTTCAAACCAACTTTGGAAAACTCATCAAGCCATTTTGGATGAAGGGCTTATTTGAAGGCGTGACAGAAAATCTCATCTCATATCTTGTGTTTCTATGACCTAGATTTTCTTTAGGATTCGTGCAGCGTCCCTCAACCCTTACTCCTCTCCTCCTCCAGTTCCGCTCGCGTGCCGCCAGGGATTGACACTTCCTCATGTTCGTCTGACCACCCGATCCCTCGCAGCCTCCGCTCCCCTCTCCCCCATCCTCTTCCCCAAGATGGCAACGGCGGGTGCCCCTTCCCGACGTCTTCCCCGTCTCCTCAATCAGTCATCGCTTCCTAACCACGACCCTTGTCGCCAACACCAGGCCACCACTCTCCTCCATCCCATAGCTCCGGTGCCGTCGTTGGCTCCTTGCAAGCCGCCCATGTCCACCACCCACTATCGGGCCACCGCCTCGCATGGCCATCCCTCTAAACTTGGCGATCTCCCTCCTTTTCCCCTCCCACCGACCCTCCTCCCACCTTCATCCTAAGCTAGACCTTAAACCCTAACTCATTGGGTCACCACTAGTCGTTGGAGCTAGAGTAGGAGTGCAAAACGAATCACGGCATGGATCCAACAATTCAGGATTTGAAATTAACCCTAAATTCCTAGAGCGATGCTCCGGTACTCTCTACCTGTAGTATTATACTACCAGTAATATTAAGGATAAATTAGTAATTTACTAATACAGTGATTATGACTAACTTTATTTATGTTTTTTCCTGGCTAGATCGATATATGGTTGTCCATTATATTGGTATTACTCATATTCCATTAAAAAGCCAAAAAAGAGGGAAAAAAAGTTTAGTCACTGCTGAATGACAATTATACAATTATTTTTTGGAACAATAATGTCGCTCCACATTTCTACTACCGTTAACTAGGTTGGTAGTATAAAGCAATCCGAACCCTTCGATCAAATGAAATCAATGGTTCAAATTGTTTTCAACTACCAATAGAGAGCACCGGAGTAAGGCTCAAATTCTTATTACATGAAGGTTAGCAATTCCGTTATTTGAATCGATACATTGATCCTTTTTTTTTTGGCTATGAATGGTACAATTTGTTCTGCTACTAAATTTGGTAATGACAAGCTCATCACAATGCCAAAATTTTGGGATGTAAGGTACGTCCTACAATAGCCTTGCAACTATGCTTAAAGGTATAAATAACTAACCCGCGAACAACACTTATAGACCAAATAAGCGGGTGATCCGGCTGCAGATAAAAGCGGAGGATTAGGATTCCATTGCTGTTATTTTATATATATGTATATAGTTACAATAATTTACGTTCCCAAACAAACCTATAGCTGGCTACTGCGAGCACAGACCACAGAGTGCACAGCCATAGTCAGCTGCCCAGCTCCAACGATTTTCTTTTTCTAAAAAGGAAAATGGCAGGAGCTCTATCTATTCAATTAAGAGGAGTACGAAGATTCAGAATCACACAAGGAGGTTTCCAGTTGCATGTTGAAATAAAAATTAGAGCAACAACTAAAACATAACTAACCATTCCTGGTCAATTTCCATTTATATACGCCGCTTGTACCTTTGACTTTGGCTCTTGTTGAAAATTTCTTCGAGTACGGTTTGGTACTTTGGATATCAAACTAAACAGTAGCATAAGCAATTCTACCAAAATTTTGCCTTCAATTCACGTTAGTGGAAAAAATGAAACACTCCAACTTTACTAAAATTCTAGAAATGACGAAATTCTAATAGTTGAGGTTCGACACTACTACAGATTTGGTTTTTACATACGGCCCAAACCAATTTTTGCATACGGACAACGGTTTGCCTGCACCGAAAGGTCTGCGAAAATCGGAATTTTCGCATGCGGTTGAGATACCTGCATGCGGGCGCTTAAACTGATCGCATGAAAAACAAAAAATCACGAAAAAAATAAAAATAAAAAACCCCGCCGAACCCTAGCCCGCCGCCGGCATCGGCCAAATCCATGCGGGCGGCGCCGCTGCCGCCGCCCAATCCGCTGTTCCCGCTCGCCGTCGTCGCCGGCGCCGGATCCGCGAGGGGATGGGTCGCCCCCGTCGGATCCATGTAGGTCGGCGCTGCTACCGGCCACCTCCTTGGCGGTGACGGCCCGTCCGCTCCAGCCACCGCTCCCGCCGACCACCCACTCCTGCCGCCACCACCCACCGCCGCGGCTCCCGGTGGGGGAAGGTAGCGACCAGCGGATCAGGGTGGTAGAGGGCCGCCGCCGGTGGATTGGGAAGGGGGAGGGCGGCCGCTAGCAGATCGGGGTGGGGAGGGCCGCCACCGTCAGATCGGGACGGGGGAGGGCAGCAGCTGGTGGATCCGGGCTAGGGAGGGCTGCCACCCTCGCCCACGCCCGCCCCTGTCGTGGCCCTTGCCCGCTGCCACCGCCAGAGTCACCGCGTCGTGGAGCGGCACCGCTCCTGGCCGCCGCCGCCGCGGCGACGCCCGCTCCCGTCGCCTCCTCCCGTGCCCTCGTCTGCCGTCGCCGTCTCCTACGCCCGCCGTCACCGTTGTCACCACCGGGAGGGAGGAGAGGGGAAAGGGGAGATGGGAAAAGGGGCCGGGAGAGAGAGGAGAGGAGTAGGGATCTGGGAGGAGAGGAAAGAGTGAGGTGGGAGAGAAAGAGAAAAGGGGAGGGGAGAATAAAAAATGAATATGAGTATTTTCGCGTGCGGATGAGTTAAGAGACCCACATGCGAAAATACTCTTATTTTCACGTGCGGACGTTTTAAGTGGTCCGTTTGGAAAAATTAATTTTTACGTGCGGGTCACCATATGCGAAAATAAGGTTCGATTTTTACACAGGCTGACACTTATAACCTGTCTACAATAAGGTTATTATCTAGAAAAATTATTTCTGTACTAGTGGTGTCAGTTGAGAACACATTTATAGGTAACGATACCGAGTAAGCGATCAAGGCTTTGTTTGGTTGGTGACCGAAGTAACATGCCCGAGTGATAGATTACGTCTCTAACAGTGCTGCCGACTAATGCCATCAATGATTTATGTCGATGAACAACTCAGATTAGGCGAAGCTTCGGCCACTCAGGACGCAAACCAAACAACGTTTAGGCATGTCCCAGGGAGGTCTACGCTCAGGCAAATCCTCTTCAGGGTGGCAAATGATGACAAACAAAAACAGCCTCACATGAATCATCTTAGACAATTTAGACAATTAAAATGGCTCTAGTCATCTTTTTCAATAGCTCTGTTTAGAGGAGTTTAAAATTTTGAGAAATTAGTTGGTGAGAATCTGAAGAAGTTGAAAAACCCAGCTTTCTATAACTATATCTTCTCAAAATCTAAGTAAAAATCTAGACTATTTGGTGGAGTCTATGACTGCGGGAGATTCCAGGAGCTCCCCAAACATGCCAATGTCTCTTTTTCATTTCTCTTGCTCCCTCCGTTAAAAAAGGCGATTATACGGTCAAGTTGCGTCTTTCTCTTTCACTTTACTAGTCCACTAGCTACACGAATTTGAGTATCAAACACATATAAACCTACTGAGTAGAGTTGAGTATATTAGTACTAGTAGTAGACTAGTGCACTAATATATAGCGGAAAGCACGTTCTTTCTAACGATTGATGTATTGATAATTACCTCGGTGGTACTATCAATGATCTCAAAATCACCGCAAGTCATCACCGATGAGCAAGTTGTCAACTTGTCCCAAGAATTTTGTGATCCTCTGACAAAGTGACAAGGCTTAATTATAATTGACTAGTTAAGCATGCATGACCGTCATGAAAGCTAAACACACATCTCTTGTGTAGATCGACGGAGACAAGTCGTCAACGCTGCTCCGGTTTGCCGTCGCCGCCGACGAACCTCCTCCAGTACCAGTGGCCCGCCCAGACGGCGCCCATGGACTCGAGCGGGACGCCCTTGGTCTCCGGCATGAACACGAGGACGAAGGCCGTCATGGCCGCGACCCAGCCGGCGTAGTAGGCGAAGGTGGCGTACTTGAGCCGGCACAGCAGCGCCAGGAACGTCTGCGTCTGCAGGAACGTGAGCCCCAGCGTCACCGACACGCTCACCGCCTGCCCCGCCGACCGCACCTCCACCGGGAAGATCTCGCCGGGGATCACCCATATCAGCGGCGCCCACGACATCCCGAACCCGGCGCCCTGCACGCACGTCAGCACCAGCAGCGCTACCGAGTACGCCCTCGGCATCGCCACCTCCCCGTGCTTCCCGGACTTCGCCCCCATGATCCAAGCGTTCGCCACCTTGATGACAAAAGAGCAATCTGAACGATGCATGCAACGAACGTTACATACTTTGCATGGTACGTACGTACCTGGCACACGATCATGAGGACGGCACCGGCGATGACGAGCACCTTGCGGCCGTAGCGGTCGATGACCAGCGTGGACAGGATGAGCGACGCGAACTTGACGGCGGCGAGGATGACCGCGCCCATCAGCGCAGCGTTGCTGCCGAAGCCGGCGACGCGGAACACCAGCGGGGAGAAGAAGGTCAGGACCATCATGCCGCTGAGCTGGTGGCACAGCGGCAGGGCGAGCGCGAACGTCAGGTGCGGGCGGTACTCCCGCCCGGTGACCAGCCTCCGGAACGCACCGACGTCCTCGCTGCCCCGCGCGGCCTCCACGGCGTGGACGATGGCCTTGAGCTCGGCTTCCACGTCGGCGCGGTGGCCGCGCACGCGGAGGAGCGCGGCGCGGGCGCGGTCCACCTTCCCGCGCATGACGAAGCTGCTCGGGGTGTCGGTGAGGAAGAAGGCACCGACGACGATGAACACGGCCGGCGCGCCGGCGAGGCCGAGGGAGAGGCGCCATCCCCACGGGACGCGCGCGGTGCCGTAGTTGGTCAGGTTGGCGATGAGTATCCCCAGCGAGAGGAAGAACTGGAAGCCCACGGTGAGCGACCCGCGAAACCGCGGCGGCGCCATCTCGGCGAGGTACAGCGGCGTGGCCTGGTTCGTGAACCCGACGCCGAACCCCAGGAGCATCCGCCCGACGATGAGCATGGCGACGTTAACTGCGCCGCCGGTCATGGCGCCGCCGGCGAAGAACAGTGCCCCACCCATCAGCATCACGCCGCGCCGGCCCAACGACCTGGTGACGCGGCCGGCGGCCAACGACGCCACGAGCCCGGCGACGTAGAGGGACGACGTGAACGCCGTGAGCGCGTGGCTGTCGAAGACGCAGTACTGGTCCCTCTTCGCGTCGGCCATCCTCCTCAGCACCTTGGGGAAGAAAGTCGCCAAGAACGGCTTCATCTGAGAGACGCCGCCTGGAACAAACAGTCGAACACCATTAGAGAGATCAGAATCGACCAGAGAATCCAAGCAATCAATCCATTGTGCACGCGGATGCACAAGCTGGGACAGTGACCTGAGATGCCGATGTCGTATCCGAAGATGAGACCGCCGGAGGCAGCCACGAGGCATGTGACAAGCACGGAGAGCGTGAGCTCCCCGCCGTAAGCTGCAGCCTGGACATCGCCGCCGGCGTCGAGGACACCTACCGCCATGGCTCTTCCTGCTCTCCTGTGCGCTGTCACACACACCCTACAAGGTCGCGAATGCTTGCCACTGCCAGAGTGTAGACCACGGGGAGCAGCTCGTGGGTAAAGTAATCTAACACGGGATAAGATCTACTACGGAGTACTACCAATTTGAATCAAAACATAACAACCTAATATAAAAACACATTATAGTACCACTAATCTAGACATGAGGTATTATGAATATTGACATGTCTACCGTCTCATATCCAAAATCATAGGTTGCTCTATGTTAGAACGGAGAGAGTATTAGTTACCAATTATAGATGAGTCGACAACGATTTCCTTTTTGGTCCTCGTACTAGTGGATAAAATACATGACACTTGCACCAGCCAAAGGGGACCCCAGCCAAAGAGTATTTTGAATCAAGCATTTCATCTATTGCTCAAATCATCGATAAGTATGTAACACTATGTGCATAGAGATTACGGGAACTCACTACTAAACATTTACACAAAAATCCATGCTAAAGGACATAAAGCTTTGCCTTCGGTGGAAGTGCTTCACGAAGATGATGTTTGGCGGTCTGACGAGCAATGTTGCAGAGATATTCGTTCTTATGATATTCATCCTTCCACATTCTTTCAGTTGTATCCACAGTTATGACTTCTAGTCCAGGTGCATTTTCCATGAGATGCAAAAGAAACTCAAGTTGTCCTCTGGCACCTTTGAATCCTTTGACATCCGCGTTCTTGAGATATTTGTATTCACTCTACCCAAATTCATGTCTGAGAGAACCTTTTTGTGCAAACCATAAAAAGCCACTAATAAACTGCAAAAGGAGAAACAAACGTAGAAGGTTAAAACTATTTGATTACCTTAGATCATGATTCATGAAATGACAGACATCTAATTTGACTATGATAACTTTACGTGGACCCATAAAAAGTACTTGTTTACAAAGATTGGCCAATATTGCCTTTATCCCCTCTACCCCATCTACTCCGTTTCCTTTGCACTCTTTCAAATCTGGTGCTACGGTGTGGAAAAACAGTGGCATGCCGGCTAGATCTACCCGAAGGGGAGCATTCCGTGTTGGAGCTCTCGAAGGAGTAAGGGTGGGGAGGGCTTAGGAGTCGTCGGATCGGCTTAGCGGCAGAGCTCGTAGAGGTTGGGAAAGCAGGCACCACACACGAGGTTTCACGATGGTGGAGTAACCCGTCGGTGGATCGGAGGAGCTCGTATAGGAGGTCATCAGCTTGGTGATGGAGGTCTTTTGTGACGTTGTATGCAAGACGGAGGAACTCAGTTACGGTGGTAACAGTAAGCAATGCGGAGAGGCTTGGCGAAGGCTATGACGAAAACAGAGATCCAGGAGATAACTGTGCAGTACCAGACATAATATTTAGACGATACTTGCCTGATACCTATTACTATAGGTACCGGACCCGCTTTCTACGGGTATCAGACCCGCTTTCTACGGGTATCATGTGATATCATGTAGGTAACAAGATCCGATACCTACCTGGTATCATACTATACGGATGGAATCATGTGATATAGCAATCCTCATCTCATCTGCAGTATTATTATCAACAAGTTGGGTGGTCTGCGTAATTGCGCGATTAGCACCTATAAAAAAATTTTCTATTTTGACATATGATTTTTCTTAAATAAACTAGCATGGTGACCCGCGCAGATTATGCGGTTAGCATTGTTATATTTTTTTTCCTTGCATAATAGCTTAAATATATTTAATTTTTATAATTAAATATATTAAAATGATAACATAATTTTAAATTATGTACTAACTTGACCAAACTAACCCATGCATGATATTCATATTGAACTACATGATAGTTATTTATTAAAATTTTTAATTTTAGTTATTTCTAAAATGAATTTCTATATGGCCCCTAGACTTCTCTTTCAATATTTCTAATCTTTATAATTTCGCATTTTAATTATTTATAAATATTATTTCTATATATACGATAGACTCCTCTTCCAATATTCCTTTTTCTTAATTCTGAATTTTAGTTTTTTGTAAATCATATTTCCATATGGACTCTAAATCTTCTTTTAATATTCTTTATTTCTTTAATTTCAATTTTTCATTATTTGTAAAATGTAATTTCTATATGGGTTGAATACCTTTTTTCCAAAATACCTTTTTTTAATTCCGAATTTTAGTTATTTACAAATTGTATTCCTATATGAACTCTAGACTCTTTTTCCTAATATTTCTTATTTTGTAATTCCAAATTTCATTTATTTATAAATTGTATCCCTATATGAACTCTAGACACTTCTTCCAATCGTGCTTATTTTTATAATTGTGAATTTTAGTTATTTCTAAATTTTATTCCTATATGAACTCTAAACTCTACTTTTGTTTTTTTAATTACGACTTTCAGTTAGTTCTAATTTCCTATATGGACTCTAGTATTCCAATATTCATATTTTTAATTCCGAATTTTTGTTATTTTAAATTCAATTCCTATACGGGCTCTAAACTCTTCTTCCAATATTCCTTTTTTTTATTCCGATTTTCTTTTTTTTCCTAAGTTATATTTTATATGGACTATAGACTTCTCTTTCAACATTCCTTTTTTTAATTTGGAATTTTAGTTATTCCTAAATTGTATATCTATATGGACTTAGTTTTCTTTTTTTTAATTCCGAATTTCAATTGGATCTAATTGTATGCATGTATGGACTCTAGTCTCCTATTCTAATATTCCTTATTTTTTAATTTTGAATTTCAGCTATTTTTAAATTGTATTTATATATGGACTCTATCTTTTCTTTTTCTCCGATTAATGTGAGAATTTCTAGGCCATGAGAACGAACGTGGTGGCTCTTTTTTTCTATTACTTTAATAAGTTAATAGATAGCTATCTTGTTGTCTTAAAACTTTGAAATACCGAACTTTATCATTCCCGTGTTTCTAATTTTATACTTTTTAAAAATCACGCCAATTGCTACCCTTACTACTTTGTCACTTCTTTATTTGCATGCCGATCTACCATGGTTTCTATTCATTCTTCTTGGATCCTTTAAAAATTGGATTTGTAGTTTTTAGAGTTCATCTAGTTAAGTTTCGTTTTTATAATTTTTAGAAGTCTTGTCAAACGACACCACTTTACTCCTCTACGAACCTCCCACTGCCTTATCTCTTTATTGCGATTGAGATTTTAAAAATTGAACATAATTAACGTTTGGGTCATTTTTTACTTTCTTAATGTCCCGTCAAACCGTCAGCGGTTTCACCACTGTACTCCTCTACGGCCTGCCTGTTGCCTTCCCTATTTTTTGTCATTAAGATTTTAAAAATAAAATATGATTATCATTAGGGTTTACTTTTTACTTTCTAGAAGTCTTGCCATCATAACTATGCTGCTTTATGGTCTGCCCATCGTCCCTCCACTTAATCATCATTCATATTCTATTTGAGTTTTGTTTATAATTTTTAATGCCCATTAACCGCCACCACTCTACTCCTTTACTTGAACTCTTATAATTATTTTTCTATTTTTAGAATTTATTTTATTTGTTGTTTTGAATTTTAATTAATCTCATCATGTGTTCAAGATGGTCTCTTCTTTCAATAGGCTTTATTTGTTCTTAAAAATCTTAGTTATTTTTATTTTTCTAATTTTGAAATTTATTTTATTTTTTATTTTGAATTTTAATTAATCTTGTATTGTGTTCTATATAGGCTATTCTTTCAATATTACTTATTTTTTATTTCTAATTTTAGTTGTTTTTAAATTGCATTCATATTTTAACTCTCTTTCTAATTTTTCTCTAATTTTGGAATTTATTTTATTTTTATTACGAATTTTAATTAATCTCGTAGTGGGTTCTTATATGGACTTTTCTTCTAATATTGCTTGTTTTTAATTACAAATTTCAATTATTTCTAAATTGTATTCACTCTTTTTAATTTTTTAATTTCATATTTTATTTTATTTTTTATTCCGAATTTATTTAATCTCGTGTTGTGTTACAGCTTAATTATAATTTAATATTCCTTTTTTATTCCTAATTTTAGTTATTTCAAAATTGTATTCCTAGTTGAAATCTTCTTTTTATTTTCCTAATGTGTGAATTTATTTTATTTTTTATTCTGAATTTTAATTAATATTGTATTGGGTTCTTATACGAACTCTTGCAATATTTCTTATTTTTAATTCCGAATTTCGGTGACTTCTCAATTATATTCTTTCATGGACTTAGTTTTCTTTTTTCTTCGACTGATGTGAGAATTTATAGCCATCATAATGAACGTGATGTCTTATTTCAAAGTTGTTTTAATGATATAATAAATTTGGGAAAAATGTGCTTACCATCATGAGGTCCTCATCACGAGAGTAGTACATTCTACCCCTCCCGCCACAACAACTTGGAGAATTGTAGAGACCTAATGGGGCATTCCAGATCTTGAGGCGGATCAAGTGGTGTGCGAATGGATGCAAGTGGTCAAGTGAAGTAAACTAGTTGGGTGGCCCGCGCAATTACGCGGCTAGCACCATACAAAATTATTTATTTTTCACATATGATTTTACTTAAAATTTGTTAAATATCTATCTCGTTGTCTTAAGATTTGGAAAGATCGAACTTTATCATCTGCGTGTTTCTAATTTATAGTTTTTAAAAGTCGCTTCGGTCACTACCCTTACTCATTTGTCAGGCCTTTATTTGCTTATCGATCTATCGCTATTTATATTCATATTCCATAAAATCTTTAAAAATTAGACCTTTTAATTTTTAGAGTTTATTATCTTATTGGGTTTTGTTTTTATAAATTTTTTAAAGTTCCGTCAAACACCGTCACTGTACTCCTCCACGGCCCATTCGCTGCCCCGTCTCTTTATTATTATTGGGATTTTAGAAATCAAACATAATTATCGTTTGGGTTTATTTTTTACTTTTTAGAAGTCCCGCTAAACCGTCAGCGGCTTTGCCACTGTACTCCTCTACACGTGACCCACCCGCTGCCTCCTCTCTTTATTATCATTGAGATTTTAAAAATTGATACGATTATCATTGGAGTTTATTTTTTTACTTTCTAGAATCCTGTCAACGGTCACGACCGTGCTGCTTAATGGCTTATCCGTTGTCCCTCCTCTTAATCGTTATTGAGATTCTATTTGGGGTTTTATTTATATGATTATAGTTTTTATATGTCCCATCAACTGCCACCACTTTACTCCTTTACGTATTTATTGTTTTTCACTTCTTTATTGTCATTTAATATCGTTGTGTTCTAGATAAACTATTTTTTTCGAAAAATCCATATTTTTCATTTTAATATTTTTATTTGTAAATTCTACTTGAACTCTTATATTTTATATTTTTTATTTTAATTAATCTCGTCATATGTTCTACTTGAACTATTATTTTCAATAGTATTTATTTTTATTTATGAATTTTAGTTATTTATAAATTGTATTTCTAGTTGAACTCTTTTTTCTAATTTCTGAATTTATTTTATTTTTTATTTTGAATTGTAATTAATCTCGTGTTGTGTTATAGACAGATTAATTGTTGTTTCAATATTTTTTTATTCTAAATTTTAGTTATTTCAAAATTGTATTCCTGCCTAAACTCTTCTTTTTCTTTCCTAATTTCAGAAATTTATTTATTTATTATTCCGAATTTTAATTAATCGTGTATTGGGTTCTTATATGGACTCCTCGTTTAATATTACTTATTTTTAATTCCGAATTTCAGTTATTTTTTAATTGTATTTTTATTTGAACTTTTCTTTTCTTTTTCTTTGATTAATGTGGGAATTTCTTACTCTGGTGTTTTTTTTAAACTGTCTTATTATATTATACAGATATACTGTAGTACCGGAAGAGTCTCCTTGCTGCTACAAGTAGGAGGTATATCCCTGCGACCAAAAACTAGCCGATAGGGGAAAAATCCCTCAATACCGTGCACTGTCGGACCGACCAGCATAGGGTCGTCGTATGGTTCGGCCCCTCGTGCCCACGGTTTGAAAATAGTTGTTGACGCGCATTAAATGCACCGCCTGTAAACCGACCGACCAGTCCCAAAAGCTAATACCGAGCTTCCAGACCTTGCCAGACCATTCGGCCATAGAGCCTACTATGTTCGACCTATCCTCGAACCGACTAGCCCTGGCTCAAAAAGCATAGATTGTGTGGTAAATGTTAAAAAGCCTACATATTCGGTGGTAAATTCTGAAATCTCTTCGTATTAGGTCCATCTTTCCAATTTTTCCCCTGTTTATTACTCCATAATCCACATAGCTTCTCTGTTTTGTTTTTGTTTTTCCTTTTTGAGTTTTCGCAATGCTGATAATTGGCTCTAAGCAAATGAACCAATTCGAATCCTTCCGCAAATCGTTAGATATAGCAAAACTAACAATGGCATTTTCAGTTAATGCTGTACGCGCAGGAGAATCATTGTCTGTCGTACCAATATTCCAGATACATCACAGTTAGTGATACTATGTTATGAACACCAGGATGGTCAGATGCCATAACCCGTCTCGTAACAATATTGCAGATACAAAAAGCAGTTAACGATAGTCGTTTCGAACACCAGGATGGTCAGATGGCCGAAGGCCGGAAGATCATAGATTCAATCCGACTTGGGGATTGCACTCTGAAGTCATCATCATGCTTCTGAAGGTCAGCACCTCAAATGCGAGCTGCAAGGGGAGGTATGATTAGAAGTCAGAAGATGTAAATGAATACTATAATATTTACGCTTCTGCACTATAAAAACTTAACAACTATTGCTGATGAATGTGCTAAAAGAACTGGCGATTAAGATTAATCAGTTTTTTTACAGAAAAGCACGGTTACTTGAGAAAGCATCAGGTACCAGTAGTATCAAATATACGTAGATGCAGTGTAAAGTGCTTAATCAGAGAACTGAATAATCATTGGTGGTTGCCAGAAACCAGATCATATATTATACTGATATAGCTTTACATTCTCGAGATTCATGAGTTCAAACCAGCACTTTGAAACCAATTCACTGTACCACTAGTATCAGTTCGTGATCAATTGTTTGGAAGTAAGTTCAACCTTTCCAAACACTGCTAAGTAACTGCATTTGTCATACAAGGAGTCAAGGACGGCAAGCGTACGAAAGTTGCAGAATAGGAAGCCTGCTGAGGCCTCCACTGCACTTATTGATCCAGAAGAGGACAGTAAGGTGCTAGAGGAGTTCAAATTTCAGGTCTGACATCTGAGAATGCTATTCACCATAAGTAAAAGGGACCGCTGAAGCACTACTCTAGCATTTAGAACATTGTAGGCAGTCCTTAATGATTATTTATGCACATATATAATTACTGATTAGGAAATACAATATGTAAAAACAGGGAAACTATATTACCTTCTAGCCAAATGCATAAGGGTCTTCGACATATGGATTCAAGGAGCCCTCAGAAAACAATTCACCAATGTTTGCAGGATGGGGATGGGATCCAGCAACAACCTGGAGAGTGCGGAGGCATAAATGTGAAAAAAATAAAGTAGTGCAAAAGCATATGGGAAAATCAATATTCTGAATGCGTTTTTGGATAGACTCTGGTTGAATTCCACCACACGAGCAATCACAACTTTTCAGTCATGTAGCGAGAGAATAAAACCGAGTCAACACTATGTAATAAATGTATGCTGTACCATCAAAGTGGTAAACAACTACCAATGTTCTTACAACAGAAACATCTATGAGAACAGGCATTCTTGAATATATCACATAGCACATATCATAATTCAGAAAACGATAAAGACATTATTTCAATTCTATAAAGGTATCCATCTATGCCCAAAACAGGAAAAAGACAAAACTACAGAGGTCACTGAACCTATTTTTCTGTAAAACTTTTTTCGGGAATACGCAAGGAGCGCATTTTTTCCATTAAGAGAAATAATAGTTATTTACAATGGGAATTGAAAAACAGCACGGGACCGAAACTGGAGGCTTGTTATTTCTGTAAAACTTTTAGACATGCATATGGAAAGAAGTTGGCGAACACATTTACTAACACAAATATACCTTTCTCATTTTTGTAGGATCCTTATCAGCAGTATGATGCAATGACTTCTGAGTGTTGGGTTCCTGAATGGGAGAAAAAGGCTACCATTAACATGATTACATGAATGAAATACTAGACCACCAACCAAATGCAAAGGAGAAAAAAAAAGAGGAAAAACCTGTACCCCAAACATGACGGTGCTCTTAGTTTTCCTGCGCTTTGTGATTCTTCCATTTGCTGTCTCAACTTCATATTCATGATGTGTTACCTAGTTAAAAGAAATACACCAAAAACATGTCACATAAAATCATGTATTTTACAGATTAATTCATTCAATAGTGAAACTTGATACATTCTCTGAAAACATATGAGAATGATGAATCTAAATGCAAAACGATTCACCTTTCTATGCTTCGGAATATCCTGGGTTCCTTTCTCTACCTTTCTCAGCATGTTTGAAATTGGTGATTGTATAATGCCAGATAGATTTACATCCTGGTAGTAGAACATGCAAATTTAGAATTTGTACAATGAAGCATGCGGTGATAAAGTCAATGTTTAAAGAGAGATGTCTTACCTTCCGTTTGGTCTCAGGACTTACCAACTGAAGCTGATGTTCTTTTCTGACATATGGATCTCTCCTCTTTATTGATGAGACAGAGTATTCCTAAAAAAGAAAATATGCATGTCTTTAACTCTTAAGGTGAGCATTGGCACATACGGAACTTCAATGGTGAAACAAAATACAAAGAACCAATTATAAGATAACAAAAACTGAAAATAATGCAGGATATGGACTATATCAGCATTTCTGGTTCTGCCCCAACATGAGTACATGACCAAATCATCGTAACCATTTTTTAAGATATGTTTCAGTGTTACCCGAATTTGTAAGATATGTTTAAGGAGAACTTTGGTAAAATCTAGCAAGAATGAGATTGTTTGACCATCTGGATATTTTAATCCAAACAGGTGAATAAAACTGTTTTCTTTCATTTATTCTTATCAAAAGGTGTCACACTGGGACTTAGGGATCGAACAGATCTAAGGTCAACATCGTAAAATAAAATCAATAGTACTTCACTAGTTTGCCCGTGTAGCTACTTAGCACCTCTACAGATCAGCCAAATCACACACACAGGAACCTATATGCAAACAACAGGTTCAGAGTTTACAAGACATGAAATAAATAATAGGTTTGTAATGAAAATAAAAGGCCAAAATGATGCATCAAAATCTACAACATTAAAGTCTGAAACAAATATTATTTCTGCTCATAATAAAAAAGGAAAGCAAAGTGTGATGTTTTAAAAGATAACTAAGTGCACAGAAAATTGACACTACAGTAGTTTTTTTTAGAAGTACTCCCTACGGTCATGTATATCTATCTGAGTTGGGAGTCATATATACATGAGTAATGTATATGAGATTATGTTCAAAAGTTTTGCATGCTTCAACAGCCAACTTGAAAGTTAAAGCAGAACGTTTTCATAATTACCACACAGGGGTTAAAATCTCTCAATTACTGCGAATCTGTGACAGTTATGGATGATTTAGGCATATATTGACAAAACCAAATGAAGAACTAAAATGCATAAAAAATGAATCTTCCTTTACTTTCCATTAATTTATCCAATCAAATCAACCAAATGACTCATTCCTAATCTTCATCTAAATTTTTAATCACAATCTACAAGGAAAATGGTTGTGGTAGAAAATGTCAAACCTGGTAAAAAAAAATCCAATTGTTTTGACCTACATTTTCGAAATACAAGCCACAAGGCCTACAAAATTAATGCCAAACAGAGTCGAA
The DNA here is from genome assembly GCA_000573905.2 of Oryza punctata. Classification (NCBI taxonomy): domain Eukaryota; kingdom Viridiplantae; phylum Streptophyta; class Magnoliopsida; order Poales; family Poaceae; genus Oryza; species Oryza punctata. The sequence continues at coordinate 20,626,814 of CM002491.2, read as the reverse complement.
ATACCCAATTTCTTGAATTATTGTTACATGAAATAAGCAGCAGCATTTCAATTAGTGAGAACATATGCACTTGCTTCTTTATATTAAATGTTTAGCAGTGCTATGCAATTAATACAACATAACTTAAATATGAATTGCTTGAATAAGAGTGTATGAGATAGCAATCAGAGGGTACCTTCTTAGAATTTACTTCTTGATCAACCTGTTGGTTTTCGCCCATTACTTTCCATTGTAACTGTAACAGTGCTCTTTGCTTCTCCTCCTGAAAAAAAAGTATTCAGATATATTCTCAACTGACTATTTCCAGAACAAGAAAATCACCAGAGTAACTACCTTTGACTTCTGAAGCTCCAGTTCATCCTGAAGCTTCTGACAATCTTCTTCATGCTGTATAGTCAATGATTTCATTTGGATTTCATGATCCTTTCTGAGCGATGACAACTTCTGCATATTTAATCCAGATTTAATTAGTATGAACAATCATCGTCAAAACATCTGGTGGAATTTATTACTGACCTCCCTCAATTCATTCTCAGCCTGAGATTGAATGCGCTGGAGTTCTTCTTTATGATAAGCTCGAAGAGTTGATTCCTTATGCTCATTATCCTGCTGAATTCTTGCAACCTAAATATCAAGAAACAACTTTCATGGTCATTTTAGAAGAAAAGCAGTCTTATTTCAGACTTTCCACTGAGTAGTGTTCAGTGCTTCCCTACTCCCAAGGTGTACCCTTTGGACAATAGTTTGAGTCTTCAACAAATGGTAATTTGTAAGCGACAGGATTCTACAGATAGTGATGAAAGTTTGACTCTCGAAATTTACAGGACCATATTTTTACAGAGCCTTCTCACTGCACCCCTTTTACTTTATGTAAACAAAAATAACATCTCAAAACAACCACAGACCACATGGAACATCAAAATTATATTAGGATAGATGTGTAAGTCGTATGACCATAAAGTTGTGTCAAATACATTCCCTGCTCAAGTATCAGATAACATTTTGACTTATTAAATCTTAATAAAACCATGAAGCCAACCAGTAAAGTCCAAATACCATTAAATTAATAACGTAAATTGATGAAACATGATAGATCGTATTTTGGAGTCATGTTTTGTGCCTAGTGCAAATTAAATAAAAGATGAAGGCAAGGACAGCGTTACCCTAAAGCATCTTGAAAAGGCAAGGACAGCATTACCTTAAAGCATCTTGAAAGAAACTTTGAACACATATAACTACCAGGTGGGTGTTTTGGTATGGCTTTTATTATGATTTACATGTCAAGACAAAACAAATTAAAAGCAGACATAGAAAGACCTTGAATAACTCTTTTAGGTTACTAAGCCTCTGTAGCAGAGTGCAGCATATCAGAACATCTATAATGCAATTATGTATCCATGCTATCAGTACCTTGTTCAAATACTTGAGCTAACATTTCCAATGGAAACTGGTGCTTGTGTCTCCACTTCGTTCAGTTATTTCCCTAACAACCGCAGCTTATTTTCAATTTTAGAATTTGATTTTAGGATTTGCCTAGCTCTCTTTTCATGATTGCTACCAAGACAAATAAACAAACTTCAACCTAAAATAATTATTAATAATCAGTTTCAAATTTCAAAATTAGCATTGTTATCATAACTAAATTGCAAACACTTTTTTTTTCAAAACAGGTCAACTTTAATGGACAGAATCCAACCAGTACCACCTACCATTGAGCCATGTTCCTCCTTCAGACACATCAAATATCTCTCAGAATCTTGCCTGTTTTCTGAAATCTTTTCATTGCATTTGTTTTCCATTTCCTTTATGAGCTTCTCGGCCTAAATATTTTCAACATCCAGAAAATAGATAAAGAGAATAAGATCAAACTCAAGACATCTAGCATGATAACTTTGAGAAAAGATTTAACTTACCTTTTCTTTTTCAGTATTAATGATTTCTACCTTTTCTAGTTCATATTTCCTACGGATTTCATTGATTGCCTGCACAATGCATTTTTCTAACTGTCACTTGTGATTGATACAGCAAAGTGTCATATAGCTGATAGAAGCGTGATACCTGATCATTTTTCAGTGATAATTCTTTCAGATGCTTGGACAGCTCTATCTTTTTACCTTCAAGCATGATATCGTACTGTTTTTTTGCCTCAGTAAGTTGGCTTTCTGTTGCAGCAAGTGATGCTTGGACCTGGCAGTAGACAGAAAAGATTGTATGTTGTCTACAGATCATTACAGTATGAGATTTGAAGTATCTAATAAGCACAGACCTGTAACTTCTGTTCCTCTAAATTCTTCTCTCTTTCTACAGCACAAGTGTGCAGTTGATCTTTCTCATCAATAATACTGCGAAGCTGATTGACCTGATTCTCAAGTGTCTCAACCTGCTGGTCACGCTTAGCTATCTCTCCTTGCAGAGATTCCATATCATTAGACTTCTCATTCAAAATAGATTGTACTCGACCTAGAAGCTCCTGATTATCTGATTCTAGCTTCAGAATCTTCTGAAGCAACTCTTGCTGCAAAATACAAATCTCATGAATCTTACAGGTTAAATCGCAATATTTTTTTGTCACTGAACTGGCTAGGACACAAACCTTATGATTTTCAGCAGATCTAGAATCTTCCAGTAATTTTTGAACCTTCCCTTCTAGATCAGAAGCTACCTTTTTTAACTGATTAATGTTGGAGGCAGAAATTTCTGCTTCAGACTCCAATCTTCTGATCTTATCTTCAGCCACTTGGCATTCTTCTACATGTTGAACCATGACAATCTCTTGAGTTTTCTGCAGCTCAATGATTCTGGACTTCAGCTCCTCGATCTCAGTTTGGAGAGCATTGTTTTCTGATATCAAATTTACATACTGGTTTTGGAGATATTCAAATTTGTCCTTAGCAGATTTTACTATCAGCATTTTTTCCTCTCGAACCTTTCCATCGTATCTCTCAAACGAAGAAATCAGCTGAGAGACATGACTTGACATTGATGTGTGCTCTTTATCTAGCTCAGTTACTTTAGCCATAAAACCACTAAGCAATTCATTAAGCTCCTTGTTGTCCTTGCATAATTTTTGAACTTCCAAACTGTAGCCCTCATTCCTAAGCTCCAAATCATTCTTTTCACTTTCAGTGTTTGCCAGGTTTTCTTTCAGATAAATGCAAACGTCTTCTTTTAGCTTCAACTCTTGCTCCATGCATTGCAAACGGGAGTCAAGATACAACAGTCGGGCTTTATTTTGTTCAATGGAATCTTCCAACTGTTTGATGAGAGAATCTGCATAAAAGATGGACACAGTTGTGTTACTACTTTTGGTTTGTGCTAATGCACCGGATGCACATGAATGGAGTAGAATTTTTTTCAATGGAGTATCGCACCATAGCTAACTTAATTTCTGTTTACTCATGATACAATTTGAAGTATTAGATTCATACCTTTTTCTCTTATGGTAGTATCACTTGCATATAGCTGTTCCTTGTAACTCTGATCCATCTTTTCTTTCTCTTGTTTGATCTGCAACATCTCCTGTTTCCCTGTGTTAATGAAACAAATGAAGAATTACTACCTACTTCCTCCGTTTCATATTATAAGTGCTTTGATTTTTTTTTCTAGTCAAATTTTTTTAAGTTTGGTCAAGTTTATAGAAAAATATAGCAACATTTCCAACACAAAATAAACATATTGTCAAAATGTATTAAAATGGGTTTTAATGAAACTAATTTGGTGTCGTGGATTTTGCTAAATTTTTTTATAAACTTGGTCAAACTTAAAAAAAATCTGATTAAGAAAAAAAATCAAAACGACTTATAATATAAAATGGAGAGAGTAATATACAGCACATTATTATTCATAAATCATGTCAAGAAACATGGAACTGCAAAAATAATCATTGTTTAGATGACATAAACAGAAGCATAGCAGATAGTGATCCCCTAGAAGATCTACAGTCTCTAGTAGCAAGTTACTGAATTGACAGACATTCTAAAATACTAGTGCTAGCACTGACGTGTGAAGAGACTGACCAACCTGAAATGATCTTTTGTTGTGCACATTCCAGTTTTATTGATGAGTCATGCAACAGGCAGTTGAATTCGTCTAAAGCTTTTGAATTCTTTCCAAAAATCTCCTCAAAGAACTTCTTATCTTCCTCAGCTGCCAATGCATTGTTTCACCAGTTAGATCTAGATAGCACTGATGCATGAGTAAATGGAAACATTACCTCTTTCTGTCTGACTAGCTAGCTGCTGCAGAGTTTCTGTCAGTTGATTGCACAAAGTCTTTGTTGAGGAAACTTTTGAATCTAATCCCTGCCAGAGCTTCGAATCTTCAGTCTGTTTCACCTTAAGCTTTGCATTTTCATTGACAGCTTGTTGGAGCTTTGCTTCTAACAGATTTATCTGTTCTGTTGCTCTTCTCAACTTGGTATGCTAAAGTTATATAGAGCATAGGCATCAATAGTAAGAAATACTGTGTAAACAAATATAATATGTTGATGCACAGAACGATGATATATGGTGATATATCTGTTCAGTACCCTAGTCAATTTACCTTTTATCCATGACAGCACTGGAACATTTGCACCACAAAAGATGACTACAGTAACGATAATTTTGCCAAAAACTGAACATGGAAGGGCACAAGCTCATGTTCAGAGCTCAGGATATGGGGCAAATGAAATAGAAGGCCGAAATTGCGTGATCTCTGATGTGTTTAACAGAAACCACAGAGGATAAAGCATCAAAACATTCTGGCTTTTCCAGGTACAGTAGGTCAAATTTGTAAAGATACATAATTCCAGAATGTGATTCCGTTGTGCTTAATAGTGAAAACTGATGATATACAGCAACCAATATCTTTTATCTAGAACTGTTTCAATTTTCAACACAACTATGTATATGTAAATTCTGAGGAAAGTAATAGAAATAACAAACACAAAGTACAGTCATGAGATCCACGTTATCTACATGCAGCCTTAAAATGATAAGAATTTGATGCTTGTGAACTGCCTACACTAGTAGAAGATTTTTATTGACGTGTTGGCGATTGGCATGCATGGTTACCGGTTACATGATGCAAAGCTAATAAGGTAGTTCCAGGTGTATACTGCAGTTCATTGGTTTTACCTAGTGCTGGATTCAGTAGTCCACAAAATCATGATAGGATTCCGAGACAGAATTGTGAATAGAAAACCATGTATGTATCATGCCACCAGGATTACACAACTGAACAGCCCTACTAACATAAACATCTTTGCAAGTTTGGCACCGATCAACCAGAAGACAGAATTTCTGCTATTAGGCATTATAACCACGATTCCACAAAGACAGTGCCAGATACATCCAGGAACCGAAACTGTGACAGGAGCACAAGACAACCGAACTATATACCCCAATCCAGTAAAATTTCCATAAGAAATTGTAAACGATGAGAAATATACCGTCATTTCTAGATCAGTTTTCACTGAAGCCTGCTCCTTAACCAATTTTTCTGTGATCAAACAAAAAAATTGAGGAAATCAGTGAACGCGCAAAGTAATCAGCCTCCCTCTTAACGAAACAAGGGGAAAATGAACCAGAACCTGCTGTGATCTTAAGATTGGCGAAGCTCCCGTACGTGCTCCCTCCAATATCAGACGACGGCTTGGGGTTCGGGTTCGGGGCCCTCGCGGCCGTCGAGGTGGATCCAGCGAGAGATCGGAACCCCTCGAGGCCCCTAAGCCCGGACAAACCCAGCTTCTGCATCCTGTCGTCGAAACCCTATGGTTCGCCGGAGGCGGCGGAGCTGCAGAAATTCCCTGGAGTGAGTACATGAAGCACCCAAAAATGCATCAAATTGCAAGTGCGCCGCTTACCGATCAGGGCTTAGGAGGCGATTTGGGGTACCAGTACCACCTCGCAACAGTAGCTTCGGCCCCCGATCCCCGAAGCGTCGAGAAGCTTCGAGATAGTTCGAAACTGGAATGGAACCAATCGAGTGCGATCGGTTTGGGCTGAGTGGAAGAGCTGCGGGATCAATCGAGCGGAGAGGCGATAACACTCACCGATTTTGCGGATGGAGTGGTTCCGAACACGGCGGCTTCCGAAACCCTGGCCTCTCCTGCGGAATGCGGACGATTCCAGAAGCTTCCAGGGAACCCGAGGGGCGTAAGCTAGCGATCCGAACCCCCACCAAGCCAATCCCCGCGCCTCGCCGAGTCGACGTAGACGCACGCGGCTGCGCTTCGTGGGCTCGGTTGTATCGCGAAGGATCGCGAGGGTTCTAGAAGCGTCTGGAGATTTCTAAAGCGAGAGGGGATCAAGCGGAAGGGAAGGGAGAGTGAGGGGAGAGGCGGCGTTTGAATTGTCGGTTCGGCGCCAGGTCGAATTAATTAGCCGGTGAAGTGCTTGAGGCGGGGGAGAGAGAGCGGCCGGCGAGGCGAGCAGCAGATATTTTCTTGGGTTAATTGGATTTATGCTATCATAAATTTTTCAGTTTTAAAATATATCATTATTATTTACCTATTATGAACTATACTATTAAAATTTCTTTGGTATTTGAAATATACAACTACATACTCTCTTAATATACCCCTTTAATGAATATAATATAATATTTTTTAAGACTAAATTGCCCTGTTCGGCTGCCATTCCTGTGACAGCACTGCGGCTGCAGCGCTTGCATTGTACGGCTGCAGCTGTGCTGCTTGCTGTTGTAGCTAGCTGTCGTGCAGCTGCAGAAAATACCAGCCGAACATGCCCTCTGTTTCCTCCCATCTCTTCTGTTCATCTTCTTCCTCTCTTTCTTCCCCTTCTGAATTTGGATATGTTAGCTTGTTTTCCTCCTTCCAATCTTCACTCTCTCATTTTCCGGTGAACCTCGGCTAAGGCCACCCCTCTACCTTTGCCCTGGCACGGTCCTCGAATCGCAACCAGGAGGAGATGAACATGGTGTATAGAGGGATGGGTCCAAGCAGTATCATGGCTCGGCGCGGGCGACATGAAGCGCAGCGAGGACGAGAGACCAATGGGCTTGGCGTTGGAGTTGCTACTGCCATGCAGTAGTCGTCGTTGGTCGTTGTCACCGTTGCCGCCGCCGACGGTGGTCGTCGTCCTCGAACTAACACGATGTTGCGGGCACCAAGCTCTCGTTGTCCTCGTGGTCGTTGCGCCGCTCGGTGGCAGGAAGGTGCCGTGGAGACTAGTGCTCGGCGGATCTAAAAACAGTGAAGTATGAGCACGATGGATCGAAAGCCAACTATGCTCGAGCTTGGTGGATACATGGTAGCAGAGATCAACGGGAGAGATGGGGGAGAGGGAGATAGATGTTGAAGACGAGGGTAATTTGATCAAAGATTTTGTTATATGCATGGAAAGGGTATGTAATAGTATATTTTAAATAAATGAAAAAAATATAATGGTATAGCTCCGAATAGGTGAATAGTGATAGCATATTTCAAAACCGAAGAATTTACAGTAGCATAAATTCAATTAACCCTATATTCTTTTGGCGTCCGTAGCCACATACAAATATTGTGAACACCGGAACACACATATGCCATTGCACGACGTTTTTATTGCTGTAAATCCTATACTAAAACTGCTTGTCGGATGGAAAACTCCGTAGTGGGGACTGTGCGGACCCCCTTTTCGAGTTCGGCCCAGGGGCGCGTGAAAGAGGTTTCCTCAGGCCCGGCTCCGGTGAGGCCAGTGAGAATCGGAAATCGCCAGACAGAGGACGGTGACACACGAGCAAGTATACAGGTTCGGGCCGCCAGTGAGGCGTAATACCCTACTCCTGTGTGGTGGATTATATGTGTGGATTTTAGCTCTTCGGAGATGGATTTGGCTAGTCACAATCCCCGGGAGAAGAAGTGGAATGCTGAAAATTCGAACCCCCTCCTCTAGGCCTGGGCCTCCTTTTATATCTCAAGGGGACACCAAGGGGCCAGACAGGCTGTTTTCTAGAGAGAAAAGAAGAAAACTATTTTACAGATGAAGCTCATGTTGTGGCTTGGAGCGGAAGCCTTCCGCTCCTGTAGCGCCAGTATGTAGTCGATCAGACCGCCCATCATGGCGGTCGGTCCATCACGTCGCTTCCCATTAAACGGCTGGAATCCGGTAGTCCACTGTAAACCGCGCGATGCGCCAGGTGATTAGACTTGACGCACCAACCCTGACGTGGCGCGAGGGCCGATCTTGGCACAGTCCATTGGGAAACGTATCATACCTACCGCGCGTGCGCCGGCACGCGCGGTACTGTGCGCCATCCCATCGGTCATTCGTACCGGTCTCACGTCGGTCAGCCGATGGTGACCGGTGTCAGATGCGTGCGCGTCGCTTCGCAATAGATGCGGCACGCGTGCGGCGCAGGCGCACCACGTCTGCACCACCATTAATGCGGGTAGGTGAGCGCTAGGAGCGCTCACCCACTTTGTTATACGTGGCGATGGCCCGAGGGGGTCGGGGGAGCCTGACCCCTGTTGGGCCTCCCCCGAGGGGGTAGCACGTCATGGGAGGGCGGCCGCCACGTCATCCTCGGGCCTTCTCGCCCCTCGGGGGATGGCCACGTGGGCGGACGGAGCCGCCTCAAGCCCATGGTCGATACACCCCTGGGCCCAGGACACCGACAGTAGCCCCCAGCGTAAAGCCTGTGTGGGGCCCCACTGTAGGTCGACCAGGTTTTACACCACCTCGTCGAACCAGTGCAAAGTGGGCCCAGGTTCTCAAGGGAGATGGACGGCCGCTGGCTTTGCGTGTTGGGAGAAAACGTCTCCCAGCAATAATGGGCCCCTGTTCCGTAACGGCCACATTATCCGGGGGGTAACCCAAGTCGCCTCTCAACGGGAATGGGCCGTTACTGTGTAACGGCCCTATTTCCGGGGGTGGTACGCAAAACGGGGCACGTCTGCTCGTCTGCCCAAGATAATAATGATGGCGTATCCCTCGGCGAGGGTGCGCGCGAGAATCGAGGGGGCAAGAGAGTGGGCGCAAGGGACGAGGAGCCGGAGCGCAAGGGTACAAAAGGGCGCTCAAGATGGCGCACGACATGGCTCCCGACATGCTCCAGGATGCCGTCAAGAAGCTGGAGCACGCCGCGCGCGAGGCGAAGATCTCGATGGGCGAGGCCTACAAACTCGGCAACACGCCGGCCAAAGTCGCCCACCGCAGCTATGGCCGAGAGCCTCGAGGAGTTCGCGGACGAGGTCGAGAAGACCATAAAGGCCTCCTCGAAGGGCCTTGCCGAGGGGGCCGTGGAGCTGGTGTTAGCCAGTTGCCAGGCCCGCGACCCGGGGTTCAACCCGTGGGCGGTCTTTGACGACTTCCCACCGAGGACCGAGGCGGCAGCCCGCGCCCAAGTCCGGGAAGCTGCCCGGAAAATCATCCACGCCTTCGAGGAGACGCCCCTCGGTTTTCTATACCGCCTGCCTCCGCCGACGACTACGACAGCGACGAGGCCGACGGCGGCAGCAATGACGGCGGCGAGGCGTGATTCCGCAAGCCGAGACATGCGGGCGTCGCCCCTCCTTCTTCTTTTCCTTTCTTGCTTGTAGCTGTAAATAGTCGGCCCTCGGGCTAGCCTTGTAATAAATGACATCTTGCTTTAAGTTTGGTTTCGATTTTCTGCAATGAAATATGTCATGGTTTGAATATTAGTTTGCTTCGTATATGTGATCCATATGTTTTTCCCCTCGTCGAGTTGCTCGGTGTTTTGTCTTAAGCGGGGGCTCGGGTTCGGGCCGCAGTCCTAAGTTATAGGGACCGAGACTAGAGCACTTTTGGAGTTCCACATGTCGAGACTGGCCAGGCCGAGAGCATGATGACCGGGGTAAGTGCGGACCCGATTGTGGGCCATTGGCGAGTTCCCCCGGAGTTCAACATGTCTCGGGGCACGGCTCGCTCTGGGCCCCGTTGGCGTCTAGGCGGCGCGAATCACTTAGGAGCGACACGAACGTGACCGCCCCGAGTGAAGACAAAAACACCCAACAAAGCCCGCAAGCGGAAAACCATAATTGGACCGGATATAAATTTGTTGTAAAGCGGATGCAAAAGAGAGGGATATGTATGTTGATAGTGGGAGCCCCAGGCCAACTTTGTCGTACCCGAGGGGGGCGCGGGGTTGGCCCGAGCCCGAGGTACAACACAGCGACTCCTCTATGGATAGAAGCGGCGAAGGTGTTCGATGTTCCATGGATTAGGCAGCTCTGTGCCGTCCTCCATGGCCAGCCTGACCGAGCCCGGCCGGGGGACACCGATCACTCTAAACGGCCCCTCCCACATGGGTGAGAGTTTGCTCAATCCGGCACGCGTTTGGACGCGATGCATGACGAGATCGTTTATGTGGAGCGATCGGGTCCGGACATGGCGCTGATGGTAGCGCCTTAGGCTCTGCTGGTAGCGCGTGGCCCGAAGGACGGCGTGCCGCCTTCGTTCTTCGAGGTAGTCGAGGTCGCCCCGTCGGAGGAGCTCTTGATTTGCCTCATTGTACAGGGCTGCTCGTGGAGACCCCAGGGTGAGCTCGGATGGGAGGACCGCCTCCGCGCCGTAAACCAGGAAGAAAGGTTTTCCCCTGTGGCGCGGCTCGGGGTCGTCCGGTTGGCCCATAGCACCGCTGGTAGCTCGTCGATCCACGAGTCGCCGTGTTTCTTGAGGATATTGTACGTCTTGGTCTTGAGGCCCTTAAGGATTTCCGCATTGGCGCGCTCCACTTGACCGTTGCTCTTTGGATGCGCGGGGGAGGCGAAGCAGAGCTTGATGCCCATGTCCTCGCAGTAGTCGCCGAACAGTTCACTTGTGAACTGGGTGCCATTGTCCGTAATGATACGGTTCGGGCACTCCGAACCGGGCAGTGATGCCCTTGATGAATTTGAGCGTCGAGTGCTTGTCGATCTTGATGACCGGGTAAGCCTCGGGCCATTTGGTGAACTTGTCGATGGCGACGTAGAGGTATTCATATCCTCCCAACACCTTCTTGAATGGACCCAAGATATCCAGCCCCTAGACTGCAAAGGGCCATGAGAGCGGGATGGCCTGGAGGGCCTGGGCCGGCAGATGCGTTTGCTTGGCGTGGGATTGGCACGCTCGGCATTGCCTGATCAGATCAGCCGCGTCATGGAGCACTGTTGGGGGGTCCTTCGTGATCCTCGGGGAGAAGCTCATCTTTGAGGAACGCCTGGATCTCAGTCATCCAGGCAATTTGTCTTGGGAGGTCGGGTTCGACCCCTTCGGGCCCCGGGGCCTGGACTCCCTCAGGCCTCGGGGAAGGCGTGGCAGCGTCTGAGTCCCCCGAGGGATCAAGACGCGCCGACGGCTGGGTAAGCCTTTCTTCAAAGGCACCCAGTGGGGTTGGGGCGCGTGACGAGACGAGGCGCGATAGCTCGTCGGCGAGCGTGTTGTCTCGCCTAGGCACGTGCCATAGTTCTAACCCGTCAAAACGACGCTCCATACGCCGCACCTCACGGATCTAAGCCTCCATTTGCGGGTCGGAGTAGCGGTACTCCTTGGAGACTTGGTTCACGACCAACTGAGAGTCGCCTAGAACCAGGAGGCGACGGATCCCCATTCCTGCCGCCGCCCTGAGTCCCGCAAGGAGTCCCTCATACTCCACCGTATTGTTGGTTGCTCGAAAATATAGGCGAACGAAATATTTGAGGGTGTCCCCGTTTGGTGAGGTCAAAGTGACCCCGACGCCAGCTCCTTGGAGGGCGAGCGAGCCATCAAACTGCATTACCCAATGCGGGCTGGCAGCCTGTTGAGCGGGATCGGCTCCGACCTCGGGGTCGAGGAACCCAAGGCCAGGTTCAGGGGTCGGCCTCCACTCCGCCACGAAATCGGCGAGGGCCTGACTCTTGATCGCGTGGCGCGGTTGGAAGCGGAGATCAAACTTAGATAGCTCGATGGCCCACTTGACCACTCGCCCTGTCCCCTCCCGGTTCCGGAGAATTTACCCGAGAGGGTAGGATGTTACCACTGTAACCCGGTGCGCCTGGAAATTATGGCGCAATTTCCTCGAGGCCACCAAAACTGCGTAGAGTAATTTCTGGGCTTGAGGATACCGAGTTTTAGCATCCCGCAACGCCTCACTAACGAAATAAACCGGCCGCTGCACCTTTCGGCGGGGCCTGGTTTCATCGTCACGGGCGTCGAATCCCGCGTGGGAATGTTGGGGGGGCGTTTTGGGCCTTCTCCACCTCCACTCTGGTAGCCTCAGGGTCAGGCCTCGTCGGGCCGCTCCCCCCAGTGGCCTCAGGGCCTTCCTGGGGTCCGAGGGCCTCTACCGACGCCTGGCGAGGGATCGTAGGGCCATCGTCAGTCTGGGGGGCCCGAGGGCCCTCGCCTGACTGATGGGCTCCTTCGTCGTCCTCTGTCCCGGGCTGTGCCATCGTGGGTCGGTGGGGTGCGGGTCGAGGGCATTCCTCGGCGCGCTCCACCACCAGCGCTACACTAACTACTTGTGGGGTCGCAGCCAAGTAGAGCAGCAGCGGCTCCTCTGGCTCGAGGGCAACTAGGACCGGAGGGGAGCTGAGGTATGCCTTCAACTGATCGTGGGCTTGCTCAGCTTCCTCCGTCCACCGGAACGGCCCAGAGCGTTTGAGGAGTTTAAAAGGGGGCAGCGCCTTCTCTCCCAACCTCGATATGAATCGGCTAAGGGCGGCCATACATCCAGTGACGCACTGGACATCCCTAAGCTTGCTGTGGGGCGCATCCTATTTATCGCGCTAATTTTCTTGGGGTTGGCCTCTATGCCTCGGGATGAGACCAAGAACCCAAGAAGTTTGCCTGCAGGCACGCCGAACACGCACTTTTCGGGGTTCAGCTTCATCGGGTAGAGCGGAGACTCTCGAAAGTCTCCGCTAGATCCGAGAGGAGTGTCTCCTGGTTGCGTGTCTTCACAACCAGGTCATCGACATACGCCTCAATGTTACGCCCTACTTGACTACCCAAAGTGACACGAGTAGTACGCTGAAAATTAGGGCATACATTCTTTAAACCGAAAGGCATAGTTGTATACCTAGAGGAGTAATGAATGTAGTTTTTTCCTCATCGTCCCTAGCCATGCGAATCTGATGATACCTTGAGTATGCATCTAGAAAGCATAAAAGGTTGCACCCCGCGGTGGAGTCGACAATTTGATCTATGCGTGGCAGGGGATAAGGGTCCTTAGGACATGCCTTGTTGAGGTCGGTGTAGTCGATGCACATCCGGAGCTTGCCGTTCGTCTTGGGGACGACGACCGGGTTCGCTAGCCACTCCGGATGGATGACTTCCCGGATGAATCCGGCCTCCAACAAGCGTGCCACCTCCTCACGGATGAAGGTTTGGCGCTCGGGGGCCAGCCGCCGCACTTTCTGCTGGATGGGCCTTGCGCCCGGCCGTACGGCTAGACGGTGCTCGACCACCTCCCTGGGGACCCCGGGCATGTCTGACGGCTTCCATGCGAAGACTTCAGCGTTTTCCCGCAATAAGGAGACGAGCGCGTCTCCCTATTTGCCGTCCAGCTGACCACCGATCTTGACGGTCTTGGACGGGTCGTCGGCCAGCGCCACCTCCTTGATGGGGACCTCGTCGCTTGGGGTCAACCGCTTCCTCGGGGCGTGAGACGAGGAGGCGTCATGCTCCTCGTTGTCGCCCGCGGGCTTTGGGACCGCGGCGAGGTCGTTTGCGCGCTGTTCCGTGCAAGCCAGCGCGATCTTGAGATCGCCATTGATGGTGATGGGGCCGCTTGGGCCCGACATCTTCATCTGTTGGTAGGCGTAGTGGGTGGCCACCATGAACTTCACCAACACGGGTCTTCCCAGGACCGCGTTGTAGGGCAGATGGAGGTCCGCCACATCGAAGTCTATCCGCTCGGTGTGGAAGTTGTCGGGGCCACCAAATGTGACCGGGAGGTCAATGTGACCTTGAGGCCATGTGTGCCCTGGCGTCACGCCGATGATCAGCAGAGACGGCGGGAGCTTCATCCCCGGGACCTTAATGAGGTCATAGGCCGTGGGGGAAAGGATGTTGAGGGCAGCGCCGCCATCTATCAGGACACGCCTCAACTTGACATTACAAACGGTGGGGGAGACCACCATTGCGATCTGCCCCCCGGGCCGCGCATGGGGGTGATCGGTTTTGTCGAAGGTGAGAGGGACCTCCGACCACCTGGCCCGCCATGAGGCCTCGTGCGTGGGGACCGCAGCTAGAAGCTCGCGCTTCATGGTCTTGAAGCTGTGGCGAGAAGCATGAGCACATGCTCCCCCATCTATGGTGGCGACGGTGGCCTCAGGCTCCTAGTAGCCTAAGTCGTCGTCGCCATCATCATTGATGGAGGCCTTCTTCTTGGCCTCACTGCGTCGATCGCGGGCTGGGACCGTGAGGCTCTGGCCCTCACGGCGCTCCTGGCCCCCTCCTCCCCCACTTCTTGACGCGCTCGGCCAATTTCTTGACCGCACGACACTCGGTGAGGTCGTGGAGAGAGGTGTCGTGAACAGAACACCATTTGCCGGCCTGGCGCTCTCGGCCGGGGGCGGCAGTGCTCCTCTTGTTGCCCTCCGCAGCCTTCCCCTTATGTGGGGGCCGCGGGGCATCTTCGGCGGCGAGGACGTGCCCCTCGTCACCGGAGCGGGCAGTCCTCCTCTTCTTCCTCCTTTCTTGCTGCCCAGAATGGGCGGCAGACCCGGGGGCAGCCGTAGCCACCGCGCCAGAGCCGGAGGAGTTCCAGGTCCACGCTTCCTCCTTACGGGCCACACGGTCTGCGAGCTCAAAGAGCTGCGCGGTAGTCTGGGGCTCCTTGGAGGCAATCTTTTCTAGCATGCGGTTGTGCCGTACGCCTCCCCTAAACGCGTATATCACCGCATGCGCGGGAATACACGGGATGGTGTTGCGGACCTGGCAGAACCGCTGTATATATGATCGGAGGGACTCGCCGTCCCTCATCTGCACCGCGTGCATGTCGGCTTCCTCTCCTAGGCGTGGATATGTGTCCTGAAAGTTCGTGGTGAACTGTTGGCACAGATCCTCCCAGGAGTGGACTGAAGCGGGTGGTAGATTCATGAGCCATCCCCGCGCTTGGCCTTTTAGGGCCATGGGAAAATAGTTCGCCATGACCCTGTCGTCACCCCCGCCGTCTCGATTCCAGTCGTGTAGATCTGGAGGAACTCGGTGGGGTTGACGCTACCGTCGTACTTCTCCGGGATGCTGGGCCGGAACTTTGGGGGCCATCGGACATTCCGAAGACTCGCCACAAAGGCACGACAACCAGCCCCGACGACGGTGGAAACGGGGGGCCTATCTCTAAGGCCGCTAGGGCGCACGGTGGCCGTGGACGCGGCGCCCTCTCCCGCTTGGGTAGCGCGGCGCTCATCACGCCGGCGCTCGATACTGAGCCGGGCATCCGGCTCGCCGTACAAACTCTCGTGACGCCCGCGAGAAGCCGTGGGCGTCGACGAGGGCAGTGAGGACGCGCGGTGTACATGAGCCACCGCTCGTCACGCTCTTCGTCTTGCGGACGAAGAGGTTGCGGTCGCGGTGCCGGACTATTCGGCCGCCGATGGGCAGCCGCTAGCATCCAGCTGCTGATGCGCCGCCTTGACCAGGTTGGTCACGTCGTCCAGCCAACGCTGGACGGGGGCCCCTGGGTCCGCGGTGATGGGCGGATGGCGCAGGAGCGCCCCTGCCGCCTGGAGGGCACCCCGAGGAGTGCCGCCGTCACCGTAGGCCAGACGGCGGCGCGGCTTAGGGCGACGCCGTCGCTCGTCGCTGGGCCGCTGGGAGGTGGCGGAGCCCTCCGGCTTCCTCGGCGTCTTCTCTCGCTCGGGGCTCCGGCGAGGAGGAGGCGACGGAGCGCGCGTCTAGCGACGGGGATGCAGCTCCCCGCCGTCGTCACCGGCGCTCGGTGTGGGGGTGTGAAGCACCGCCTCTTCAGCCATGGGGCTGGCTTGGCGAAGCTTGGCGATCACGCAAAGTGTGGAAAACTGAGGAAGCGTTTACGCGCCCCCTACCTAGCGCGCCAGCTGTTGGATGGAAAACTCCACAGCGGGGACTGTGCGGACCCCCTTTTCGAGTTCGGCCCAGGGGCGCGTGAAAGAGGCTTCCTTAGGCCCGGCTCCGGTGAGGCCAGTGAGAATCGAAAATCGCCAGACAGAGGACGGTGACACACGAGCGAGTATACAGGTTCGGGCCGCCGGTGAGGCGTAATACCCTACTCCTGTGTGGTGGATTATATGTGTGGATTCTAGCTCTTTGGAGATGGACTTGGCTAGTCACAATCCCCGGGAGAAGAAGTGGAATGCCGAAAATTCGAACGCCCCTCCTCTAGGCCTGGGCCTCCTTTTATATCTCAAGGGGACACCAAGGGGCCAGACAGGCTGTTTTCTAGAGAGAAAAGGAGAAAACTATTTTACAGATGAAGCTCATGTTGTGGCTTGGAGCGGAAGCCTTCTGCTCCTGTAGCGCCAACATGTAGTCGATCAGACCGCCCATCATGGCGGTCGGCCCATCACGTCGCTTCCCATTAAACGGCTGGAATCCGGTAGTCCACCGTAAACCGCGCGATGCGCCAGGTGATTAGACTTGACGCACCAACCCTAACGTGAGCGAGAGCCGGATCGGCCCTCGTGATCTTGGCGCAGCCCATTGGGAAACGTATCATACCTACCGCGCGTGCGTCGACACGCGCGGTACTATGCGCCATCCCATCGGTCATTCGCTCCGGTCTCACGCCAGTCAGCCGACGGTGACCGGTGTCAGATGTGTGCGCGTCGCTTTGCAATAGATGCGGCACGCGTGCGGCGCAGGCGCACCACGCCTGCACCACCATTAATGCGGGTAGGTGAGCGCTGGGAGCGCTCACCCACTTTGTTATACGTGGCGATGGCCCGAGGGGGTCGGGGGAGCCCGACGACCCCTGTTGGGCCTCCCCGAGGGGTAGCACGTCATGGGAGGGCGGCCGCCACGTCACCCTTGGACCTTCTCGACAAAGATAATAGCAGGATGCAATATAGTACTACTTTTAAGTATCATCATTTGGGAGTTAAACGAAACAGTTGATTCATTTGATTTGTACAGACAAATTCAACACCAGATGACACTTCTTCTAAGTTGTAACCATGGTCCAGGACCTCTCTCAAGTGAAATACACGAATCATGCGCTAATACACGAATTTCAGCAGGCTTGAAATGTGCAACTTGAACCACTTTATTCAAAATTCGTCGAACTTCATTTAAAAATTTTTAAAAAATCGACGACTAGGTGAGGAGTGGGGGCTCAAAATTCGCTAGGGAGACAAGATTATAAACCTGTTCTAAAAAAATTTATAAACCTTCTTTTCTGAAAGAAAAAAAATTATAAACCTGGCTTAATGTAAATGTGACCAAAATGGTGGCCATGAAGTTCACTTGACCGACCCCGGACTATAGAGATCAGAGTAGATCGGCCGTGGAGAAAAAGAAGTCCAGATAGACACAGACCCCACAAGTCCAGTCAATTGCAAACAGCGCCCACCCACGACGAACACAAACAGTAAGAACCACCAACGAAACCGATCTAACCCAAGCGAACTCCCCCACTCCACCGCAAGCAAGAGAAGTAGACGAAAAAAAAATATCCCCCAAACGAGAGAAGCGGCAGCGAAGACGACGACGACGGCGACAGCAGCAGCGGCGGCAGCAGCAACAGAAGCAATCCCCTCCACCGCTCCGCCCCATCGGATCGAGGCCGCCCTAGGGTTTCCCCCCGGCTCCGCCCCTCCGCCACCCCCCTCTCCGCCGCGCGCGCGCGGGGAGCCACCAAACCCTAGGACGGCAAACCCGGCGCGATCGCCCACGGTGGAGGCCTCGTCGGCGGCCGAGAGGAGCCGCTCCGGGCTCGGGTCGGGGTTCCGGTACCTCACCGGCGCCGCCTCCGGGTGGTGGGACCGGTGGATGGTCATGGGAGCCAGCGGCTCCAAGCTCGAGAAGGCCCTCGGCGACCAGTTCCCGGAAGGCGAGCGCTACTTCGGCCTCGAGAACTTCGGCAACACCTGCTACTGCAACAGTGTCCTCCAGGTCTCTATCCCCCTAGCCCTCACGCCTCCGTAGCTTGTGGATTTGTTGTGACTGAACGCGCGGTATGCTCGGTGTGATGCTGGGGATTGTGATGAGCGTTCTACGTTGTAGTATCGTAGTATAAGTGGCTTGATTCAGTGCCTTATTACTTGCTTTGAGTTTTGATTGGGTGGCTTGTTCGATAACCTTTGTGCTGCCTTTGACTGTTCCAGTTGACTTGGATATGTTCCCTATCATGTATTTATGTTACTGCAATAGATGGTTAGTAGTTGCGTGCTTTTTTAATTTTTTTTTGCGAAATGTGTTGTTATGGGTAGAATCCGTCAATTCTGCAGTCATACAAGCTGTTGTGAGTTGTGCGACATGTGGATGTTTGGCTATATTAGCACTATGCTTGCATGGTTAAATGGTTAGCTTCATCCTATATAGAGATCTAAAGAATGCTGGGTTCCAGTCGTTCTGTATGTTGACCGTCGTGCCAATAGCTAAATATTTTTGGAATGCAAGTACAAGTTTCTCTCTATGAGCACGCATGTATGTAATAGCTCTAGAATTGAATGTGGTAGACATATGGGTGTGGTGGCCCGAAATTTAGAATCAATGTGTTCATCTGAACAGTATTCAAAGTTATCTGGTTCCAGCTATCTGAACAGACTTTGTTATGCAAGAATTAAGTTAGAACTTAGGAGTCTAGCAATATACAATGTGCCTTCATTTATATGGTTCCAGTTTGAATCGTCTGCTCATTTGTATGTGGCATTGCCGTGATAACTTTTATGTATTTAATTTGAAGCTCTTAGTATATGAGTTCAATTCAATTAAATCTGTTTGTGAGAAGAAAGCTTTGAATATTTCAATTAAGTAACTGGTAATGGCATTTTCTGCTCATTTTCTTAGAATGGAAGCTTGAGGCACTTCGTAGCAGTTAAAGCCACAGGACATTTCTGACAGTACTTTTACCCACTTTTGAATATTCGTTTTATTTGATTGAGGATATTGTTAGGACACATAATTTTGTCTGTTCTGTTGTGGATCGTTATCCTTATTGTGTGAGAAACCCACAGGAGACAATTTTAGTGTTCACTATCTTAGTACCTTCGCTATAGTTGTATATCTACCTTATATTTGTAAAGTTCGGTGCATAATATTGTAGTTGTCATGAAATATGATGAACAAGTTTATATTTTATCATACCTTGGTATATGATAGTCAAATAATGTTATCATTCCTGAACCATATTATATTATGGACTATCTCTGTTTGGTAAATGTGCTGCTGTAATCTCTTCATCACAGTAGGGTATTTGCAATGCTTACAACTTGCACAGTCAATTATTTTTTATACACCTTATTATTTACATGAACCTTACAATGATACTTGTGTTCCAGGCACTATATTTCTGCATCCCGTTCAGGGAGAAATTGCTGGAATATTATGCAAATAACAAAACTCCTGGAGATGCGGAGGAAAACCTTTTGACTTGTTTGGCGGATCTTTTCATGCAGGTAAAGTGGACAAAGTATAAGTTTCTTACTTGATGATAATGACATGTAACTGTGTTTGAGCATGTTGTTGCTTTCAAAAACTTTGAATGGGTAACAGCTTCTTCATAACTGTTCTTCATTGCATCCAGTGGAACTTTCATCTACCAAGTATTATATTTCTGATTGTTAAGGACAATAGTAC
Organism: Oryza punctata; assembly: GCA_000573905.2. Lineage (NCBI taxonomy): Eukaryota > Viridiplantae > Streptophyta > Magnoliopsida > Poales > Poaceae > Oryza > Oryza punctata. Next base: position 20,607,132 of record CM002491.2, on the reverse strand, counting down.
ACTGATGTTTTAGTTGAAGTAGGAATGTAACCATGATGCTAGTTGTTAGACCCCATTTGCTTGGGGGCTTATTAGCCTGCTTATAATCTAAATACCTAAACCTAAGCAAACAGAAAGTTTTTCTATTAGGCTTTTTTAAAAGCCATAAGCCACTGTTGCACCAATAATCCAAAAGCTAGATTTGAGTAGCTCTTTTGGCTTTTGTGGGTTGGTGTTATCACTCCACCCTTATACTTGTGGATTAAAAGTTATGGCCTTGCAAACTACAAATTTCAAATAGCTAGATTAAGAGCTTATGCTGAAAAAAGGGGTGGGTCTTAGGCTCATTCCTGGGAGAATATCAGAATATGGTAAGTCCTATTCTGCTGTATCAAGTGACTTATTATGAAAAGGCCTTAAGTTTTAGTAATGCCTTACAGGGTGGCATCAAGTGACTTGTATCTGCTGTGCAGCCTTTAAATATTTGTTTCCTCTCTTCAGGATGACATTGCAAAGTATTTTTATTTTCATTCTAAGAGTTCTCAAGAACAAATGTTTTTGTGTTACAATAATTTAAGAACTTTGATTATCCTAATGATTATGCTTCTGCAATAAGGGGTCATCTGTAATGGCATGTTTTAGTTGTAGTAGATGTCGTGGTGTTGCCATGCTGACAACAGGGTGTCAAGTCAGTTGAAAGCAATCAGTACTCAGTATTATTCCCAGACCATTCACCCTGAGTCCTTGATTGGAGGTGAGAAGACCCTTTAAAGGATAGATAATCACAACGAAATGAACAGTTCTAGCAGAGGTCTAGGAGATAGGGATCTCAGATCTGGCTTCTGTGGTTTCTCTCTGTGCTGCTGCTTAATCTATGAGGAGAACCTGGTGGATGTGGAGGAAGTTGTGGAGGCATTAGGGGGTGGCGGTATGGCAGAGGAAAGGAGGATAGGTTAGGAAGGTAGTGTTTAGGGTGCTATTTGTGTGCTCCATGTGCTGATTAGGGTGTCAGCTTTTGTTTAGCACCCTCGTCCATCGAAATCATCATATAATCACTGCCAGGGTGCAGTTTCATATGTTGCCTATTAATTAATCTCTATTGCACTGAGTTTGAAGGTTTTGCGTCATCGTGCGTTGATCAGAGAATTATGATGGAAGCCACTCGATAGCACTATGCAGCTCCATATGAGATATATTTGTTGTCTATGTGCTATTTATTTGTTTGGGTATTCTTGAGGTGATTTTTCTAGTCTTCAGAGAGTGCACTGTTTATTGGAAGACTTATATCAACTTACTTAGGGTAATGTGCACTGACCTGCTGTTAAAACCAGCATATATTCTAAAATCCACCACGCAAGTTGATAACCAAATAAGATATTTGGCTTGACGTCGTACCCACAAATTCATTGGTCCACCTGCATCTGTGTGTGTTATGTTTACTGCTGGGTTTTGTATGGTCTGAAATTTCTGTCAGGATATTGTCTCTGTCAGCAACTTAATGGATCATAATATATATTGCAGGTAAGCCAGTCAAAGAAAAAGACTGGCGTTATCGCTCCAAAACGCTTTGTCCAAAGAGTAAAGAAACAGAATGAACTATTTCGCAGCTACATGCACCAGGTACCTTGCATGTATTATTAAAGTAGTACATTTTTTTGATTTGTGAAGCATCGTGATGACATCGGCACATTGACACAATATAAGAGTACATTTCATCTGCTATAATTTGAAGCTTCATGGTGACCAAATTGACGCAATTTAATACAAACTCCATAATCGTTGTTTACTTTCAAATGTTCCATTGAGTAATTGATCTGAGTGATGTCATTTTATTTATTGGTATAGTTGACATTTAAAGCTGACAATTGATTTTGTTGGAGAAAAGATAATTGTGTTTGTATTCACTAATAACTTACCCTTCCATGGTTACCGTGTAGGATGCACATGAGTTCTTAAATTTTCTGTTGAATGAGCTTGTTGATATTCTGGAAAAGGAGTCTAGTGCTGCGAAGGACTCCCCTCAATCATCATCTCCTGAAAAGGTTCCAAATGGGCCAGTTCACCCTTTAGCCAATGGCATTAGAAAAGAACCACCGGTTACCTTGGTCCATAAGAATTTCCAGGTGACTGAACTCGCTGAAAATACCTTGCAGCTTTCCACCCTTAAAGAGCTCAGGTCATTGTCATCTTGTTATTCTCCTAACATGTGTAGGGCATACTGACCAACGAGACCAGATGCTTAAGATGCGAGACAGTAACGGCAAGGGATGAAACATTTTTTGATCTTAGTGTTGATATTGAGCAGAATAGTTCTATCACAAGCTGCTTGAAAAACTTCTGCTCCACTGAGACTTTAAATGCTGAGGACAAATTCTTCTGTGACAAATGCTGCAGGTACAGCTATGTATTATATTTATTTTACACTGCATTTTCTTTTCTTCATAATGCAGCAAGATTTCTTTGAACTATTGATTCATTTTCATAATGTGCCATTTCCATCTTTGCTTGGTGAGCACTTGTTTGGTATATGTGCACAACCGCATAAAGCCCTGACTTTATGTCACCTTTCCTTTGAAGAACCTGTTATATGCTGTAGATTTTGGGTGAAAACAGATGAAAACTGTGTGCTTTAACTACCATATGGGAAGGATTGTAATCTTAACTTAATATGCTGAGCTCCAATATTTTGGTCTCGTTACAGTTTGCAAGAAGCACAAAAGAGAATGAAGATCAAGAAGGCTCCACACATATTAGTTATCCACCTAAAGCGCTTCAAGTACATAGAGCAGCTTGGTCGGTATAAGAAGCTTTCATACCGGGTTGTATTCCCAATGGAGCTGAAGCTCAGTACATCTGATGATGTAGATACCGAGTACTCCCTCTTTGCTGTCGTTGTCCATGTTGGAAGTGGCCCCAACCATGGACATTATGTAAGCCTTGTCAAAAGCCACAACCACTGGTTGTTCTTCGATGATGAAAATGTCGAGATGGTTGAGGAGTCGACCCTGCAAACATTCTTCGGTTCTTCACATGAATACTCAGGCAACACGGATCATGGATACATCTTGTTTTACGAGGGTCTTGGTGGGAAGAGTTAGATTGATTTTCTTCACCTTCCCTGTTCTTTTCTTTTTTTTTCTTTGGAGCATGCAAGAATACCGTTGTATTTACACAGCTATTTCATTACCTCCATGGAAAATTGTTGATCTCAGAGATTGTGAGTATGAACATGAGGACGCTGGATTTTGGGTGGTTTTAGTGTACAGAGCATAATGGAACCTTGCTCCTAGTGGTGAAATAAGGTGTAAATCATTAAGTACGCCTGACCTTTTTTTCGTCAGCATTGACATCTTTACTAAAGAATGAAACATTGCTCCTTGCGCGCAGTGTATTGATTCTAGTTTGGAATTTTTGATGTAGGCATTTCTTGATCCTGTTGTATTACTATGTAAAGCTGTACGAAAAGCTGCCTGAGAATCACGCGCTCAGTGAGAATTGTTGTAAGTTTGATTAGATTTTGGGAACTTTGGTCAGTTAAGCCTGCTGTGTAACTCATTATGTATCGCTCCAATCATGTGATCTTGAAAGGAAAACATTTTTTTCTCTCCTGGAGGCACTCTTTTCACGAAGCATATTTTGTCTTCAATCATGTTGATCCTGAGAAATTGCTGAAGAATTTTCCTTCTCCGTACCATAATACTGGTCTTTATCTGTTTAGCATATATTAAGATTTAGAAAGTAAAGAGTGTTCCTTGCTTAAATAGAAGTGGAAGGATGGTGATGATAGAATGGAAACATATCCTTTTACAGGACTGTCTTCTGACTTCAAGTGATTAACATGTGGGTCCGATAATCCATCTATCTGTATGTCTATTATTTCAGAGGACATAAGATACGTTCGGATAGGATCGGATAGGATAGAATGGGTAGAAATTTGAATGAGAATTGGTTGATGGAATAAATAGAATTGGTTGATGGAATAAATAGTACTACCTCTGTTTTGTTTCATATTATAAATCGTTTGACTTTTTTCATAGTTAAACTTTATTAGATTTGATCAAGTTTATAGGAAAGATTAGCAACATCTAAAATATCAAATTAGTTTCATTTAATCTAACATTGAATATATTTTGATAATATGTTTAATTTAAGTTGAAAATACTAACATATTTTTCTATAAACTTAATTAAATTTAGAGAAGTTTGACTAGAAAAAAATCAAATGACTTATAATATGAAACGGAGGATTACTTATTAAGTGATAACTATTGGGATAAATTTTGAACTAAAAGTATAACTATTTTAGGACGGGGGAATATCTGTAAACTGTTGCTTGAAAGTTGAGAGTTAAGAAATGAAGATTGCATAAAACTCCTTCCAATATTGGTTAGAGGATACAATCCCCAGATTGTTCATCTGAATCAATCATATCTCAATTTTTCTTCCTTTTCTTTTAAGAGGCTTATTTTATCTTTTTCAGATCCAAACAACCACTATCTGTTGGTCCTGGGACTCACCGTAGAGCGAGACAGCCAGCCAGACCATGAATTGCGGAGTGGGCTTTGGGCTTGGGCTGTCTCGTTCTTGTTTCACTTCGGGCTAGCAAGCCCACGGCTGCGTGCACACTACCGCCGCTGATGCGCGCATCAGCAGCCATCACATGCGAATCCCATCGCGCTCGATTGATCCGCCTCCTCCGACGCCCCAGCGCCGCGACTTCTACCGCCCGGATGGCGCCGCATCTCCGCGATCTCTCCTCTCTAGTCTCCTCCATGGTTTCCGGTCCGCCTCGCAGGTGGCTACCGGCGCTTGCGCGACGAGCCGCTTCGGTCAGCAGGGCGGCGCTTAACCCTCCAGTCCGTCATGTTCCCAGGTGTGTTCCTTGTTCTGATGCTAAAGTTCGCGCCTCTAGTCCGTTGCTAAAGTTTTCGACATGGATTCTGACGAATTTAGGGTTTTTTTATTACAATTATTTGTTCTTATCGTGCTATTTTTTAAGGGCAACTAGGGATTTTTCATTTTACTTAATCAGATGTTACTCCAAAATCAGATAACAAAAGTGCCAAAGAAAAATCGATTTCAGATATGGATAGTACATTACGATTTCAATCCTTGCTGATGGCATTTGAACCGGATCTTTGCAGAGAATTTACCCTTTTATGCTCTTTGCTCATAGATTCCCCTGTGGATCTCGGAACATGGCCAGCGGGAGTGCAGTGAAAAGCGAGCAATTGGGTAAACCAGACAAGCGCCGACTCACCCCTTCTCCCAACGATCCTATCCACACAACCAAAGGTATTATAAATTCCATGGACAAGCACTTTCCCATCACCCGAGGCATGGACAATGAAGAGAATGGGGCTGCAACTGAGGAGTTCATCGCTCGTTATGGCGATGGCCGTCCTGCCAATGTTGAAGAGGATGGATGCAAAATTGTTAATGCCATGTATAGCAATGAAGATTTTTCTAGGACAACCGTGGAGGTCGCAGGTGTCGAACAAGATCCAAGGGGGGCAATTCAGGAGCTAACAGATGGCGAAGAAGATGCAAGGAACCAAAGTGCCAGCGAGGTCAGTGATGATGATGATGATGATGATGATGATGATGATGATGAAGAGTTCAATGATCGCGTAAATAACTACACCTGTTATGGTCCTATCTCTTGGAGCACATTTAAAATGAGCAGTCACCGTGATGGTTCTATATACGATATCAGGGGCACCTTTGGATCTGGGTGGAAATGGGACTATCGTATCACGGACCGTAATGAGAGTAAGTGTCTGATACCAATTTTCCCATTGTTATCTGTTTTTTTCTTAGGACAGTTCTTAGGTTAGTGTTGCGCTGCCACTTATGCAATCCTAGGGCGCCAGCTAGTCCTATAGCCGCTGAGGCCAGCCATCTGACTAAACTTCTTGAACAACAAATAAGATGATAATTTTTTTCTATTAGAAGAGTTTGGAGTCTATAGTACATTAGGACAATATGTTATAAATAGAAATATATTGCCCATTTAAGTTAGGAAAGGATGGCATAATAGACAATATTTGTATCAAGCCACAGATCTAAATATCGGAAGTTTTTTTTTATTTACCACTAGAAAAGTACCCTAATATGGGAATTTCCATTGGAAAGTATCTGATATGGTCTATAGGATCCACTCATCCACATCACAAATTTCACCCTTGTTTGCAATTGTCGAACCAGTCAAGACATGGAATTCTTTGCCCCTGTCTTCTTCTAACTCCACTGCCTTGCCTTTTTTGTTCAACTGTGGCCATGATCCAGTTCCCAGCTTGCATTAGGATGCCATCATCCACCTCCCAGGTGATCATTCCCATGTTGGCCACGATCTTACTGATGATATCCCCTCAGTGGCACCACTGAACATAGGCAGCATTCTACCATGGCCCTAGTTGAATGAAGTTGTGGAGTGCATGCTTGAGGGGGACAATTGTGGACCAGCGGAGTAGAGCCCCCTCAACCCCAATGTCACGCCCGGAAATTCACTAGTAATTTTCGAACTAATTTGTGCATACAATCCTTGTCCAGAAATCAGCCGAGGTACACAAACTGACAATTTAATATAGAAATCCATCATCATAATAACGTTAAATACTTACATAAGAGGCACTTAGTCCTCACCATAAAAAAAATTACAGCGGAAAATAAAATCTAGCGATGGCTTCAGCTCCACTCTCACAGGCAGCTCAACTGGGGTATAAGCCAAATATTTTCTCCTTCGCAACTTTCTTTAACTGAGGTTGATTGATTATTGCAAGGGTGAGTAAATGGAATACTCAGCAAGCCACACAGCAAATATGCAAATGCACAAGGATACCAAAGGATGGCATAATATAGGGTTCATTTGCAAAAGTAACATTTAGCAAACATTTAAGAGTAGTAAAACAGTAGAGTAATTAATTATCAATATTAATCAACACTGAACAGCACTCCAGTGCTGCACAGGCCCAACCATCTCTGAACAATCATGCCCGATTGCACAGACCCAATCTCCAAACCAGGAATAAACCATTCCAAACCAGGAGCTAAACCAATTATCACCATTTATCACATTATTACCATTCGATGAGTAGTGTGGAACTAATCACGAAAAACATTGTTAGACCCGCCCATAACCGTGGGCACGTCTATTCGAATAGTTTTACTCTGGCCAGATGTGTACCACTGTACTCACAAGACACAGCCCTATAACATGTTACCATGCCCTCAGTACCACCACGGTACCTCGAAACGAGACTGTGACAGTACTCCCAATATAACACAATGCAAAGCAGTGCACCGTTCCTGGATCAGAATCACCCCCTTAAAACCAAAGGCATGGACTCCCCAGTGACCCCATGGACTTGTCGCCACTTCTCAATCTGGTGCGCCGCTAAGAACCATGTTATACCAGGGGTAAAGCCGTTGCCCACGCTGGCTTGTGGTTAGTACGGTTAATATTTCACAAAGATGGCTCGTGAGCCGGTCCTTAATTGTCATGAGCACAACTATCCAAATCTCATCTCCAACCATGTGCTCACAACCCACCATTAGTCAAGTTTTAGTTGGCAAGTTAATTAATTTATCAATCACGATTGACCATCGTGAGCTACCATTAAATAGCCATCATTAAGATATAAGTGAAACATTAATTATCCCATATGAAATGATACTAAAGTTTCTAAGCATGGGTAAACAATTATTTCTAATATCTAGTTGAACCAATATATAAAGTCCAACTAATCAAATTTTGTAACGCCCCGGCACTCGTTAACCGATAACACCAGCTAACTCATGCCGAGGTGCTACGCATTACCTGTGATATAGTACCAGTCCCAGGATACACTAGCTGGTACACACAGAATAACCATGGAATCAAAGTAAATTAGTTATTACATTACTGGGTTTTAGTCCTTACATAAGTTGCCATCCTGGACAGGCCCAAAGATGAGCAACGCAGCAATACGAAAGTCCACAGAGCGGAAGTCAAAAGTGGCAGAAGCTAAGCGTCTAGGCGACCATCTTGATCCACAGGCGAGGGCTTGGGGCTAGGCACGAATCTTCTAGAAATCCTCGTACTCGGCTTGCTCCTGGAGACACTCCTCAGCGGTCGGGTCGATGTCTTCATCTCCAAGCTCTATAGATATTATATATATATATATATATATATATATAGCAAGGGTGAGTACTTCACGTACTCAGCAAGCCGGGAAAAAAATGACATGCTTGGTTAAGACAAGAAGGGCTAGGGTTTTATTTGCGAAAGCAGCCTTTTTGGCGAAAGCGATTTATTTTACAAAAACTCTAGTGAGTCAGAATTTTAGTTGTCGGGAGGAGGCTCACGCCTCGTCCCATTCCACAAGTTGCTTTGCAACAACTTGTCACAAGAGTAACAATTAATCAAATAACTGGTTTCCTCTATTAGCTTCTTTTTGCTTTCACAGCAACTCGGTTCCAACCATAAATTCACCACAACACTATTTCACATAGTTAACCTTGCTTTCTCAGCACAACAACGCTTTCTCGGCCCTAACAACACCTTGGTGTCAAGCGACACCCTAGGTCACACAGGCCCGTTCCTAACCACAAAGGTTAGCCGTTTGCCACACAGGCGAACTCTGGAAACGAAACCCTTCCCACCTACCATTTTTATCAAACATTTGTAAACAAATCTACGCTATGAGAAACACCTTACACTCGCCCTTGACCATGGGCACGGCTGTTCGAACAGTTCATTAAACTCTGCAGAGGTTGTACGCTTTACCCACACAACACGAACTGACACCGTGTACCCGTCGGCAACGGAAGTTCGTGACAAGGCCTTTCCAAAGCTAACCCATGAAAATCGCACACCACCTAGTTGGGCCAAGTCTCTCAGCCGAGTATCAGGCAGTCGCTGCCGTCATCCACTCAGGAATACCGAGGATGCCTTCTACTCCTACTCGGTACCGCGTGCCACATTAGAGGCAAACAAAACACCCAAACGGGCTATAATGATCCAAACTTCGTCTCCTCATCCTCGGCATCCCACAACTATTGGCATACTAAACTCCCATGTGATAACCATTTACTTAGTCAGGGGCATCCCATAAATACCCGTGAGGTCGCATTGTAACGTGTTTGGATGGATTTCCCAAAGGAATCGGTCCTTAACGATAATACGGGACCGAACCACAAAGGCATGGCCTCGCATCATCACCATTTTCACAACTCATTTTATTTCGCAACACATCGGTACAACGTACCGGATTTTTAAGCATAAAGTTGGAAAATACCCAAGTTTCCCACACGATAGTACAACGTAAGCACGGCTAAGCAAACTACCTCGGCAATCGTATCCAATGGATAGCAATACCGGCGTAAGTATGTGTAGCTAACAAGGATAAAGGGATTAACAACATCCTACGTAAAGTGAGTGCAACTACTAGGTCGGTCCGTCGGTTGTATAAACAATCGAGGCCTAAACAAGATTTATCGTGTACACCTAGCAGTGCATTTTTCAAACAAAATAACTTGCAAATATAGGGGCAATGTGATCAAAGGGGCTTGCCTTGCACACGATGGGGGTCTTCTTCTTCGAAACCGGCATCCGGAGCTTCCTCGTACACGTGCTCTATACGCGGAACGGAGAACAAATAAATAAAAGGCAATAAAACAAGCTCAAATCAAATAAACAAGTGTGCCACTGTGTAGATCTCAATTTTAGAAAAATTTAGAAATTTGAACGAGGTAAATCGGAGTTGCGGTTGAATTTCTATGGATTTTCAAAGTTTAAGGGATTTTCTGGAATTTTTGGGAAATTAATTATTAACAGAGAGGGAATATTCCATTGGAATATTCTGTTATCTTGGACGGTCAAAGTGGGGTCCACTTGTCGGTGACCGAGGGAGAGAGAAGGGGCCGGGGCCCACCTGTCGGCGGCTTGGGGAGGGTCTTCTTCCTCCCCTTGCTTGCCCGGCTCGGGCCGATGGTGGCTTCGCGGCGGCGTGGCGCGGCCGGCGACCGGGGGGAGGCGGCGGCAGAGTGCGACCGGTGGTGGAGAACGGCGACGCCGGAAGGAGGAGGGCGACGACGCCGAGAGAGGAGAAGAGAGAGAAGTCGGCGGCGCCGGAAGAGAGAGAGAGGAGAGAGAGCGCCGGCGAGGGGAGGGGCGGTGAGGAGAAGGGGTTTTGGCCCCTTTTATAGGCGGCGCGGGGCTCGGTGCGGCGCGGCGAGGTGACGTTGGCGCGGCGCCGAGCGGCGATTGGACGGGGCGCAGCGCCGAGCAGCGATGGGATGCGGGCGCGACGCGTGCGGCGCGGGGCTCGGGGCGGCACGGGCGCGGTGGCGCCGCGAGCGGCGGCGACGGCGGCGGTGGGCGCGGTGAGCGATGGCGCGGGTGGGCGGCGTCGGCGGCGCAGGCGCGAGGTAGGGGAAGGGCCACAGTAACGGGCTGAGCCGGCGCGGGGAAAAAGGCCCGTGGGCCGGGAGAGAGAGAAGGGAGAGAAAAAGGGGAGGGAGTGGGCCGGCCTGCTCGGGGGGAAGAGAGAGAGGAGAGTTTTGGGCCGAGGGGAGGAAGAAGAAAAGGGAGGGGGAGGCCCAAAATAAACAGTGCCCCTTTTTATTTTTCCAGGAATTTTGTAGAAGGAATTTGGAGGGAAAACTTGGGGAATTTGAATTTGATTTTGACCACAAATTGAGAGGATGGTCAAGGAGGGAAATTTGAGATCCATTGGCACAAAAACAAAAATCGAATTTAAACTCAAATTTTTAATTGGGAGAAATTTTAAATAAATAAAAAGAAAAAAGATAGGGTGCTACAAATTTATAACCCAAGGGATCAAGGAATAGAATAATCAATACAAACTGGCCATAACAAAGGAGTAGGTTCACACCACCCGATGGCATTCGAAAATAAATGCACATTTGAAATAAATAGAGAATTTAAATATAGGATCAACATGCTCAAAGGATAGTGTTTAGAATCTGTGTGACTTGCCATGCAATAATCGGTCTTCAATTAGTTTTCTGGAACACTTCCGAAGCACTCACGAACCTCCGAAACGACGGAAACGACAAGCTAACATGCAAAACAAGGAAAAAGACTAAGAAATTCTAAACAAACAGTACATAAAAAGTAAACAAACATGTAGATCATGATTTTAAATGAATTTAGAGACTTGAACGGCCTCATTCCGATTTCATATGAATTAATTATGAATTTTACCAGATTTAATCCAATTAAAGCCTATTAAAGAAAAGACTGTTCCAAATTAATTAAACAATTTACAAATAATTTATAACTGAGAGAAAAGATTAAGAAAAACCTCCGGAATAAAGATTAGATCAAATTTGGTATATGACATATAGTATAAAGGATAATATGCCATTCAAAAGAGATATGAATTATCTGTATTGACTTTAGACGACTAAGATCGATTGACTGGAAAATAGTGATGCTCCGGTGAGAGGCGACGACACTGGGAAAGAGGGGAGATCAAGGCAATGCTTACCAGTGGCAAAACGATGACGAATGGCTGTGGAAGATGGCCGGTGACGAGCTTCAAATGGCGACGAGGTAGGGTTTAAAGCAACGATGGGAGGAGTGGCAGGGCTTCGCCGAAGATCAAAAAACAACGGCGAACTCGGCCTTCATGGTGATGAGGGCTTCCGGCGGGTTTTCAGCTTCGGGGAAATGGTGGCCGGGGTAGAGCTCGACCTTGCGAAGTCGGAGGAGGTGATGGTTCTGACCGACGGCGACCGAGACGATGGGAAAAGGCGACGGAGAGAGAAGGAGCTCGCGGGAAGAAGGTTTCGGGCGACGGAGGAAGAAGGGAGAGGGTGGCGGCGGCTAGAGGAGAGGGAGGGGCTCTATTTATAGGCATGGAAGGACGGGATCGAGCCCACATCGCCGGGAAAACTCCGGGAAAGTTTAGGTTTTCACCGGAAAAAGGAAAGATTTGATCCGTGAAATTGGAAAGGATTTAATTCGGTATTTTTTGGGATTTCTTGGGGGAAAGGTAGAGGAGATCGAGGGGAATCCGTTCCCGCAACTAATTTTGGAAGGGGAGCAACGGGGAGGCCGGATTTGGAAGGAGATGGCGTCGGTACTGTGCACAGACACGGGAGAGAGGCAGTTGGAGGAGGAAGATGATACTGTAGCGCGAGGGAGGTACAGTAAACTTTCTATCGGGCTTCTTTCTTTCTTGGCTTGATTGAAGAGAGAGGCAAGGTAGGCTTAGAGGAGGGAAAGAAATAGGGTTTACAACAAATAGGCTGGCAACAGAGAAGAGTCAAAGGGAGAGAAAATGGACTTTTCCAGATTCGGCCAAGAGGATTTTTAATTACTTTTCCAAATAAATTAATTATTGAAATGATCTTTGAATTGTTAAAAATACTTCTAATATTCAAATAATTCCAAAAAAAATCTTGCAAATACTTAAACACCCAAAGTATTTAAAAAATATAACCAGACCATTAAATAATTAATTTATTATTTATATAATTACTGAAATGTTTTTTGTATGATTAAAATTAGTAATTGAGCTCTGAAAAATCCAAGAAAATTTCAGAGAGTAGGATTAACTATGGAGAATTTAATAAAAATTAAATCCAGCCATGCTTTATATAGGAAATTTTATTTCCCACATTTAACTTCACTTGTAGATTAATGAACATTTAATATAAATTCTAGGAATAATTTATTAAATAATTTATAAATCCCTGAAACGAAAATCAGGGTGTGACACCCAATCCATGGTGGTTTTTTCCCTCGATTTGGGACCTGATTTCCTTTTCTTTGTTTTTTCCTCCTTTTTTCTTTTCTCCTATCTATCTGAGATGTGTTACTGGAAATTTACATAAAGTGTTCTGCTTTTAGTAATTAGGTGGGGGTAGGGGTGCGGAGTAAATTGAGATAGGAATTATCCAGACAACTGAAAAACTTGAGCAATTAGAAATTTAGAATGGACTTTCTACCTTTACTTTTATTATAACCAATCAGGTATTTTATCTATTGTTAAGCTGTTGCAATTTGGCATGTAATCTTTGTTGTAGCTCGATTGGAGGCAATGATGTTATCAAATCCCAACAAAGATTGCACCCTGAGTGGTGGACTTGTGAACGACATACTCAACATTGCATGTTGCAAATTTTCTCAGTAAAGTTGGCTAAAGTTTCTGTGGTTGATGGCTCGATGGAGTTGTATGGATACATTGCGGCACGGGATCTTTGGGACCCGTTACTTAATTATATTGTCAATATTGGCAGAGATAATCCCATAATTGTGGAGCAGGTACATTCCCATATGTGTCTACAATTACTTCAAATTACTTTATCTGTTTCACAGTATAAGGTCAAACTTATAACATGCACGGAACAAATGTGATTAGAGCTTTTGCTAGTATCTTACAGCCACTTAATCTCTTTTACATAACTGAATTTAGGATAGGGTGGAAATGTTGTATTAAAACTGTGCTCTTAATTGATAGTGTAGGCTCAGTTTGCAATCTTTTCTTTAATCATTTGAAATAGGATTAGTCTATGGTGGTTGTGCCATATATATTCCTTATGTGACCGTTTTCTTTTCTGAAACAAAACAGACAGGTCACTACTGTTATTTTTTTGTAAAAAAAGGTGACTTTCTGTTTTAAATAACATTCGTGCCCAAAATGGCAGCTGAAATACTCGCAATATTTTGGTGCTGTAGCTCCAAAAAATATGCTTCCATGCGATTAATATTATAATATATGCAAAAGTAGCAAAACAGTATTATGTAATGATAGCCCTATATGAAGTACCATATTGTGAAATGATGATTATGAACAGACCTGAATTATTTATGAAACTAAGTGCAAGTGAGTGTTACGTGTTCCAAACAAAATCAAATAGAATAGTTTTGAACCCTTTGGTTTCTGCTTAGAACCACGTAAAATTGTTTTTTTTTTATTTATTGTCTATAGACATGAATGACCCCATCGCAACGAAGTCCTTTTCTGTTTACATTTCAGATAAGCCTAAATGATTAATATTTTGGAATTCGAAATTAACTCAAATAAATAACGCTGGACAAACCTTTCTTCTCTGGCAGTCTTACACACTTGACACTTCATAACCACTCTGTTTGATACGTGATGAGCATCTTGGGCATCAACAGTAAAATAATCCCTTGAGCCAGATATTGTTGTGACTGAAATGCCACAAAGGAAGTATTTAGCTTTCGATACTTCTTGCTCTGCTACGAAGAGGTACTAAATAATTATTTTGTAGGGTTCTATCATCGAAATGACTGGCCCTAAGCGAGGGATCGATTTGTCTCGTGCTGTTCTAGTTGAATATGATACGAGGATCAAGATAGGAGAACGAGAGGAGAAGGATCTACAGTTGATTGATGGTGTATCATGTGTTAACGAAATATTGGCACCAAGCAACCCAATAAAAATCGCATTCATGGAGATAATGGTGCAGTAGACATAACTCGAGCGTGTCTTGATTACGCCTTTGAAGCGGCAGTAGAAGTTGTCATGTCAGAAGTGCAAACCGGTTTCGATTTGCGTTTCAGCTGTTTTACCAGTGGGTTTCATGAGGAAATTCGGCTCTTTGATGGTGTGATTGGTGAGTCATGTGGCTTGAGGAGGCATGTGGTTGCTGTCATGAAGAATGAGTGTATGGATTTGAAGTTTAAGGTAGGTTCTGACTGTTTCGCTGAACATTGTCTATCTTTCAAAGCAACCAATCATGGATGTGCTAATGAAGAAATAAAGATCGGGTTCGCCTCAATCTCAGTGAAGGTCACTTGGTCAGCTTTGGATTGCTGAATTGATTCCTCATGTGTATTTCGTGGTGACTCAACAAAAACTACTATGATAAGCCTTTTACTGTCTTCGCTTCGGTTTGGCTTGCCTGTGTTTGGTTATTATTTTTTCAATGCATTCGGGCTTTATTTATTATCTACCATATATTTTTTGTAGAATTTCCTAATCCTCTACTTTCTGTTAAATTATGTTTTTTCGTTCACTTCTGCACTCTACAGTGTCGAGAGAGATCGAGAGTCGAAATAATTCGGATGAAAAATTACTCCTGCACTATCTAGAGTACTTTTATTACCGCAATTTCTGATGGATGAAAACTTTAAGAGCAATACCAAACACATGTGAGTAACTGTATAAATATCATTTGAGTAACTTCATGACACTCTGACCGGGCCCTATCAAAATGTTCAATGGATGAAAACCGAAGAACATTAGTACTAAAGTACACATAGGAGTATTTGAAAGAGCATCATTTTAGTAGCTAAAGGATAATATAAGCAAAGGAGCGAAGGGTTTCAACTGAATCAGTTCTGTTTTATTTGTCCTCGTACCCCCTGAAACTGAATTTCAAATCCCAACAAACAACCACTATCTGTTGTGTAGTAGTAAGAGGTGAGTGGTTTTAATCTTGAAGTCTCGTATTCAATCTACAACACGCTTTAATAAAAAAAATCTACAACACGCTTACAATTTCTTGTAAGAAATATGTTTGTTGGTGCTTGGACTAATCGTGCAGCGTGACAACCTGACGGGCCACGAATTGCGTAGTGGACTTGGGCTGGCTCGGTCTCTGTATATGACTTTGGCTTAGCAAGCTAACACTTCACGAACCCATCCGCCACCGCCGCCGCCACCACCACCGCCACGATCGCCATTGATCTTCGCCTCCTCCGACGCCCAGATGTCACGCCATCTCCGCGATCTCTCATCTCCTCCACAACCATGGCTTCTGGTCCGCCTCGCAGGTGGCTACCGACGCTTGCGCCGCTAGCCGCTTTGGTCAGGGCGGCGCTTAACCCTCCTGTTCGTCATGTTTCCCGGTTTGTTCTCTTGCTCTGTTGCTAAAGTTTGCAGCTCTACTCTGTAGCTAAAGCTTTTGACATGGATTCGGACGAACTTATGTTTTTTTTATTATTATTAGAGTTATTTGTTCTTGTCATACTGATATTTCTAGGGTAACTAGAATTTTTTAAATTAATCACATGCGACTTCCAAGCAAAAGAGAAAAACGATTTCAGACATAAATGGTAATTTCAATCCTGAATGATGGGTTGATGGCACTTGAATTGGATGCAAAGATTTACCCAGATCTTGTGCTCTTTTCTCATAGATTTCCCTGTGGATCTCGGAACATGGCTGGGCAAGTGCTACAGTGGATGCGACTACCACCTCAAAATTTATTCATGTCACTATAAATTAAGAGGTAAGATATACAATATGTCACCCCTAATACACAAATATCAATACATTTAATACTCTCACATAATATCAATACATTTAATACTCTCACATTATTTTTAGAGTTTGTGTGTAGGTTACCTTTTAATTTAGAGGTGGCTTATCATCTCTTCTCATTTCTCTTCTCCGTCTTATTACCCAATTCTACGCGGTACTTTTAGAGGTAACCCATAAAACATAAAAAGTATAGCACTTACCCTAACAGTGCAGTGAAAGGCAAGGAATTGGATAAAGCAGACAGGCGCCGCCTCAC
Source organism: Oryza punctata (assembly GCA_000573905.2). Lineage (NCBI taxonomy): Eukaryota > Viridiplantae > Streptophyta > Magnoliopsida > Poales > Poaceae > Oryza > Oryza punctata. The sequence goes on along the minus strand of CM002491.2, from coordinate 20,590,651 downwards.
GCTTCCTCCCAATGATCCTATTCGCACAATCAAACCAAAGGTATCATGATTTCCATGGAAAAGCACTTTCCCATCACCCAAGGCATGGGCAATGAAGAGAATAGGGCTGCAACCGAGGAGTTCATCGCTTGTTGTCATGGCGATGGCTGTCCTACCAATGTCGAACAGAGTGGAAGCAAAATGGCTGCTAGCTGTTGCCGTGTATGGCGATGAAAAATGTAGAGGAGCTAACAGATGGTGAAGATACAAGGGACCAAATTGCCAGCGAGGTCATTGATGATGATGATCATGAATATGAAGAGTTCAATGATCGCGTAGATAACTAGCCTTGTGACTGTCATGTTTGGACGGCACTTGGAAATGAGCAGCCACCGTGATGGTTCTATATACCATACCAGGGGCACCTTTGGATCTGGGTGGAATTGGAACTATCGTATTGTAGACTGTAATGAGAGTAAGTGATCGATGTCTCTTTTCCTATTGTTAGCTGATTTGTTCTTAGGATATTTATCAAGCTATAGGATAATATAGTGAGTCCGAGCACCTACAAATATGGACTCACCGTGCAGCTTGACAAATGTCCTAAGAACAAGATATATACTTTCACTATCTGTTGAAAGGTATTAAGCACGCAATCTTTTTTTTTTTACTTTACAAGGATAAATTACACTTCACTTACCGATTAGCGGACAAGTTGCATACCACATGTATAAGTAAAAGTATAACTTAACGTCAATTACTCATGAATCGTGTCGTGACTGGTAGGTACACACATCTGGTGCTTCCAAGAGTTATTATCTGATATCATATTTATCATCTATTAATTTGACAGTTTTGCCAGGTCGCTTGGTAGCAGGTCAATCTACAATTGTGATCGATAACACTAAACAGTGGCATTTCAACACAAAAATAGTGATAATAGATTGCCAATAGCACAAGGGAATGTACAGGTATAGACAAGACTCCCCCTAAAAAAAACTATACGCATGACACTAGGAAAACCCTCGTTGTCTGATCAATATTACAGATCCCTTTCAGCCAACTCTAACAATGCTGTTACAACAGAATAGGTTCTACAGGATTAGATTTACACAACTACTGTCACACTCAGGAAATTGCCTGGCTTGCATGCTCATCAGACTATAGATAAGCACATAGGTGGACAATTTACATATGAATCTGGGGCGTCGAGAAAACCCTAACCGATCCAATTTGGTTGCATGGAATTTTCCACTTCCCGACCTGTTGTACTGCAATTCAAGATTTATCAAATATTAGATGATTTTAGAAATGTTGGCACAGCAATCTTATATTTTAGTGAACAGTTAGTTGAAGACAACCAAAAGTTGGACTATATATAACTAAAGCCAAGTGATCGGCTTGTACAGAACCAGTGTCTGCAGGCTTGTGAATCCCTGATGAGATGTGGATGTGATCATGCAAGAACAACATAGAACAAGTTTTTTAAACGCCACAAAAGAATCTATAGAGGGAGGAGAATAGATAGAAGAGAGTTGCCATAAATGTGAAATGTTAGGTAGTAATTCTGGTAATAAAATGAGGGGGGAAATGTCTTGGTCAAAGTTTAGGTAAAATAGACTTCGTTTCTTTATATGTCAATTGCCCTATGGCCTGTTGATGATCTGTTGTTTGGATAGGCCTCAGAGCTTTTACATGGTCATACAATATTACCAAGCAGCTACCTTTCAATTTCAGATGACCTTTTTGTTTCTAGGTCTACATACATGATTGTAATATTTCTTTGTTAGGAAAATTACTGTAGGAGAGGCTCCTACAGCGTGTATATGTAAATAAAAAGTTAAATACAAATACATATATACAGAAAACAAGATCAAAAAAGTTGTCTAGCCACAAGAAATGAAAACAAGATCAAAAGTTGTCCAGCCATTCATAATCTTGTGTAGCTTCATGCATAAAACAAACATTTTTTAGATACTATATTGGTATTATGTGAGAAGTTTCCATACTATGATTAAGTGTTGCAAAATTGTGAGCAAGTGCAACATCAATTCAACTTACTGAGACCAATCAGTTACCGTGCATCTGAACTCACAATGACTGTCATAATTGACTCCAGTTCATCAACGGGTGTGACTGTGGATGCCTATCCAAATAACTCCTACTAGAAATGTCAGCTTCATCAGAGGCAAAAGTTTCTGAATGGTCTGATGCTGCAGGAGGTGACCAAACTGGGACTACGCCTCCCTCTCTCCCAGTCCAGCCACTTGATGCCTCTGATACAGATGGTGCTAGAACATTTCGCATACGGTGCTGAGGTTGCTGGAAATTATTGTGCTCATGAATACCATTTGTTCTAGCAACATTTCCTGCAGTGGTACGGAAATTTTCCTCCTGCTCGGTTCGAGGCTCAAAATTCACACGGGTTGGTACCTCTGCCCTACTGTCCACACTGTTCATAAAATCGGCAGAAATCTCAGTTTCAGCCCTGTTTAGTGAAGATGTCATTGTTGGCACCATCTGATCCTCACGTCTTCGAGCTGTTGTCAGCACATTGGCTGTTACTCGAGCTGGTTCTCGGTCGACTTCCATCTGTAGTTCTCGAGGAAACTCAATTGGTGGAACCTCCGAGGAGTCGCCAAGGCCTTCTTCCATTCCATTGTCCATTGCGCCCCTGGATGCTGCCTCAAGCTGCCACATTTCTGACAGGGCTTCTTGCAGCCTGGCGTTGGCTGCATCTAGCCCAACTATAGGGAGAGGGTAGTTGGAGCCTAACTCGACTCCTGCAGCTTGCAGCACAGATGCAGGTGCATCCCATGGATGGTGTATCCATTCTGTTGGCAACCTTGCAAGCTCCGGAAGCCACCGTCGAACATACTCCCCATGCGGATCAAATTTGTAGCCTTCGAGCTGCAATGCACAATTAGATTCACAAGAAAATGCATCAGTATTCGGAAATTTTTGTTATCACTGGATTGCATTTTCTTCTGAAATTAATAGTTTGACTTACCTGAGGATTGTCAATGCGGTCAAGTTCTCGGCCATCAGGAAGAGAGCCAGAGATATACTGCCAGCCTAGTGCATCGCTCTCAAGATCTGCGTCTAATAATGTGTCCCAAAAGTACTTCATGCCCCATCGCCATGGTAGTTGAAGGACTTTGACGAAGAAACTTGACACTACCACACGAATACGATCATGCAACCACCCTGTAGCCCATAGCTCCCTCATGCCGGCATCAACAAGGGGGTAACCAGTCCTTCCCTGCCGCCATATCTTGAAGTAGCACTCATTGATCACCCAGGGGAAGAACCTGAGGTGTGCCAAAAGGGGCTTCTCATGGCTGCATGGGTGGTTGAAACTCAGATACCGTGAGTACTCCCGGAGACCAATGGACCGAAGGAACAGGGTGCAGCTCTCCTCAGCTGCACGATTGCCCTCATTGCTCCACACAAGTTGCTTCATCCGAACAAGGTGAAAGACCTTGCGCACACTCAGCTCACCGAAATGCAGGTACGGTGATAAGAGGGAGGTACTTGCACTGTCTGCTTTCTTGCGATTCACTGAGTAGTGGATCAAAGGACCATTCAGGAAAGCTGTTAGTGCCTTGTCTGCATTCTGCCAGCCTGGTGACCATGCTCGGGCAAGAAGTGCATTGCTTCCCTTCTCCGAGTCATCCTCAAAGATCAGATCATCTGATGGGCACATTGATAAGTCACCTGTTGAAAATTTATCAGTGAATTGACCGAACTGTTTCAACTTGTAGTGCAGTGTTAGAAACAAAATATTGTTATGTACCAAAACAGTATTAGTGATTAATAGCTAAAATTGCCCATATATAGCAAGTAAAAACAGAAAGGCAGAACATTCAAACAGTTGAAATGTTCTTACTCTGATGCAAGAACAATATCAGTGCCTAATATGCCAGTGACCAATACATTTTTTTCTAAATAAGTAGAAACTAGACCATTTGAATTTAATTCTACAAGTACCTGAATTGATTCTCTTAGGAGGCAACAGCGGTGCGGCAGGATCATACGGCATGCTGAGGCACCTATTCCAGAAAGGTGCAAACATGGTGAAAGATTGGCCTTCGTCGTCGACAACTTCCCACGGCTCGTACAGCAGGTCTGCATTGAAAGACTGCACGATGATGCCCTCCGCTGCCATCATCTCCTTCAGCCGGTGGTCCCTGACCAGTGAGATCGGGTCTGAAAAGATGGCCGTGACCGATGAGTATAGAGTTATGCGAAGTCATGAGTGTCAAGGTTACAAAGCAGGAACCTCTAGTCTCAACACGAACAATTAATAGATACTGAATTTTAGACACTATACTAGAAAGTACAACCGTACAAGTGCTTATGTTGAGTGAATGAGTGTTAACTAAATATGGGGCTGGCATATGATTGTTGCCTCTTTAAATTGGTTGTTGGGTGTCGATTCTAGAAATCGGCAACAAGAAAAGGGGATAGCGCACGAGATCTAAAGTGGATGAGTAAAGGGACAAAAGTTTAGATAGATTCAGATATTCTTGATGAGAAGTAATACCCTACTCATGTTTCGGAGATTGTATCCGTTGGGTGTTGTATTGAGCTGACGATCTGATTGTAGTTTCTACCCTTGAGGAGCTCCCTGCCCACCTTATATAGGTTGGGGGGCAAGACTAAAAAGAGGAAAACACAGTCGGATACGACATGGATCACCTCATATGATTATTGCCTCTTTAAATTGGTCGGTTGGTGGCAGCAAGAGCTTACAGAAATAATAAAAAGGTAGTACTAGTAGATGGCGAAATGTTCTTAATGATCAAAGTGTAAAGGCAGATTACTAGAACGGGGAACTTCTGCAGTTTTGCTCTAAAACAATGGTAAGCTAAACTGGAACATTGTTGGCATGTGGACCATGGAGATGGAGGTGTAGTATATTAATATATCCTAGTGCCACATAATACTGTTAACATGATGGAGTAGATCTAGCTCAAACTTGACGCGAATCTGATGAAAATGAAGATGCAAGAGAAACAGAGAAGTTGCATTGTTATCATGTCATCATGCACCCAATCAAATCATAACTTCAAGCTAGAATTGCCCCTAAAAGCATGGACTTGCCTTGAAATTTGATCAACATATCTAACAAGAAAGATTTGCCACAAGGGAAGACTTTGATGCCAAAAACAATCTAAAAGGCATATCTCCTTTTTCTTGTATGAAAGAAATTAAAAAACACACAAGCTAGCAAAAGCAAACCGTAGAGATGGTTGAAGAAGAGCCGCGTGGCGCCGGTGTCGCGGACGAGCTGGAGCAGCGCGACGACGGCGTCGGCCGACCTCCTCGTCACCAGCTTGCCGGCGCCGAGCCGCCGCAGCGAGGCGTCGAGGTGCTTCAGGCTCTGGCTGAGCCACCACCGCGACACGCGCCCGGGGTAGTACGGCCCGTCCTCCTGGGGCGCCCACACGTACGCCGGCACCACCTCCCCACCGGCGCGCGCCGCCGCCGCCAGCGCCGGGTTGTCCTCCACCCTCAGGTCCCTCCTGAACCACACCACGATCCTCACCCCGGCGTCCCCGCCACCGCCACCGCCGCCGCCCATGGACGACGACGACACCGACATGATATGCACCCAATCCAATCCAAGAACCAACCCCCCACGAGTTCTTGGATCAAGAGGACGTCACCGAAGCATGGAACTAGCCAGCTCAAACTCCAAAGCTCACTGCTTCTTCTTCTTCCTTCCCCCTCGAGATTCCCAACTACAGTTGGATTGGAGCTCGAGCTCCGCTTGATTGGATTGGGTTTTTTCGGCGAAGAAGCAAAGCAAAGCGAGTGTACGCGCGCGAGACGCGAGCTGCTCTGCAACTGCAAAGCAGCAAAGGAGCCTCTTTTTTTTTTCTTCCTTTCTTTTCCCGTGTATTTTCCGGTGTACTATAATTTTGGCTGGTTTTTGTTTGGTGTTGGTGTTCTTGCAGTTGGCGTTTCTAGTCCAATGGAGAGAGAGGTTGTGGATATCGCGATTGGTTGGCTGGATTTGATCTAACTTTTGCTCTTGGCCATTTATCGTGGTGACCCTTCTCCTCTCCCAAATAATATTCTTTTTTTCCAATGTGTATATATTTTATTTGCGAACAAAAAAAAACCACTCGGCACGATAGATTCCAAGCTAAGAAATGGTCCTCACATGATCGATGGTTCGAGGGTCTATTGGTAATACAGAATGGGCGAGTTTTTGGGGTATCAAATCAGGGGATGTTTGTTAATGTCCCAATTGGTGTAGAAAACGTAGAGACTGGATATCGATGAAAGAAAAATGAAATACTCCTTTTTTTATGGATTAATAGACGATATTGTTAATTTTTAGACACACATTTGATTTTTTATCTTATTAGAAAAATTTATATAAATACATAAGATATTAATCATGCTTAAAGTATTTTTATGATAAAATAACTCACAACAAAATAAATCGTAATTATGTAAATTTTTAAATAAAACAAATGATCAAATTGTCATTGTCAGTGTTATGGATAAAGCATACTCAATAGTTTTAGGTTAAACTTGGTGGAGCTCATCATATACCAAGTCTTATACGGAATTATACCTCATATACGGAAAGTATTCCGGATAAAAAAGGAGAATCAAAATTCTACGTGGAAACTATAAGGACTACTCGGATCGTATCCATACTTATCTCCCTAATTCTACTTGGATAAGGGTACATCTATGGGTATAATATACAAGATCCTCTGGAAAGAGAGGGCACACAACGGTCAGGATATACACCAATACACGCTACCAGACATCGACATCAGAGATTAGATTAGACATACCCAATCTGGTGCCCGCGAAAGCCGACAAGAGGGATCTAGCGCTATCACTGATCTCGCCGAGTTCGTGTTCGAGGATGAAGACTACCCCATCTTCAACTATGGGTAGTGGTCCATGCCGCCATGTCGACGATGACTGGATAGGTTATCCAAATATTGTACTTGACTGATTATGATGAATAAGAGTAACACCGGTTTTGGTCAACAAGAGTAGGGCTATTACCTGTCAGTTGAGAGAGTCCAAACCTGTATAAAAATCTCTGTCTACTGTCTCTTTTACCCTAATCTCACGTATATCCTGGTACAAATGATCTCCATGCTATGTAAATACCGCAGTTGTAATTTATAACGTTGACACAAATATGTCTAAAGATCAACGACATCATCTTGTCAATTTCCTTACCTAATAATTTGCTTCAACGTTTTCCTAGGAACTGCATAAACAGCTCAATTACTGTAAATAAACATGTAGACATAAATGCCACCTAGTACCTCATCTTTTTTTTTTTGGAGTTGTTTTCTTTTTCCTTGGCATACAAATGTATCATTCTCGAATCACTAATAATTGAAAATCATTTTTTAATCATTGAATCTTTTCTTCTGCTAGTGAACATCCCATCTCCTAGTAGTCAACTAAATCGTAGGGCCTCATCGGTTGTCCTTTCCCTAATAAGCCAAAACGGCTTATTAGGAAATAAAAAATAATTTATAGGTAAAACTTTTATATATTTGTTCGTAACGATTTAAAAGCTAACGCTAAAAAGAAAATTACGTTGAAAATATCTTTAAAACAACTTCAAAATCAAGTTTGAAAATTCAAATTTTGGCTTTTGCTTTGGCTTATAAGCCAACCGATGGGCTCTTACTTTCTCTGTCAAGAAAACTATTTTTGAATTTGAATATAGACTAGTATATATCCAGACTGATACTCAGAAGCGAGTTTTTTTTTTATGACGGATGGAGTCCACGTATACTTATGCCTTGGAGTAATGGTGGTCTGATCAAGGCGCACACTGCACGCATAAACAGGGAAATATGAGTTGTGCCAGAGAGAAATTTTTAAGTTTTTACGCATATAAAACGAGGGGGACCTTAGCCCTGCTGCTTTTGTAACCAAAATACTAATGACGAATATATTCTCTCTGTAGATGATGGAGAACCCCATCTACCTCAGCGCATGAACATGGCACGTCGATAGAACAACACTGTCACCTCATGCTCCGAAAGTAGCACTGTTGCCTGATCCTGTTGCAAAATAGGATGAGCACATAATTGAAGTCCCACGGCACCCCAATAGCCAAACCAATGTCCAATTAGGCTATGTTCTTTCCCCCATTTTCTCAACTCACCTCCCTCGATTTCCACGCGCACGCTTTTCAAACTGCTAAACGGTATGTTTTTTGCAAAAAGTTTCTATACAAAAGTTGTTTAAAAAAATCAAATTAATCTATTTTAAAAAAAAATTAGCTAAAACTTAATTAATCACATGCTAATGGATCGCTCCGTTTTCAGCGTTTACTGTGCCGGTTTAGAACCTGCTGCTGCGAACGCAGCCTTAGCCCCACTAAATTATTACTACTAGATTTCCCATCAAAGAAATTATCAGTAGTAGTTTAAGGTGCATATATTAGTCAAGCCAATATTTGCCATGTAAATGGTTAACTATCATGTGTATGGTTTATAACATTTCATCTTGATGAAATGTACTTCTTTTTTTGCATTTAAGTGCATACGTGATGCCGATGGAACCAAGCAAGCATAACCCCGGGGGGGGGGGGGTTCTACTCTCTCCATTTTTTTAAAAAAAAACACGGAACATATGCAGGAGCTCATATGACGCATGCAGACCACCCTCCTAGAAAACACACCCATCGTTATGGGAAATCATTTTTACTAGAATATCGATCTACTGGTTGAAATAACCGGTATAAAAATACATACCAAATCCATATATATATATATGGGATATGGGATTCGAACTCAAAATCTCTCACATTAGCCCTCACGCACGAAATCATCCCACCAACTCCACACATCTAACTTGGATAGAGATGATTTCTTTTTGAACTAACCCTGGAGATATCTTTAATACCGGTTTATAACAACAACCGGTACTAAAAATATATTTAGTACAGATTGGTGTTACCAACCGGTACTTAAGATTCTCCAGCACTAGACTCGGTTGGTGTTATCAACAGGTACTAAAGATGCATTTTTAATACCGGTTGGTAACACCAACTGGAATTAAAAATGTTTTTTGGGATCTGCACTTTTATAGCATGTACTAAAAACATCTTTAGTACCGGTTCTTAATCTATCCGAGATATTTGTATTTTTGATACCACGATAAAAGATCAGTTCTCCAGTAGTGCATACCCTACCTATAACACCTGAACGTCAACATAGCTTGAGATTGATAACGTCTTCGTCAACATCTTGTTGTTACGGTCATCTGAAAGAATAAATATCCTTAAATGAGAGTATGCGTACTAACTTTAGCACTTAAAACCCTGTGAGTAGGTCTAAAAAACCTAACTAGCTGAACTGCACTCGGTTCGCAGGACGCCAGGGCTTTATTTTGTTCGGATGAAGAGCAAATGAAGGTCAGTGATGATGAAAATTATTTATAGAAATAAATTAAATATTTATTCTTATAAAAGAAATAACAAATAGTTTAGAACAACGGTCTAGATGATAGTGATGTAGAAAATCTATAGAGAAATCGTAGTTTTATAAACGTAGCACGGATAATATGATGAAAATAATGCCAAAAAACAGGTAAGCAATTCATCATATGTCACACAGAAATATATTTCATTTCGACCATTCACCTTTTTTTGAAAAAATACCAAGCACTTCATCTACGGAAAAGAATGATGTAGCCGAGGGTTTAGTTGTCAATGCCAAGCTCACTTTCCTTCCCCCGGGTTGGAAGAAAAAAAAAAGAGATTTAGAGGAAGAGACATCACTCTATATATTTTTTAAAAAATAAATTATAAATGTGTTATGGATTGAACACAAGAGTTTAGAATTGAAATCACACACCCGTTACCAAGTGCATCTCTTCCCCAGGTTGTGAAACTTGTGATCGCCGGTGCTGACTAGTCACTTCAATCGGGTGTTCTATGAAACGAGAGACAAGAAAACAACATTTCTCGCGCCCCAAGACAGATGATGGGCCGCACAAATGCATTGCGATTGCTCTGTGGTTAACCATAAGTTAAGTAAATCCAGTTATCAAAAAAATAAAAAGTAAACCCAATCCCGGCATGGGCAATTGATTGGGTTTATATCGTATACGCGAGTCGCTTTGAGCTCGATCGGTATCGTGTGGGGTTAAAGGGATCAGGCACTATTCAGTCCCCCAGACCATGCATGCACTATCTCATCATCTCCCGGCCGCCTATCGGATCGATATCTCCAAATCTCGATTGTTCGTCCGATCGTGCACGCATGGCCAGCCCCCAGCCCCGGCCGGGAGATGATGACTAGCTGCAACGTACCGTGCCCCACGCCGGTTATGCCGCAGCATTTCTTGTTGCATTTGGCGAATTGGTGGCGTCCCCCTTTTTGTAGGGGGAGAAATGATTTGGAGTTTTAGGGGGCAGGCACCATCTACCGCTATACCGGCCGGCGCCGCATCGTCGCTGTCGTCGTCCCGTCCCGTGTGGGCGCGGGGTTGTGGTGCGTAAAGTCCCCAGTCCGCGCCCGCGGCCGCGGCGACGGCGATGGCTTCGGCTTCGGCTTCGGCCGCGCGCGCGAGAACGCGAGATTTCCACGGGCGGATACGGCCGCGCCTTTGGTTGGGGTCGGCGTCGCCGCTCCCCGCGCGATGGGGACGTGGTGCTCATCTGTTGCAGCTCGGTACGCCGTACGCGATCGAGGGCAGCGAGGAGAAAATTGATCCGAGGAAGAAGCGAACGGCAGTTTCTCTTGGCCCAGCAAGGAAGCGGCCCGTATTAGTTAGCAGTGGTTGCCGGTTTGTAGGAGCCCAAGTGCACGTGCAGGCAGAAGGCCTGCATTAAGCCCAGGTACCCTGGTAGAGTTCGTTGGAGGGCCTTAAACATACATACTGTGGAGTAACGAAGGTTTCTTCCCAGCTTTTCATTTTTTTTTTCTTTTGCCTTTTGTTTGAGTGGTTTGCTTTCTTAAAACAAGCTCCAGCTAATCTTCGAGCATCTAAAATGCATCGGACTGTTTGCTCTAATGAGTAGAGGTGATTGACATTTTCATTTTTATCTACACCATCTACTCATTAGTTAGAAGATGGCGCATTCAACGCATAACTTCCATACGCTTGTCTTAATACATTATAATAATTTTAGTTTATTTATTTTCTCTCTCTTATAACTTGTGTACATGATGTCTTTTACACGAGGCACAATTCTAATTTCTTTCTCTTCCACATGACGCCAATGTACATAATATTCTTAAGTTGTTAGTACTTGAGGTCTTATTGTACTTGCTCTTTATAAAATGCAATTGCACGTACTTGAAACGGAACTTGATCGGCTCCGTGCAAGTGCTCGTCCACGCGCTGATCTACTACCTACTCCAACGAGAGTACCATGGTGCTATATTAGCAATATACTCATTTGGTTTAAAGGTGGATCCCATATAGCGATGAACTAGAATAAAATAGAGAGATGTGTTACTTGTTTAATTTATCAAGTTTAAGTTGATGTAATTATCTAAGTTTGTATTTAAGTTTGTATTTAGAGAATGTACACACAGTGAAAATATATAATGTATAACTTTAAAAAAATTGACCGGATTTCTGGCACCTCATATATTCTAACTCTACCCCTAATCCCTGTAGACCTCATTGAGGTGTAGCACATGTTTTGTAATGGTTGTGTTCGACTGCACGTTGTAGTGGCTGCAACGCGGTCAGTCGAACTGCTACACTACACAAAACGCTTTTTGAGGCACTTGCGCTGCACCTTGCAATAGCACGGAGGAGATGTTAAGTTGGACCCTACTTTTTACCATCCCAACCAGGTAAACAGTCATGTTTTTCTCTGCCTGTTCAATCCCTTCTCCGGTGCTCCCCTATTGAATGAGAGACACAACACTTAGATGTAGCAGCAGCGACAGCCGATAGTGCCCATGAAAGGAAGAGGATGAGGCGACAATGGCGCCCGCGGGCAGAACTTTGCAGCGGCTCGCGGACTATGGTAGCGCTCTTAGGCGGACTTCTCGGAGCGGGGCAGGTGGCGCTCGCGAGCGGAACTCCGACGAAGTCAGCTCGCAGGTGCCCTCCTCCCGTGTCCTATGACGGCAAGCAACTTAGGCTGTATTCGCAAAATGAGGACCCTAACTCACCTTCCGCGAACGTAAAACGAAGCAACATATTTTTCTTACGATTAATTAAGTATTTATAATTTTTTTAAAAATAGATTAATATAATTTTTTAAAATACCTTTCGTATAGAAACTTTTTCAAAAGACACACCGTTTAATAGTTTGAAAAACGTGCACACGGAATACGAGGAAGATGAGTTGAAAAAGATAGAGGAAGAACACAGCCTCGTAGAGAAGTGAGTTCTAGAGATGGACAATGCCTTTTTTTTTTTTCTTATGGTGGGTCCTTAGCTATTACGAATAGCTTTCAAAAAAACTAAAAAAACACTTCTACAATGGCCCTGTTAGCTCGTATGCTTCTCTACCCTACCAATATTTTTGGTAATGCCAAATTCTTGATAGATTTTAGCACTATCAAGTTATTGGTAGGGTAGAATTTCATTGTCAAACACGGTTATTATCAATGTTGAGCCATATTTTACAGAGAAAATTCAATAAATATCATTGACAAACTCCCAATTCCCAAAAAAATATCATTGACAAATGTAAATTCCATGAAATGCTATCTTACAAGCAATTTTGTCTTAGAAATACCATTACCGTTAGGGTTCCGTTCATCCTGTGTTAAAATACACCGTTCATCCTATAACACTTAATGGAGGAATGTTAACGGAACCCTAACAGCGATGACATTTCTGGAAAAAAGTCGTTTCTACGATGATATTTCGTGAAACTCACACTTGTCGATGTCATTTCTTGAAATTTGGTGCTTCTCAGTGGTATTTATTGGATTTTCTCTATTTTATAATAAAGTGAAGAAAATTTTAGAATTGTACCAAATAAAACAAGGGTATTACCAATTATTTCACATCAAATCAAACTACACATTTATTATTTACTATTTGAACTATCCTAGTGCACATTTTATCATTAATCCAAAACGGAAGAGGCTTCTCTAACTTAATCTCCACTAACATAAGTCGCTGATATATATATATATATATATATATATGTATATATGTATATATATATATATGTATATATGTATATATATATATATGTATATATATGTATATATATATATATATATATATATATGTGTATATGTATATATATGTATATGTATATATATATATTATATGTATATACATATGTATACACATGTATACATATGTATAATTTATATAGATGTATACATGTATACGTGTATATACACATATACATACATACATACATACTTACATACTTTCTTACGATTAATTAAGTATTTATAATTTTTTTAAAAATAGATTAATATAATTTTTTAAAATACCTTTCGTATAGAAACTTTTTCAAAAGACACACCGTTTAATAGTTTGAAAAACTTGCACACGGAATACGAGGAAGATGAGTTGAAAAAGATAGAGGAAGAACACAGCCTCCATCTAGGATCAAATTTGTGTGTATGTGTATATATACCCTTATTAAGTAAGTATATATTATATATATATATATATAATATATACTTACTTAATAAGGGTATATATACACATACACACAAATTTGATCCCGATCAACTAACATTATATATGTCGCCATGCATATGCATATATATATATATGCGCTAAAACGCTGGGTGCGTAATAATTAAAACGCGCTCCTCATATAGTAAATGGTTAACTATGTGGTGTATATTGTTTTACTATTAGACTTAATTCAAGGGTTTGTTATGATTGTACTGTTAGTAACAAAATTACTAACGTTGGGTGCGTTTTAACTACAACGAACCCCAGATACGGTATAGTATGTGTATACACACACATATGTATGTATGTATATGTGTGTATGTATATATGTATATATATATGTATATATATGCATATACATACACATATATACATACATATACATATATACATACACACACACACACACACACACATATATATATATATATATATATATATATATATATATATATATATATATATATATATATATATATATATATATATATATATATAAAACTAGACAACCTATATGTCAGCCACTCAGAACCTGAGAATAATAAGTTAGAGATCTACAACCTCCGTTCCAAAATAGCTGTTTTCCTACCATTCAAATTATATCTCACAATACTTATCACTCCAAAATACTACTTATCCTATCAATTACATCTCGTTTAAATTTCTTTCATTTCTACCCTCAATTACCATTCAATTCTCAACCATAAATTATTCGATAAGGGCATTATAGTCTTTTATTTCAAACCTTTGTATTGTATGCATATGTGTTAAATAAATTAGAAATACAAGTAATTTGGGATAAATGGAGTATTTTGCCCTATTGTATTAGTTCCATCGGTTGACCTAATAAGCTGAAGGAAAAGCTAAAATTTAAATTTTAAAATTTGACTTTGGAGTTGATTCTAATATATTTTCAACGTAGTTTCTTTTTAGCATTGATTTTTAAGTCGCTGTGAATAAATATATAAAATTTATACTACAAATTAATCTTTATTTCTTAATAAATCGTTCTAACTTATTAGAAAATCCGAGTAACCTCCATCTCCACGGAGTAAACAGTGAACAATCGTGCGGCTCGTCCCTTCAAATTTTCTAGTCCCCCAGTCGTCACCTCAATCAACCGAATTAAATCTCCATGACTCCCCCTCTCCCAAGCAGGACCCGGTCTCCGGAGCCGAACCCCACACTCCATCGCAGCCGTCCATCTCATCGGCCAGGCTCCACCCCCGCGGCTCAATCTGGGCCGTCCGCTCCACGCCACCTGCCTCCCCGGTCCATAGACCCGGTGCACGGAGCCCGCCCAGCACCCGTCTCGGCCCGTAGACGCGCAAGTCAAACGGGGCACCCCCCCGAAGTCTTTAATTGCCGCGCAGCGGCCTAGCTAGCCCCCACCGCTTCTCCAGTCCACGAGAGACACCGACATCGTGGGCCCCGGCCGATTGTGGCCCTACATGTCGGTGAATGGGTCGCAGTTCCTCTCTTGGACCCGTCAAGTATGACCGTTCTTTGCACCCCGTCCCATTTGTACACACCGGGTCTACAGCACGGAGGGGGTTGTACCCGTCGATCCCGCCTCGAGATTCGTGCTGCACAGGCTGTGGTGTACGGACCGGGTCTACGTAGGGTGTGGGGTCCATGCCGGCTGCTCTCCCTGTTGAGTGTTGACCCTCTGAAAGGCATAGACTTCTTCGTCCCGACGCGCAAACTCGACGGACAAAAAAAAAAAACCCCGAAGCACCAAAGAAAGGCTCAGCTTCTTCTCCTCGACCGCTCAAACCACCACCGCTGGCCTTTGCACTCCTGCTCGGTTCAGGGTTCATCTTCCCTGCAAATCTTTGAGCTCTACGAGTGCCGGATCGATTGGTAAGTTGATCTGTCTCGTGGTATGAGTAAAGTCTCATCTCTTTTTTTTTTTTGTTTTGACTTTCTGTTTGCTGAATTCTGCTTCTGGTTCCGGTCTGCTGGATCTGCGGTAATCGGGATTTTCCATGCGGACGTTTGTTTCCAGGTTGCGAGATTTCCATGAAAAAGGCGCGGTTTTGGGACGGCCGTCGTGAGCAGAGCCGACCGCGGTGGTTTCTCGAGGGGAGGGGTCTCGCTGGCGGCGGGGCGTTCTGAATTTTTTTCCCCCGCTCTTCAGTTGTTTTGTTTCTGTGTTTTTAGCCCTCGGATTGGTGCTGAGGGGGATTTTGGAAGACATGTCGAGGTTTTGCTGCTTCGGTGCTGGTTGCTCCGAGGTGAGTCGACTTTTGATCAGTTGTTGTAGGTGTAGCCCCGGATATCATTAATTATTAAGTCTCATCTGCATGGAGTATTGGAGTTGATTAATATGAGAATATCTATCAGGATGAGGATTTAATTGTATGGTGTGTCTTGGGTGCTTATGAGTTAGTATACTTTTACTTTGGTCTCTGAGAATGTTTCTTGATGAGCAAAAACTGTATATTTTCTTCAGTTGTTTGACTGACTGTAACAGTTGTATAGTAGAAGAGCGAACGGAACTAAGCACTCTCAGATGCTATTTAACTCATGAACTGTTTAGACCTGTAACTATATTGGAATTCTAAGGAAATGCGACCTGTAGTACATTAGCACTTCGGCATACTCGTGCTGACTATTCTGCTTGATTACAGTTCTCGGGGCATGCATCAACCAGCTCTGGTAAAGGGAAAGGTATTCAAGGCCAAGTGAAGGTAAGCTATGGGTTTTACCTCGTAAGAGGGATGACGAATCATCCGATGGAGGATTATCATGTCGCGGAACTTGCGGAAGAGAAAGGAAACGAACTTGGTCTTTTCGGTATTTTTGATGGCCATCTAGGAGATACTGTTCCTGCATACTTGCAGAAGAACTTATTTGCAAACATCTTGAATGAGGTTAGTACTGTCATTTGTTTTTCCTCAAAAAAATATTTCATTCTCCATCTTTTGCACTGATTTTATTTTTATCTTCATCTCAGGAGGAGTTTTTGACACAACCAGATAGAGCAATCATAAAAGCTTATGAAAAGACAGATCAAGCAATCCTGTCACATACTCCAGATTTGGGACAAGGTGGCTCCACTGCTGTAACAGCAATTCTTTTGAATGGAAGGAAGTTGTGGGTTGCAAATGTTGGTGATTCACGAGCTGTTCTTTTGAAAGGCGGTAGGGCAATACAGATGTCGACCGACCATGATCCGAGTGTCGAGCGTGGTGCTATTGAAAATAGGGGTGGCTTTGTTTCAAACATGCCAGGTGTGTCATTAAATCTGCAATTTTTGAAACAGGTTATTTTGATTGAAAATTTTAAATGCTCGCTGCACCATATCATTTGTTTAATATTTAATTGACTCACCTTGTAAAGTTTAAAACACCTATAATACATATTTTCCGTGAAAAGTACTGGTGTCAAAAGATCCAAATGTTTCTCACATTCTTTCCTCCTCTGTTTATTCTTGTCAAAGCAAACTGTTTATCATTCTCTAGTACCTCGCATGCATTTTAACATAAGTTTGAACACGTCCCTACCTTGAAAAGGCAACAGAATATATGCTCTTTGGTGCCAATGGTATACTTGTACATTTTATGTTTCTGAGCATATTCTTTCTTTAGATACCCTCCTTTGATTGCCTCGTATGTTCTTATAATTGTTAGTTTGTACCTGATGTTTATTCTGTACAACTGTTCTAGCTCTTTGAAAAGGACAAGCTAGAATCATGTGTAGGGAACTTGTATCGCTTTGATTGGTAGATAGTGGTATTATGCTATTGTGCATTGTCTATTAACATGGAACTGACATCTGTGTGCTTCAGATCAATGTTTTGTTCGCTTAGTGTCCACCTTTTCTTCATTGTTGCCTTTGTTATCACTGTCAAACATTATTCAGATAAATAAAAATCGGTGTGACTATAGGATACTAGTGATGTCTAGAATGCACATGCGCAGCCACCTTTAATTGTTTTTAAACCAGGTGGAAAGTGAATTTTGTACCAAATTATTAAAGTAAGCATGAATTCATCATTATTAGCTTACTAGTGAATAGTAAGTCGCTTTCGATCTATCCAGCTTATGTACCGTAAAATATGCATGAGTTCACCATTATTAGCTCGATGCATTGTCTTCAGAACTGAAAAATGTGAATATTGAACTAGTAAAGTGAACTACGCAGATTTGTCAAAACATAATATTTTCATCCTATTCATGCTATGAAGTTCCTTGGCCACCTTGGGGAGAAACCACCTACGTTGTCTTGCTCCTCATGGGGTGGAAATAGAAAGTTAGAATTTGCTACTGCTTCCAGGAACTTCAGAATCTCAGCCTAACTGGGTCATCATTGTTAGCTCACTGTGTGCATTATACTCAAATGTGCTATACCCACAGAAGCAGAACCATGGCATTTCATGAAACATTTTGTTTTTTTAAGCCTATTGACAATATGTGTTAGTGCGCTATTTTCATTGACTCAGAGAAAAGAATGTTGAACTCATGCTTGAATTGTGATGCTGTAAAATTCAGGAGACGTTCCCCGAGTCTGTGGTCAGTTGGCTGTCTCCAGAGCTTTTGGCGACAGGAATCTAAAATCACTCTTGAAGTCAGAGCCTGATATAAAAGTTGAAGATATAGATTACACTGCTGAGCTACTTGTTCTTGCGAGCGATGGACTTTGGAAGGTATGTGACCTTTTGTTTCTGCATTTGTCCGAATGGTTGAGTACGTAGATGAAAGTTGATCTATATGTATGTTTATGGATATTTTCTTATTAGTTTTCTGTGTCATCTAGGTCATGAACAATCAGGAGGTTGTTGATGTGGCCAAAAGATTCAAGGATCCACAAGCAGCTGCCAAGCAATTAACAGCTGAGGCATTAAAAAGAGACAGTAAAGACGACATATCGTGTGTTGTTGTTCGGTTCAAGATGTGATTGGTTGCACGCAACTCGTGAAGATTTGGATTGTCACCGAGGGCGCAACTGGTTATAGAGCAAAATCATAGGCTGCCTGAGAAGTTAGTGGTAATCCAAAAAATAATTCCCTGGGATGTTGGTTGTAAATGATGTGTTGGCTCCATTGTATGTTCATATATAAATGCGCTAGAATTCTTTGTTTGGCGATTCAAAGGTACATGTGTGAGGCCCATAGCTGTCTAATAGCTATTATCTTCTGTAAATAATGGTTGCAGATATTTGGAACTTCACCTTGCTTCATTGTGTGAGTACCATTTAGTTTGTATTGCTCCTCTTGCTTTGTATTGAATTGGTACTGAAACCACCTCTTTCTACAAATGCGTTAAAAACAGCAATAGGGCGGCCAAACTTATTGTTTCTTTCTTGTTAGAACGAGGTGATGAATTTACTCTGATACAATAGACAACAGCAAAGTCCATTTAAGTATCATCCAGCATTCCAGCTATTCGTGGCTACTATGAAATGAGAAATGTTATTTGTTTATAGGGAATAGATTTTAGAGAATTGCGGCTTGGATGGAAAATTTGCAACCCGTTACAGCTTGGAAAAAGTCCATATAGTCGTATACCCCACATATACATTGTATGTGAGTCTATCTTATGCTCTGGACTTTAAATTACCGGTATCTAACCTCCTAAATTTTATAATATCCTTTATAAAGTAATTTTGGATTTTGGTTTTACGTATTTAGAAACTTAAACGATTGGTTTTAAATAACTGATATAACATATTAATATATCAATCATCGGTTCTCAATTTATATAGTGATGTTATATTAGTATTATGTTGATACTTGTTTGAATGTAAGAGAGAACAAGTAGATAGAAAAACAAAAGATTTAAAGATGATTTTAATATATTTGTCCATGCATATGTCACATAGTCAAACTCATCCAATACAATTTTTACATTAAAAAACAATCTGTAAGATGCTTTTGGTTTATATGAATGCCTGGTTTCAAAAGATTAAAGTGCTAGATAAATTTTCGATGAGTGACGACTAAAGTTCAAGGAGTTTAAGGGGTATACGGACTTTTTCCGTTACAGCTTTAAGCGAGGATTTCAGGTAGCGCAGTTTACACAAAAACAAAGCAACTCCGTTACTATCAGTCAGTCTGAGATGTGGGGTCCACCTATCATGTTCATGTGGTCAGCTTGGACTTTTACAGTATGCCAAGCAATTGTCTTGATCGGACATGCCACACAAGATTAAGAGTTAATCGATCATTGACATGTGAGCTCTATTTCTTAATCGCTACTCAAATCCGCTTCCAGACTTTGATCACCATATATAAGAACACATGCTCCAATGGCTGGGTAGAAACAGGTGAAACGTGAAAGCCTGCAAGCACAGGAGAATGGAGGGCCAACGCAGTATAATCTTTATGCAATGCCGCAAGAGTGCAGAGCGTTGAACGATCTCAAAATCTTCTCTCTCGAAAAGGACGCGATGCAAAAAATCTGACAAATTCAGACTACCAGATTAAATTCTCTTACATCCTTTCAAGGAGAAAAAAAGGGGGCATGTACAAGCCGATTGATCAATCAATTTATCGATCAAACGATCAAGAAGCAGACTCATACGAGCTGCTTCCAAAAAAAGAAAAGAAAAACATCGATCTGTCTCGCTCTGCGAAGAGAAAGGGCTCAGGAATTAGGTAGGCACGGTTCATCTGCAGTTGCATGACTCCCTGATGGCCATGGACGCCACGGCTTTCGCCCAGGCGACCAGCTCCCGCTTCATCCTCCTCTCGTCGCCCCACATCGTCGGCAAGTCCACCGATACCGCGCCCACCGTCGCCGATGATGAATCGCCACCGCCATTGCCGCCGTTCCCGGGCAACGGCCTCCCCTCGCCGTCGCCGACATCGACGGTCGCCACCTCCGGCGCCGCCGGCAGCATGGCCCTTGCATCCAAAGCCATATCCGCACCAACACAAACACTAACAAAGCTGGATCGCGTGAGAAATGGATCAGTGAGGCTGTCCTTTCGCTGCTAGCTAAGCTAGCCCACCTTCCGGTTGGTGTTTGCACTCAGCGTGGAGCGAGCTAGCGCTCCAATATATATATACACCGGCAAGTGGCGCGTTTACAGGCCACATGTGATGCACGAGCACGACAAGACACTGGCATGATCGTCGTCTCTCCGTTTTGTTTAATTAATTAGAGGACTTTGTTAGAACACTTTAGGGCCTTGCCACGATTTTTAAAAGAACTTAATAACATCGAAAACACATCCACATCAGCAAAAGCATGTGTGATATATATACTCGATGTCTACAAGGGCAAAGGGATTAGATTAGGCAGTAAGTACAGTGCGTGATGAACACGTGTGGTGTGGGATTAGCACGCGAGCAGGACACGGAGCGCGACCGCTAATACAGCGTTGACATCGCACAGGTGGCGCTTGTTTAATTAATCGACAATTTTGTTTATTTATTATTCTACTAGTAGGAGACATCGATCGAAACACACGCTGAAATCAAAGCGGATTAGTTGGGGAGATGAGCTCTCGTGTCAAGGACTCATGGGCATGACAAAATTGATAAAACGATGCACGCGTTAGGTGTCAGGTCCTACTCCGGATAGACGCGGGGCGCCGTGGCGAGGATCGGACGGCTTGGGCTGCGCGCCCGGACGCCATCGGACGGCCAGGAAGTAACGAGGATTGCCGTGGGCGGCGCGTGATCACACCTGCGTGTTTTGGGCGGCACGGCGTATATCGTCACGGTGCGCGTCAGCGCCGCGCGCGAACGTGGCAATGTGGCATCGGTAGCTTAGCTAGATCGACCGGTCGGATCGATCGATCCTTGCGGTCATCACCGCGTCGTCCCGAACGAATTATCGATGGGCGCATGCACGTCAGTGCGTGAGAACTGAGGTCGCTGCTGGCCGGCCACTGCTCGCCCTGCCCCCGATGGAACCACTAAAACATTTTATTATACCAGCATATGCTTGCTGAACTGGATGGATAATCCATCTGTCTGAAAATAGAATAAAATATAATCTAGTATAGATTTATACCTCATCTAAATTGTTTTATTTTAGAATGAAAAGATAGATAATAAAATCGGGGTGGAGAAAAGGGGAGGCGAGACTTAGGCCTCCTCGTGTCTTCAAATTTTCCACTAATTTTACTTCAGATTTAGCAAATTTTGAAATAAAAAATAACTAACACTATTTGCCCCTTCTACCTAACATAATATTTTTAGTATTTTTTTATTACACGAGAGACATATACGGACACAAACCACACACTATACACGTAACACACTAAATCATACTCATACCCCCGTGAATACGTCCCATAACCTATACTTTAAGAGACGAAAATTAGCGGCACATTCCTAATCTCACTAAATTCTGGTTGAAAACTCACCTGCATATATGTAATATCGTGGGTATGGTTTAAACCCTAGTGGGTAGAGTCTTACACCTATGACCACCACCATGCCACTTGTGCTTTTTTTACTCCGTCGCTAAATGAGACTATAGCTTAAGGAAAAGCTCACAACCAAGTGCATAACAATCTATTATATCATTAAAACAGTTTTGAAAGAAAGCATCACGTTCGCTGTTAAAACTAGAAATTTTCACATTAATCGAAAAAAAAAAGAAATATCTACACCGTTAGATCATAGTGGGTTAGACTATAACCGTTCAGATTGAGCAATCTATCTTTCTACAAACGGATAAAGAGTTAGAGAAAGAATCATATAACAAATATCCCCACACACGAGAAAGAATCGGATTTAGTTTCTAGCCACAGTTAAAACAAGCCGAAACAGAGTTGGATTGCATATATGTTTGCAGCCGGATCAACATGCTGCCGTCCACGTGCTGTCCACATAAGCATTATCATGCATGCACACAACAAACCAGTGAACCTAGAAACAAGTGATGGAGCAAGCTAGCAAGCTGTTGACCCATCCATATTTATGTAGCCTACGTACCATTTAAATTGGATTCAATATCATTTGGATTGCTCATTGCATGTAAATTATAGCCTCACATGTACATATACAACCACAAACATTTACTCTTTTTCCCTAAAATAAATTGTTGACTCAAAATATTATTGAAACACTAAAATATTTACATAGTTTAGATTTCCACCTCGCATTACCCAGTAACTATAGTGATTTTCCTACATGAGAGCGTGCTCGCAAGGCATCGAAGCTTACAATCGGCACCTATAACTCGAGGAGTTATATGTGTCGGTTATTAACCCTAACCGGTATCATTTCGTGAGCTTCACCAATAGTCACAACCAAGTAACCGTTTACGGGTCAAAAAAAAATCAATTGACTCTAATTCGAAGATAGGAAAGTAAAACTATCTTGGTTTGAACGTAGCGACAACCAAGTAACCGTTTATGGGTCAAAAAAATCAATTGACTCTAATTCGAAGATAGGAAAGTAAAACCATCTTGGTTTGAACGTAGTGGGTTTAGATTTCCATCTCATATTACCCAGTAACTATAATGATTTTCCTACCCGAGGGCGTGCTCGCGAGGCATAGACATATAACACAAGGCATTATAGGTGTCGGTTGTTAACCTTAACTAGCATTATTTTGTGGGCTTCGTCAATAATCACGACCAAGTAACTGTTTATGGTCAAAAAAACAATCGACGGAAAAGCAAAACCAACTTGGTTTGCATTTAACAAAATCAGACGGAGGTTAAAATCTCAAGTTGGCAACTAGAAACCACATGCATCCATATCTCAACCGTTAGTCGTGGTGAGCACAGACGCGGAATCTGTTCCATGCTCAACATACGCGGCCGGAAAACCTAATCGATTTTTCAAATCCTAAGACAACGATTAACAAAACTTAAAGAAAACCAGGCATAAAAAGGTAGATAATTTTGTATGGTTCGTAATGCGCGGACCACCTAGCTATTACAATTTAGAATTTTTGTATCTGGAAGCTAGAAATTTTCACATTAATCTAAGAACAATAAAATTTAAGATAGTCCATGTATAATACAATATGGGATTAATAAAAATTAGGAAAAAATACAATAAATTCTAAAATTGGAAAAGGAGAAATAAGAGTTCAGGTAGAAATAAAATCTATAAATAACTAAATTTCAGAATAAATAATAAAATTAAAATAAAAGACCATCTCGAACACAAACACAAGATTAATTAAAATAAAAAAAGTAATACTCAAAGAAGAGATCATTTATAATACAACACAAGATTAATTATAATTCAATATAAAATATAAAAAAATTCAGTAATTAGAAAAATAAAAATGAGTTCAACTAGGAAGACAATTAAAATTCTGAATAAAAAATAATAAAAAAGTCCATGTAGAAAATAAGAGTACAAGATTAATTAAAATTCAAAATAAAAATAAAAATAAAAATAAAAATTAGAAAAATAAAAATAAGAGTTAATGTAATAATACAATCTATAAATAGCACATATACAAAATAAAAATAAAGAATATTAAAAAAATTCTATCTATGATACAAAGGTGGCAAATGACGATAAAGAATGGAACATTATGACAAATGACGATAGGGAATGGGACATCAGACAATCCGTAAAGGGGTAGGATGATGGAGGTTAATGGGACATCTAAAAAAATATAAAACAACACCCAAATGATGATTAGGTTAAATTTTTAGAATACAATAACGATTAAGAGGAGGGGTGGCGAGCAGGCCGTGAAGGAGTACAGTTGTGGCGGTTGACAAGACTTATAGAAAGTAAACAAAAAAGAAGTAATGATAATCAAGTTCATTTTTTAAAATCCCAATGAAAGGTGTGTCGTAAAGGAGTATAATGGTTAAGTTTGACCGGACTTCTAAAAACTATAAAAAAGATAACTCCACGAGATATGTTTTTAAAGGTTCCAAGGAAGATGCATAGAAGTTGTGGTGGAAGGTAAAGAGGTCTGGGGTGGCGATTTGTGTGACTTTTAAAAACTATACTATAAAATTTAGAACCCGATGATGATAATGTTTATTTTTAAAATCTTTGAGACAACGAGATGACTATTTAGCAAGTTTTAAAGAAAAACATGTGTAAAAAATTACATAATTCTAAATGGAGGCTAGCCGCGCAATTTTACGGGCCACCAACTAGTTTTATACAGGGGAAATTGCAAATATACCACTACTTTCACCCACTAACTCGAAATAGCCATTAAAATAACACGGACTGTAATTTTGCCACAGGTTTTGCACTCGCCGCCTCTGTCCCTTCTCGAGAACTTGGTTTATTCTTGTCGTTTCTTGTCCTATGCGGGAGACCAACCTAGAGCGTGAATACTCTATTTTAATTTTATGAATCACACTTAAGAACACATCTGTGCGCTAGTGCGCTCAATTCGTTGCTTGTTCTCGAGCCCAAGCGGATTGGAGTGGTTGTGCGCCAGGGCACTCTCTGCTTGCATTTCGCATTGAAATTTATTGCCTAGCCCGAATAGATGGACTCGTTCGTTCGGTCGGGCGGGGCAAATCTCTAAAGTGGAGTTTACGTTGCTTCGGTTTGCTACTGCCGTTTGATTTAGTGCAAATAAGCGGACGAAAATAATTCACAAAAATGAAAGAAACATGGTAAGACCGTTTTGCATGCCTTAGTCAATGTGGGTCCCTTCACTACCCATCTCTTCCGATCAATGTTCTTCACTCCACCCTGAAGAATCAGCTCCTCTCTCTCTCTCTCTGAGCCCTAATCCCCAAATTATACCAGCCGAATCGATATGATGCCGAGTTGATATGATGATGACAGCGAATCAGACACGATATATTGGGACGGGAATTGCCTGTAGTTACTGTTGTGCAGTAGATGTAACTGTAGCTCCATTCCCATAGACCCATATATAATGTTTTGTTACTGCACACAACGGTAAATGCAGAGGATCTGCATCCAACAATATATTGGACTGGCGAGTACTCTATAATAATTTAGGTGAAGTACCTCTCACCAACACAAATACTAACGAGTTGATACAATATTAATTCGTCAATTCTCACTGATCGATCGTTTGTGCTTGTTGGCATATGCAAGAGTACGCAACTACCGACGTTGCGTGCTCGCGATCACGTCGAGCAGACGCTGCATGTGAATGCTGAGTGTGCAAGAGTTAGCACGTGGCCCAAACGGGAAACGAGAACGGTGCACAGCGTTGACGGACGTGCTAAACTGGTGGCACTTGTTTGTCACATTTATTTCCAAGGAGATCAACCGAAACATACGACATGCTGAAATGGAACAGGTCTATTAGAGCGAAAGCGAATTTACATATGAGCAATTAAGCACGGTGTGAAAACTTGTGACAAGTAAACGCTGCACCCGGTCCCACCGGACGGCTAGAAACACTATCGTTCGTTATCTTTCGTGTACGTGTAAGTCTGAGATCCGGTTTATTTCAGCATAGAATTATTATAATCTAAATTATTAGTAATAATCTAAAATAAACAGATAGATTATTATGATAGATTATTATAATCTATAAGCTAGATTAGTATAATCTGGTAATATCTTCTAAACATGTTTTTTTTCAGATTATTGGGTGGCTAAAAACTCACAATCCTTATTCTACCATAATCCAGAGAAACAAACAACTCATTTATTTTACTATAACTTATTATAATCGAGTTTACAGTAATCTGAATCAATAATCTGGATTACAATAATCTTAAGTTGAAACAAACAGGAGAATATGTATTGCACGTACAGTGAAAACATGCAAACTATCATTAAATTATAATAATGTTCAACGTTTTGTTCAGATCACTTAGTAAAACTTTTACTTTCAGTTTTACTATAAGTAGGAGTTTTACTGAGAGTAAAATTTATAATCTTAGTTACGTGGATAAATCTCAAATTACATTTTTAAATCCAATAATAATTTTTGGTTTCCACGTGATTTGCACTACATTTTTTTCTATGCTACTGGGCCCATCGATGGAAAATGGGCCGAGTTTGTAGGCCCCCCTAACTGGCCTCTTGTGCTGGCATGTAGTGTTTGGGCTTGAAGGAACAAAAGAACTCATGCAGTTCGAGAACGACCCAAATCTAGATACAGATGAATGAACCAGGAGGATAAAAACCATTCAGCGTGTTCATCTGTGTATTCGTTGCTTGCTGCTGCTACAACTTTGCAGGGCCGTTCAGAAGATGTGTATATGAACATGAAGAGAGAAGGTAGAGGTAGATCGGGATGATCCGATCTCCAGATCGGTCGCTCGGACTAGTGCGTGACACAGATCAATACATTGTACATATATCGCTCCGTATAACCGTGTGTGTGTGTGTGTGTGTGTGTGTGTGTGTGTGTGTGTATATCACGTGCAAGAGGGAAACGATGAAATAGTTCTTGCGAGTTATGCGACCCTGTAGCTGAATTATTGTGCGTTGGATCTTGGGGGTAGCAAGACTTAACACCGCGGACCACATCTCGGGACAACCCGGCCGTTGGAATTTCGCTTTCTTGGAGCGGAACAGCTGCTACACGGAGTCAAGGAGAGGCCGTGAGACACCTCTATGCTATCTATTATTTCAGTTTTATATCATAAATCTTTTTGATTTTTTAATAAATTAAATTTCTCTAAGTTTAATCTAATTTATAAAAAATAGAGAAATATTTTCAACATTAATGAACATACTACTAAAATATATTTAATAAAACTAATTTTATATTTTGAATATTGCTAAATATTTTTAAGTAAATTTCACAAAACTACAATTATTTTGATCAAATTATCATAAAATTATATATTTAACTTAATAGATCACAAAACAAAGCTACAAATTTAATACTAAATTTATCATAAAATACAAATTTACGGTGGAATATCGCAAAACTACGGATTTTGTAACAAAGTTATCATAACTACAGGTTTAATATCAATTTAATCACAAAACTTACATATGTAATTCAAACATAGCATTAGTGCTAAAGATTTAAACCCCTAAAATCTGAAGTTTTCGTATAATTTCATTAGTAAATTTGTAATTTTGTGATACTTAATTAAAACATGTAGTTTTGTGATAAATTTATTGTTACATACGTAGTTTTGTGATATATCACTTTAAATTTGTAGTTTTGTGATAATTTAGCTGAAGTATCTGTAGCTTCGTAAAATTTACTCTTTTTTATAAATTTAGTTAATTTTTTTAAATAATTTATAAAAAAGTTAAAATGATTATGATATAAAACAATAACGGAAGGAGTAAATGATTGCATGAGCGATCTAGATCGACAACGGCTTATTGAGCAGAATGCCATGCTCACGATCGGTTTGTCGATTATGTATTTATTTATGTTGCTTTGATCCCTCTATGCCGGCCACATTCCCATGCAAAGTGAATAGTCGCCCTCTGTATTTTGTCCCCAACGAAGGCATAGTTGAGTATACTGCTCAAGCTGAATTGCCTAGCAAAGTAGCGCTAGTTGAGCCCGATTGTAAATGCATCAAAATTGCCAATTTTTGTAATATTTTATGACTGCATGACTGTTTAATAAATTTTTGAGAAGTGAAAAGCAGGAACATATAAATGCATGTCAACTTTGTTTACTAGCGTCCTATATATTGCCCTCGGTGTTTGAGTTTGAGCTTATGAGTAAACCTACAAACCAACCAAAAGGCTGAAACCCTAATAGACGGACAACTTTTTTTTTTTTGCTTGTTTGAATTGAAGATAATTTTTGACAACTTCAATAATATTGCATGGATGTTTGGTTTGAAGCCAAATTTAGTTTCTACTCTAACAAATTTGGTAGTGCCAAAACTTGCGAAGGTTTTAGCACTACTAATATTAATTGGTAGGGTAAATTTTGACTTCAAACTAAACTAGCTAGCTCTTCATTTGTAAAGCTATAAACAACTTTAGCAATATTAAATCAAACGCTAGGTTTAGATAGCTTTTCTCCTCTAAGAGAAAATCAACTTTAGCTAGGTTTAAATCAAAAGCTAGGTCTATATATAAACTTACGGGTTAAAAGCCATCGGCTTATAAATTGTAAAAGCCAAAAAAATCAACTTAAAAACCCAAAGATGAAACAAAGGGGGTCTATATATGTACCACTACGAGAATTCGATAAGATACAACTTTTTTCTTAGTGTAATTTGTTCATATTGCTATCTGACTGATATATAGTACAACTTTTTATTAGTGTCATTTGTTCATATCTATCGAAAAGATGTGCTGACCAACAATTTGTTCATATCTTAATTTGTCTCATGTCTCTCATTATGAACTTACCAACAATTTCGTTTTCAAGAGAGATGGACTGCTCGGTTACATACACTGAATGCATTGAACAAGTAGACTTGTATAGGTAGCTTTCAGTACAGCGTATCGGCTTAGCTGATCACCAGTGACGAAGCCAGAATTTTAACATGTGAGCGGGACAACTTATTGAGAAAAAATTCCTCATCAAATAGCAGTAATTTCATATTAATATATGCATATATGTTTTGACAATTTAACAATCATGTTCAAGCCAATCATTTGACAGTGTGAAGTTTTATCACGATGATCTAGGTATAGCAAGGCAGTTAGCACTTAGTAATCGAATTCATGATTAGAGCCATGAAACGTGACGTACCGTTCTAGTGTTCCATGCCTATCCATATGCACTAGACGGCTAGCAAATTCCACAGCCAATGGCCTTTGCAAAAAGGCCAAAGACTACATGCATGATTTGCTGTCACTAATTAATTAGAGAGGGATTAGTACACTTAATGCTTACTTAATCTTGTGATTAACTAGATGTACTTGGAAATTTGCAATTTTGTTGGGGCAGGCCAGGCCTCCCCCGCTCCTCCCTGGATCTGTCACTGCTGACCAAATGCACGTGAAATGAGACGGATTTAATATATGATTAATTAACGCAAAATCTATTTCGAGAGGCATCTCGATTTAGACTTAACGAGCGACGCGGACAATTACTCAAGTGCTAGTAGCGAGAAGTACTAGTAGCGTTACAGATATGCATGCAAGTAGTTTTTGCTATTAGGTTGTGCATATTTTTTTCTTCTTATGAAATTTTCTCTTAAATTACTTATCCGATTTATAATCCGATTGCACCATTGTGTTCATAACAATTAAATCTTTACAACAAGATCTCACATGATTATATTTTGATGAAAAATCACAAATTACTTTTATGATATGCCTAAATTACTTTTATATTTCACTAAGTTACTTCTTAAACATACAAAAGTAAATTAAGTAAAGCCTAAAAGTAATTTACATATATTATAGAAGTAACTTAGAACAAAACGAATGTAACTTTGGCATTTCATTTAAAAGTAAATCCGTTGTAGAGATAAAAACATGACTCTATCTAGAAATTAAATTAATCAGCACAAATTATGGAATTTACTAAAAACAATAATAAAAGTAATCACCTCAGAGCATTATGAATGTATAGTTATGACTCTATTTTTTCTCAAAAAGCACAGTTAAACTAGAAGATAAAATATCAAATCGTGTCCATCTTTTAAATTATTTTAAATTATATATCCAATTTATGATCATGTTGTATATTCCTTTAATCGAATGAATTATTGATGACTTATAATAGTTATATTGCAATGCTAAATAAATCACGACATATGGAACCAACATATAATAATTGATGACATGATAATTTTTCAAATAATTTTACATCATGTTTTGTAATGTCAAATATCACCTGACAAATATACAATACTAATATAAATCTACAAGTGTAAAAAATAAAGACAATATAATTTAGTTGTGTTTGTTTCAAGTAAATTTTATTTAATTTTAATTTGTGTGAGATTAATATTCTCAAAGTTTTTAATTTTTTAGAACTATTTGTTTTGTATTTCCAGCCAATGATCGTGCTATAATATAACTCCTTAATCCATCACGAGAATTACGGTTATATAGGTATGTTTTTTCTTTGCCAAATAGTTTTCGCAACAAATGAACTACTCATGATATATTTTCTTAGAGTTAAGAAATTCTAATACGTTAGGCATGATGGATGTATGTCATGTACCTGACTGACGTGACTATAAGTGTACTCTAGTAAATTAGGCTGCGTTCGCAGCTTTCTCTTCCCAACTCATTTCTCTCGTTTTCCGCGCGCACGCTTTTCAAACTATTAAACGGTGTGTATTTTGCAAAAAGTTTCTATATAAAAGTTGCTTAAAAAAATCAAATTAATCCATTTTTGAAAAAAAATTAGCAAAAACTTAATTAATCACGCGCTAATGGACCACTATGTTTTCCGTGAACACTGTTGAGGCTGGGAGTTCGGAAGTGCGAACGCAGCCTTAGTTATGTGAATAAGTTCCAAATAGTAAATACACACTAGATGTCTCGTGTAATTATGAACTATAGGTGTTGACAAAAAAACCAGACGCTAACCTATAGTTATGTCAAAATATAGACAATGATATGGTGCTTTGGAGATTATCATGGTGGTATATCTCTTTAGCTATACTTTTTTAAGTATTGCCGAATGATATTTTCAACCGATAATACTGTACAATAAAAATTTGAGTAGTATTACCACCACAAACAAATTGTGACCGTCCTATACCATAAACCTACTATAAATACTATATATGGGAAAAACTCTTTTCATCACCCGCATCTTTTCTTTGTCCTTCTCTGAAAGACACCAAGTATGAATAACAGAGCTTACTATGTTACCGTAAGTATAACAGGGGCATACATATGGCTAAGTGGAGGTGGCAAGTCCCAATGAAGAGCAATGTTCGGAATAGTGCTTAATTTCCTACTTACCGATGCAAACCTGTATAAGGGCACCAGTAATGAACTAAGTATTAACTCACGTTGTCTTTAGGGGCACGACTACATCGATGCAGGACACATGTTTCAAGGCAACAAAAAAAAAAGTAAACCTTTAGGCTATGTTTGGAATCCCCCTTCCCAACTCACCCTTCTCTTTTTCCGCGTGCACGCTTTTCAAACTGCTAAACGGTATATTTTTTACAAAAAGTTTCTATATGAAAGTTGCTTAAAAAATATATTGATCCATTTTTTAAAAAAATAGCTACTACTTAATTAATCACACGTTAATCGACTGCTCCGTTTTCCGTGCGCCCTATGCTGGTTGGGAACCAGGGCTAGCGAACATAGTCTTAGTGACTATAGTCAGCTTCACCATTTGAGAAGCATTCGTATCTAATTTTTAATGGTATTATCCATTTAATCGGTAGAAGTGGTATTTTTAGAATATTTATATTATTTTAGTGTATTAATGTTGTATAGGGTTTAACGTGAATAATGTGATATTTATATGAATATGGGAAACATTCCAATCATTTCATATATTAAAGTTTATTCCAATCATTTCAAGGAATAAAAATTACTTCATTTTTTATTATAAGGTTATCTACGTTCCTTATAGGAAGTATGGTGAATTATAATTTTTTAACATTGTTTTCATAAAACAATAAATAAGACGTCTGCCCATCTGTGTGGGCTTCCTTCCTAGTTACTTAATTTGATTGAGCTGTTGTTATATATATATACACACACACATATATATATGTGAATCAAATTCTTATATGGGGCACCATAGTGTGAAATGCACAAATTAAATCAAAATTTTTAAATTGTGAGTATATACCTAAGTATAAGAATTTGATTCATACCTATACCTAGCAATAAAACGACTCAAATTTAACTTTATTTAATTATATCACATACCTAACTAATTATATGTTTGTATGTTATATACCTAGAATCAAAGTCTAACCAATACAAGTTCAAATTCAATTCAAACTTGTTTAGAACTAGTTAGTAAAGTTAATACCTAAATGAATTGGGTATATACCTAAACATTTTAAAAAAAATTATACTCATATGAATTGGGTATATACTCAAATTGAAACATAGAGCCCGGGCACCATGGAGCACCAAACAAATTTACTTTATATATATATAGGGATGTGCTAAAACGCACCCTGGGTGCGTAATAACTAAAACGCGCTCATCATATAGTAATTGATTTACTACATGTTATATGTTGTCAAATACCCGATAGTAATAATTTTTACTATTAGGCTTAACTCAGTGATTTGTTATGATTGCTCTGTTAGTAACAAAATTACTAACGTTGGGTGCGTTATATATATATATATAGAGAGAGAGAGTTGGTACCCGCTTCAAGTTATTTAGGGACTATCTAAAAAACTGTCGCAAGTTTAATTTGTCATAAAACTTTCAAATGTAACTATAGTGTAACTAGGGTGTAATTACACTGTAACTCATATGTAAACTATACTGTAACTCGTATGTAACTTATATGTAACTGGAATAACTTAAGTGTATGAGGTCGAATCCCAGCTGCTGCACTTACCAGTTTATTTTTTCTCATATTTGCTAGCACGAATCTTAGAGCAAATATAACGATCCAAGAATCGAAAGTTTTCCGATAAAAAACTGTCGATAGAAAAATTCTATAAAATCATTCAATTCTAACTGGGATGTAACAGGAGTATATGTAACATAACTCGTTTAATTGTTCAAAAAATCTTGCAACAGATGTAGTGGCTAGTACGCACAGCTTTGCTGGTGTGAGGTTCTTGTGTTCGAACCCTTGCAAGCGCACAGATTAGTTCTCATGCAGATTTTTTCCTTGCACACGTTAGCACGAATCTTGAGGCAAATCCGACGGCTAAAAATTCAAAAGTTTTTCTCCCTATTTTATGTCGACAGAAAACTAGCAAATCCGGTTATTTATTGCTATATAAAACAAGTCTTAGGTTGAGCCACGTCAGCAGGTATTCTCAGCCATCGAACAGTATATAATATATTTCATCCTGTAAGCAATCGTCCATATATATATAATTCATCCATTTCAGAAGGCTAATAATCCGATAAAGCTAGTGGATGGGGGCATTAGGATGCTTTGGATGTTTCATGATAGTCATGAAAACAATCCTTCTTGTCTAAGCTACATGGAATACGTTGAGTTTTCATATATAGTCCACAGTACAATGTACTTTAACACCTCCTATTTTATTGAGTGACCACTTGTCTAAGCTTCACTACAGACTACTTATACTGTGGCAAGCATAATCCGTATACATTTGATGATAAGATCAGCACAAATAGATTTATTTAATATTGCCCTGCCAAGCAAATAAGGATAATACGGAAAAAAAAAGTAACTATCTGAAAATACATTTCAGAAAGGTTTGTTTTAACAAACCTATTTGTGCTCGCCAGTCGCCACCACCACAATCCAACCGGCCGATTAGCTAGCTCGCATGCTTCTACCCAAGCAGACCCGTTTCTCACCGGCTCACCAGCAACAAGAGGTGGTACCGGTTGTTCATCATGCAAGTCGAGATTCTCTTATATGACCACAGTCCACAGCTCATCCAAAAATCTCTTGGGAGACATGTGACAACAGATGCAAGTGGAAAACAAGCAATGAAACCGCAAGAAGCTCAGCTATCACCGTAGATCGCTGATGTAGAATCTTCCCTAGATTGTTGCCACCCATATTTTCCAATTTGTTGCACTGAACGTATAAATTGCTAGAGTTTGTGCCTATAAAGCCAATTATAAGTTTATAACAGATGAGACACTTTCTAATACTACAAATTAATCTGAACAGAGAGCATATATGTTTAGATTAATAATATTAGGACGTGTTATATCAGTTCAAGATCCTTTTATATTTTGACACGGATGGAATAGGATATAGAGTTGTAATAATTGTTTAGGCTGCGTTCGCAGCGTCGGTTTCCCAGCGCGCACAGTGCTTGCGGAAAACGGAGCGATCCATTAGCGCATGATTAATTAAGTTTTTGCTATTTTTGTTTCAAAAATGGATTATTTTGATTTTTTTTAAGCAACTTTTGTATAGAAACTTTTTGCAAAATACACACCGTTTAGTAGTTTGAAAAGCGTGCGCGCGGAAAACGAGGGAGAAGAGTTGGGAAGAGGGGGAGAAGAACACAGCCTTAGGATAAAAGTGAAATCGGAGTACTACTCTAATGTCTCTCATGAATTGAGAGGCGTATATAACGTTACAAGATGACAACTATAACATAGATAAGCTAAAAAAATAGGGATTTGCTATATTTGTGGTGACACATTTTATTAGATCTTAGTTAGATTTTAGACCATTTGATTTCTATAATATAAGTGCATGCGTTTGTTCATGCATACTAAATAACTTCTTTTATTGTTATAATTATATATTTTATACAAATTTACAACGGAATTGCTATATTTTTATTGCGCCATAAAACTTCCGTATGTAATTACACCCATTTACACCCCACTTACATACCACTTACATATGTAATTATTATATAATTTTAGGATTTACATATGTAATTTTAGGATTTACATATGTAATTTTGGGACTTACATTGTAAATACACTAAAATTATATATGTAATTTAGGGACTTACAATGTAAATACATACCGACTAATTTTTGGTGAAAAATACTAGTCGGTAGTCTGGCCAATCAAAGGTAACTGATATGCTGATACCCAAGAACTAGTAGTCGGTAGTCTGGCCAATCAAAGGTAATTAATATGCTAATACGTTAAAAATATGGTAGTTTGGGGTGAGTACCCGTGAACAATTTCTAGAGGATGAAAAGGTCCGGCTAAGGTCCCGTTCATTTCTACTTAAAAGAAAGTTGGATGAAAATTTTTATACGCTTTTCAAACTGCTAAACAGTGTATTTCGAACAAAAATATTTTGTATGGAAGTTGATCTTAAATATCAGATAAATCTATTTTCTATTTTTATAATAATTAAAACTCAATTAAATATACGATAATACCACCTTGTTACGTAAAACACTTAATTTTCATCTTCATCTTCATCTATATGTAAGAAAAAACACCACCTAAATCTCGTTAACAAATATGATGACTTAATGACTTAATGTTGTTGGAGTTTTTTATCATGAACTTGTTGATCACTTAACAATATACGGGAAAGTGATTTTATCCCTCGAGGGGATATCCACTCGTTTCATGTCACTTAAATAATCATAAAAAAATTAAAAAAATTTGTAAGATGAATTAATATGAAATATATCACTCCACAAACATGCAAGTTAAAATTCAATTTTTACAAACTATAATAAAAATAATAAATATAGATGCAAATGTACGATAACCAGTTTAATTTGTTTTTTTGTTACGATTTGTAGAAGTCGAATTTGATCTTGTATATTTGTGGAGTGATATACCTTGTTAATGTTTTTCAAATTTTTTGATAATTATTTAGGTAGCATGCACGAAACGAGAGGATATTCTATCGAGAAATAAAAATCCATATCCACGGTATACTTTTGATCGGGATTTATGCCAGTTACGGAAATACAAAAAACGAACAACACACGTACGCAATTACGCGCCACAGAAACTACTAGCAATGCAACAGGCGGCAGTCACGTTGCCCTACCGAGCCTTGCCACCGGAGAGGAGGACGTCGGCGACCAGCGCCTCGAGGTTGGCGTGCGCGCGGCCGCCAGGGCGCGTCACGCTGAGGCCGGTCTCCTTCCACTCCTCCGCCCGGCGGCGCATCTCCCGGCCCTTGTCTCCTCCCATCGCCTCCCGTATCTTGGCCTCCACGGCGTCGCGCCGCACGTCGTCGTCGATCTCCACGGCGACGCCCCACTCGGTGCAGCTGTACCGGCGGTTGGTCTGCTGCTCCGCGAAGAATGGCCAGCACAGCATCGGCACCCCTCCGCAGAGGCTCTCCATGGTCGAGTTCCAGCCGGAGTGCGTCAGGAACACGCCCACCGCCTCGTGCCGCAGCACCGCTTCCTGCGGGCACCAGCTCGCCAGCAGGCCCCGCCCCTCGACGGACTCTAGGAACTCCGGCGGCAGCACGGCGGCGTCGCCGTGGATGAGGTCGGGGCGGACGATCCACAGGAAGTCGTGGCCGCTGTTGGCGAGCCCCCACGCGAACTCCACCAGCTCCTCGTTGGTCATCACCGTCACGCTGCCGTAGTTGACGAACACCACCGACCGGGGCGCCTTGCCGTCGAGCCAGCCGAAGCAGGAGGCGTCCTCCTTCCACAGGTTGGAGCCCAGCGCGTCGAGGGGGCTCCCCCGGGGAACGGCCTGCTCGGCGAGGAACCCGAGCGGGCCGATGGTGTGGATGGACACCGATGGCGGCAGCATGGCGCGCATCGCGTCGAGCGCCTCCGGCTCCAGCTCGTCGAAGGTGTTGAGCACGGCGGCGTCCGCCTCCGCCAGCCGCTCCGTCACGTGGAGCGCGAAGTGGAACATGTACTCGTCGCGGTCCGTCGAGCGGAAGAACGACGGGAAGTCCTTGAGCCGCAGGTGCTTGCTCATCCCCGGCGTCCAGTCCACCGGCGTGTCCAAGAACCCGTTCGTCAGCTGCTCCTCTGCATGCATGCGTGTATCCACCATGAATCGATCAATTTCTTCTCGTAAAAGCTCAGGGTTTAGTGGTTACTACTTACCTTTGAGCGGGAAGATGCCCTTGTCGAGGAAGGAGCGGTAGTAGCGGTAGCCCATGTAGCCGCAGACGCTGGCCGTCCAGAAGAGCGCGCACGGCACACGGAACTCCCTGGCGGCGTCGACGGCGAAGCTCATGACGTCGTCGGCGACGACGCACGTGACGGGCGGGGACTCGGGGGAGGCGTTGGCGTTGAGGTCGGCGAGGAGGCGGCTGAAGTGAGGGAGGCACGTCTCCCTGGTGGAGCGGCAGAGCGGAGGCACGTCCTGCGTCGCGTCGGCGTCGGACGGCGGGAGGCCGTCCGGGATGGCGGCGAAGCGGAAGCCCGGGAGGCCGTCCAGCGCGGCGGCGCCGCGGGAGCGGAGGAGGCGGCGGTGGTTGAACTCGGTGTTGACGAAGGTGATGTGGAAGCCACGGTGGTGGAGGATCTTGGCCAGCTTCAGCATCGGCGTGACGTGGCCCTGCGCCGGGAACGGCAAGCACACGGCGTGCGGCTTGTCGCCGTCGGCCGCGATAGAGCCCATGTCTCTCTGTATGCGTCTCTGTAGTCTGTACTCGTGTGGACTGAACCGTGTCCTGTTTACTGTTTTCAGTGTGAGGAGGGCAAGTGATGGTTGGAACGCTGGTATTTATAGATCTAGGTCCTACTCTTTGGCTATCATTGCTTGCGGTATATCGCGGGGATGGCTAATGAGCGTGTGAGCAACCACACCCCCCCCCCCCCCCCCCCCCCCCGCCATTCCTCCCCGCTACTATAAATTTCTACTGTACCATAAATTTCAAAAAATATATAAACACAAGTTAGAAAAAAATTAAGAAAGAGAAAAAAAATATGTGCATAGACTTTATACTTATGTATAAACCGTAAACTTCGTACATATAAACTTTATGTATAGAAATACTCTATCTAACAAATATTTGAATTTGAATTCAAATTTGAATCGGGTATATAAACTTTTAACTTATAAACTTTGGATCGACAAACTTTAGTTTAACAAATATTTGAATTTGAATTCAAATTTGAATCGGGTATATAAACTTTTGACTTATAAGCTTTGGATCGATAAACTTTAGATGTGTAAATTTGAAGTGTACAAGCTTTAGATGTATAAATTTATTAAAATAGGAAAGTAATACGGTGCTAAAAAAAGAAAGCGGAGGGGGGTGATCGCGCGCGGCGGTCGTCCGCCGATTTGGATTTTCGATCGCGGTGTCGCCATCTAGGTCCTACTAGACACATTATATTAATATTTTACCATAGCCATCGTGTCACTGACTGCTTTAACTCTTCGATAGGAATTGTATAATTAGCCAAAACAAGTACTAAGCAGCTAATGGATAGACGGCCAGGAACTCTGAACGGGACTCTCCAGTCTCCGCACGAGAGTACGAGACACCGACTGGGATGAGCAATCATCCCACTCAGACGTCTGTATCATTCACTGTTGCAAAAACATGTAGTAGTGTACTTAGTGAGTGGATTTTGATCCGTCGAGGAGATATCTCTCATTGTTTGCATGTCAATTAAATAGTTATAAAAAATTTTAAAAAAAAATAAGAAGATGTATTAACATATGATATATCACTTTACAAAAATGTAAATTCAAATTCAACTTCTATATATTGTAACGAAAAAAACAAATTTAATTGTGAGTATACGTTAACTAACTATAATTTAATTTATTTTTTATAAGATGTAGAAGTTAAATTTGAACTTGCATCTTTGTAGGGTGACATATCATATATTAATATATCTTCTCAATTTTTTCACTTTTTTAATAACTATCTGAGTGGTATGCAAATAACGAGGGTATATCCTCAAGGTATCAATGTAGTTTCCTACTTATTTTCTTTATTTGATAGTAATATTTGTCACTATGGACTAACACAAATTATTACCGACCAATAATTTCCAGGCCTAATATGAAAAAAAAATGGCACTAGTAATATAAGCACTTCGTTCAATGGAGCAAAGTGCCAAGTATTCTACATGCAGGGAACATGTACATTCAAAGATCCTTTAGCCGTATCGATCCATGATCTATCCACCTGGCTAACACGGTGAACCCTTTTTCTTATGTATCATTTGGGAATAAAAAAATCATGTAGAATTTAGAAGTTACTATCCCGTTGGCGCCCACCATTTCAGCATATAATAATATGAAGCAGCACTAGGTCAATTCTTCGAATCGTACTCATGATACGGGAGTGTCAGTGTGTCACTGACCAGTAGGAGGGAAAAACTGCAATTGCCGGGATACCTGATTACTTGTGACAATAGTTGCACGAACGAGACTGGAAGCAACCCTGAACTCCCTCAATCTTTACCAACAGAAACGATATATTACTTTGCACGGCATCCGCGTTGCAGATTTTTATTCACCAGCTGCGCTCGAGCACATGCACATGTTAGATGAATATATAATATACTTGAGATCAACAGAACACCTATCCCAGGTTTGAGCTGTGAAGCGTCTCAATCATGCGCACCTCGTGGAGCATACAGCAATTATGTAATCAACTGTGGCTAGCTAAGTATTAACTAGAAGAGATTGTGCACAATAAATATTTGGTATAACGATGTATTAGCAGCTTAGATTGGCATGAAAAGTCGAAGCATGAACATTCAAACATGTAGTAACCACTAACAACTTCCATTTTGGAGAATAACTACTAAAACTTCATCGAAGATATATGAGATTAGTGGTAAACTGGTAATTAGAGAGCATAGAAGGCAGGAGAGACCGCATAAGCACGTAAATCAATCATCAACGCCTCAATAAAAACCTGTATCATCCAGGTAAAATGAGGTAACAAGGTCTAAAAGCCTTCCCAGATTTAGCACATATATCTAGTATTCAACCAAAAAGCCGATTAGCTCGTCCTTTTCCATGTGATCTGCACGTGTAACTTAATGCATCAGCATATATCAATCAGTAAAGAATAAGGCTTTCAGTAATTAATTACAAACAACAAGATCATGCATGGGAAGTTTTGTAATGCATGTAGATCAGATATAGTAACAAACAATACAGAGCAACCCTGGAGGAAGAGAGGTCATTGAAACCAGATATCAAATCACAAAGTGTCGTTCTCTAGAAGTGATGTGTAAGGCCCACTCAATCGACTTCCAGTTTTGAGTTCACAATCAAGAATAGTTTATGGCGGTGTCACATAAATGCCATAACAGACAGACATAGGACCGCACTAATACAAGGGGAAAAGTTTCTACCTGCCACTCGTTGCAACCATATTATCTCTTCTGCCATCTAAAAGATGCACATCTTTCTTGCCACTGCTCCATTATTGCGTCTCTTTCTCTCCTTTAACATTGTCCCCAAACAACCATTATGCCCTTATAGAAGTTGAAACTCCAGAAATCAAAATTTCTCTACATAAGTTCTAAAATTTCATCAAGATTTTATGGTGGGAAATTTTTGGGACTTTTGGGAGTTACATTATTTTCTTAATTTTTCCAGTTTTCCAATTTTTTTGAAAATATCTGCAACGACCTACTTGTCTTTGGGGGCAGAATTGTCAATTCATTGAATGGCGATTGCAGAAGTCTACCAAAGAGCAGAAAAGGAGAGAAGCAGCTCGAAGAAAAAAGAAATCTGTTGCGGTTACCACAGCCATTAATCATTCCAGCTGATTACACTAAGTACTGAAAGGGAAACCAACAGAAAAGTCTCGTGAAAATGGCAGGAAATTTTAGAATGCATTGAGCAATGATTAGTATTGAACTACACCCAAAATTTTAGAATGAATTGAGCAACTGGCAACCTCTAGAGCTATGCTAACAATGTCCGCTTCCCCCCTCCTGTCATGTCATCGTACTTCTCTTTCTTATGCAACTCGCTTGTCAATTACTTTGGCTTTAGTAACACATGAGATTTTGATAAATCTGTGTAATAAGGAAAACAGAAGAAATATCTCACTCCTAAGAACGTCTACCTTAGCTCAATCATTAATTCATTATAATAGAAAAGAGCAAGCAAAGTGCTAGCTTCATAGATAGTTCATCTGAGACATGCAGATGCTATATATCTCCCTCGTATAAAAGGTATTCGTTTTAAGGGAAATTATGAGGATTATGTGCCAACCAAATATATGTCATTATTGTAACAGCATAACAATGGCATTAAGGAAGATAAAACACAATGACATGTGACAAATAGATCTTATCAGCTATCTAGAAGATATTTCATGATCTTATCACAATCCATAAATTATGGCATGACGGAAGGTGGCAAAACACAATAACATGTGCCAAAAAGACCTTGTCATATAGGGTCTGCATATATTATATTCTAATGCTAGCATACTGATAATGTGTAAAGTGAGAAAAGAACTGTTGATAGCATACTGATGTATGCATCCACAGGTCCAGAAATGTGCCCAAGTGCTTGTTAGCACATAGTAACTAGGGAGCAACATAAGTTGTGTGACAGTCATATTGACCAGCTCAAGAGATTATTTTCTTATCATCTAATATATCTATGGTTGCACAGTAACCACAGAACACTCCCACATTTTCACAACTTACTAATGTGCAGGAACTAAAATGAGTCACTGGAGTTTGAGCCACAAATAATCCAACAAATTTGACTAGATTGATCCTAAGTGAATTCAAACCACAAAAAACAGCTCAACCATCGCTCAAATGCACCAAAGAAACATGCTATCAAAAAGCAATAACTCTCTCAATGGAAATTAAACTCAGTTTGTGAGGCTAGAGAGACACAAAAATCCCAGTTTGATTTTTTCTTTAGTGAAGGATGCTAGATGGGCAACCCCATGGCACCTCATATAAAGGGTTACAGATAATGGACAGAGCTTAAGCACATACAGGATGGGTAAGATACTTACCTAGCAATATCTGTTGCGCTTTTCTATGAACATGCTCAGGGGATTAAATGTTATGTGATGGTTATAGCAGAGGCATCGCTTCTGTTTGATCTTTCAAGGCGGAAAATTTCTTCATCTCTTATCAAAGGAGGGATATTCCATGTGCCATATGCATGGCCTGACATTTTTCCACCTGCAAGATGATAACAAACATGGTTGTTTTAGCACTCCATCAATGAAAGAATATCACCCAAAATAAGATGAAGAAACTAATTATTGTGTTCAAAATGGGTGGAAAATACACACCTTCCTTTGTAGCTTCCTCGCATCTTCTCCAATAACTTCCTGAGAGGGTAGGATCCAATTTCTTAGAGAATCTCTCATATTTCTCCTCAGCTTCACCTATGCACTTGGCCTGTAGCAGCCATTCAATGAAAGAATTACCATCACAAAGTAAAAAAAAGTTATGTATAATTAATCAGCATGATCTTGTAGACCAACAAAATGTAACTGGATATTTTTAACTCATTGGCATAATCGACAAATTTCTGTAAACTGATGGTGACCAATAGCAATACTCACAATGTTACATAATTGAATAGTTCTAGTTTAAACAAGATCAGTACTTACTATTTAGTATTTCATAGATAAGAACATCAGTACATTGACTGCAAGTTTCTTGCAATTAGATACTCACAATTTTAAAAAAGAACCATATTTACTGAACTAGAAACATTAGGAACACAGCAGTAGTACTGTCAAAATAAAAAAAAGTGACATTAGGTCGAAGACAGATAAATTGTTACTCACCAACATCTTTGGTGCCTCTGAAGGTCCATATATTGCAGCAAACATACGTAGGATGTTAAAAGTATTGTTCATCACATCATCCTGCATTAGAAATTTAAACTAGTTTAATCACAGTTATACATGCATTGCAACATTGACAATATCAACTAGGCATTAGCAAAACCTCACCTCATAATCATACCTGCAAGATAATTACAACATGTCAATAGTGCAACAACTGCTTAATGTTTATGCCGTAATTTCTGAAATACACCCACACCTTCAATATTTTGAAGATGGTTGCTATTTTTCTTATATCATTTACCAATTAGGTTTCACCATGAAAGTCAGTCAAACCACAACTTCATTCATAACAAACTTCTGTTCAAAGTTGAATATATCACACATCCTTGTCAGGATAATGCAGCTCTTGAAGATTTCTGCCTTAAGTTCTACTTCCATATACTTACACCTGTCACTGTTTCCCTTGAGCATTACCTCCAGAACATCACATGTACAGGAATTCTTCAAACTAAACAGTTTGCACCATTCTATGTAGATACAGTACCAATACAGTTATGCATGCAAGATTAATATTTAGAGCACACTTACAGATCATCAGATATCTCCACTAAAAATTCTGAAATTGACAAGAACTCCATATGCACTTCATTGACCTACAAACATAAAAATATGAAGAGTTTTAACTAGACAAATGCGAGCAGGATTTGGCAGTCAAAGCATATGTACCTGCTGACCAGTTAAACGATACATCAACAGATTAAGAACTCGGTAATCAAACGATTTCAGATGGATTGCTTGCATCACATCTTCAATTGATATCTACAGAGAAAAAATAAGCATTGTATTTAAGTCTGGCAGAACAGGGGAATACGTTATCAAGGTATTCTATTTCGACAAAAAAGGGAAATGGAAAATGCATTCTGAAACTTTTTTGCTCATTAGTTGCTTTACAATATAGCGTGCGAACTGCTAGGCTCAAATATCAATTCTCCTGAGAGACAGTCTCTGCTTTTTTTTCAATTTTCAGTGGTATACTTTGATGCTTTTGTCATACAACTGTTGATGCCCTGATAAATGAACATATGATCCAAGAGATGGCTCTATGTACCTTTTCATTTCTTGACAATGCTTGGCAAAGCTTTCTCTCTAGAAACCAATACTGAATGCCGGACTTTAGTTCATTTTGCAATCTAAAAACAGAGAAAAATAAGGAGTACATTCAATAAAATATGGTGGATTTTCTAATATTTAAAGGTGCATAGAAAAGTTCCCAAACTGATCTGTCATTAGCCCCTGGCGTTGAAGAAGATCATCAAGGACATTGAGCATGCCAGTCAAGGATGCTTCATTGGAAGTTCCCTTTTCCCTTTCCAACACCTGCATCAGTAACATTAGTGTATTCGAAAGTCAATGTACAAACTATCATCCAATAATCAACATAGATTGTACCCACATCTCACAGGATAATCAAGTCAAATGACCAAAACTTACTGTTAAGGAAGCATCGTTGCCTGGGACCATCTGCAAGTTATA
Organism: Oryza punctata; assembly: GCA_000573905.2. Taxonomy (NCBI): domain Eukaryota; kingdom Viridiplantae; phylum Streptophyta; class Magnoliopsida; order Poales; family Poaceae; genus Oryza; species Oryza punctata. The sequence continues at coordinate 20,546,467 of CM002491.2, read as the reverse complement.
TTCATTTAAATCATCTAACTGCAACAAGAAAGTCCGAATTTGATCAGAGAAAAAGCATAAGCCGTCAAGGACAAAAAAAGTGAGCATTTGAGCAAAAACCTGGTATATGTAGCTCTCGGTGAAACAAAGAACAGGAAGAAACTTGAAAATAGATTGTGCTTTGTTGACGTCTAAACCATGAAACATGAAATATGACCTGCACTGTCATTTCAAGTAAATATTGTCATCAACTCATCGTTATAAGGAAAATATCTAAAAGAAATTCGCAATAAAACAGAAGAATGAAAATATGCTTGCAAGAGAACAATGAAAATCTATAGCATCACACTGAAAGGTGGTCCAATAAATGGCAATACATGCTCCATGTTATCTTGTTCAGACATGAACTTAAAGGTCACTAAGTGAGTTCTATCATTTTGTGGCACAAGCGAACCCATGACAGCTTTCATAAAAGATAATAGAGCAGTACTAGCACATAGTTTTATAGAAAGCTGATGACAATTAAGGTTGTTAGAGGTACAGAAGAGTACACACAAAATCTTCAATCGTAGAATTAGCTCTCCTCATTGCATGAAACCCAACCATAGGTGCCTCCTGAACAGTTAATTTCTCGGCATGCAACTTCAACTTCTTATTTGGCTGCAGTGGATCTCCCGAAGATATATCTTGATCAGCTGCATTTAAGGGGCATCATCTCTATGGAATACAATCTCATTTAAAAAGATATTTGCTAGATTAACTCACAAGATGAAGCAGGTATGATCCTTCTTTCACCACTAGTAAATTCTATGCTGGCAAGATGGCACACTTCTTCAAGAGTATCAACATCAACCTTAGAAACAGAAATCAATTACAAATGCAGCGTATTCAAGTAAGACAAATCAAAAGTGGAGCAATGGAGCACCAAAATTACCTTTCTTAACAGGTCAGAGACCAATAGAGCTTTATTCTCCATGCTAAGTGAATCAAACGGTTGCACCTGTGTCCCCGAAAAAGATGGTGATTATCCTTAAATCATACTACCTCCGTTTCATATTATAAGTCGTTTGACTTTTTTCCTAGTCAAACTTCTTTATGTTTAACCAAGTTTGTAGAAAAATATAGTAGTATTTTTTAACACAAAACAAACATGTTATGTTGGAAATTAATTTGTGTTCTTGAGATAACAAAGTCAAATTGGATTTAACTACTAGCAGTCAAGTTGGATACTTGTTGAATACTTGAAGTTTCTAGTTAGCACTTGGGTTTTGTTGTTATCCCATGAGTTGTAAAGAACATGATGCATGTAGAGAATTAGCTATAGTTGGGTTATTGCTTAGTTGTAAAGTTGAAGTTGTATAAGAGAACTAGAAATTGACTACTAGCTAGTGTTTAGCTGTTTTGAGTACTGTGGAAACCAACCTAAAAGTCCTATAGAAGGAGATATACCCCTATGTAAATGGTGTCTTGGCTTGTGCAATATACGAAGAATACTGTAGTTCATACACCTTCTGTTCTTTTATCCTAGTTTTAGGGCCAACATGTTATCTAAATATATTCAATATTAGATTTGATAAAACTAATTTGATATTTTAGATGTTGCTAAATTTTTTTATAAATGTAGTTAAACTTAACAATGTTTGACTAGGAAAAAAGTCAAACGACTTATAATGTGAAACAGAGGAAGTATTTAGCAAGAAGAATTCTATATGCACTTGGTCAAAAAGTAGGACATCTGATATGCCAACAGGAGGCATTGAATTCAGGCAATTCAGCATAGCAATGGGAAAAAAAGGCAAACCAATTGACATGATATTGTAATCATAAAATAAGAATTCATGCTAGTGTTTCAACTTTGCTCATTGGATTATTATCAACATAATTTGATTGACATAAGCCTGGCAAACCAGTATACGTGGAAATTTAGTTTTCAGTTGTTGGTATTTTAGAAAAATATCAAGGAGTTGTGCTTTTCCAGGTTGTATATCTTTTTTTCTCTCTTTTGAAGGACTTATTAGGAAGTTGCAATCCAAACAGAGGTGATAGATCCTCATATATTGGAAGTCCAAATACAGAACAGCAGCACATATGTTGTCAGTGAGAAATCATCACACACAGTGAGCACGTGTAAGCATAATGCTTCACAAGCAGTTCACGATCGCGCATCAGCGTGCACCATCTCATCAGATTGGCCGCTAGTCAAATGCAATTGCACAAACTCCCGGCGTCTTATACAATGAAACACCGGGGCACACGGCTCACCCACTTCACCAAGTAAAAAATCCTCACTCCACCACGCATGCGCAGACGCTGACGCCTACCTACTCCTCTCCTCAACAAACCAAACCTTCAAAACGAGAAGGAGTCCAGGATGAAGACGAAATGCCATCCGCGCGCGTACACAACAAACCCAAACCACGCGCATAAACCCTCGGCCAACCGAAATCCCCTTACGAGGCCATCCCGCCATCGTACTACCGAGCACCCCCTACGCACGCGCGGAACAGGCAGTTCGAGGATTCGAGCTCGCCGGAACGCGCTGCGCGCGCGAGAGAGAGACGCAAACACTCCGAACTGATGGAATCCGCGGGCTATTGGAGAGAGGAGCGGGGGACCCGGGAAACGCGACTTACCAGGAAGAGGAGGAAGTGGGCGAGGAAGCGGTCGCCGCCGCCGGAGTCGGAGTCGGAGCCGGAGAGGCCCCGCGAACCCATCAGGGAGAGCACCCTCTGCACCTTCTCCAGCTTCAGCAGCGCCTCCATTGCTCCCCCTCTCTCTCCCCTTCTCGCTTCGTTTCGTTTGGTTCGGCGTCTCGGGTTTGGGCAACGGATTCAGTTCACCGCTGAGAACGGGCTGGATTTGTTCCGTCAGATATGCAGAGATGGGCTTAAAATTCGTGAATAAGTTCACTTAGATCTCTCAATTTATCAACCCGTCTCCCAAATTACAAAATACAAACGACGTTCATCGGCAGTATAATCCTTAGTTTTAACTGACGTAGTATCTATGTAACTCCTTTAACTATGCATTCGTCCCACGTGGTATCTACGTAGCAATTTGATCCGAAAAAATTAAAAGCAGGAAAATTGAAAATAAAAAATTAAAACAAAACCACATGTCAGTTAAAAACATAATGGATCACACTTCTTCAACCTCACCCTTTCTGCCTCTCTCTCCTTCAACCACATCGGCGAGAGAGGAGAGGCGCCCGGCGCATCTCCATTCTCGCACTGTCGTCGGTGACCGGCATACTCCTCATCTCCATCGTCGCCTCCTTCGTGACCGCGCGTGGTGGTAGACCCGACACCACGAAGGCATCCTTCCTCCTCCCTCCCGACTGATACACCCCCACCGCCATCATCGCCGAAGTAGGTAGGATTCGGTGGTAGAGAGGCGGAAGAGAGAGATGAGGGGAAAAAGTCGGAGAAGGAGGCCCCGATGGGCGCCCCAGGCGCCGAGGCAGAGGAGGCGACGAGCCCTTCCACCATTGCCGCCGTCCCGAAAGAATCCAGCGGTGAAGAAGCCGAGCCGGATCGATGCAGGGGAGGCCACCACCGACATTTCCCAGCCCGCGGCCACCGTCAGTGAGAGCGGCTCCCTGCCGAGGCCGTTGCCGACATCTCCCCACCTGCGGCTGACGAGGAGGAGAGCGGCTCCCGACCCTTGGCACCCTTCTTGTCGCCGGCCTGCTCCGGTCACCGCCCATCCCGCTCCGCCCGCCGGAGAGAGAGAGAAAGAGTGAGGATGATACGTGGGTCACATGGGTCCCACTATTTTTTATTATGAAACTGATATGTGGGTTCCACGGGTTTTATTATTTTAACAGATCGAATTATCACGTAAGCGTCACGTTAATGACATGTGGGACAGAGACCTAGTCAAAAGATCCACATAGGCGCTACGTCAGTTAAAACTGGAAACAATACTAGTAAGGAATCTCGTTTACAGCTTTGTAAGTTGGGATACATTGTATAAGGTTTTATAGTCAAGGACGAATTTCATAAGGGACCTAATTCGGTTAGTCGGCCCAAATATTGCGCTAAGGCCTAGACTTCACCGGCTTCTTTAGGCCCTGGGCCAGATTACAGACGGCTCGATAGGCCTCCAGGGAAAAATAACTCGCAGACAGACAGAGATTGTCATTGGTGCAAGTCCAAAAAGAAACTGCAAGTCTGAAACTGTTCACCACTCCTACTTCTACTTTAGACTGCGTGACTGCAACAGACAGAGATTGTCATTGGTGTTTTCTTTAGCCTGCATTCTAAAGTCAAGTTAGTTAGTTACTCTTACTTCCATTGCAAACAAAAAAAAAAGCACTAACTTCTACTTCAAACTAACTTGACTGCATGGCTGTAATCTCAGTCTGCAACAGACAGAGATTGTCAAGTTAGTTACTTCTACTTTAGCCTGCATGGCTGCAGCAGCCATCAGAGATATGGTCAAGTTAATTAGTTGATACATTAGCTAGGTGCATAGATCCACGGCAAGGGTCAGCGACTCAGCACAGGCACAGCTGAATGAGAGCACGCGATGCGTGTGACAAGAACATTTCGGGCGTCCAGCGTCCCGCGTCCCGCGAGTCCTGACGTCCGGTTGGGGCCTTGTGGGGGGGACGATCGGACGAGTTCTTCCAACTCCTGGAAGACCACGCCATGGGCGTGAGAGGAGACGACGAGATGCTGCCAATTGCCCAGCTACAACTACAAGTCTACAGGTAGCAGCAGCCTGCCTGGCTCTGTGTGTGACCGTACCTGTTTATGCTGAAGCACACAGGGACACATCGCCTGATTGCCGGTTCGTCGTTTCCACATATACTGGCCGCCGCTACTGGACGAGCTAAATTAGGCTCAGAGTTTGGACCGTGTCAAATTGGGAACGGACACTGTGGCGTACTGCACGTCTGCATGTCGAGCTGACGATTTTGGGAGCATGGCTGAGTCACTGGCTGACTGCATCATCCGCTGCCGTGTCAGGTGTTGCCTGTTGTTGATCACTGCTCTGTGTTTTTCTTCTTGTCTGCTACACGAATTTTCCTGAGTTTTTCTGGGATGATGGGATATTAGAGGCTGGGAGTACTATCTGTTGTTGGTCTTTCAACACTGTCATATGCTATTGGCAGGCCGACAAATATCGATCGAAATTATGATAGTGAAGCAACTTGTCTGATATAATGCTACTGCTCTTAATAAAATACTTTGGGCTTTGGTTAGCCATGAAATTTGATATATCACCATGACTCTGGATTGAATTCCGTTGGTGATCGAGTTGTGTTTATCTGATTAGTCATTTCTAACAGAAATCCCTATAAATGTAGGCCTATGGGTGAGAAATTATGTTTTATTTTTCCCGCATCATTGGTCAACTTAATCTCATCAGCAAACATAACCGTTGTAAATATATGCAGTTACTCATCAACATGGGGAATACTGCATTGCTCGATGTTATGCTGTCGCAGATCTGAACTCGATATGCACACATGTTTTTTCAACGGTGCTTCCTCGGCTCGTCGCTACTGTCTGGATGGGAAGATGTAAACAAAGCCAAGGACAAGTGAGTTAACCGCGGTTATGCACCGATAATTAGGGACATTAAGACATGTCGATTTGATTATGATTTGATCTTCATCACTAACGAGGGCATCGGCACGCTGTTTTTTTTTCCACGGTTGTTCGGGAGCACGGTCAAGAGTCATCAGTTCATCATCGTTGACGCTCGCTCTGCGCCACCGACTCCGCACCTAGAAGAGCGTAATGACTCGCTCGTTTACTCTTCAGCAAAAACCGAGCTCCATGTCACCATGTGGATCTGATCGGTTGTCCTCCTCTCGTGGGAAGCAGCTTTTCAACTTCCAAGTTTCAACTCAAAACATCCAGAGCTTCCCTGTCAATGTTTCCAACTTACAAGTGACAGCAGTAATCCAGTAGAGTAATATCTGTCTCACTCACCGGTAACTCTTGACTGAACGCAACGAGCTGGACGGGGAGAAAAACAATTGGGGATCCAGCGATTCACGACGTGGTGTTGACACAGCAGCTAGTCAGCCAAGCCAGAGAGAAGCTTCATGCCGAACTGCCGATGGCCAAACCCGTTGCACGAACGCGGTACCGCGCCTCCGCCTACCCTCTTTCAACAGTCCGCGTGGCGCCGACCGCCGCCGAGACCCGATCCCACCCACCGCATCCGACTAACCCGAGACGAGCCGGAGGCCGGAGCCCCACGCGCGGCGCGTCACGTGAGAGCAGCTTCCACGGAATTTTTTTCCACCATCCCCACCACCTCACCAAATCGAATCGACCGCGAACACCCGCGCCCCATTAAAAATTCTCCGCCCGCCCGCCGCGCCACTGGCTACCTCTCCCGCGCGCACTGCTCGCCCGGTTCCGATCAAAACCGGGCCCAAAAAAAAGAAAAAACGGGAGAACGCCTCCCCCGTTGACCCCCTCGCCGCCAGGAGCCAAAACGCACGGAGGCACGGGCGGACGGGCCACCCTCCCACCCACGCCGCGCGAGTCCACGACCCGCCATTTGCGGCCTCGCCCCGCTCGATCGCTCGCGACGACGCGGCTAAAAAAAAAAACCCAGTTGAGTGAGTATTAATGGCGCCATGTTGGGCAGGGTCTTCTAATTCGGTTCCCTGACACGGCTGTCGCCGCGGAAACCGTTTCTTTCTTTCTTTTTTTTTTTTCTCTCACTCCACCTTCCTGCCTCGGACCACGCGCCGCCCGCGTGCCCTCGCCCGAGATGCCCCCTTCCATGCTGCCGAGGTGAGTGAGTTTTTGAAGAGAAGAGTGGCTCCGCTCGCTCGAGTCGGCGTGCCACGCCATGAGCGAGAGCCCTCCTCCTCCTCAAGATCCTTCTTTTCCGGCCGTGTCTCTCTTCTTTTATTATTGCTTGACTATTTAGTGGTAGCACTTCCGCCGATTCGATTCGATATGAGCTGGGATTCGCCGTGCAGATCCGGCTCCTTCGAGGCCGGCCTCCGGGCACCCGCGCCTCCTACCGTTTCTCCCAAGGATTCCAAGCCTTCCCCTCGTCTCCACCGCAGCCGCTCCACCGCCGCCGCCGCCTCCTCCAAGGCCCCGCCTTCACCGCCTCCGGAGGTAAGGACTTATCATGTTACGTTACCTTCAAAGCCGGTGCCTTTCTTTTTTTCTTTTTTTTTTTTTTTGTCTCTGCTTGATTTTGATTGACGTGTTGTTTTTCTTGGCAGAGGCGTCGCAGCAGCGACGGCGCGATGCGGCAGAGGGTGTCGGAGATGGAGGAGGAGCTGAGGAAGGAGAAGGAGGAGAAGGCGCGGGCGACGCGGGAGCTCGAGAAGGACGCGGCGGAGAAGGTGCAACTCTTGCAGCGGGAGGTGGAGAAGGCCAAGGAGTCGGAGCGCAAGATGCTCGAGTCGCTGATATACCAGACGAAGCAGCTGGAGCAGACGAAGATCTCGCTCGAGGAGGCCAAGCTGGAGATCACCACTCTGCAGCAAGCCAACGGGAGCCTCGAGGCCTCGGCGGCGGCGGCGGCGAGCCGGCGGGGTGGTGTGGTGGAGCAGAGGAGCGTCAAGGACCTCGTGTTCGGCAGCGGGGACGATGAGATCAGGGCCCTGCGCTGCGAGCTCCGGACGGCGATGCAAGGGGAGGAGAAGAGCCGGAAGGCGCTCGACGATCTCTCCGTCGCACTCTCCGACGTGACGATGGAGGCGAAGCAGGTCAAGATGTGGCTGTCCGAGGCGCAGGCCGAGCTGGAGGCCGCGAATGCCGAGGCCGAGCGGCTAAGGCATGAGCTGGCCGCCGCCGAGGCGAGGCTGCGCGACGTGTCCGACGAGCACGACCGGTGCAGGCTCGACGCCGAGGAGTGCGCCGCCGCGTGGGGCGACAAGGAGCGCGTGCTCCTCGACTGCGTCCGCGCGTCCGAGGAGGAGGTGAACCGCGCCCGCCAGGAGAACACCAAGCTCGTCGAGTCGCAGCGCGTGATCCGCGACGAGAACGCCCGGCTCCGCGACATCCTGAAGCAGGCCGTCGCCGAGGCCAACGTCGTCAAGGAGTCGCTGGAGCTCGCCCGCGGCGAGAACGCCCGGCTCAACGACGTCGTCGCCGAGAAGGACGGCGCGCTGCAGAGCCTCCGGCAGGAGTACGAGTGCATCAAGGTTAGCGAGGCCGCCGCGCAGGGCAGCCTCAAGGAGCTCAATAGCCTGCTCGCCGCCACGACGACGACGGCGTGCAGCACCCCGGCGTCGGCGAGGACCGCCTCCGTGGCGGACTACGGCTTCGACCAGCACCTGCCAAGTGTTCGTCTCGTCTCCAGCGCCAAGGGCACACCGGAGGCGGCGTCGCACCGGTGGACGGCGGACAAGTCCAGGACGCCGAGCAGCCGGAGGTACTCGATCGGCGAGCCCGCCAAGTTCAAGGGCGGCTTCTCGCAGTCGGCAAGGATGGGCAACCTGAACCACAAGGATCGGGTGTTCGCGTCGCTGAGCAACATCGCCGACCTCAAGTCCGCGGCAGAAGCCGCCATGAGCGACTTCGACGATGAGTTCGATCACATCAACGAGAGCCACTACGACGGCATGGATCAATCCATGAAGCAAAAGAAGAAGAGGCCGATACTTCGCAAGTTCGGGGATTTGTTCAGGAGGAAGAGCTTCTACAAGGCGAATTTAGCGCCAGTACACACTTAAAAGAAAAACAATCTCTCCCATGTAATGAATGTCAATTTGTTTTGTTCTTCTCAATACACAAGAAATGAAATACTTTTGGATCCAATTTGATTCCTTTTTTTTTTGTGAAGAAATCCGAATTGTTTGTAGAATTATCGTACCTATCACTTTTTGGAAGAAAGATCAACTGATTCACATTTACATGGAGACATGGCTGACATACTTACTGAAAAAGATGGAATCTGAATGTGATGCAACAAGAGTTAGAAGAAAGATGCTGCTACTTTTGATATGTTTCGAGTTTCAACCTTGCCTTTTGAAACTACAGATTCTAGAAACAAAAGGACAAGTCAAGTTTTGCCAAGTTTGTCATTTGTTAGTGCATATGTTGATCAGTACTGCTTTTTTTTTTCTTTCTTTTTTACAGAAGAGAATGGGGAAAAAATGAAGCTTCTCTACGTAATAAAACTTGTAACTTACTCTATATTATTGTCTCGTCATTATTTTCTTTTGCTTGATATGCAGTATGAAGAAAGGAACACATACCAAAGTCTCAGCTGATACGTTTTCATTATTCTTCGTCCTGCCTCTGAAATAATCAGTCTTCATGTATTTTTTCTTCTTCCTTTGAGACATTATGAAGTGACATACATTGTTGCTTGCGACTTCATGGTTCTGACTTTATTTTGGCTGAATTCATTGAAGGCCTAGTATTGCGTACCATTTCAGACCAGAAGACACCGGAAAAATCCGAGTATATAAAGTCACATGCTTTGATGGTTCGCCAGCTCGCCTTTCAGTTCATCAAGTTATTCGTATGTAAGTTCAGCTAATAAAGATCGCTCGGCATTTTCAGCACCATCTTTTTCCCGGGCAATACGATGAAAATCGTGGTTGCAGATAGACATATGAACCAAACTTATTTGAAGCACCGTGGAGTGTTTAGATTTTTAGCACCCAATTCGATCATATTCTATGATGAGCAATTAAGCATCATCGAGTCAGGCAAACCAACCAGTAGCTGGTTTCAGATCAGTTCATCTAAAAAGTGCTCTCTAACTCTGTCCATGTAACAACTGTACAGATGTCGGTGCTCGCTTCTTCGTTGACAGTAAGCATGATAGATACCAAAGCAAGCCATAACTCATACTGGTACACTTAAAACAGTATATGACTCTTTTGGCGTAAACTGAGTGAGTTAAGCACAGTGCGTGGTTTCGGTACTTCCCCCCATCACGAAGTAAAGATGAGCTACTTTCGGCGTCAGAAATGTGTACTGCTGAAAATCCCACGTAACACGGCATTCAGTAGGTATTGCGCGTTCGTAAACAAAAGCACCATGGTTGGATCATTCGCATCAACGATGGTGAAGACTGAAGAGTTGAAGACTGGCACTAGCTGAACAGTTTCTGCATCATAAGCTCTGTAGACGCGTCATATTCACTGACCAATTCGGAATGTGATTACGATACCTTGAAGAAGATTTTCAGCCAATTGATCCCTGTTCGGCGAAAGGGTAACAAAAAGGATCATCTGACGTACCATTCCATCAGTAAACTCTTGAGTGCAAGATAATGCTTTGGGAACATTCGTGCTGAACCACATCGTACTAAGGCTGTGTTCTTTCTCCCCTTTTCCCAACTCACATCTCTCATTTTCCGCGCGCACGCTTTTCAAACTACTAAACGGTGTGTTTTTTGGAAAAAGTTTCTATACAAAAAGTTGCTTAAAAAAATCAAATTAATCCATTTTAAAAAAAAGATTAGTTAAAACTTAATTAATCACGCGCTAATAGATCGCTCCGTTTTTCGTGTTCTACTGTGCAGGTTCGTAACCACCAAGCACGAACGCTGCCTAAACCTACCAATGACCTACTAAGGTGATGTTTGGATCCAGAGATTAAATTTTAGTGCCTATCATATAGGATGTTTGAGCGCTAATTAAAAGTATTAAACATAGACTAATAATAAAACTAATTACATGAGAGCTAATTTGCGAGAAATTTTTTAAACCTAATTAATCCATAATTAGCACATGTTTACTGTAGCATCACACAGGCTAATCATGGATTAATTAGGCTTAATAGATTCGTCTCGCGAATTAGTCCAGAGTTATGAAATGGGTTTTGTTTTTAGTCTACGTTTAATACTTCTAATTAGTGTATAAACATTCGATGTGACATGGACTAAAATATTTTTTGTCTCGCGGATTAGTCCAGAGTTATGAAATGAGTTTTATTCTTAATCTACGTTTAATACTAATTTAATTAGTATATAAACATTTAATGTGATGAGGACTAAAATATTATATTCCCATCCAAACAGCTCCTAAACCCCGGTACCTTTTGCTCCTCGAGAAATGCTGGACACGGTGCTGCCAAAGCTAACGAATGTACTCATCTTTGCAGGCGCCTGCACGAGCAGAGCGCATCAAGTACGTCCTCGGCGGCCGGCAGCATTCTGGAGGAACCTGGCAGCATACTGCATACACATCCACTGATCCACCCTTGAGAAGTAGTACTAGGATGGTATGCTTCACAAGTTCACATTTTCTAAAAACATGTTAGGATTTAGGAACGGTAACAATGATCAGGACTCGGGACCAGCCAAACTTTTTTGACCCAGCTTTGCTCACTCTGCTGGTTTTATATTGATACCAGAAGAAAAGCATTGTGTAATGGCCTAATGGGGTTGCGGGGGTAATTTGAAGCTGAAATGGGCGGGAGCAAGTCTCGGAGTGGGTCGCCGTCGGGGACTGAAAAAAGTGCAGGCAGAGAAAAAGAAAGAAAGGGGAAGGCGAAGATGGGGCTAGCCAAAAAAACTTTGGATAGAGATGCTCAGAGTGCAGGGTAACAATAGGGATGGAAGGCCGGGCAGCGAGGCAATAGACAAGGATCCGGCGCGTGCCAAAAGATACGTCTTTCTGAAGACGGCCTCGCCTTTTCATTATCCCCGCCTGTTGGCCGGCCTGACCTTTGTCAATCCCGTTGTCCGAACGGGCCGGCCTGCTCGCCAGGTACAACTGTTCCTGACCGCAGAACTGCAGGCTCCATGCACTCAGTTTAGACAAAACGGCGTACCCAGTGGCGCCCACCCATTCCAGTCTCCAATTCCACCTTGTATTGTATTGGATAAAAAAGAAACGAACCATTTCAGGGCAAGATGGAACATTTGACACAATTTTTCTAAGTTCCATTCCACAGCTAAATTCAAGGTTCAGATTTCAAGACATCAGACGAGAAACTACTAGATACGCATCCATCAGATGGATGGATGAAATCAACAGTCGAGACAACTTTACTAGCAAAAGATCCAGTTCTAGAACACAGAAACAGAGTAATTCACTAACAATCTACTACTACATGTGAGTAGTATTATCACCGTTCACGACACCAAACAAGAGTTCAGCGGCAAAAGCATAAAGTAGTCACAGATGAAACACGAGAGCCCCTCCCCGAGATGAGAAAGCCTAAGCCCTCTCGCCACGGATCCTCCTAGCCAGCTGAATGTCCTTGGGCATGATGGTCACACGCTTGGCATGGATGGCGCACAGGTTGGTGTCCTCGAAGAGACCCACCAGGTACGCCTCGGCAGCTTCCTGAAGGGCAAGCACCGCATGGCTCTGGAAACGAAGATCAGTCTGCACAAATGGAACAGTGAGAAAAATGATAGTATTAGCTTACTGCATGTGCGCGACAACCCAAGCACAACAGAATGAATAAATCTGACCTTGAAATCCTGGGCAATCTCCCTAACAAGCCTCTGGAATGGAAGCTTCCTTATGAGCAGCTCAGTGCTCTTCTGGTACTTGCGGATTTCACTGCAAAGTCAGGCATGGTGTTTTAATAACTTGCCATCGGCAAAATAATTACAAGCAACTCAGATAACAAGTACTATATGCTTTTACACACCGAAGAGCAACAGTTCCAGGGCGGTAACGGTGAGGCTTCTTCACTCCTCCAGTTGTGGGAGCAGACTTACGAGCAGCCTGTCAAGACCACAAGTGATGCATTGTCAAGCAAACATGCTAACACAATCAAAATAATAGTAGTAAGTTTAGCAAAGTTCAACAGTATTAACAGCTTGGCAATAAAAATCTGCAAGGTATTATGCGACATACCTTGGTGGCAAGTTGCTTCCTGGGAGCCTTTCCTCCAGTGGACTTGCGAGCGGTTTGCTTAGTACGAGCCATCAGCAAAAGAACTTTGGTTTACCTGAGGACAAAAACAAGGAACATGATCAGTGATGTGCATAGTCAAGACTCAAGACATCACACAGCTGCAACTTTCAGAAGACAGTACACAAAAAGTGTTTGCTTGTTGCCAACTAACTAGCTTATTATCAAGTTTGCAATTAAGCAAAAAGTCTGAACGACTATGACTAATCAGTTTATAATGCATCCACAAACTTAAACCATAACTACGATTCTTCATACAAGAGCTATACAGGGAAACAATGGCTCACAAACAAACATAGCAAGGTAAATTTTACCACTGACAATCATAAGACTATAATAACTTCTCCAAATACTAAAATATACCAACTGCAGTGAAGAAAAGCATTACAGGCACCTAAATTTCAAAAATAAGAATAGCAGGAAATTTAGCGAGTTCAACATCCCAAGATTTATTTTCTTATTACTCCAAGATCAGTTTCCAAAATGACGAACTTAGTTTCCCTGAAACATGAGCTATGCTAAAGGATTTGCTAATCACATACACATGACAATAACCATGTTCAGTACCCTGTTTTTCCTAACTTACTCCCTCATGTTCCGCACGCACGCATTTGCAAAAGATTTCTATACGAAAGTTGCTTTAAAAAATCATATTAATCCATTTTTCAAAAAAAGTTTAGTAAATACTCCCTCCATTCAAATTTGATCATCATTTTTAGGCCTGACACAAAGACCAAGGGCAGCAAACACACTTATCATCTTCCTAATCTACTCCAGGCCAACAGGCCATCACGCCTATCGTAATGGCCCATACATGCATGACGGAACCAACAATCTGTAGCCAACTGTGAATGCCATTAATTTCGCATGCATGCAACGAGCTTTTTTAGTCTGCTCCCGAGGCGTCCGCGCAACAGCTGATTAATTTCAGCTGCGAACTGAAACGGCCAGCGCATCGGACGAGACGCAAGGGTCTGCCGACTGCAAATGTGACGATCAAACTTGAAAATCCGATTTTGAGAAATATGACTATCAAACTTGAACAGAGGGAGTACTTAATTAATCATGTGCTAATGAGGCGCTCCGTTTTCCATGCAGAGGGAATGAGTTCACAACTCACCCAAAAGAACACAGCCCTTAGATGTTGATCATGCAAGATGGATAGGAGTGACAAGCGCTGACCAATTTTGAACGCAATAAAGCCACTAATTAATGGGATGTTCTATTCATAAATGATTGGAAGTAACATGGCACTCTAGTTTTGAGCGCAGAATCTAAAGTGGTTAGTTACTGTTTACATTAGAAAATTGACCTAACCATTTCAAAGCATCAATATGCATATTTAAATTTCACATCAATCTAATACAGAATCCCATTCTCACCACATAAACACACAATCCAAATCCAGAATTCATATTTCAAAGCTGACAGTATGAAGACAAGCACAGCACTTTGCATCTTGTCAACCTACAGTAGGAAGTAATCGCTTCCGCACCAAACAGCACATACCAAAACCAACACCCATACCAATCAATTATTTCGAATAGAAATTTGATACAACTAATAGCACATGATGTTAGAGATATGCGGGAAAATCCTAATTAATATGCGCAAATCTCGTAGGTTACGCGATTCTAACTACCTAATCTCGTAGCAACAAACCACGCTTGAAGTACACACGACTACCTACAACCAAGCAACACTAATCATGGGGAAAAACTGACAAATGATCAAATCGACGAACAGTGCACGAACCCTAGCCGCGAGCGCACCATTCAAATCCCCCATCCCGCCCATCTAACTACCCCACCGAAGCAAGCGCCACGCAGCGAGATTAACAACAGGAAGCAATCAGCAATCAAGCAGTCGCAAAACTAGATTAGATCTACCAAAAATCGAAGCGAAGAGGAGAGCAGAAGAAAATCTTACCTCGCTCGCGCTCCAAATCCCAAATCCGCCGGCGACTTCGAGTTCTTTTTCCCCCTCCTTTCTGACTTCCGGAGACAATGACCTAAACTTGACAGCGAGGCGGTTGAGGTGGGCCTTTATAATCAAGCGGCGGGGCGGCGCGGCCAGGGGCCACGTCGCGGGATTGAAACGGACGGCGGAGATCGAGTGCTTTTGTGTTTGGCCTGGCACGATCGGACGGTGGAAGATGGCCGTGAGGACGTGACGCGGATCGCTGCGGGTGAATGCCGCGCTCCTATTGGCTGGGGAGCGGAGGACGCGGATAGCGGATTAGCGTGTGATTAGTTTAGTTGTACGAGGCTATCTTGTAGAGCACTATCCTTGTACGGTGTTGATTTTCGCATGCGATGGGAGGGGACGTGACACTGACAAGTGTGGACACAATCCGTTCACGGTACTACTGTACTGGTATTCTCAAGTCTCGAAGCTAATCGTGTTCGTATCGATCTCGCACCGTGGCCTACGTGTGGGCCCACCGGCCCAGCATGACCGTATGGGCTAGTTTTCTTCTCAAAATGGAAAACGTTCACTCGAGGTCCCTCATATCGTCAATTCTCAAAATTATAATGCATCTCTAATCTTGAAAACTTGGGTCACATTAGATCCAGACAGTATTGCATGTTTTTGACTGACGTATTGGCCGAGTTAGAGTGAGATATATGTGGATCCCATATGTCAGCACCTAAATGTTCTTCCATCTTTATCTCCTCTCTTCCCATCTTAATACATGCTTCTAGGGTGCCCGGTGATGAGTGAGGTGAAGGGTGGCGAGGCAAATGGCGGGAGAAGCTCGACGCCGCGAGTCCACGGTGAGCCTCTCAAGCACGAACCCCTTGGCAGACGACATGGCGACCACTACGTAACCGGAAAGGTCATCAAGCTCGTCAAAAGCCCCTCCTACCTTGGTGACACGGAGCTTGGGGCAGGCGAGGAGGATGGGCTTGACGAGGAAGGGGAGGATGTCATCAAGCACTTATGTGTATCCCACATACTGACTTAACCAGTTGAACTAAGTTAATTTATCACGTCAGCGAAAACTAATTCGATCTATATGTGAGAGGGGTTAAAGTGGACTTGTTTTTTAAAAGAGGTCAAATGGGTCGGAATTTTAATCTCCGACCACAATCGAATTGGATCGACCTAATTAACTATGAAGATCCATGGGTCAGAAAGCAAATGCAGGTGTGACTACTGACCACAAGGAAACGTGTTGTGACTTATGCGTGTATCCGTTTCAACACCTCAAGCTAGTGCTCTGCATGCAAGGCTGCAAGATTACCAGCGAGCGACTCCGGCCTTTATTTGCATGCAAGGCTGGAAGATTTTAAAATACCGAACTTTATTATTCACGTGTTTCTAATTTTATAATTTTCAAAAGTTGATTCAGTCGCTATTCCTTACTCATTTGTCAGACCTTTATTTGTTTGTCGATCTATCACTATTTCTATTCATGTTCGAAGAACCATTTAAAATTTAGACCTTTAAGTTTTTGAAGTTCATTGTCTTGTTAGGTTTTGTTTTTATAAATTTTTTAAAGTTCCATCAAACACCGTCACTCTACCCCTCTACGGTTCCTCTACGGACTCCTCTATTTATTATCATCGGGATTTTAAAAATTGAATATAGTTATCGATTGAGTTCATTTTTTTACTTTTTAGAAGTCCCGCTAAACCGTTAGCGGCTTTGCCACCGTACTCCTCTACGCGCGACCCGTCCGCTACCTCCCTTCTTTATTATTATTGAGATTTTAAAAATTAAACATGATTATCATTGAGATTTATTTTTTTTACTTTCTATAATCCCGCCAATTGTTGCGACCGTGCTACTTAATCGCTTGTCCGTTGTTCCTCCCCTTAATCGTGGGGATTCTATTTAGGATTTTGTTTATATTTTTATATGTCTCATCAACTATCACCACTTTAATTCTTTACAAGTCTATTGTTTTTTCCTCTTTATTCATTTGATATCGTTGTGTTCTAAATAAATTATTCTTTTTAAAAATCCATACTTTTTATTTTTAATATTTTTTATTTGTATATTGTATTCCTACTTGAACTCTTATAATTATTTTTCTGTTTTCCAAATTTATTTTATTTGTTATTCTGAATTTTAATTAATCTCATCATATAATCTAGATGGTCTATTCTTTCAATAATATTTAATTTTAAAATATTTTAGTTATTTATAATTTGTATTTCTAGTTGAACTCTTATTTTTATTTTCTAATTTATGAATTTATTTTATTTTTTATTTTGAATTCTAATTAATCTCGTATTGTGAATAGATGGATTAATTGTTGTTTCAATATTTCTTTTTTATTATGAATTTTAGTTATTTCAAAATTGTATTTCTAAACTCTACTTTTTATTTTCTAATTTCATAAATTTATTTATTTTTTATTCCGAATTTTAATTAATCACGTATTGGGTTCTTATATAGACTCCTTTTTTAATATTGCTTATTTTAATTCCGAATTTCAGTTATTTTTTAATATTGTATTTCTATTTGGACTCTTATTTTCTTTTTCTTTGATTAATGTGGGAATTTCTAGTCTCCACAGCGAACGTGGTATCTTCTTTTCAAGTTATCTTAATAATATAATAGATAGAGAGATAGATAGATTGATAGATAGATTCGTTGGGGTATAGAGATCTAATGGGGACGGAGTTTTAAATTCCGAACCCCTCTGACCTCATATTTTTTCGCGCGCTCCGCATACGTAGGCACTTAGCTATCTTCTTATACACGACCCCTTTAGACCCCTTGTTCTCAGCACGCTCTTCATGGATATCTCGTTCCAGGTGGTCAGGGCATGCATGGATTATGGATATGGACAGCTAGCAATGTAACGTCTGAATTCTTTTTTCGCCGGGCGATCGAAAAGAGACACCGGCATTTTGAGGAGAACAAGTTATACAAGGTTAGCAACGAGGTTGCCAACAACATTACAGCCGAGCACCGGTTTAATCTCTGAATTTTCTTCATGATTTCTGAATACAGACAATTTTGATGCATGCACTCATAAAATTCATAAAGATCTCATTGATTCACTCATTTGATGCATACAGGCATTTTCAAGAAAATCTCATTGATTCACTCATTTGATGCATACAGGCATTTTCCAGAAAATCTCATTGATTCACTCATCAATTTTGATGCATACAGACTTGTTTCACATACATATATTTGCCACCATCTTCAACATGCTACCTCTCGACGGCGAGAGCGGGAGATCGAGCTCCAGATTGGCTCCGGCGGCGAGATCGAGTTCCTGATCGGCTTGCCGCGCTCCCCTCGTGTCCTCGGAGGCATCCGCGGGCGGCGGCGCGCTCCACCACCACCAGGCTAGCAGAAGCGATGGCGTAGGGGGAGAGACAGAGAGAGAAAGAGAGAAGGGGGAGAGAGAGAGGAGGAAGAAGGGAAGGAGAAACAAGGATGACGTGTAGGTCCTACATGGTCAGTGGGATCCACAATATTCTTTTTTGAATGATAAATGAGTATCACATATATCATTTCTCCTATACAGTTGATACGCACTAAACCATATTTACTATGAAGCTTTCATCAGCTTACCACGTCATCACATAAACTGAGTCGTTTGATTTTCATCTACTGCCAATCCAGTTAGATTTCGCACCTCACCGTGTTTTTGTTTACTGGGCCTAGCTCTGTGGTTCCTAGACCCAAACGCCGCTGCAGGCCTCTGCTCATCGGTGGCCCATCCATTCACCTACCTTCTTGCTCATGATCATGATCACATTCCGCATAATGCACCACGTTGTTCAACAGTAAATTCTGCATGCATCAACTATTCAATCTTTCTCGCTTCTCCACTACGCCATAGTGCCGGTTCGCATTGCTACTGTATCGAATGTTGCCGTTTTACTTCCTTGCCAGTGTCTTCTTAATTCCCATCAATTCTGCATGCATCAAGGTCTATATATATATATATGACAATTAGCAGCCCTGAGGAGGCTACGGCCGGAGTCATCTACATATGTGGTATCTGGTGAGATTCTCAGTCCGGTGGTTCCAGTATGTTGTACTGTAAGTTAACTTCTTCCTATCCTATCTTCAGTCACTGTATCAATTGATTTGACTTTTTTGTTTGTTTAATAATACATTGAATTGAACAGTATGATTCGTTTTCTATTATGCTCTGATGTCTGCCGACTCTGCTCATTCATATTTTTCTCCAGGCTACTAATGGAATTGTTTTTTTCCCACATCTGAATTAGCATTCTGCCTTTTTGCTAACAAAAGATGTATCGAGGACCTACATGTCTATTATCCAGGAAAGATAATAGCCATGCATCTCTCGAATGGTTGGATGTTCAATTTACTATTTTTTTCAAACAAAAAGAAGCCTCTTTTAGCATCAGTCTGTTATTAGTCCTCTTGCGAGGAAAGTTTTTACTCTTTGTGAGCTTGATTATCTCACTTACACATCCAAGCCATGCACATTCACAGTTGTAAAAGCATTCTGTCAATGGATATAATATTGACCCTCATTTCCGTTTAGTCTTAACGCTCTTAATCGTGCATATGTCTGCAATATGTTCTGATATATATTTCTAAAATCATGTGTGTGCAGTACTAAAACTCCTAAATGTTCTACCATTTTCTTTGTCTGGTCGATCGAAAGACAAGTCAGTTTGTTTGCTTACTTATCACTCTTGACAGGACTGCCACTGCTTGACATGTAGAGTCAACTAATATTTGAGTTGTAAAAAAGGAACATGACAAAGGTTTGCAAATTTTCCCGTACTGCTCAAATATTTCTTATATTGATGATCTCTCTTTATTATCTCTAATTCTAAGCCTAACAAGTCAAGCTTTGAATAATCTTATTTCATCGTGAGTGATCTACTAAGTTAGATCTATGGAATTCCCGCAGCAACGCGTGGGGTATCAACTATTTTTTTTAATTCTAATGACGTGTAAGCGTCATGTGGAATGAACACTGGATCAACACTACCACGTAGGCACCACATCAGCGAAACCGTCCTCCAAAACCATCGAGGGAGTCAATTTGCACCGGTTTTAATAGTTGGGGTCGAGATATCCGGTATTGTGGTTAAGGGATACGAATCAGGTTTAGTCATTAGTTAAAGGAATCAAAGTGAACTTGTTCCCATCATATTTCTTAGTGGGCCTGATAGCAAGGTCCAATTCCGTGATGGTGGAGGCCGTAATTGAGACAGTCTTGCGGTTGAGCCCACCAGCATGGCCATCCGGAGCGAATCGACCCATTCAGATCTACCAGGGTCCCTACTCCGCTACGGCCTATGGGCCTTGTGACGGGGACTCCTAATTAGCGCAGACGTGTCACGAAAATAAATAGCGCGCACTTGGATTGTGCTTCTAGTTTGTCATTTTTCCCTATCATCCCCTGTTTCACACATGCGTATCTCCTGTCCGCGATTCAGATTCACACAATCACACCACGCAAATGTCGAGGAGAATCGGACTTGCAACTTTCATTTTGGAAATTACAAACTTTTAGTTTTAAAAATATGAAAATTTCATCTCAAATCGAAAAACTCTCAGTTTTAGTCTAGAAACTTCTATCTCCAGTCACAAAACTTTCATCTCAAACTGGAAAACTTTCAATTCGATTCTATTTTTTTTATCTCAAATCACATATACTTTCAATTCAAAATCGAAAACTTTCATCTCAAAAACCACGAAACATTCAATTCAAGCATGTAGATACTCAAATCCATCTTTCCCTTTGACTTTAATCATCGTCACCTTACCCAGCTACCGCCACCACAACCACGTTGGCCATGTCTTGTTGTTGCTCTAAGTAGGCCACATCGTCGCCTTCTTAGCCGTGTTTGCCTTCCTAGCCATTGCCACAGAATAAGGAGCTTGGGATGGTTAGGATACATAGGAGCTGAGGGAGATAGAGAGGGATAGAGGACGACTAGTGTTGGGGACGAAGATGGGGGGACATGGCCAGATGTCGACAACATGAAGGAAGCGACCTCAACGAGGAGAGAAGTCGAACAGGATAAGAAGATTGAGGAACGAGAAGAACGGATGAGGTTCAGTCTCTTTTCGATCCGTACATTGTATGTTAAGACGGGTCGGGATGCTAATGGGCCAAAATCGTGTGTCGGGGATGCATATTCATGAATTAGGATTCCTAGCATAGTAGAAAAAGGCAGACCAACATATGAACCGCTCGAGGTCCTAGTTCATTAGTCTAGCGATCCAATCACTGTCTTGGTTGGGTCAAACGAAAAACCATTAGGCATGTATATGGTACATATATTTTCCATGACAACATAAGTAAGATAGTCCAGTGGTAGTGGCAGTGGGATTGTAGCCAACGACTTGGGTTTGGATCTCCCACCCTTTTTTTGACAAATGTTTGCATTGCAATGTACTTTGGGCCTTCGGGTGGCCCATTTTGTTGGGTCAAGGCCCATGTTCTCTTGGTTCGCACGATGAACCAGTCGGTCCAATCTACGTCGGTTCGCTGGTTCACAGGAAAATCGTCCGGTTTAGCTGGTCCACACCGGTTCGATTGCGGGAACGGTCTTTAGAGCAAACTGAACCACCAAAGGCACCTCTAGTTTGACCATCGGTCCGGTGCGGTTTTTCATAGTATGATTCCTAGTGGGACATGAGCAAGGGATGCCGAGTGGGGGCATGCATACCAATGGGCGTCACATACTCACGTGAGTTCCCTCGAGCCGAAAGACGACCAACTTATGGATCGTGTCAATGAACTCATCAGGTTCGCGTTTACCCAACTAGAGTTAGATGCGTGTGCTTTTGGCAACAGTGGCACCGATCGGCTACACGCGTAGGCATCATGTGTGTTAGCAGCAAATGTGTGAGCCATCGAAGTACTTAAGGCAAACAAGGGGATGTCTAGAGACCAGAAAGGTAATGGCATACAAGGAGGAATTGGGGCACACAGGTAGGGGTAGACCCAGGATTGGACCACGACCTGGGCTAGCCCATTATAGTTTGGGCTGTGAATATGAATTAAATAGACTTTATAATGGAGATTGCATCTTAGGCCTCGGGCCATGGACCGAGCGGCCCGAGGCCTGGGTCCGCCCCTGCACACATGTGTCCTAGTAGCGAAATCACCAATTAGCGATTAGCCGCGCACCCCGCGCATGCTTGATTGCTTCATGGCCCACGGAATTTTATTTTTTTATACTAACAATCAAACTTTGTAGGCATACGTACAAACTTTTTATATATATACATATAGATTTGTACACATATATATAATTTTTTAATGTCCAAAGTGTGTTCATACACGTATAAGGTTTATACATATAATTTTTTATAGATGTATGTATAAAGTTTATATATATGTACTTTGTATACGTACCTATAAACTTTATAAACTAAGTTTATATACATATATATATATATATATATATATATACAAAGTTAATTTTTTTGAATAACTATATATAAAGTTTCTATGTGTGAATATGCTCCTTAGGGGGAGGGGGTGCTGATATGCTGTCGTTTCTCAGGATTGATTTTTAAATCACAGGTCTAGTTTCAGATGCAGTTTCAAGAGAGTTTTATTCAATCTTTGTATGACTGTCTTCTCTTCATATCTGTGTCCTTATCTTCTCCGGTTAGGTGGTTCTGCTTTCGATGCCAGATGTAATAAAAGTATTTCCTATAGTTTATAAATTATTTTTGTTATTTAATTTATTATCGCCATATAGCAAATGATAAGAGGCAAAAGCGGGCACCACAGCCATTTGAGCTCTGATGAAAAACCCTGGGGGTGCCTCGGCCTGTAGCCGAAGACGTCAACACGACGTGCGTCGCAGTCTCTGGTAATCTCGGACTCTCGGGGTGGGCGAAAACTAGCTGAAATTTGTCGTTGCCCTTGGAGACATGACCAGGTGCTTGGCCTGCTTCGATTCCGAGCGGATTATATATCCAGGCTCCAGTTGTCTCTTCCACGATTCAGAACATTTCGCCATCGAGCAGACGTGCGTTCATGCCTCTAATACACACTGTAATTGCTTCTGTATATGTAGGAACAGATCAACAGAGTGTCGATCACGTCGTACACACAGACACTTCGTCGACTTCTTTATAGCTGTCCAACTTACAAACAATCGGTGATTAATTTTGTTGATTAGGAGGATCTTCAACGATGTTAAATCCATGTAACGCAATTCTCTCGGTTTCAGACACAAATCGCCGGCTACGTTCTTTGGTTCTCTTCTCCTAGAATTTCCTTAAAATTAACGACTGTCTTTCAGCTCATATACACGCTGTCCTAGCTGTCTCTCGCCTGTCTAATAATCCTTTCATAAGCAGGACAGAAAAAAAGAATGGAAAAAGGAGTACCTTTGGAGTTTTGAAATGGCAATATTCTCTTGTTATCTTATACTGTATCTCTCAACGAACCTACCTATATATATAGAGTACACCAAAGCAATGCACATGCTCCAGTGTCACAGAGAGACAGGGGTCCATCCTGGCATGTGGACAGCACCGAATACCGATAGTAAAGGATACTCCAATCACCTGGTGGGACCGAGAGAAGCTGCCTGCTAATTTTATCTTCGAAGCGGTTTGTCTTTTAAAAGATGCACAGTTAAAAGACAAGTATTATCCCTCAAAAAAAAAAGAAAAAGAAGTAGGCAAGTGCTATAGAGCTAATTGGCATGACTCTAAATCTATAATTTGCTAATTTAGACGTGTCCCCATAAAGTATTCACCGTGTCATAGATTTGGATCTATGTAAACGGAGTGTTTGCCAAGAATTTAGCTTAGAAAACCTAACAAAATGCGAGTGGAACTGAAAACTTACAATTGAGTAGAGAAGATAACTTACAAGGTACGGGTAGGGCTAAGTTATGGAGCAAGGTTAAGACTGATTCATCCCTACAGTTGTTTTCAGCTCCGCTATAGTCCTCGATCCACTTTTTATTTTTCGACCAGTAGATCATTTGTGTATTGTTTGGTTTGAAGAAAAATACATAAACGATCTACTTACATAAGACTATAAGAGGCCTCAAGCCAATCTAAAGGACCAAGCCACTCAAAATATACCAGACGTCTCCTTCCTTTTAATGCGCTGGACAGACTACAATGGATAATAGACTAAACAGTGCTTCTTTTAGCTCCTTTTTCTCTAAACGAGGATTTGAAATTTGGAGCTCATCAGAACACCCCCTAAACATAGTAAGCAGGGATAGAAAATGGTCATGGAAATTTCCCAATCGATTAATAGTTGTTTCTGTATATGTGGGAGTACAATTTTCGATTCCAGCCATATATAAATTTAATTTTGCTAATTTCTTTCAACATTGTATTGGTATCGAAACTGAATATTTAAATTGATAAATACAGTTAATTCTCGACCGATCGAGAATTATTTTTGAACAGACTGGGAATTATTTCCGAATAGATAATACTAACTCTGACTGTTTCCAACCGTTTTTCATTTCTAACAATAAATAGTCCTACACTAAATACGACCATTGCCATACGATTAACATCTAACCACATCTCATCCACTAATTCTTGTGCTCGGCTTCTCTTCATGTGGGTCCAGAAAAAAAAAAGCAGATGTGACTATGTTCTTGTTGAGTTGGTGTAGGTCGTAAGTATACCGTATAACCATTTCGATTGTAAACATGGTTTAAACGCACCAATATTGTGGTCACACTGTTGGTTACCGTTGCAGCTCCTCCAACGGCGATGTACCACCTGAAAAAAAAAACACCGGTCCCACCATACAGAGCGAAAAACTGTCCGCTAATGTCAAAGAGATCCGATCGTTAGGAATGCCCCATCGTTAAACTATTCCCCTTCCCCTGGGCTCATTTATTTGAACTTCCGCGTAATTCCAACCGAGAAAAACCTCCCAATAATGCATCCGCGCCGCAATCATGCAAGCCCGCCCGCGTCTGAAGCTGAACTGGCGCGCGACGACGCCTTCGCTTCGGCTTCGCGCGGCGCGCTTTGCCGCTTTATAAGCCCCCCGCGCGACGCTCCCACCCCCGCACACACACACACACGCGCGCGCTCACTCACCGCGGCAGCCAGAGGCAGAGGCAAGCAAGGCGAGAAAGCGAGCCTCATCTCCGCAACCTCAAGGCGACAAGCAATGGCCGCTTCTCACCTCGCCGTCCTCTCCGTGCTCGCGCTCCTGGCCGTGGCCGCCACTGCGCAGGCCCCGGCGTCGTCCCCTGGCGCGGCGCCACCGCAGGCGGCCATGCCTCCGACGCCGCCCACAATGGCGCCGCCGACCGTGGCCCCCGTGCCCGCCCCCAAGGCCTCCGCGCCGGCGCCCACACCCAAGGCCGCCGCTACCCCGGCACCCACGCCGGCCGCCGCCGCGCCGGCGCCCGATGCCGCTGTATCTCCCAGCCCCAGCTCCGACGTGTCGCCCTCCCCCGCCGCCGAGCCCCCATCCACGACCGTCCCGACCGGCGCCGCCGCCGGCCTCCGCCCCGCCGTCGCGCTGTTCGCTGTGGCTGCCGCCGCCATCTACGCCTTCTAGATGATCCGATCATGTTGATTGATCTCTCTTCTGTTTCTTGACCATTTCGTTGTTTCTTTCTCTGTGTTTTCTGCTATCTCTCCTCTTTCTCCCCACTCACATTGCTGTACCTTTTTCTATATTCTGTTGTAATTATGAGAATTGGTTTAATTTATGCATTTATCCATTTTTATTCTTAATAAGTCAGTGTACACTAGTTCCTTAATCTTTATCTTTGGCTTTGGTTTTGGCATATCTTATGCTGAGTTGCTTGTTACTAGATTGCGAGGCTGTGAGGTTAGTAACAACGGTTGCAGAAAAGGCTAGTAAACTTAACTGAAGAGCAACAAAATCATGTAAGAGCAATGACTAGCCTGGTCATTAATAGTTCAGATGGATCGTGCAAAATTGCAGCGCTAACCAGAGCTACAGATCAGTGTACAAGCTTACTTTGACGTTTTCGAACTCTAGCTGGCGTATAGTCGACTGACAAAACTTAATTCTCGTAACAGCCAATGCATGATCCACGCAAATTTGGCCCAGTAATCAGCTGCGTACGTAGTTAGCTGTCACCAATCATCATTCCCTCTCAATCGCATAGTTTCTGGGAAAACGACTAATTTCAAGTGATGTGAATTATCACAAGGAGAGGTGCATATACTCGTTTTCTTTTTTCTCCCTCATGGAACAGAAACCTGCATGTCCTGGTCCGTCAGATTCATCGCCCCTAGCCCCCATCCCGTAGCAATACAATACTATACTATACTGTAGCAGCACAAGTAGTCGCTCAGCTTTAGTACACCGAGATGGGTGAGATTAGATCCCAGGCTGTCAATCTGTCATGTGGCTGGCTGGCTAGCAAGTAGAGGCAGGCCGGGGGGATCGGATCAGCAGCACGCGACGCGGGGGGTATAGAAAAACTGCAGAGTTTGTGCGGTTGCGGCAACCTACTCTCCCTCCTACACATTGGCACATTGCTCTGCTCCTCCTCCTCCTCCCTGTGCATCTGTGCTGTGTGTGTGCTCTGCTCCCTCCACTTGCGGCATCCGGGCGGTAGGTAGGGCCGGTCGCGCCTCGCGCGCTGGCATGTCGTCGAGTTGTCTAGCTAGGTGAGCCGGACCGCGGAGGGGTTGGCAGCTAGCTAGATGATGGCTCGCGTCGCCATGTGCGGCGGCTGCTGCTTTCGCCTTTGAGCGTGGTCACTGACATGTGAGCCCCGTGAACCATCATCCCTCTGACTTCACGTATGAGGATCCAGGGATGTCATGCCGCTGCCGCCTTCGGCGCTGCACGCGCTTGCTGGATGCGATGCTGCTGCGGCGCCCGGCCATGTGGATGGACGCGCCGCGCGCGCCGCACAGGGTGCAGGCCTCGCGCGCTCGCCCGCTGCTGCTACACTCGCTCGCTGCACTATCCTACCTTGTCATCCGGTGTTTTTTTTTTTTTGTCACGAGATGATCGCTTGACTTTGTGCAGGTGAGGTGCTAAACTGGTATATACGCTTGCCGTGCTTCGCGTGGCAACTGACAAGTATCGCTACGGTAAATTGGTAATGGTAACTAGCATAAGCACGCCACCTTCCAGGTTCCAGCCATGGAATAGGTAGACCCAATGACCTTTGTTGCTGCAGCCAACAGGAAGGCAGTACTGCGGCACTGAAAAATATTTTGCCGATCAGCGGTGTATGATGGCAGTTATTTAGTTACTCCTGCACTGCAAGCGTATATAGTACTATCAATCATCAATCAATTAAGGAGGCAGAATTATAAAGGAATGCAATGACATCAAAAGGCGCATTTTGCCTGTTGTTGTGGTGCCACCAAACTACAAAAAACTGAATTGTAATAGCAATTTTCTTTTGCTAGTGTATTTAGTTTCTGTTTACTTTCATCATCCTGGCAAGGGTTCTTTCCCTCTTCATCTACAGCTCCTCCTTGTCGATCTTGTCAATGATGGGATCCACTATTGCATCCACCTCTTTCTTTATCTCATCAACCTGCCCAGGAAAACGGTGCGAAGTGCGAACTGAGAAGCTCAAACTTTGAATTTTACTGAGTATTGACAGCAAATATCTTCAATTAATCACATGAAAACATTCAGTAAAGTTTGTGAAACAGGCATTCAGTAAAAGTGTGCTACTTGTACTCCTAAGTGAATTTACAAAACTTAATTTTATCAAAGAAAACCTTCTATAAAGCCTGCATCCACACTTGTATCGTGTACTACCCTTGTTATATACTTCCTAAGTTGCGTACACTTGTGAGTTGCCACCTAATGAAGCCATTTACAGTGAGTTTCATCACAATTTTTATTGCCAAGCAGCCTACTAGTCTATGTTTTGTTGCCTGCTTCTCTAAGATCTCCTGACAAAACAATATACAATTTCTTTTAAAATGTGAACTTCTATTAAAAGGAGTAAAATGTAGCAAGTCCTAATGTAAATTCTCAACTTGTTCTGCGCCGTTTAACGCATGTCTCCCTCACGTTGCTAAGGCCAAGTACAGGTCAGTACGCATCTCCAAGGCTGCAACTAGCAAATATAGTAAGGAACAGAGCGTAACTTGCACGCCTGTACCATGTGCTGATTAAGCAATGATGCCACAGTTAGCATCGGGAGCTGTCGTAAGCTGGCTAGAAGGCTAATGAGCTTTGGATTAAGCATAGAGACCGAGTCAGGTTAATTTGCAGTAATAAACTGAGCAACTGGACTAACCTTCTGGATTAGGGCCTCGGCTTTCTCGGCATCATCCTCTATCACATCGGCTACGGTCTTAATCTTGGAGGCAACCTCCTTGAGATTTTCGTTGCCGGGAAAAGCGTCGGCCAGCTCGCCGGCGACCTTCTCAGTCGCCTCCGCCACCGTGTCGACCACCTCGATTGCTACCTCCGCTGTCTTCTCCACGGTGTCTACCAGATTGAGCACGATTCACCAAGCAAGAAAAATGGAACCGAAATGCATACCACGATGGGGGAGAAAGAAGTCACTAAAACATGATTTAGATTGATTACCTTCCAATGCTCTTATCTTTCTGTAGATGGGTATAGCAACAATGATGGCCCCAACAACCCATTTGGCCCTGACAGGTGCATAGGTTGGAATGCAAGAAGATATACTAATCGAAGAAATGACATTGAAAAAACTGCAGGAAAGATGATGAACAAGAAAACACACATAACTCACCATGAAGGCATGCTGGGTATTGGGAGATTTCCTCCTGACGGTGCTGGAGGACCAGAACCAACTGCAGGGATTCTGAACCAAAACAGGTGAAAACTTATGCAAAGTTTTTGCCATACCGTGCAAGTTTGTCAAAATTTTAACGTGCAAAAAAGGGTACGTGCAAGATTATGCATCAAACATAGCAATCAATATATAAGAAGCTTGGGAGATATACACGCATGTACTTACTGTGCAGCTCCTCTGACCGGCAAAGCATTGTTCATGCCCGAGGAGTTCATCGTTAAGCCGGTGATCAGGATTTGCCGACGATAAGCCGATGCAGATATCGGCGTGTTCCGGTGACGCTGAGCAATCGCTGGAGCGCACAGCGCCAAGCCTTTACAAGCAACAAGAGATTTGAGCACCGCCATGGGATTTGAAGAGTTCAGGTTTCTTATGCGTTGAAGCTACTCTTCTATAAGTTTTTGTAGCCTTCAACTTGGCGCAGTATGCTTCTGTTGCTTTCCTCTCATTAAACCTAAAACTTAATCTGCAAGACTGCAACACCTGCACGCACGAAGATAGCAACCTGCTCCAGTACAAAGAACCATGCAGAGCAGACCTAATTTGTTTAATGTTCAAAGCAATCTTATTGGCCAGGATGCAATAAGAAGTTGCGTTTGGACTTAGGTTAAACAAAAGGTTACATTACTTATGACTGAATTATTTCAAGCGCAATAAATACTTACCTCCACAGAAAAAACTGAGTTGGCTGTGTCGCAATCTGCATTCACGTGATTATATCTTCATCCAAAACTATAAAGAGATGGAAATCATGATCTTTCAGAGACAAATGTAAGTATTGTTAGAACAATTAGGGATACATACTTGGAAAGGTCAAGAAAGTGGATAAACGCAACAAAAATAGAGTAGAATGAGCAGTAGAAGAAATGTCTATACTACTACAAGGGAAGTCAGAAAATTCAGTAACCACTTAAGAGAGGGACAGTGACAGTGACAAATTTGAATTAAATGCACTAGAACAGTTTTCCTTTGTTTAACCTTGAGAAGCTTTAATCTAGAAATAGAATACCATAAAATTGTGAATAACATAAAAAGTAAGAAGAAAGAAACAAAACAGCACATCTGGAGTATGTCAGGTGCAAGGAAATGGAAATGAGGAACGTGTTGCTTCAAGCTGAATACCAAGCAAGAAAGTTGTTACAGAAAAGTCATACTTACAAAGTAAAAAAAAAAAAAAAAGGATCATGGATAGATCATGCCAACTCCATGTCTCCATCATCATAAAGAGAAATGCATTGCCTAAGGTTGACAATAAAAAGCAAAAGAAAAACATTATCAAGCATGATGAACAAATAAACCACCGATTCATCATCAAGCTCAAACCACTTCATGCTGCTCTGTCGGAAGGCCTTTCTAGTTCCAGGACTGTGTTGTTGATAACAATTTTAACCACAGGACACATCAGCATGGCCATTTCGGAGGGGATTGATGAAAATCATCAACCTAACTTTATTTGCTGACAGGGTAGCATTGGGAAAAACTACATCTTGTTTCAAGGCTGCTTCAGGTTCAGATCATCATATCTTCGCCATGTTGCATAATCCCCTGAATCTCTGTTACTCCTGGCCCGCCTCATACTGTGTTCTTCAAAATGAGTTCCAGGTTGTCAGACAGAAGGTTAGTCTGGAATTGCCCAGGTCTAGTTTATTGTAAGATAAGGCATTCTCAAACTGAAGATGGTTAATAGTTCTGTCATCCCAACTATATCACTCTAAAGATTGCACCATCAGATAACGGAAGTTCCACTGATCCAATCTGCAGTTACTTGTGAGAAAAGAAACTTTTCAGTTTTAACCATCATTTGAACTAACACATACCGTGCTACAAAAACATGCGACCTCATGGTATTGTCATTGTCAGAGAAACCAGTTCAAAACGTCCATCTTCGACACTCTTCTCAGGGTTGACTGAAATTTGTAAGCAGAATGGGCTGTTCTTGTGTTGATTCAACAGACATTTAATTATTATAAGCCAAATGAGATGCCAATCAGGCTTTTCTTTTGTCCTTTTCCTTTTTATAATTCCTGTCTCACCACCTGAAGCGTTCAAGCTACCACAGTCACAAGTATCTAACAACATAGGATGATGGTTCTTATAGCATTCAGATACATCATCTGCAATAATGTTTGCAAACAAGATCTCTGCAGCTTTATTCCTTACATGAACAGGAATTTGTCCAGATTGGTCTCGCACATATATCTGCAGATGATGAAAAGACGATTTTACTAAATTATGTTCAAAGAAAACTTTGAAGGTGGGTACGACTTGTTAAACTCTTTACCATGAAGGGTTTGTATATCTGCCCAATAACATGAAGATAATTTGGACTTTTTGGGCAGTCAATGGGATAAGTGTTTTCTCCATGGAGGTTTCTGCATAGAGATTTACCATATCATGAGTTCATGACAGAGAAGGCGGAGATTTTTTATATATAGCTCATGAAACATTGGCAATACAACATGTAAGGTGCATACTTTGGATATAAAGGTGAACCACATAACGTGCATCCAGCAGTAATTAAATCTCTGAAAATATCATCATGTTCTTTCAGGGAAAATCTTTCAATGACTGAAAACTTCCCATTGAAGTGAGACGTCAGAGAACCTGTTAACACCATTTTGGAAATGGATGCATAAACACCAACACCATGTAATTTGCTCTGAGACAGTAGCTCTGAGATAGATAAGAAGTTTCCCGATTCCTTTTCTTTTTCATCTTTCCAGTTCTTCAACCTCACCTGCAATACAGTAGCATAATAGTTTTGCCATTTACACAAATTAGCTTTAAAAGAAAGGATCGATGTTGCAAGTACTAAGTTATCAATAAATAAATTTGAAAATTATGTTTCACTTCTACCCCAAGGAAGCCTATCAAGTAAAACTGATTTTTTGAATTTGCAGTCTTGCATTTCCAAGGTAGAAGTAGCAAAAAAACAAGAGACATGCAAATGACTTATTACTTATATATTGATAAATCAAAATAAAAGGCTCATGTGAATATATTCGTTGTTATGACCTTCTAAGAGAAATGTAACTGAAAATGATGAGTTTGAACGAAGTTTGATAATCCCATTGAAACTGAAATTGCATTGTTTCAGCATAGATACCTTATGGTAATTTTCCGAAAGAGTGCATTTGTTGTGTTGCATCCAGGCCCACTCTACAACTCTTCTTAACTTTGATTTAGTATTATCTCCCACTTTACAATTAATCATAAGTTCATCAATTCCTATAAAATAGCTCATGGTAAGTTACTGATGAACAACCATAATGCTGACAACAGCTGTCGCGAAGTGGGGACAACCCATACAAAGTATAATAAGTTACAAAAATGCAGTCCTAAAAACACAATGAAAAATAAATAACATACATGAAAAGACATTCAATTAAGCAGCATTGAACAATCTGCGTTCAGATGCAGCAGTCAACTACTATAGCTACAGAGGGTAGCAGCCACGTTGTTTGCAAAACAACAATTT
Source organism: Oryza punctata (assembly GCA_000573905.2). Lineage (NCBI taxonomy): Eukaryota > Viridiplantae > Streptophyta > Magnoliopsida > Poales > Poaceae > Oryza > Oryza punctata. The sequence goes on along the minus strand of CM002491.2, from coordinate 20,514,483 downwards.
TCGATAATTAAACATGAATTGATAACTGTTCGGTTATTGCATGTCTTTCTGTGGCATATATCAATGATGGGACAAACTTTGACATGATTGCTCCTGGAACACTGTGATATGTCAGTAAATGGACAAAAAAAAGGTGCACTTCCATACCACTTTGTTTTACCAAGTCTTTGGAGTTCAACAATACTTGGACAGCAGATATCTGAGAAGCTCTTCCCTCCAAGCCATTTCGAAATTCAACTATCTTAATATCTGAAACAAGATATTAAGAATCAACCCGTAAGAAGAGGATTAATAGCTGCATGACATGTTGTCATACACATCACTAGCTGAATTACCACAGGTAAATCGAAACCTGGCATGGACGTCCTAAAATTGAAATCAATATCAGGGATTTACAATCACATGACAGGTTTAAGTTGCAGTAAAAAAAAGGTAGAAGAAACAACTAGTTTTTTACAATTATATGAGGTGAACAATTATCAACGTCTTACTTTGCAATAGTAAAACATCACCGGCGAGTACGCTCGAACCATGCTTGGGCCAAAGCGAGACACAAAACCTCGACCTCGTATCGTCACCAACCTCAAGCATAGTCTTCTGAAACGCCCGTCCATCTGCAGCATTTTGTTCCTAGCAAACGAGAAATCTAGCCTCAATCCGTGATCCCAAGTGTTACTGCAACAGCAACACATCCAAATCTATCTTCCCCTCCAAAATGCTTCCACCACCAGCCACTAGCACGAAGATCCTTCCGCCCGGGAGTAGGGTCGCTGATTACCTGGTGGGGAAGCACGCGCCGAACGGACGCCAGGAATTGCACGAACCCGCCCAAGTGCCCGGCCGCCGCCGAGAGGTCGATTAGCGGACCGTACCAGCTCACAAACCCCGCCATCGCGCCCGCCTACTGCCGCCGTCGCCGCCTTAGCAGAAGCACCCGCGCGGTGGCGGCGGCGCCGGTGTCGCCTCGATCCCCTTCGAAACGGCTGTGAACGGGGAGAGAGGCGCGTGGGCTCGCGTCGCAGTTTCTCTCTTCCGCGCTGAGCCCAAAGCGCCCAAAATATACCGGGCCGGAACAAGTTGGTTGGGCCAAAATCGCCATGAAAAAAGCCGGGACGCAGGCTGCTGGCCTCAATTGGCCAAAAAAGTAGGCAGAAGAAACATCGGCCCAGATTAGATAAGCCATCACGTTCACGATCCGCGAATTTTTTTTATTTTTAAATTTTCTTTTTTAATATTTAAAGAAATATTATAGCGGTGAAAATATTTGCAGAAATAGACCCTGCTGCCCTCCACTTGGGCGGCAAGGTGTGTGCGCCTTCACGGCTTCGTGTGTGTATTTTGCACTGAGATCCCTTGCCGCCCTCTGGGTCTCCGTGCAAAATTAGGGCAGCAAGGGGTCGCCTGCAAAATGGCAGGCCCCTAGATAAGGAGCTGGGAATTTTGCACGAAAAACCTTGCCACCCTGGCAGAGGGTGGCAAGGGGTCACGTGCAAAATTCCCAGCTTCCCTAAACGGCCGTACCGCGCACGTGTGCCACGTCACCTTGCTGCTCAAGTGAAGGGTGACAGGATCTATTTCTACAAATATTTTCGCCGCTATAATATTTCTATAAATATTAAAAAAAGAAAGTTTAAAAATAAAAAAAATCCACGATCCGCATCAAATCACATCAGCACATACGCATCCCCTACTCCGGGAAACTATTACTCTCGGATGTTCCCTCGTTATTTCTATATCACTTAAATAGTTATAAAAAAATTAAAAAAAATTAAGAAGGTGTATTAATATGTGATATATCACTTTACAAGCATACAACTTAAAATTCAACTGCTACATGTTGCAACGAAAAAACAAATTAAACTATAACTAATTAATGTATATTCACAGTTAAATTTGTTTTTTTTTCATTGTGACATGTAATTTTAAGTTGCATATTTGTGAAGTGATATATTACATGTTAATATATCTTTTTAATATTTTTTTAAATTTTTTTTATAACTATTCAATTAGCATGCAAGTAACGAAGAATGTTATCGAGAGTTTAAAATCACTCCCACAATATTCCACTTCTCGCCAAGTCGTCGTCGTCGTCGTCGGCAATCCATCCGATATGCCCCTTACCACGTCACTTTGGGCAGTAGGCAACCACCGCTTCCGCCCAATCTTTTCCACGCGCGCCGAGTCCAACTTGGCCACCAACTCGCGCCAACCTCCCCCAGTCCACCCCCTTTCTCCCTCAAGCCAAGCTACCCCCGCTTCGTCCCCCTCCTCGCGTAAAGAGAAGACTCGGCCGCACGCCCGCACCCCGCACGCGTCCGTTCGGCGCGTCGATGCCGCCGGCGAGTCGTCGCAGGTCGTCGAACACCTGACGGGCAACGATGGCGCTCCACCACCGGCGGGCGCTCCACCCTCTCCGCAGCAACAACTGCGACGACGTGGGCGGGTATGGCTGCTCGTCGTCGCCGCCGTCCCCTCCTCCTCCGAGCGTCATCCTTCCTCCCTTCGCTTCCCCTTCGCCGCCGCCTTGGGCTTGCCCGCCCGCTTTTCTTGCCCCGGCGCCTTCTCCTCTCCATGGCGCCGCGGGGGGCAGGAGGGATCAGGGAGGAGGATACCACGGCTCCCCACCAGGCGGCGGGGGTGGCGGTGGAGGTGATGCGGACGAGCACCACCGCATCATCATCTTTATCGTCGTCGGCGCCGCGACTCTCGCGTTCCTCTCCTTGATCCTCATCGGCGTGACCGTGGCCGTCAGGCGGCGGAGGCTGCGGCGGCGGCGGCAGAGGCAGCAGGCGCTCCTCGTCCCCGCAGCGCCGGCCGACGCGGTGACGGTGAACGTCGAGGACGGCGGGAGTGACGATGCGGAGGGTGGTGGTGGCGGCGGCGGCGGGGGAGTGGTGCATCACATCTGGTACATCCGGACCGTCGGGCTCGACGAGGCGGCGATCGATTCGATCGCCGCGACGCGGTATCGCGCGGGCGTTGGGCTCCTCGGCGCCGCCGACTGCTCCGTCTGCCTCGGCGAGTTCCAGGACGGCGAGCTGGTGCGCCTGCTGCCCAAGTGCGGCCACGCGTTCCACGTCCCCTGCATCGACACGTGGCTCCGCGCCCACGTCAACTGCCCGCTCTGCCGCTCCGACGTGCTTGACCCCGCCGCCACGGCCACAGAGTCCGGCGGCGGCGAGACCGGCTCCATCCCACTTGCTGATCCCGGCGCGAACACCTTCGCCGCAGCCCAGCAATCGACTGGGCCGGGGGATGCAATCTTGGAACGCCAAGAAGAAGAAGAAGAAGCAGAACAGGAGGACCAAGAAGCGCCGCCGCACATGGAGGAAAACCGGCAAGAGCAATCCAGCTCACCGGATCCATTGCCGCCGCTGCGCAACGTGCGGCGCGCGGCTTCCATGGACGCGGCGATCGTGTCGACAGCGGCAGACGTCGCGGCGTTGGAGCGGCTGCCGGAGGCGGATGCCGCCGCGGCTCCTGAAGAGGAGCAGAGCGGCGGCAGCGACAAGCGCGGCGGGGCTCCTTGCGCGTCTTGCTTGAAGGTCTCGGGCTCCGGCCGCCTGAGCAACCTCGGCGCCTCCGAGAGGCTCCCGAGGTCGTTCTTCGCGCGGCATTGCCGTGCCCGGAGCTCGGTGCTGCCGTTGTGATGAGACCTCTTGCTGAATTTTGCTCGCTGCGAATAAGGTTTTACACCTGTTCTTGACAAGTGATTGATCAGTGTGTAAATATCTGTAATCCTAAAAGGTGAGGATTACGAGTTTGAGACTCTAAATGCAGTAAAGAAAACAGCTTGAGATCTAGAAATATACATACATCTTTACAGTTTTGTTCTTACCTGTCGATTAAATTCATGAATTGTCCTGTTGATCTTGTGGTTTTTGCTGGTTTCAGTATAGAGATTAGCGTAAAACAGGTGTAGTACAGATGTTTGAGTGATCTTATCTGGGATTCAGGCACTGAATTTGGTCGGATCTTTGCTTAATTATGTCTAGGATACTGCTTTTTTTTTCTGTCTTGCGTTTTGTGTCTTCAGGAATGATGATCGAAACTAGTTTATGGTGTCATGTGGATGTGGTGCATCAAAATCTGATGTTGTAGCTGTTGGATTTTAGCACATCTGACCAACTGTTCAAAAGCCATTGCGGTCAAGATGGTGCAAGGAGTATTTCGCTTTCTGTTTTCCATCACTTCTTATCTTGATTCTTGGAAGCCTCTCCAAGTACTTGTAGTACTATTTCATTTTCTTGAACGCGTGAGTATGTATTTATTATGAAAATGACAATGAGTTCGTGATTCCAACCTTCTCCGGTAGTACTCCTTGAGTACATTATAATTAGAAACTTAGAAGTTAGAACACAAGGGCTCCTTCAGAATGCAGGAATTTAGTTCAATTCCCACAAAATACCTCCATTCCAAAGGAAACCTAGTATGTCTTCAGCCCTCTGGATCAATATTTGATGTCTGCAAGCGCGATGTCGTTTTTTATTTTATTTTATTTTTAATAAAAAGCATAGCTGCAATTGTGTTCAGACAATTTGAACTTCTATTTCTGTCCACGCTACATTCTCCTCCATCCCTCACGCATTTCATGTCCTGATATTACTTTGCCGCAAACTTTAATTAGTATGTCAACTCTGAAAAAACTAAACTGATTTAAAAAGCTCAATAGTGTTACGGATCCCAAATTATCAGGGCGACCTGCATGTTCATTCAGAAGTCGTATACCCATGTCAATATGTCATGAAATCTTTACAAACTGACGAGTGATCTCGAGGGTTTTTCTTTACGAAGACGGCACAAGATTGAGCTACCAATGTCAACTTCTGTCGGTTGAGATGCCTCGGACGACATGTGCTTTGCTTGTTGCGTGTGTCGTTTGGACTCCAGAGCAGAGGTATCGATAGCAACTCACTGCTTACTGCAATAGTGCTTGCTTGCAAAGTTGCAATGGTCTTGGTTCTTGGCCGGATTGCTTGTGTGGTTCAGGAACTGTGAATCTGGATCGGCTTTGATTCGGTGGAGGCGTTATTGTTGTTGTCTTGACCATTGTTAGCGACAGTGCAAATGTGCTGTAGGCCTTTTGTTCGAACAGACATTTGTTTGGGCCAAAAGGTGGATCATTGGCTGGGTAATATGGGTATGACTGGTCCTCTCGCACCATGTATGGTCCAAGACAGATTGATGCTACTACTATGCTACTACTTCCTCCGGCTATGCTACTACTTCGCGTATAGGATATGGTTTGGTTAAACTAATTAAAATGTGTTCATTATCATTATCTAAACTAGCTGGGTGGCCCGTGCAATTGCACGACTAGTATCCATACAAAATTATCTTCTTTTATATATGAGTTTACTTAAAATTTATTAAATAGCTATCCGTTATCTTAGGATTTTAAAAGACAGAACCTTATCATCTTTATCATCTTTATGTTTCTAATTTTATAGTTTTTAAAAGTCACATCAGTCGTTACCTTTTCTTTATCATCCCTTTATTTGCTTATTCGATCTACTACGACTTCTATTCATCCACCTTAGAACTTTAAAATTGAGTTAATTATCTTGTTGGTTTTTATTTTTATACTTTTTAAAAGTCCCGTCAAACGCCGCTATTCTACTTCTGTACGGTCCGTCTGCCGCCTCATCTCTTTATTGTTATTGGGATTTTAAAAACCGGATATAATTATCGTCAGTGTTCATTTTAAACTTTTTAAAAGTCCCGCCAAACCATCAACAGCATTGCCATTATACTCCTCTACGGTCCACCCGATGCCTTTCCTTTTAATTATCATCAAGATTTTAAAAATCGAACGTGATTATCATTGTAGTTTGTTTTTCACTTTCTATAAGTCCTACCAACAACCGTGATTGTGTTGCTTAATGGGTTACCCGCCATCTCTCCTCTTAATCGCTCATTGAGATTCTATTTAGGGTTTTGGTTACAGTTTTTACGCCCGCTATCTTCATCTTTATTATCATTGAGATTTTACAAATCAAACGTGATTATTATTGGGGTTTATTTTTTTACTTTCTAGAAGACCCACCAACCACAGTGATCGTGTTGTTTCAACGGCCCGTCCATCGTTCCTCCTCTTAATCGTCATTGGGATTTTATTTGGGGTTTTGTTTATAGTATTTAAATGTCCCATCGACCGCTGTCACCCTACTTCTTTACGGTCATGTTGTTTATCCCCTCTTTATTGTCATTTTATCATCGCTGTGTTTCTAGATGGATTGTGTTTTTGAAAATTCCATATTTTTTATTCCGATACTATGTTATTTATAAATTTTATTCCTACTTGAGCACTTATAATTATTTTTATATTTTCAAAACTTAATTTATTTTTTATTCCAAATTTTAATTAAACTCGTGCTGTAGATGGTCTCTTCTTTCGATATTGCTTATTTTTTATTCTGAATTTCAGTTATTTTTAAATTGTATTCCTATATGAACTTTTATTTTTATTTTTCTAATTTTAGAATGTATTTTGTTTTTATTCCGAATTTTAATTAATCTCGTATTCGGTTCTATATGGATTTTTCTTCCAATATTTCTTATTTTTAAAGTCCGGATTTTAGTTATTTTTAAATTGTATTCCTATATGAACCATCTTATTTCCTTTTTCCTAATTTCAGAATTTATTTTATTCTTATTCCGAATTTTAATCAATCTCGTATTAGTTTCTTACATGAACTATTTTTCTAATATTGCTTATTTTTAATTCCGAATTTCAGTATATTTCAAAATTGTATTACTACCTGAACTCTTCCTTTTCTTTTCCTAATTTCAGAATTAATTTTATTTTTATTCCGAATTTTAGCTCATCTCGTATTGGATTCTTATATGGACTTCTCTTTCAATATTGCTTATTTTTAATTTCGAATTTTAGTTATTTTTTAATTGTATTTCTACTTGGACTCATTTTCCTTTTTCTCCGATTAATGTGGGAATTTCTAGCCTCCACAACTAACGTGGTGCCTCATTTCAAAGCTGTTTTAATAATATCATAGATAGATAGATATGAGATACCGATACTTTTGTGCGCTAAACTCGACAGGACTCACCACGTGCCGATACCGATACCAACATATGGTAGCTAAGTTTGTCGATTGTCGCGATAGAGAGTCGTGTTGGTTGGTTCAAGTGTTCAAACTAAACGTTAGATAGTGGCATATCAGTATAAAAATTTGAAGATGAGTTTGTTTGCACGGCTAGTAACGTCCTTAGTTGTCATTTTCAAGTTTGTTGGATAAGTATATCTAGTCGATGGATATAACTGTGATACACACGCTTTGTTGGAAGCTAGTAGAATAGTAGATCCTCCGCAACAGTGACAAATGGATACGGTAAAGAGAAAGTGATCTCCACCGTCAGATCTACAACCAATCTGCCCAATCCATGGATTATCACAGCTTCATTTTTACTGTACAACGATGTAGTAAATACTACTGTCGTCGTGTTGCTATAATACGGTGACACTGCTTTGTACATTAAATAATGTACGTAGGGTGTAAGCGGTTAACTCGTAAACTCACTTATAGACCAAAATAAACGGTCTATATGTAGGTTTGGGTTAGTCACGTACCCCTCCGTTCCAAAATAATTTAAGTTAGGATAGGATAAGATGTGATTCATCGTAGTAGAATGAATCTGGACAAGGTGTTATTTAAATTGATCCCATTGTTAAATTATTTTGGGACTGAAAGAGTACCCACTTAATTGCGGTAACATCATAACCTGTTACTTTAGCTTGGTTATATACTCTCTCTGTTATGAAATACAGTAATCTAATATCGAATTATACACAACGGGACTGAGTATACTCTACTTCCAACCAAACTTTTATCACATTTATAAGAGCATCTCTAACGGAGTGGCTATTTTTAACTCTCCAAATGTTCTATTTGGCAACTTGCTAAAAATTTAGAGAGCCAAATATATGTTTCACTGCAACAACATTTCCATTACACTCCAATTTAATAGTGGATCCCATATGTCAATCTCTGTACTTGTGTTGTTCTTCACCCACTTCTCTCTCCTATTCTTCTCCTCTCTTCTCTGCAGTGCGGCGCGGGGATGGAGGCGGCGCCGGCAGGAGCGGCGGCGTGGGCGGTGGAGGCCACCGCGTAGGGCTACATCCGCATCCTCCTTCCCTCCCTCGCCATTGCGGGCGGTCGGGCGGAGCTCAGAGGTGGCACCCGCGGGAGCGGCGCGGGCGTTGTCGCGACCGTCGTAGGTGGACGCGTTCGCAGCCGAGCCGTTCAAGAGCAACCCCGCTGTTGTGTGCCTCCTGTAAGGGGAGGATGCGGTCACGGCGGACGAGCGGTGGATGCAATCCATCGCCGCCGAGTTCAACCTCTCCGAGACCACCTTCCTCGTCCGCGACCCCTACTCCTCCTCTTCCGCCATCCCGCAATTCCGCCACCACTGGTTCACCCTTGTCGACGAGGGTTCCCGGTGGTCCTCAGCTTCCATGCCATTATCGTGGCGCGCCGCGTCGTCGCGTTCTCACCTGCTCCCGCCTGCGCCACCCACGCTGCTCCTACCAGCCTCCTTCCCGTGCCTCCTTGCCTGGCATGGATGTGAGAAAGAGAGAGGGGGTGAGGAGATTGGTTATGTGGGGCTCACCATTGATCAGCCAAATAGAGTGGCTAAATTTGATCGGTGAGGAGGAGCGTTTGACTAACCAAATAGCTTGGCCAGAGAGTTGAAGAGATTATTGGAGCATGTTTCAAAATTTAACTTAGAAGCTAATAGGAGAAACTGTTGGAGATGCTCTGAGCAGCAAAGTTTAGCAACAGCTCACTCGAGCAAAACAAAAATCTGTCTCGTAGCCACTCGGTGTGCAACGCTTTGGAGTGTTTGGACAAGCTGCCCGATAAACAACCTCCCAAAATTTTCCACAACAAAAGCATGATGGAAATTGCTTGGGCGTGTCACCATGTTCTGTCTCCTACCACCACCCGCTAATCGCCTCTGCCCCCTCGAGTCCGGTGCAAAGCTATCGTGCAGATTCTTGCGCTGCTGCCGGTGCTAGATACCACCTTGGCATCAAGCACATCCGCTTACTCATCAACGCGACGCAATCCCCTCTGTAAATTACTGCCACGTCCTTATCCGCTAATTATCTCTCGTTAATCCCTGTGTCTGAACACGAAACTTCCCCCATTGTTTACACGCGAATGAACTCGCCATCCACATGAATCTTTCAAAGGCGTTGATTTGATAACTTGATAAGAACCCAAACCATTATAAAAACCGCGCAATTCGGCGGTAGCATGATGGAGAAGAATGATTAAAGAAGCATATCACTAGCTCATCCGCCACCGCTTTGATGGAAATGCAATTATGCGAATGATTCTCCCACTAACAAAAGGCAGGATACGCGTCCAGTAATTTACAAGGGGAAATGGGGGTGAAATCCGGAGAAGATCTCCGAGTTCGTCTCGCTTAGCCATGTTTTTCCAATCCAGTGGAATTTTTTACAAAGCCGAACAGAAACTGAACTTTTTCTTCGCGAGGGTCAAAAGAAGTTGGAAAATTTCAGGCCTCACGATGCAAGAACAGTGTGTTGATTAGTCTATCAGAAATGGATTCCTAAATTAAAAAAGGAAAATAAATGGAAGCAAAGCACGCATTTTTTTTTGTTTCTTTTTGCGGTTCCCGGCGCGGTGGCGAAGCGGCGTCGGCGGTGATCACGGCCGGCCGGCCACCGGCGAGGTCGCCCCCTTTCGGCTCGACTCGGCGTCGTCTTTTCCTCTTCTCGTCGAACCATCCCACCCCCTGCGCACCGAGCCGTCGCCTCCGCCTCGCGCCCACGACACTGTCCTCGCCAAGAACGCCTGCCACCGCCGGCCGCCGTGGCTGCTCCCGCCGCCGTTGCCAAAGGCGAGGCCTAATGCTCGCCGTCCACCTCTCGAGCTCCCCTCGGAGCTCATGTCCGAGAGGTTGACCAGGCTGGTGGCGTGGCGGAGGCGGAGCGACCTGAGCACCTCGTCCCGCACGTGCTGCGGCAGCCGCAGCGTGAACCGCTCGTGGTCGCCGGACTCGGCGGCGGCGGCCGCCGTCGCGACCAGCGAGTGCCCCGTCGAGTGCGACCTCGGCAGCCTCGCGGCGCGCCGCTCGCTGCGCAGCATCTCGAGCTCCACGGCCTCCTCCTTCCTGTCGTCTTCGTCGCTGTCGTCTTCCTCGTCCTCCACCGGTATCACCAGGACGTGCGGCGGCGAAGGCTGGCACAGCGGCGACTGCTCCGGCGAAGGGGAAGCCGCCGGAGGCGGCGGTGGAGGCTTCTCGAGGTTGGCGCGGCACAGCGGGCACGTGACCCGCGACTCCAGCCAGGGGTCGATGCACTCCGGGTGGAACGCATGCGAGCAGTGCGGCAGCAGCCGGAGGTCATCGCCGTCGTCGAACGACGTCAGGCACACGGCGCACTCCAGCACGCTCTTGCCGATCTTGTGCTTCACCACCTCCCTGTACGGCACGATCGGGAACGTGGCCACCACCGCCGGGTCCAGCCCGCGCTTCCCTCTCCTGGACGGCCCTCCTCCGGCTCCAGCGCCGGCCGCCGCCGCCGCCGCCGCCGCGGCCCGGGCGTCCCCGGCCTCGGCGAGGCGGCACTGGTTGATGTACGCGCAGAAGAAGAGCAGGAAGAAGAACACGCTGATGGACACCGTGATGACGGTCGACATGGTCCGCCCGAACGGCGTCTGCTGCCGCACCGTCGGTGCCTGCGACGTCGTCGGCGCCGGCGACGCCGAAGAAGACTGCGCGTCGGCGCCGCCGACGGCCATGACGACGACGGCAAGAACGACGAGGAGCTCGCGCGTCCCCATCGCTCCAACCGCACGAAACCTTCTTGTCTACCTCAGTAGGATTCGGGCCTTGACGACAGGAGAAATCCTGAAAGAAATAGGCGCGAGTGGGAGCCGAAATCACCAATTCTTTCCCCAATTGCCGACCTCCTCCTTATCTTTCCTCCTCTTGGTTGGAAGCTTGGAAATGGAACCTCATCATATCCCCTTCAATGGATGCCTGACTGGCTGACTCTAACCTGTTTTACCTGCCTTTTTCTTTTGCTCTTCTATCAAACAAAATACAGAGAACCTTGCCTTTCTTTTTTCTCTCCATCCGCATCCAGAGCAGCCGAATTGATCTTTTGGGGTTGACTAGTTAAGCCTGACACTGTGAATGCGACGTGTTCGCAGGGGAGCCTAATTAAGTAGGAGTACCTTACTTGTATGTACCTGTAAGTTGTCAAACGTGTGCTGACACCGGGAATATTCAAGGTTTTGGAGGTTATCAATGTCGATGTCAATGACGATGACGATGATGATGCCTGATGAGGCAAATGAAAGTACCAAGAGAAAGGCCTGGAAATTATGTGGACTGTAAGTGTACCAGGGTTTTATATGGGAGTCTCACGCCCAACATCCGCGTGGTGAGCATACGACGCATACGACGAACTTGGTGAACCTGGTGAGGTGGCCATCACAGGTGATGTCGTGGAGCAGCTGCACCTGTCATGTTTCTGAAACTAAACAATGCATCATTGTAGCTAGAAATTAGTAGTAGGCCAGAAAGAACAGGAGAATGTAGTTAGCACGGCCATACAAGATCTCCAGATAGCAACCAACTGGAAAGTATCTATTATTATTGCATCATGTAATGACATACTCGGATACTCCTACTCAACAGTTTCCACATGGAGACCACTCAGGAGGAGCGCTCTTGCCTGCTTGTCAGTATACAGCTCTTTTGCAGCATCAGTTCCCTGAAGCTATTTGCCGTGTCGGTAAAACCGGCGTTCAGGAAGGCATCAAACAGCCTATTGCAGGCACAGATGTCGAACTCTGGGGCTTTCGACCGCTGCCACTGGTCGATGACTTCCCCGGCATCCTTCAGCTGGCCACACATCAGGTAGGAGGACAGCACGCAGATGTAATTTCGACTCGTCATCCTCTGTGAAGTCATCAGCATGGATTTCCAAATGTCCCTAATCCTGTCCCGGTTGCCAAGCCCGGTGTGTAAAATGACGAGGAAATCGTATGTGATCCACTCCCTCTGGCTGATCTTCGCCTCTGCTTCCACCAGCGAGTTTCCTGAACCAACAAGCTGGCCAGCGTCAACGTAAATCGCTGCGAGGTTCTGGTACAGCTTCCACCCTTCATTGGAGTTTGGATCTTTTGACATCTCATCAAGGATTCCTTTGAAGCCCTCCAGATCCATCGATGCCGCAGATGCGCTGATCCGGAGATTGTATGTGAAGAGGTCCGGGCAAACATTTTGCCTTTTCAGCTCTTCAGCAACGACCGGAACTTTATCAAGCTCACCAACAGAAATGTACAGAGTCATCATCTCATTGTAAACAAGGATATTCATGGAAAGGTTGGCATCCTTCATTCTTTTAAACAGCCTCTCAGCTTTGTCTGTCATCTTGGATCGAGCATAAGAATGTAGGAGAGCTGTATATGCCTCCAAGGATTGCACACCAGCTGGAAGTTTCTCAAAAAAATCTTCAGCTGCATTAGCACCAAAAACTCTGGTAATCAAGTCAATCCGCACTCCGTAGTCATTCTCAGATAACTCGGACTCATGATGTGTCTTCATCCACTCTGCTACCTGTAAAATTTTAAGCTATGAGCTGACTATTTTGAGTTTTGACATAATTCTATTAGAGGATAAACAGTCCAGACATCACCAATTTTATCATGCTTACAATGTTCCGCAGGGTATCAGCATAAACAATCAAATAAAAAAGGGACTAAATGAGCATGCGCTATGAACTCCAACCAGGTAAAGGTTTGATGGTTAAATCTTTTCAATTCATGATTAACAATTATGATTCTATATCATGATTGTTTCCAATATACCAAGAACAAGTATGCTGGCCTTTTTGGGTGGGCGTGTGAGGGAGAGAATCTGGCCTGTTTAATTTAGTAATTGTGTATGTAGAGACCTAAAAATAGTAGCTCAGCACGTAAATAACACCCCTCATGATGGTTAACATTCATTTCTAAATGAAGTGAAATAGCATGATTTTGCATCGATAAAATGTTCAAAAAACTGCAATTCTGATGATAACAGTTTCAGTAATGGTGTATGTAGACTGCAGAGACCTAAAGATAGTAGCTCAGCTCATAAATAACATCCCTCATGATGGTTTACACTCATTTCCAAATGAAGTGAAATAACATGACATGGCAGAGATGAAATGTTCAAAAATATATTGCCTGCAATTTCGACGACAACAAATTTAGTAATGGTATAAGTAGACTGTAGAGACCTAGAGAGAGTAGCCCAGCATGTGAATAACACCCCTCGTGATGGTTAACATTCATTACCAAATGAAATGAAACAGCATGATATACATGGATAAAATGTTGAAATGGCAGTATTTGGCTGCAATTATGATAACAACAAATTACAGCTCATCATACGTCAATACTAGATGTCTAGATGAGTTCATCAAAAGCCTTTTCACTACTACCTAACACTAACAGTAATAGAAAATGAATGGCAAAGCTAAAGTGCGTAAATGACCGGAATGCTACATCACAACAAGCATGGTGGAAGGCAGTAAAAACGCCACCTAACAATTTTCAACGACTAGATAGAATTACATCACCAATCACCAACATTTCCTAGCAATTTCAAGGAGTAGAAGAAACAGATCACAGAGACATGCACCAAATCTGCGCTGAATCTTCCCGTAGGTCTACAACCGCGAAGAACAAATGGACAATCAGAAGAGGTCAGAGGTATAGCGGGTGGGTCGGCCAAACCTCGAGCGCGTGCTTATATCGGCCTGCGCGGCTGAGGTCGCGGGCGATGCCGCGGAGCTCCGCCGCCGGCGCGGCGCGGCCCTCCCCGGCCCACCTCTCGAGCGCCGCGGTCGCGCTCCGCTTCGCCAGGCGCAGCCGGAATACGCGACTCCTCAGGTCTTCCTCGTCCCCTCCCACGTCCGCGGCCCCGGCCGCCGCGCATCCCTCGTCGCCGTCGCCAGCCGCGGCGGCGCGCGGCGCGGTGCCGGCGACGGGCGCCGCGGTCGTAGGGGAGGCGGCGCAGGAGGAGGAGGAGAAGGAGGAGAGGGGGCTCCGGCTTGCGAGGATGGCGCGGACGAGCGCGGAGGACCTCGTGGCACGAGCGGCGGCGCGGAGGAGAACCGCCGCCATCTCGCCTGCTGTGCTCCGCCTCCGCCGCGTTCCTCTCGAGCGAACCGCGACTAGAGGAGTGTGTGTGCAGGTGCAGGGTGTAGCTGCACTCATCAGTAAGTTCATACACGGGCTGAATCTGTTTACGTGGGCTGCCCATGCGGCCCATTACCAACGTTGATGGAACTTTGAAAAATTTTTGGATTTGGCGCGGTACATTTTGGAATTTTGCAAAATTCAAAGAACACCGTATTTTCACAAAATCTCACGAAACTACACATTTTAAACAAAGAATGGATTGCACTTTGGATCACTTTTTATTATCTAAGTTTCAGTTTGGACTATCTTCAATCCAATCTTTTTACTTTGGACTAGGTAGTTGTTATCATTTTGTATTTTGAATCACCCAAACTAACATCGTGAGCGACAACAGCATCAAGCACACCGACATCATTTTTGCATTTTGAATCTTCCAAACTAATCTCGTGAGCACGACAGCAGCATCAAGCACTATTGGCACCCCCGTTCCAACGATTTTCCTATTTACGTGCAGCTCGTATTTTTATCAAAAGAGAGATTGAATATGGCTAGACAAAAGCGTAAGGATGTTTAAAGTGAAACAAAGGTAAAAAGACACTAGCCTAAAGTGAAAAATAGAGGGTAATCTAAATTGAAATTTATAATAAAGTACTCCTCGAGTTCGAATGAATGAGCTCCGTTGACCATTAGGTATCCGGCTAACCGCAGTATGCTGCAATCTCAGACACGGTGAAGAGACAAATTGAAGAGTAGATATCCATTCTTTTGTGTATTATTCAATAGTTTTCAACTCTTTGCACCACCACGTAAATAAGGAGGATACAAGTACAACAGTATGCTTGTCTGTAGTATGAATTTGGTGTCTATCTGGACAGGACACTAATCTTCTACCCTTCACAAGCACATTTCCTTTTCGTCAACATCAGTGGATGAATGCTCGAGCGCCGTCTCCTCAATCTTGTCGAGGAAACGGAGCATGATTTCCAGACTCTTCTCGTCTGCATAAACAATATTAAGAATGGTGTTACTTTGACAGTTTTAACACTGATATTACGGCGGAAAGAGTCCACTTCACTAATCAACTAAGGCAGCGTTCTTTCCTCCCCTTTCACAACTCCTCTCTCGTTTTCCACACGCACGCTTTTCAAACTACTAAACGGTGTGTATTTTATAAAAAGTTTCTATACAAAAGTTGCTTAAAAAAATCAAATTAATCTATTTTTTTAAAAAATAGCTAAAACTTAATTAATCACGCGTTAATAGATCACTCCGTTTTCCGCAATCACTGTGCGTGTTTGGAACGCTCGCGCGCGAACGCTGCCTAAAGCTCACTGGTGATGCACTTAAGTTCTTCTGTTTCACATGCGCACAAGGATATAGATTATGGAATTAGACTGGAACAGAGCAATGACGAAGTTTGTTTTTCCAGCTACATGTTTTTTTTTTTGTTTCAGTGGCCCCCAACGACGAATTGCTGCTCATGTTTCTTCTAAATCCTAGTATTAAGCATCTATTTTGGTACCGGTGGGCTAACCACTCCCTGAACTAACTTCTACACTTCTACAGGACAGATGAGCTTACCAAGCCTTGGGACGGTGTGGCCCTTTGGATGACGTATGATGAATGGATCCACATATGATTCTATAAGCTTTTCGCCATGGGTTTTCAGAAAGTCAGTGTCACCTGCAAATAAGATTGAAACTTGCTCAATGAACATCCATTATGTGTTAACCACTTGGTACTTCTACTAATTTTCTAAAGGAACAACTGACATGAAAATGGTACTAGCATGGAACTGAGGGCTTCCAATTTAATTAACTGAATAGTAGCATGAAATTGACCGAGCGTATTAGCACAATTACTTGCTGAATAGGAGATGAAGTAGTCAGATCACTATATTGTTTGTTTATATATAAACACTCGTTCATTTGCTAAATTGTTATATATAGTCAAAGTTATCAAATTGTTAAGCACTTAGTATAGCAGTGAAGAATGCGTTGAGCTTCTGGAAGATTTGACTTAAAAACATGACGTCATGAGAAGCGCATTTTTTTTTCTTTTAAGAAATATTTGCACACTGTTGATGATAGTTCTTTATGCACGCGGCCTCAAACAAATAAACACTCCAGACACGCAGGCTGATTTTTTTTAAAAAAAAAAGGTAAAAACACCGCCTTGGAAGTAACGGTCAACTTACAAGCCAGCAGGAAATATGCTAAAGTGGCAACAACAAATTCGAATAGCATCGACGCAATCTTTTTTTGTTCCTTAAAAAAAGATAGTGAAGTACCGAGGAAGTGAACCGAGGGGCATTTGATCTTGTTGGCGTACGCCTTCTCGGCAACCGTCGGTGACTGAAACTTGGCGCCTCCTATGATTATGAGGTACTTGATCTTAGGAACTCTAGTCAGGGCCAACCCCTGCAGAGGAAATACGGAGTGAAGTAGATAAAAAAGCTAAACGAAGTTGTAGATGTTTAAGCATATGTAAGACGGCAATAAATTAATCGATCTGAGTTCAACTCTTCAATGGTCTACTGTAACAACTAAAAAAGATAAATTGGCTTACTTGTTCTTGGAGTCCCGGAAGGGCGCCAGATAGAATCGAGCCCTGGTATATTTAAATCGAAAACTTGTCACCATATATGATACGGTTGAATGAGAATTAGTCCGTAAATTAATTCTTTAGACCAAAAATTAATATTACCTGAGAGAAACCCATCAGTCCATCAAAAGGCCCTTCTTTAATCATCAGTTCCTCGATGTAGTTCAGGCATTTGTCGAAGTTCCTGTACTCTGTAAAATTCTGTACCAAGAACAGAGGAAGACCATGAACACGAGTAGGGAAAAAAATCAAATTCAGATCCGCTTAGGAAAAAAAATCAAATCAGGTGAAAGGGCGGCGGCGGAGGCGGACCTTGTCGAACTGGAACCACTCGTAGTAGGGCGGGTCGAAGATGCCGTCGACGTCGGACTTGCCCTCGGCGGGGAACGGCGCGTCGGCGAAGACGAGGTCGAGGCGCGCCGTGACGTCGGCGGGCCACTTCCCAACCACCTGCTTCCGCATGATCTCCCCGCTCGTCCGGAACCCGTGCAGGCACAGGAACCTCGGCCTCCGCCCCCCCTCCGCCGCCGCCGCCGCCCTCGCCCCCTCCTCCCCGCCGAGGCTTCCCATCCCCGCCGGATCGGACGAAGAAGGCTGGCCGGAGACGCTGCAGCCGGCTCGTGGGGGGTCGGGGGAAAGCGTAGGCTGGGCGGCGCGTGTGTGGGTGTGGCTGGCGCGGCGCGGGGTGAAGGCACGGGCGGCGAATTTGTGGCGATTGTCGCGAGGGAATTGGACTTTCTCGTGCCGTGCCCGCGGCCTCTTTATATCCGAGGCGTTGGGGGCGTGGACCGCGTTGTGTTTGTGGCGCCTTCGTGGTCTCGTGGTGGGTGGGGGCCACACGTCGTCGAGGGAAGGAGGGCCTGTACGCCACGGGTGACGTAACGTGATTATTCTCGCTGGCGTCGAGGGGCCCACGGGGCTGGTACCGCACGTGGCCGAGAGGGGATCGACGTTTGCCCTGTCTACAGCCGTCGGATCTCCATCGGAGGAACTGTGTCCGTGTACCGTGTACCGTGTACCGTGTACGTTTGGCAGTTGAGGACTTGAGGCCAAACCTGCCTCCACGTGTATAGGACAAAGTTACCGACGTGTCTGGCCGGTTGGCCGTCGTCTTATGCTATGTTCTTTCCCTCACTCTCCCACCTCACCTCACTCGTGTTACGTGTGCACGCTTTTCATTATTAAACGGTGTATTTTTTTAAAAAAAATTCTGTATGAAAGTTACTTTAAAAAATTATATTAATCTTTTTTAAAAAAATAGTAAATAATTAATTAATTATAGGAAGGAAAATACGTCGCTCCGCACGGGTGGTGAGGTTGGGGGCAGGAGGTAAGTTTCCAACCTCACCTCCCCAACACAGCATTAGAGTAAGTATAATAATGAGTTATAAGTTTACTATAAACTTATGTGGAGGAAAGATGTAACAAAAAATTAAGGATGTTAACTCTCATGCAAAAGCTAGTTTAACCCAAGCTCTAAGACAAATACATTAAATGTATAAGTGAGAGATAGAGAGAGGAGAAGAATATTATAGTCAATATTATAGCTAATATATCATATATGTTAGCTTTAAAATAGGTTAATAGTAGAAAGTAGACTTTACTATTATCCTTGCTCTCAGTCGAGGTCCATCTGACGGGCCTTAATGCAGTGACGCGATGATGTTAATGCTGATCAAGTCAGTTGGCCAGATCAGAAAAGGACGCGCATGGCCTACTGTATTGTGGCGTGGCTGCGCTGATTACAGGGCCGCTCTACGCCGACAGCTTTACCGAGTCATGTGGTTCCGATTCGCTTTGTAGACGCCCGATTCTTCCGAGGCGTCCCATGTCCCATCCAAACCGACATGCACAGTACCGTACCGCCGTCGTGCAGATCGGAAGGCCAGCCCAATTACTAGTAGACCATGCGCCTTTGGGCTGCAGTGCGATTTGGGCTGAACGCCTGAACCCCCTCCGCCGCTCGCGATCACCGTTGGCTGGAGGCGATTTACCGAGGCCCGAGCGAATGATTGGAGATGGGGAGGGAAAGACCGCAGAAACGCCTCACTGACTCGCCAGGAAATCCAACCAGCCCAACCGCATTGCCAACGCGTTCGGCGCTCCTGTCTGCCGCGTGGGCCAACCCACAAATCACCGTACCAACCTAGATAGTACGTGCACACGATGCTGCACCGCCGCCGCCGGCCGCCGCTTCAGGCGCAAACCGCAAACCCGCGAGACCGACACGTACAGGCGATCGGGCAGCGCGACGAAGAGTTCTCGTCTCTCCGATAGTCATCTGTTTCAAAATATAAAAAGTTTTAGATAATATAAAAGATTTTAGATAAATAGAATATTTTCTATGAAACTATTTAAATTTATAGTCCTATAAAATATCTCACTCGTTTAAAATTCTTTATATATTAAGATGAATAGAGTAGTATTATATAGCAGAACGATGAATCGATGATGCGCTGGTGAACACCACTAGCGCCGGTAGGACAAGCGGCCTAACCTAATCCATGCTAGAGAGAAGGTTGGACGAACTTACCAGATCACCACTTAATTTTCTCTCAAAGTCTCAACACGGTATCAGATCCCCTACTGTTACAGGAAAATGTACTCTTGTAGCTGGAGCGAATGCCAATTTTTTTATTGGACTGAGAAGTGATGGACGAACTTAACTAGCATTGATCGATCCAACTAGTTATTCCCTCTATAAAAAAAATATATAGCAATCTAGAATTGGATGATGAGACACATCCTAATTCAATGAATGGGACACATCATAGTCTAACGAATCTGAAAGTTCAGATTCGTTGGATTAGAATGTATCTCATCCAATCTTAAATCGTTATATTCTGTAATGGAGGGAGTAGATAGATTACATAAAACATGCATCAGTTTTTTGATCGGTACCTTGGTACTTAATTATATTTTAAGAAATGACACAACGGATGAATGCACACGTTTTTTTAGCTCATAAATAGTACAAATTTTCAAGAGAACTTATATATGAACATTTTACAAACTATTTTGATCCTTTGTCAGCCAAAAGATCACGGTGGACTTAGGTGTTCATAATTTAGAAATCCAAAACCAGTGTTTATTGAGCACATGATTGTTTAAATTAATAAATGAACAAGGTGTGTGACAAGACTTATTGAAGAGAAAATATCTTAGTAATAAATCAATAACTTAGATCGAGAGAAAATAAGGGGATTCCCATTTTTAGTCTGACCTAATGAAGGTTAAGAGTTCCTTTCTAAGTATGGGTTCCTGGATAATTAATAATGGTGAGCAAGTCAGATTCTGGAAGGATAAGTGGTTAGGAAATATTTCTTTAAAGGACAAATACCCGTCGTTATACTTTATAGTTAGAAGGAAAAGTTCTTCAATTACATGTGTTATGGGTTCTATTCCACTTAATGTGTCCATCAGGAGAGTTTTAGTTAGCTATAATTGTATCAACTAGCATAATTTGTGTGCTTCAATTGTGCATATTAATTTAAGAGAGGAGGATGATATATTTAGATGGAACTTTCATCAAAATTGTCGGTGACATGGGCCCAGGGGTATGCTAACTTTGGGCTTGGGACGGCCCCGTACACCCACGTGGCCATCCCCCGAGGGGGGATCGAGCCCGAGGGTGACTTGGCGACCGCCCGTCCAAAGTCCCGCGTCTCTCGGTAAATACCGCCCGGGGGGGTCGGGCTCCCTCGACCCCCTCGGGGCGCCGCTGTTGACGACCAAATTTGGTAGTTCAAATATCGGAGAGTAAGATTGAATCGAAGAGGATTGAAGAGATAAGATCGTTTGGAAAGCAGAGTGAGAATCGGCTGTGGTCCGAATCGGCTATGGACTGGATCGGCAGAGTCAGAGTCGGACTGGGTTAGCCGATTGAGCCGATTTCGGTAATATGACTCGGTATATGTCTTCGGGTTGTGTTGGCGTGCTTCATATGGATTGCCATGCACGGATAAAGTCCTAAGGAGGCAATTGTATCTATTAATTAGGATATTTTATATAATTTCCTTATAGATATTTTCGGTAAGAGTCCGCCTAAGGGACTTGGTGGTTAGTTAGATTTGTATTAGGTTAATGTGAGTCGTGTCCGTGATGGACAATGTTTGTAATTTCGGGTATAAATATAATCCCGGGGTCTTGTAAATAAAAAAAACACACGTTCAATCAATCTCGGCGCATCGCCAAATCTTTGTTTTCTACTTTCGACAAGTTTGTGCTTTCGAGTCGTGCTGCATCAGTTTGATCTTCGGCAAAAAAAGGTATATCTTGTCATGGCGAATTACATCATTAGAGCTAGTGCTTACATCTTTATGACACTCTAGTTCTTTGTTGTGATTCTCCGAGTTATCATATATGTTATATAACTTAGATCGACAACACAATCTACTTGTATCGGCTAGATCCTTTTTAGGGTTTCATCGATATCGGCTAGATCACTTTGTTAATCTAGGTTATATAATGTATCCACCATCCTAAAAAGGCAACCATCGGCTTGATTCTTTAGATCTCATGCTTCTATTTATACTTAATGCTGCATTGGTTCAGTCCAACCTATTAAGTCATGTTTAGAATCATGATATCTAACCTGCTTCATGGTTGTTAATAAGGACAATATCGGGGTTTCAGCCGATCTTATCTGATATAAATGTTTTACATTGTGTTATGCTTTGTTTAATATTCTATATCTGCCCCTTATATCAGGATCTAATCTAATATAAATATATTAAGCTTAATATCAATTTAATTGGTTATGGTTTAATATATTTATTACTAGAGAATATCCTAGCATAAGGTCGTATCGGAGCTATAGCCGATACATACTTAAACTTAGATATCGGCTATGACATCAATCTACATAATTATTATGTCATGTTATCTTTAGACTTGGGCAATTTATACTGTCTCGGTTCAGTCCGATCTATCCCAATTACCTATTTCTAAAGTAATATTGACTTAATGATTATGTAACCTTGATCTTTCAGCCGATATACTAGTTTTAGGGTTAGTTCTATGATTAACTATACCTCACAGCCGATCCATGCTTTATTGCATCGGCTAGGTCACATACGATATGAAATCGGCCCTATGGCCGATTGTCTATCGTTTACTGATATTCTTTGCATGTTTTTCTTGTTGATTGCAGGATCAAATCAACTGGCACGCCCTTGAATCTAAAACCCTAATTTTGGACCTGCACTAGAGTAAAGCAAACCTCTCAGGCCAGTGTGTGTTTTTTTCATCAACAGCCGCCACGTGTGACGGGGTAGGTGAGCGCTCCCAACGCTCAACTACCCCAATTGATGGCGGGGCAGCCGGAGGGCGCCTGCGCGCGCTCGCATGCCGCATTAAATGCGGAATGACGCGCACCCGCGCACCTGACACGGTCACAGTGGGCTGACCGGCCTGTGACAGGTGCAAATGACTGATGGGACGCGGGCACAGTACCAGGCGTGCCGTCGCACGCCCAGTAGGTATGCTGTGCATCCCGTCGGGTCACATCAAGATTATGTGAGCCGTTTCGGCTCACATACTTCGCCAGAGTTGGTGTGCCAGGTCTAATCACCTGGCACACCTCACCGTGTACGGCCGAATGAGCAAGTCTCCGGCCGTTTAATGAAGAATGACATGCAGCGTAATTCTTAGATGATGGGCAGTCTGACAGGAGTCGTGCCGACGCTACAGGATGGTAGACTTCCGCCGGAAGCCACAGTGTGACCCTTAATTGTAAAACAGCTTTTTTCCTTTTCTCTAGATTGTATCATGTCCGGTCCATGTGGTGACCCCTTGAAATATAAAAGGAGGCCCAGGCCTAGAGAAGAGGGGGCTTTTGAGGGTTGACTTTTTTCCGACTCCGGAGAACAAACACACACGCAGATAGTCCATCTCACAGGAGTAGGGTATTATGCCTCCCCGGCGGCCCGAACCTGTATAATCGCTCGCGTGTCATTGCCCTTTCTCGTGCGACAATTCGCTCCCTACTTCTCCATCTCACCAGAGCACCGGACTCGAGGCTGGGAGTGCCTCTCTTTTGCGTCTTAGGCCGAACCTCAAAAAGGGGGCCTCCATAGACCCCCGCTGCGGTGTTTACCCATCGACAAAAATGGTCATTTTTTGTTAGATCAATGTATTTAGCCTAATTAATAATGGGTATACAGAGAGGAATAAGATCATTTAGAAGCTTAAGATGTCCCTTAAGATTAAAATTTTTATGTGGTATCTCTTTAAAGGAATTGTGTTAACAAAAGATAATTTGGTTAGGAGGAATTGGAATGGTAGTTTGAGATGTTTTTTAATGAAAAATGAAACAATTTACCATCTTTTCCTGGATTGCCATTTTTCTAGATTTCTTTGGAAATCAATTCAATTCTCATTTGGATTATACCCACCACATAGTGTTTCTCATATGTTTGGGAATTGACTGGTGGGTGTTAATAACAAAGTTAACAAACTTATTCTTATAGAGGCTTCCGCCGAATGTTGGGCTCTTTGACTTAGTATAAATGATGTGGTTTTTGATAAAACACCGTTAAAATCTTATTTGCAAGTACTTTTCAGGGCAACATATTAGCTTCGGAGTTGGGCTCAACTACAAAAGTATGATGATGATATCAAACTAATAAATGATGCGTGTCATAAACTTGAGTCGACGATTATACACCTTTTCGCTAACTTCGAATGAAGATTCTTAAATAGAATTCAGTAATTCAGAGTTCTTTTATCTTGTGTTGGTGTGTTTTAGTTTGTGTTTTCTTATATCATATTAGTGGGTGCTGAGTTTGTTTATTTATATACTTTATAATAATTGATTGTAGCTCGCTGAGCAAATACCGGAATGTTATTCCATTATCTAAAAAAATTCCGATTCTTTAATTCGGTAATGTTTTATTTATTTGTTTGTACTCTCGCATAGGTATCATAGATCGTTCGGCTAATTAACCATTTAGGACAAAATTATAGGAAGAGGATTTCGACTCGATTATGTATTCTCATTAGATATGTACAGTATTTCCCGTGCATAACGACGGATACGTACGTCATACGTGTATACAGTATACGTACTGCTGTCTGCTGCACACATTGTAGCAACCGTAATTAGCTCTAGCAGCTGATGACCTCGGCGAGGAGCTTGTACCTCCTCACCCTGACCTTCACCCCCATCTTCTTCCCTGCCGCTTGCATCGCTTTCTTGTTGCCGTTGTTGCCCTTCGCCGGAGCCGCTCTCGCGCCCGGAGCCTCCTCCCCCTCGTCGGCGGCGGCCGCCTTCTGCTTCTTGACCGGCCGGCCGAGTCCCGTGTCCGGCGCCCTCCTCGAAGCCGAGCATCCGGCTGCCTCCTGCAGCCGCTGCCGCTCCGCCTCACTGGACATCGGCGAAGTCTCCTGATCCATCATCGACGACGACGCCTTCCGTCGCACCGTCGGCTTATCCGCCACCGCGTGGACATGGCCGCCGCCGCCAGGCTCCGTGACCAGGCACCAGTTGCACCTCCTGTACGCCGTCGCCCTCGGGTACAGATTGCTGCAATACCTGTGTGTTCCAAGCACGCATGCACAAAATCAGGTTCCTGCAAGGTGGCTAGCTAGCTGATCGGTCCAAGAAACGCCGGCGCTAGCTCTCGCGCGTATGTAATGGTACGTACCTGTGCTGCAGCCGGACGCGGCAGAGCCGGCAGTGGAACAGCTCCTCCGGCAGGCCGCGGTCGCCGCACATGCAGCACACGTCGCCGGCGCCGGCCCCTCCTCCGACCGAGCTGCTCGGCGACGTCGACGCCATGGATCGATCGATCGATCAGTACGCCGCCGATCGGCACGGCCTGGTGATCGATCGATCGATCGATCGAGCTATGTAGGAAGCTAAGCTAATCAGTGAGGAGTCATGCACAAGCTAGCTAGCTATCTCGACATCTTCTGCGTATGGTCTCTCGGCGCCGTGTGGTCCGGGAGGAGGAAAACGAAACGAGATGGGGACAAACTATTTATATTGACTCCGAGACTCGCAATCAGACAGGAGAGAGAGTTGTAAATGTGAACTGTCGTGGACGTGGACCGAGGAGAAGACTAGCCACAGAACTCGATCGTTTGATCGGCGATGGTGCATTGCTCCGGCCACCACGGCCGATCGATTAGACAGCGACGACGCTAACATTCTGTACGTCCTGGAGGAAAGCGACGACCAATTAACTCATTAACATATTGGTCTAGATGTAATTAAGGCTGTTCGGCGAGAAAGCGAGCTGTTTTTATGATTACATATCTTAATCGTGGCGCATCGGCGCTGAAATGACAGGGCGCGGAATGCCGGAATATCTCGCCCACGAATAAAATCTCGTGTTTACAATAAAAAAAACTAGGCCGAAATCATAAACAAATTACTTCTCGGCGCAAATATTCCCGGGGGGATGTGAGTGCGGGAAGCACAATTAATCAAAGCACGCACGGGGACAAGGCAGGATCAGCTCTCAGGTCTGAAAGTTTCAGGAAAAGCTTAAACATTTCTTAGCGCATCCGGTAGGAATCTAGTAGCTAGCTAGGACTACTTATTATTTATCGTTAACCTCTATGTTGAGTAGTGTATACTTAAAAATATGATTCGCGAGTGTGTGCTAATGTAGTAGTGTGTACATGTGTCCTACATATATATCGTTTAATCGTTCATGTAACAGCGAGAAAGAATTAAACATTTGTGATTGGCGCGTGCAAGCGCGAGCCTGACGATGGATGTGCCGTACAAGGAATGCAATGGGGCACACGCCAAGACTTGGCGACTTGAAGGCCCTCGTTTACTTCTTCAGGTCTTCCTTGGCCACTAAGCGACGATGCGCTAGAGACTTTGGGAGTAGCTAGCTATCTAACCCCATCAGACGTCATCATTTCAGGCTACCGATGTGTGTGAACTGTTAAGCTTTAATTGCTATGTCTAATGGTAGACGGTAGCCCGTGATATCACGCATTGGCAAGTCTATGGAATGGGTCCTTGCAAGTGAAGTGCGCATTTGTGTTTGCAGAGAAATGTTGACTATTATGTGCTTGTTTGCTTACGGGAGAGAGTATACAATATACAATGACTGGGACTTGCACTTTCCTGAGCAAATTCCTCGCAGAGATGTTAAGCAAGAATAATCATAATTGTTCGTGTGCGATAGCTATTGTTTCAGTAAAGGTGATCCTAGAGCATCTCTAGGCTCTAGCAATCTCCAAAAAACACACCCCAATAAAATTTGTTGGGAGCTCCAATACCATTTTCAGCATTGTTGCGGACGTGCTTAAAATAGATCCCAATAACCTCATCCCAATAACTCCAAAACCCACCATCCCCGTGGACAAGTGCAACAAAACCCTTGCCTCCCAAACCGCTGCAAACAAGAAGACCGACCCCATTGGAGGTGGCTGGCATCACCGCGCCACCACCAACGGGTATTTCACTAAGTCCTACGTTGTTGTCACCCGTTAGAAGACCGTACCCAACCGTTAAGAGGTTCACTTGCATATTATCCCCGTCCCTCAAGTGCAACTGCAACTGCAAACACAACCCCAAAACCGACGGTGTTTGACGACTACAGGGAGAAGACCTTGGCACAACTATGCCAACCCCTCCTCCAGCCACTTGTGCAGTCCTACCAGGGACTGTTAATGGGCGGATGATCGCCCACAGCGATCACTCGTCCCTCCCCTAACACGACTAACACGCACGCTCCTCCACCCTTCTTCCTTTCCTACTGCACCATATTTTTTTAAAAAAAACAAGTTAGGAAAAAATAAAAAAAATATAGAAAAAAATCTAATACCCTTATTCATGTGCATAGACTTTATATTTAAATATATATAAACTTTGTACCGTAAAACTTCGCATGTATAAACTTTATGTATAGAAATATTCTATATAAAAAATATTTGAATTCGAATTCGAATTTGAATCGGGTATATAAACTTTTAACCTATAAATTTGGGTATACAAACTTTAGCTGTATAAACTTTAGATATATAAACTTACTAAACCGGGAAAGTAATACGGTGTCAAAAAAGGAAGCAACGTTGGGGGAGGGGGATGATCATTGCGGGTGATCGATCGCCCGTTAGCTTTTTCGACCCTACCACACCTTCTCTATTGCGCCTCCTCTTCTATTGATGCTCATTTTCATGTCAGCTATGATAGCAAGGCACATCGATCACCTGGGACACTGAGAAGATTGAGCACAATGGTCGGAGAGGAAGAGAGGCAACCGGTTGTGGGATCTGGGCAACAACAGTCAGGGAAACCCGATCGGCAATCTCATAGATGCCACAGGAGGTCGGGCCACGGGGCAAGGGAGGGCCAACGAAGGTCACACTGGCAAGAGGGCTTGGATGGAGTAAGTTGGTTGGTAGTTGGATTGGAAAAAAAATGCTATTGGGTAAGAGATTTCCCCTTCTTTTAGGGATAGGTGGCTCGGGGCTGATTTTTTGTAGCCACCATAAACATATTGAGATGGGGGTGATAGAGATAGTGGACGATTGATGGAGGTCACATCGATGAGCTAGGACACCAACAAGAGGGTGGTAGTGGGAGAAGAGTGGACGTGGTTGTTTCTTTTTTGAGGGTGTTTAGGGGGAAGCTAGAGACTCGCAAGCTACTCAAGCTTGAGCCGAGCCCAAACCTATGCCAAAGCTTGCGAGCTTTGTTGAGACAAGCTTGAGCTCCTAACGAACCTGACAATCTATGATTTTAATTGTTTATTTAATAAACTAGGAGATCAAAGGTACCATTTGTATGTATCTCACACAATAAAGTAGCTTGTATTGATATCATATATTTGCCTTAGCATATTGCCTGTGTGTTGCTACGTGGTTTTAATTAAAGAAAATTATTATTAACATGCTATTACCAACTCTTATTGTTGTACATTGATATTGATATGTGGATTCCTTGACCCCCACACTGTTTTTTTATTCCCACAAAAAGTAGAGAGTTCGTGTGAGTAATTAACATGTGAGGCTTTGTCCCTTTTTCTCTTAAAAAAGCTGGGAGTTGGTGGTGGGGTGGTGGCAGACCCACCATCACCACTCCCTTTTATAAGGATAATATATATTATTTTTATTCTCTTTCATTAATGTGATGAACTAAAACTAATTATTTTTTCAAGAGATTATTCTTGTAATACACATAGTTCTACTTGTAAGCTAAGCTCGAGCTTGACCGAGCTCAAACTGACCATGTCTGGAAGCTTGAACGTTACATAGGCTTGGCTCAGGCTTGTATCGAGCTCAAGCCTAGGCAGGCGATCTCGTTTGAGCTCAGCTCGTTGACAACCCTAATATGGGTTGTATTTTTGTGACCACAAAAAATATATCAGGATTGGGAGGTTATCAGGGATCCGCTGGAGCACCCTAAACCCAATAATGATGGCCTTCTTGGTACTGGACGTGTGATTGGGGATCTGCTGGAGTTTTATCGATGGTAATTGGTAAGCCAAAGCTGATCTCAAGGCGCTCCTCCGGTCATAAATATTTAAGATTCGGGAAAATATTCAGCTAAACTTTGTTCATGAACTTATTTGGGAGTAATAAGTTTATGATATTGTGATAGTACTTCTCAAGGCACAAATACTATTTTTTCATGTTGTTAAACTAAGCATTTGAAAGATTATTGATGACCAAAGTTTAGAAAATCTAATCAAACCTTGAGTTTCAGTGTATAATTTTAACTGGAGGAAGGCATGGAACCATCCCGAACTAATAACCGAAGACACAATAGTTACGAAAGCAAACCAAAAACGATATGAAGGCCGCATATAAGCAAACCATCTCCATCTTCAAGGCCAAAGGTAGTAACAGGCAAATTACTTCGCACAATGGGGACAAATCAAATGGGGGCACACAAACAATAGTTTAATTTATTAGCAAGTCAAAATTTCTTGAAAGAATACCATCGACTCACTGGTGTCTACAAGCCTTGTGTTACACTTCTTGCAAGACAGACAACACTACAGATACCATACATTCAGTTTACCTCTGTTTCACTCGCTTTTAGGACGTTCTATAACCTCACATCTGGCGCTACTATGCTGACTGGACCAAAACCTTGTTTTCCATTGGAGGGAATGGAATGGAGCTCTCTCTCTCTCTCTCTTCTCTAGCTCACTAGCTGCTGATTGCCATAGACAGGGTAGGCTCCATATGCAGCAGCATACATGTTGGGGTGCGGGACGGGGGAGGCATAACCATATCCACCGTAGAATGGCGTCCCATAGTACATATTGTTTCTTCGGTTGCCAGAATCAGCCCTAGACTGGAAACGGAACAGCAAATGAGTGATATGGATGAGAGAATGACTAAATTCAACAAAAATATAGCTCTGTCCACTTCCATAGCGGGGGAACATAATTTGACATTAGATATGATGAACATTTACTGATGTTATCGACAATTGCATGAAATAATTAGATTTTGTGCAGAAAAAAAGAACTCATGGTGACCTAGTTTAAAGCCTGAATCATTCAGAGTTCACTATATTCTGGACACTCCAAAAAGCCCCAGAAATAGCATCGCTAAAATACTAAAGGCCTCTCAGGCCATGAACTTTTAGCTATAGAACTAAACGTTTTGGAGTAAGCACTGGTCCAAAATGATGTTACTACAGTTGGGCTATGGGGTGCTGCAGGTGTATTAAGCATTGGTTATGTGGTTGCTCTCCCGCACAATAGGTACAGTTGAGCCTAAGCCAGGCCTGGTGTCTGGAGTAAACTTAAATAAATGAGGCATGGGCCAGATAAAGGTGCACACATGAAAGTTATTTGATTGCACACTAGAAATAACTAGCAGCCTTAAGGTTGGAATCTTGTCTAATTAATACTAGGATACTGGGCAATGAGGAAGCACTGAAGCAGGAGAGTCACATCCCAAATGAGTAAGACAGCACTCAATTAGTCATAAAGCAACTTGATCTAGACGGTTGACAAAGAAGCATTGAAGCAGGAATGAAGCATTGAAGCAGGAATGCACACCATATGACATGGGTAAGCAAGCACTCGTTTAGTCATAAAGCAACGAGTATCACACTACAAAATAGCTTTTTCACAGGAAAGATCAAATCACATGACAAATTATCTTGCCCAGGCCAGTTGTTTACTTGGACTAAAAAAAATTCAAATACAACATTCGTGCCACACTGCAACTGGTTACTGGTCCAATAGCGAAGATGACATAAAACAGAAAATAGCGATGCGAAGCATGGACGAACCTGTTTATGTGATGGGCTGCGGCCCCATGAAAGGCGAACTGCCTGCTTTCCAATGACTGATCCATTCAATCCTTGCAGTGCTTCTTCCGCATCAGTTCTAAAGACATAGTTGCAAGACTTTTAAATATCAACTCCAGTATGTCATATAAAACTAAGCATCCAAATAGAACAGCCTCAGATACATACCTGCTGACGAATTGAACAAAGCCACATTGCTTCCCTAGAGGAATTTTTACAGAGGCAACATCACCATATTTGGCAAATGCCTTCCTCAGCTCATCTTCGCTGACATTTGGATCGAGCCCACCAACATATACCTAAAGGAGATCGACAACTACAGATTAGAAACTATCAAGCAACAGGGTGACAAACACCGTGGAAAACCAGTAGTACCACACACCGTTCTGTTAGTAGAATCACCATCTGAATGGCCAGGTGTCGAGGAGCCAGAATCACCTGAAGTACAATAATAGTGAAGCTGGGTAAACAAATGATTAAACCAAACTGATTCCATACAACAATAAAACAAATGTATAGCACCCTACACAAAAGCAAGATACATAAGTACATCATACATAATATGCTCTGGAACATTAACTAAACTTTATTCAATCTAGTGCAGTAAAACAATGATTATGAAGATACTATAGTAGTAATTCAAGGGGCAGTTAAAGAAGCTGAAACCACCAAATATTAGAAGCAGATCTTGCTTGGCAGGTACAATTCTTTAGTTTCTCATCTTGCAACTTGCAAGTGGTCTTCAAGGCATGGGTCAAATAACAGGACAAATTCGTTATTTATTAGAACTTCACTATGTGTTCCAAAAAAATAGTTGGGGGTAATAGATGTACAATTCAGCAACATTAGGAGGGTACAAGGTGAAAAAAAAATTCAGACCTTCCAAAATTCATAGTGATACTTAATAATCTGACAAAAAATAGGTCAAATTGAGTACAAGCCAAACCACTAATAACATAAAACATCAGACCGTCCATGGACAAAATAGGAGAATTGCAATACCATAGTGCTGAAAAATCAGGAAATAGGAGACATACCTGAAGACCTTCTAGGAGTTGCAGGTCCAATACGAATTGGCCTAGTAGAGCAATACGCACCATTCATTTCAGTCATTGCATGAGATTTGTCATTGTCATCTCCAAATCTAACAAACCCATAGCCCCTAGAACGGCCTGTGTTTGCATCAATAATTACTTTAGCTCCTTTCACAGAGCGGTACTTCTTAGCAAAAAGCTCCATCAGCATTTCATCAGTAACATCAGCAGCTAGATCACCAACGAATATTGAGTAGTCAGAAGCAACTTCAGATCGCTTTTCACCCATGCTATATGAAGCCCAGTTTAACTTGAAAGGTCGATCAGTGTTAGGCATCACATGACCAGTAAAATTCTGAAGAGCCTTTTCTGCTGATCCGTGAGAGTAGAACTCTACAAAACCATATCCCTCGGATTGTCCAGTCTGTCTATTGCGGATAACTTTTATCGTCACTACCTAAAAAAAAGGGTGTCGAAAAGTAAGAAGTTAGCAGTCAAGGAATAGCACAGATACACACTAGCATCGAGAAAAAAGAAGTTGATGAACTGGTCTCTGGTTATCCTTAGTTCTGTAATTGAAAAAACCTAACAACCGCAGATGTTGGTATTTCAAATACAGGACAGAAACAGTTCCCAGCAACAAGTATAGAAACAAGAATTACAGTCCACTTTGTGTATCTGTTCATTAACCCTGTCCCTGAAGAAACACCGCATCAGTTTCCATCACAATGATCCTCTTAACAGGCATCATTTTTCTTCCTGTCAACATCGATGGACACAGTCCCAAAAAAATACAGCAGAATAGCTAATGTTGTCATTATGGCTTCCTTTCGCTCCTCTAACTGTTCATTTACTAATTATGTAACACCAAGGTACAACAGCTAGCTTGACTTATTCAAAATGTTTACTAAATCATCACACGTCAAGACCAGTTCCACAAATTACTAAATCATCAAATTAGACATGCACATAAATCCCAGCATAAAGTCGGCACCTTTGGCAGTTCTAGAGAAAGGGTGCCCCATTTCCAGTTTCATATAAAATATCAACTCAACCAAATAAAGGAACATACTTTCAAGTTAATCGGCGGTAACAAAACGAATCAAGGGGCATAAATCACTAGACCAGCAAAAGCATTACGTCATATTGCATTGAACGGCCTCGAAGTAGGTGCCTCGAGCAACCTCAAAGCTAATTCTACAAACATTTTGTACCTTTATCCGCATAGAGCGACAAATAAACTCAAAACTATGCTTTTTGCGATAATTTGAGAACATAACAGGCGAAGTAACACATGGAAATGGCACAAATCTAATCGTATCAGTGAGATCTAGTACGGAAAGTCCGGATCGGGGAGTGAAGGCAAACCTCGCCGCTGGGGCCGAAACAGCTGTGGAGGTAGTTCTCGTCCATCCAATACTGGAGGTCGCCAACCCAGATCGTCTTGTTCTCCTCGCACCCGTTCCCGCTGGATCCGGCGGGAACGGGCGGGGTCGGCGTGCGACGCCCAGCCGCCGCGGCGGGGGGCGGCGGCGGTGGCCCCGCCGCGAAGTGCTTGGCGTACTGCGGCGGCGGAGGCGGGGCGGCCACCATGGGTGGCGGCGGAGGCGGGTAAGGCAGTACGACCCACCGCGCCTGCGCCATGGGGTGGTGCGGGTGCGGGTGCGGGTGTGGGTGGGGGTGAGGGTGAGGGTGGTGAGGCGGCACGGCCGCCTGGGAGGAGTCGGTGGTGGTCGCCGCCATCTGCATCGCCGCCGCCGCCGCCGCCGCCGCCGCCGCCGAGGAGGAGGAGAATGGTAGCTTGGCTCGCGAGGGGGTGGAGGGCGGAAAAGAGAGGGAGCTCGTGGCTGGGGGTGAGGTTGAAATATATAGTGGGTTAGCGACGGATCCTAGCCGTTGGATCGAAGAGTTAGGTGTGATCTTGGCCGTCCGATGGAGAGGCGTAGGGATGACGTGTAGGGTCGGCGTGGGGTTCCCTCTGTTCATGGAGCGTGGTCTGAGCGCACCAGAGCTGGTTCTTTTAAGGACAGAACTAACCACTTAAAGATACTAGTAAGCATCTGGGTTTTTATTACTATCCGGGTTAAATAGTAATTCAGCTCGCAACCCACGGTAGATCTAGTAAGCCAGTAAGATTGAATATGATACAAAATACTACTAACTTTATTCATATGCTTCGTCGTTTCGCTAGCCGCATCCAATTAAT
Organism: Oryza punctata; assembly: GCA_000573905.2. Classification (NCBI taxonomy): domain Eukaryota; kingdom Viridiplantae; phylum Streptophyta; class Magnoliopsida; order Poales; family Poaceae; genus Oryza; species Oryza punctata. The sequence goes on along the minus strand of CM002491.2, from coordinate 20,481,207 downwards.
TCGACTGTTGATGGATGTAAGCTAAAGATTGCTATTGATATTTCTACGGCGCATCTTACTCTTCTAATTTTGAGGTAAGATAAAGCTAGTTACCTTATTTAGCATTGCTATTTTTAGTTTGAAATTTTATGAGCCAATTAAAATAAATGGAGCACTAGTTAACAAGAAGCGGTAAGAATGACGACAATCATAAGTAAATCACATGATAATGTAGGATTAGATTAGATATGGAATCTGTTGATAGATACTTATATTCGTAGTATAAAAAATTTCTAATTCAATCCTTTTATGTTTTGAGATGGAGGAGCTAATAGCTTGTGTGATATACTACCGTATAAAAAGCATCATTTCACCCCCATCTGGTGACTGTGTATTCCGTATAGCCCACACAATATCACTAGGTTAACTGCAGAACTTAATTAGCACGCTTAAAAGTACTCTTCTCTCTCGTTTTGCCCCACTCGACCCAACCCCAGGTGCAGGAGACGATGCACTTCCAAAAAGGCAGAGGTGATTGGAGGGGGCCATGACAGCCCACCCCAGGATTAGCAAACGTGACCGTTTGCATTTTCCATCCATGTTTGCTTGACTTTTATGCAAAGGCTTTCGTCATTGGCGAATTCGCACTTCTCATGCTTCTCCTGCCGATCGAGCCATCGAGGAGACCTTTTTCCCTTCCCAATCCCAGCTCGTTCGCTCCCAGGGCCCTGGACCAAAAGCAAGCAAAGCGATCTTTCCTTTTTTCTCCTCTGTCCACCAACCGAGCATGCACCGGAGCACGTCGACCCAGCAACAACCTCGGAATCTAACCACGCACGGGCTAGCCGGCTAGGTAAGTACTAGCCGGTACGAGCTCGTGAACCATGTTGTGTCTACCACTTGTCCGAGACGAGTTGACCGGCAGACCAGGCCGGCGGTAGAAGGTGGGATTCACGTAGCGAGCGCGGATTTTGAGGTTTGAGTAGTATACTGTGCTACTTGTGGTTTTATCGCGGATCGAGACCGGGCCGGGTTAGGTCAGAGCTTTTGCTTCATCGACATCGGCTGCCTCGTTTGCATCGAAGCTTCCGGCTTGCTAACGTGGTGATGTGTGTGTGTGTGCGCGCGTGTGGCTGGCCGCGGCCGACACCGCTCCAGACTCCAGCCGCCCGCAGCGGAGTGGTGTCGCGACTCGCGACCGAACAGCGGCCGATGGATGCGGCTGTTTCGGCCTTTTCTAGTTGGGTTCCAAAATTCGGTGCAAAGGCCTTCTAAGAAACAGGGCTTAGCATGCCTCGACGGTCTGAGACTGACGGCCCATCACGAGTCTCGTTTTTGGGCGCAACATGCAACGGCCTCGCCTGCTCGACGCGTGCATGTCAATACCGATCAAACGACACAAGCACAGGAGTGAAGAGACCGGATTCAACGTCGTACCATGGTCCTTCCAATCGTTTCTGGTCAAGCACCACAAACACGCTGACACGGACACCGTCCTTCACTGCTACTCTCGTACTCGCATGGTAAGTCATGCAACATGCATGAGTCGATCGATCATTTGGCGCTAATGAACGCGGCGATCCTCCGGAGTAGCTCGTCGGCCTTCTCGTGGGCCGGCTCGAACAAGTAGAACACGTGCCCGACGCCCTCCGACTCGAGCAGCTCCGCCACCGCCGACGCCTCGCCACCCCTTGCCCGCGCCGCAGCCTCCGCGTACGCGCGGCCGCGCCACCGCAGCGTGTCCCCCTCGGCCACGCACACCATCACCTTCTCGCACGCCAGGTTCTCCAGCCCCGGCGCCCCCGCGGCGGTCGGGTTCATCCGGGGGTCGTCCGCGCCGTCCGCCGCGTCGGGGCACACGAACTCCCACAGCCCCTTCTGCTCCCCCGCCGCCGCCTCCTCGCCGCCGATGGGCTCCCTGCCCCAGAACCACGGGTGGATCAGCACGATGCCCTTTAGGCGGCGGCTGGCCAGGTCGTGGTGCATGGCGAGGTGGTGGCAGATGTTGCCGCCGGCGCTGTCGCCCGCGAGGAAGACGCGGGAGAGGTCGCCGTGCGCGGCGAGCCACGGTTCGGCGGCGGAGAGCACCCACGAGAGCGCCGCCGCGGAGTCCTCGTACGCGGCCGGGAGCGGGTGCTCCGGGGCGAGGCGGTAGTCGACGGAGACGGCGACGGCGGGGCAGGCGGCGGCGAGGTCGTTGAGGCAGCGGTGGTACGCGGGCGACGCGGCCGACCCGATCACGAACCCCCCGCCGTGGAAGTACACGACCACGGGGAGCCTCTCGCCCCCGCCCCCGCCTCCGGCGGCGGCGGCGCAGGGCGGCGGGAGGTAGAGCCGCACGAAGGAGGAGGCGGAGAGGCGCACGTCCCTGGACACCACGCCCGTGGCGGCGTCCGTGCCAGGCGGGACAGGCGGCGTGGCGAGGGGGCGCTCGAGCCTCCCGCTCCTGTACACCACTATGAGCGGGGCGAAGTCGTGCACGACCTCGTCGTCGCCGGCGGCGTCCGACGACGACATTGTTAGTGCAACCAACGGCGACGCGTACGCTGCGGGAGAGTGGGACTCTGCGTGAGGTGGATATTTGTAGCGTGTGGATTTGCAACGAGCTCGCGCGTCGGCGCGTGAGATGGGTGTCGGGCCGTTGGTGTGTAGGTGAGACACGAGTTTTGTCACACGTTTGGTTGGGTAGTTGGGCGGCACGGCAAGTGGTTTTTGTGGTGGGTCATGGGTGGGAGCGTCCGGCGCGCGTCACGGTGGTGGGCCGTCAATAACCGGCCTGCGATCAGCAACGGGCCGAATTGCGAGCAAGAGTACACTCGTGTCCGCTGCAGTGAGTTTTGGATTCGTAAAGAGGACTAGTCGTCATTTTTTCTATTTTTCTTTTCAAAATTAAATATTATATAATTATGATATAATTACATTGTCACCTATACTGTAACTAAGATCTAACTTTAAGAAAACTGTGTTACATCAGCGGTAACGCACTGCTAGCATTAAACAGGGTGCACGGTTCAGCAATGAAAAGGGAGAAGATGCATGCAAGACCGTGTCTGTCACACGCGCGAGCCGCTGCTCTTCGCCGGCGGACATCAAAGAAACAGAAGCATGCACGTATCACAAGGTTAATCTAACGGCTGAAAAATCTACAAATTTTAAGGAAAAAAAATTATCAACAGATTTGTAGCAAAACCGTTCGTTGATTCGTTGCCTCAGCTACTAAGGTGTGTTGGTGTGTTCTTTTAGAGAGGTTGGGCTCCCTTCCGCACATAAAACGATGGATTAACATATAATTAATTTAGTATTAACTATAAAAATTTAAAAAATTGACTAATATGATTTTTTAAAGTAATTTTTTTAGAAATTTTTTATAAACAATTAAGATTTAGCAATTTGAAAAACGTACGCGCAGAAAACGAGTAATATTAGTTAAGAACTAATGGGAAAGAAAACAGCCTACAAGTATGCTTGATAGGAGTGTTGTAGCAGGCAACGTGCCTTTTTCTCAAAACATGCCACGCATTTCGAAGAAATCTACATTAGTGAAAAGGGAATCCCTACATACCATCAGGATGAGGGATATCATTAAACAAACACGAATCATTGGATGCACAATTTGGATGAAGAGAACCATTGGATGAAAAGAGAAAAAAAATCAGTCAAAAAAAGCAAATTGTATCATGGGGTGTTCTAAATCTTTCAAGCGTCTCCCATGAGATGTGTGGTAACAAACATATGAGAATTGAAAAAAATACTTTAAACATTGACCATATAAAAAATATCACCAATAAGTATTCAAAAGTAGTTTCTATTGTAGCAATAATAACGAGTATATGAATAGCTAATTAACCTGATGCTATCGATTACTTCGCTACATCTCAAAATTAAAAAAAATCATGAAACATAGAGGATATAGTAAAGTTGATTTAATATAAAATTATAAGATTTACGATAAAAGGCAGATAGATACATCTCAATTGGTCGTGAGAGAATTGCATCGTGTAACATATGCGTCTACTTACATCTGTTATATTATTAAAACAGGCTTGAAAGGAGACACCACGTTCGCTGTGGAGGCTAGAAATTCCCACATTAATCGGAGAAAAAGAAAAATAATAGTCCAAGTGGAAATACAATCTAAAAAATAACTAAAATTCGGAATTAAAAATAAGCAATATTAAAGAGGAGTCCATATAAGAATGCAATACGAGATTAGCTAAAATTTGGAATAAAAATAAAATAAATTCTGAAATTAGGAAAAGAAAATGAAGAGTTCAGGTAGGAATACAATTTTGAAATATACTGAAATTCGGAATTAAAAATAAGCAATATTAGAAAAATAGTTCATATAAGAACCTAATACGAGATTAATTAAAATTCAGAATAAAAATAAAATAAATTCTAAAATTAGGAAAAGAAAATAAGAGAGTTCATGTAGGAATATAATTTAAAAATAACTGAAATTCAGAACTTAAAAATAAGCAATATTGGAAGAAAAATCCATATAGAACCGAATACGAGATTAATTAAAATTCGGAATAAAAAACAAAATACATTCTAAAATTAGAAAAATAAAAAAAAGATTTCATGTAGGAATACAATTTAAAAATAATTAAATTTCGGAATAAAAAATAAGCAATATCGAAAGAAGATACCATCCACAGCACGAGTTTAATTAAAATTTGTAATAAAAATAAATTAAATTTCAAAAATATAAAAATAATTATAAGTGCTCAAGTAGGAATAAAATTTATAAATAACATAGTATCGGAATAAAAAAATATGGAATTTTCAAAAAACACAATCTATCTATAAACACAACGATAACAAAATGACAATAAAGAGGGGATAAACAACATGACCGTAAAATGATAATAAAGAGGGGATAAACAACATGACCGTAAAGAAGTAGGGTGATAGTGGTTGATGGGACATTTAAATACTATAAACAAAACTCCAAATTAAATCCCAATGACGATTAAGAGGAGGGACAAACAGCACGATCAATGTGGTTGGTGGGACTTCTAGAAAGTAAAAAATAAACCCAATAATAATCACGTTTGATTTGTAAAATCTTAATGATAATAAAGAGGAAGGTAGCGGGCGTAAAAACTGTAAACAAAACCCTAAATAGAATCTCAATGAGCGATTAAAATGGGAGATGGCGCACAACCCGTCAAGCAGCACAATCACGGTTTTTGGTAGAACTTATAGAAAGTAAAAAATAAACTACAACGATAATCACGTTTGATTTTTAAAATCTCGATGATAATTAAAAGGAAAGGCATCGGGCAGGCTGTAGAGGAGTATAATGGCAATACTGTTGATGGTTTGGCGGGACTTCTAGAAAGTTCAAAATGAATATTGACGGTAATTATGTTCGATTTTTAAAATCCCAATGACAATAAAGAGATGAGGCGGCGGACGGACCGTAGAGGAGTAGAATAGCGGCGTTTGATTGGACTTCTAAAAATTATAAAAATCAAAACCAACAAGATAATCAACTCTAAAATTTATAAGATCTAATTTTAAAGTTCTAAGGTGGATGAATAGAAGTTGTAGTAGATCGAATAAGCAAATAAAGGGGTGATAAATAAGAGATAACGACTGATGTGACTTTTAAAAACTATAAAATTAGAAACATAGAGATGATAAGGTTCTGTCTTTTAAAGTCCTAAGATAACAAGATAGCTATTTAACAAATCTTAAGTAAACTCATATATAAAAGAAGATAATTTTGTATGGATACTAGCCGTGCAATTGCGCGGGCCACCCAGCTAGTTATTACTATAAATGACACATTTAGAAATTGAGGAAGGTAATGGTCACGATCACATATAACAAATTATTTGTTGTTACAATAATATTCTTAATTGCAAATCAAGATATATAAATTTGTTAATGTTATAGCTACACTTTCGTATAAAATATGTTGAAAAAATATTTATTATCAATTGTTATTAAATATTTAAGCCCATTAACACAAACAACACATAAACACATTTAATATATAAAGAGGTTATAGTCGTGTGAACGAGTGACTTTGATAGGTTAGTAAAAAAAGAAAGAAAGAAACGAGAACAAACAAACATGCCATGCATCACATTAACAAAAACAAAAGGATTTACTTCAATCGAGACAGATAACCAGCAAACTGGACAACAGTACAACCTCTGCAGGATTGTACCATGGCGTATCTTTTGCCTGATTTCGTCAGGGAAATGATACGGAGTACTAGTCGCGTAGTATACTAGTACAAGTATAGTATCAGCGCGGTCTAACATGATATGCATCACATCGAATGCAACACAACCATCCTATGCAGAGTTCGCTGTTCTGAGTTCAGAGATCACGGCCTATCCAAACACGACCATTTCCTGACATTTTCCCAAATCCCTGGCCGATCGCCTCCTTGGCTAACTGCATGGGATTGAAACGTCTCAACTCTCAACCGATACCGACCTTACAAAACAAAATCTGGATGAGTATCATCTCCATCATTACTTTTAAAAAAAATTATCATCCCATGTCAGCTAGTCCTGCCATTTGTACATGGTTCTGACTCTCATACGCGCGTCAACGACGCGGATATTAAAAATGCACGTACCTATGATCTGGCAGGACATCGTAATCGTTGAAGGCTTGAAGCAAAGACAGTAGTATCAGGCAGTGCTCTTTTCGGATTCTAGAATTTTCTTTAAAATTCGGATAAATCCATTTTTGAGTTTGTAGTATTTGATTCTTAAATTAATCATGCACTAATTATAAATCTCCTTTGAACCGAGCGCTGTGCAAAAGAAATCTGAACAGAGGAAGTCAGCATAGGGAGGCTGCAAACCGCGAACCCGGCTTCTGACGTTTCTCCTCTCTGAAGTTTCTGCAAGTGAACGCTTGCAGGGATGTTTTTCCAAGAAGCTTCTGACGTTCGGAGACTGGGCTTCGCGAGGGAAGAAGCTTCAGCAAAATTCAACGGGCTAACACATCATCTGTTGTCAACTTTGTCATCCAAGCTTATACTCCTACTCATTGTCTTTTCTTTTTTGTTCCAGAGTACCATGTTGCCGGCTGCTTTGGTTTTATCTGAACAAGCAAGCCTGGTAGTTATCTTTGCACTATTATAATTCCTTCTAGATCTGACGACGCTGATACTCTTGTGCCTTGACATTTGGGGGGTAGGAAAAGGTGACATCAGAAGAAAGTGTCACGACAGTATTAGTTGTGGTAAACCTGATCGAGGCCCCTACCAGCTTTTGCTGTTTGTAAACTATCCTTCCTCCGTTTTATATTATTAAATATTTTTTATTTTTTTCAAAATCAAATCTTCTTAAGTTTAATCATATTTATAAAAAACAGAACAACATCCACCTAATTAGTTTCATTAATTTTAACATTAAATATATTCTGATACTATATTTTTTTAGGTTGAAAATGACCACACCTACTTGGCTGCCACAAAAGAGTGAAGGGACTTTTTTGGGAGAAGTTTTTATCAGTTACAGTTTCTCTAAGAATCAAAAGTTTTCTCAAACACACACCCTACCCCTATAAACATCCTCGGAAGATTGAGCTGGTATATTTTGAGATTGATGAAGTCACCACGAACGTCTCGCTATTGATAGGTACATTGCCTACCACTGGAAGACTAGTTGGCTGTAAATGCGAGTAACCATGTCAAGTCTAGAACATGAACCCATCAGGTTTGGTTCCACCACAAGAAATCTAACCAGTTGAGTTACGTTCACTTCGCTTTTTATCTAGATTTCAATTGCACAATAAAATAATACTACTAGAAGACAAATTATCCTAGTTTTTCTAGATTTTCGCATGTTGTGTTTCGGTGTCTAAAGCTCCACATACTGGTCCAAGAGGCATGCATGAACCGAGTATGGAAAGAAAGAAGCAGAGCTGTTGAAAGGAGGATATATTAGGGTTGTTTAGAGAGCATTCTCATCAGTTAGCTTCTCACCAACCATCTGTCAGAATGTTAACCTCCCTAAACAAGGCTTCAATAAAGAGCATCTATCTAGGCTGGCTCCAAGGATGTTGGTACCTTTGGTGGCGAGGCTGACGGAAGCTAACGCCGTTACCGGCCGGCCGGTCAATGGAGTTTAACCAATACCACTTGTGCTGGCAAATTAAGTTTCTCAAACTTGTTCTTGTCGAAGGCAAGGTTGATGGTAAACCAGCGACGGGCACGTATGATTTGGAGAGATGTTTGACAGGCTGGTTGATAAAATCATAAAAAAAACTTGGTACTTGATTAGTCAAACACATGGTTAGACTCTAGTAAACTAATGAAAAACAAATGATGTGTGATTTGGGGAGGGTGTTTATCTAAACGATACTTGTTTGCCACTGCGTATGGCCTGACATCATGGGAGATCGTTTTGGAGTATACGAACACGTATGCATGTTTATACAAATGAAACGTCCTTGGCATGGCATAAGATTCATGCTAATATTGTAGTACATGTTTATCTCAAGCCTGCTAAGCTCACTCTGTTTTTTTTTTCTTTTCTTGAGGAAGGGGCTGCTAAGCTCTAACTCCATAGATACTGGTAGTACTTGGACAAGGATACCTCAACCTCATGAGAGAGAAAAACGGTACGGTTACCAAAATGATAAAAACAAAAACATTAGTCTAATAATTGAGCTAATGCTCTGATATATCATATGGAGTAATATCACAGGGATCCTCTGTAACGCGGGATTTTTAAAGCGCATGAATAAAAAAACACACATAAAATATCACACATAGTAAAATCCTATGGATTTCAAGATATATAAAGTTACTAGAGCTAGTGCCTTTGGATAGTTCCTACTCCCCCGTTTCATATTATAAATCGTTTAACTTTTTTTCAAGTTAAACTTCTTTAAGTTTGTTCAAATTTATAGAAATATTTAGCAACATTTAAAATATTAAATTAGTTTTATTAAATCTAATATTGAATATATTTTGATAATATATTTGTTTTGTGTGAAAATGCAATTGTATTTTTTATAAACATGATCAAACTTAAAGAACTTAGACTAGTAAAAGTGTCAAACAACTTATAATATGAAACGAATGGAATAGAAAGTAAGCACATGAATTTTAATAGAACTTGCCTATGGTAGAGTGAGAGAAAGGTGCATTGGACTTATGTTAAATATGTGATCCGAATTTGGGTTTACAATATATTCGGATTAGTTTTCTAGTAGGACTCCATGTCGTTTCCTATTATGTGTCTTTCCTTATATCCCCTATATATACTCTTGTAAACTGTACGGGAAGGGGTGGTATTCCAATCGTTATTCCCCTACGTTTGTAATCAACTCCTCTATACTGATCATTGCCGGTCGACGCCCGTGGTTTTTTCCCGTAAGGGTTTTCCACGTTAAATTCGTGTCTCCGTTATGCATCTATTTTTTTAACAAGTGGTATCAGAGTATTAGAGATCCGATCTACTACAGGCCACCGAGCGTGTTCGTCGTCGTCATCGATCTGATCAGCGACTCGACGCAGTGTCATTCGTTGCGTCGACTGATCTATTCGGCGAGATTGATTTTGCTGTCGCGTGTCCTCTATCCGAAGCGGAGTATATCCTATTTACTCCGACTTGTTGCTCCACCGGGAGAAAAAGCAGAGCCCAGCCATCGCAGAATTAGCAGAAGGGCTGAATCAATCTAAAAGCTACAGCGCATAGTTCCCGAAAAAAAAGAAAAAAAGAAATGCAACGAGAGCACCTGTCAGTACAGGATATTCTCTCTAGAGGCAAAATTGCTAACCACACCCAAGCTTGTGTACCAGGAGGTTTCCAGATCTACTCTACGCGCACACGAGAAGTGCACCCAGAGGTTTGCGTTTGCTAGGTTTACTCCAATTTATTACTAGCAAATTCAAGATTAATTCCCATGGCGAGTTTGAAATATGATCTACCGCTCCTGGACCGAGACACAAGATTCTCATTATGGCAAGTGAAGATGCGAGCCGTTCTTGCACAACAAGACCTCGATGATGCGCTATCTGGATTTGATAAGAGGACTATGGATTGGTCCGATGATGAGAGGAAAAGGGATCGTAAGGCTATGTCATATATTCATCTTCATCTATCTAACAATATTTTGCAGGAGGTGCTTAAGGAGAAGATAACCGGTGGGCTGTGGTTGAAGCTGGAACAGACATGCATGACTAAGGATCCGACCAGTAAGATGCACCTGAAGCAAAAGTTATTTTTGCACAAGTTGCAAGATGATGAGTTTGTGATGGATCATCTCTCCACTTTCAAGGAAATTGTTGCTGACCTTGAGTCTGTGGAGGTAAAGTATGATGAAGAGGATTTAGGTCTTATTCTGTTGTGTTCATTGCCTAGCTCACATGCAAACTTCAGGGATACTATTCTCTATAGTCGTGATACTCTAACTTTGAAAGAAGTTTATGAAGCTTTGCATGCCAAAGAAAAGATGAAGAATATGGTACCCTCTGAAAGTTCAAGTTCACAAGCAGAAGGCTTGGTTGTTCGGGGTAGGCAACAGGAGAAGAACACAAAGAACCAGTCAAGAGATAAAAGTTCAAGTAGCTATCGTGGAAGATCAAAGTCCAGAGACAGGTATAAGTCATGCAAATACTGCAAGAGAGATGGACATGATATCTCTGAGTGTTGGAAGCTATAGAACAAAGACAAGAGAACCGGAAGTTATAGACCGAAAGGTAATAGAGAAGAGGAAGGTAAAGCCGCTGTTGTTACTGATGATAAACCTGGTGCAAAATTGCTTGTTGCTTATGCTGGTTGTGCACAAACTAGTGACCAGTGGATTCTTGATACTGCTTGCACCTATCACATATGCCCGAACAGGGATTGTTTTGCCACCTATGAGTCTGTGTAAGGTGGTACTGTTTTGATGGGTGATAATACACCATGTAAGATTGCAGGTATTGGAACAATTTAGATCAAGATGTTTGATGACTGTATCAGAACATTGTCAGATGTGTGGCATATTCCAAATTTGAAGAGAAGCCTCATCTCTTTATGTATTCTTGATCGCAAAGGGTATAAATATTTCGGTGGAGACGGAATTTTGAAGGTAACCAAAGGATCTCTTGTTGTGATGAAAGCTGATATTAAAACTGCCGACCTGTACCATCTGCGAGGTACAACTATATTAGGTAATGTTGCTGTAGTTTCACATTCATTATCTAATTCCGATGCTACTAATCTTTGGCATATGCGTCTTGGGCATATGAGTGATATTGGTTTGGTAGAATTGAGCAAGCGAGGATTGCTAGATGAACAAGGCATCGGGAAGCTCAAATTTTGTGAGCATTGCATATTTGACAAGCATAAAAGGGTGAAGTTCAACACATCTACACATACTACTGAAGGTATTCTTGATTATGTGCATTCTGATTTATGGGGGCCTGCTTGAAAGACATCTTTTGGAGGTGCTCGTTATATGATGACTATCATTGATAATTATTCACGAAAAGTTTGGCCTTATTTCTTGAAGCACAAATATCAAGCTTTTGATGCGTTTAAAGAGTGGAAGATTATGGTTGAAAGACAAACTGAAAAGAAGGTGAAAATACTTCGAACTAACAATGGGATGGAGTTCTGTTTTAAGATATTTAAATCATATTGCAAGTCTGAAGGCATTGTGTGTCACTACACCGTTCCTCATACACCTCAACAAGACGGCGTAGCTGAGCGTATGAACATGACAATTATATCAAAGGCCCGTTGTATGTTGTCTAATGCAGGTTTGCGTAAACAGTTTTGGGCAGAAGCTATTTCCACTGTTTGTTATCTTATTAATAGATCACCCAGTTATGTCATTGATAAGAAGACTCCAATTGAGGTATGGTCTGGTTCCCCAGCAAATTGTTTAGGCTTAAGAGTATTTGGTTGTACTGCTTATGCTCATATTGATAATGGTAAATTGGAACCTAGAGCTATTAAGTGCATTTTTCTTGGTTATCCATCTGGTGTGAAAGGCTATAAGTTATGGTGTTCCTGAAACAAAAAAGGTTGTTATTAGTAGAAATGTTGTCTTCCATGAATCAGTTATGTTACATGACAAACATTCTACTAATGTTCCTGTTGAGAGTCAGCAGAAAGCAAGTGTGCAGGTGGAGCACTTGATCAGTTCAGGGCATGTACTAGAAAAGGATGATGTTGCTATTAACCAAGATGCACCTGTTATTGAAGATTCAGATTCTTCTACTGTTGAGCAGTCTCCAAAACATTATATTGCAAAAGATAAGCCCAAAAGAAATACTAAACCTCCTCGAAGATATATTGAAGAAGCGAACATAGTTGCTTATGATTTGAGTATGGCAGAGGAAATTGAAGGTAATGTAGAACCTTCTTCATATTCTGAGGCTATTGTTTCTGATGATTGCAATAGATGGATAACTGCTATGCATGATTAGATGGAGTCACTTGAAAAGAATTGTATTTGGGAATTGGTGAAGTTACCAAAGGAGAAGAAACCTATCCGTTGCAAGTGGATCTTCAAAAGAAAGGAAGGTTTATCTCCAACTGATGAGGTATGATCCAAAGCAAGGTTAGTTGCTAAACGTTATAGCCAGATTCCAGATATTGATTTCAATGATGTCTTTTCCTCTGTTGTGAAGCATAGTTCAATTCGCATATTACTCAGTATTGATGCAATGCATGATTGTGAACTAGAGCAAATGGATGTTAAACCTGTATTTTTACATGGGGAGTTAGAAGATAACATCTATATGGAGCAAACTGAAGGTTTTGTTGTTTCTGGAAAAGAGAACCTAGTCTGTAGGTTAAAGAAATCTCTTTATGGGTTAAAGCAGTCGCTTAGACAGTGGTATAAGAGATTTGACTCTTTCATGCTTTCTCAAAAGTTTAGAAGATCCAATTATGATAGCTGTGTTTATCTCAAAGTTGTTGATGGTTCAACTATATATTTGCTTCTTTATGTCGATGATATGTTGATTGCTGCAAAAGACAAAGCAGAGATAGCAAAGCTGAAGGCACAAATGAGTAGTGAATTTGATATGAAGGATTTGGGTGCAGCTAAGAAAATTCTCGGTATGGAAATTACTAAAGAAAGATAATCTAGCAAGTTATATCTTAGTTAGAAAGGTTATATTGAAAAAGTTCTTCGTCGTTTCAGTATGCATGATGCAAAACCAATGAGTATTCCTTTAGCTATACATTTTAGATTATCTTCAGATTTATGTCCACAGTCAGATTATGATATTGAGTACATCTCTAGAGTTTCATATTCAAGTGCAGTTGGTTCACTTATGTATGCCATGGTATGTTCTTGTCCTGACTTATCACATACATTGAGTGTTGTCAGTAGATACATGGTTAATCCTGGTAAAGAGCATTGGAAAATTGTTCAGTGAATTTTCAGATACCTATGTGGTACCTCTAATGCTTGTTTGCAGTTTGGGAGATCTAGAGATGGACTTGTTGGTTATGTGCATTCAGATTTTGCTGGAGATTTGGATAGGAGAAGATCGCTCACATGTTATGTTTTCACTATTGGTGGATGTGCTGTTAGTTGGAAGGCAAGTTTGCAAGCAACTGTTGCCTTATCTACTACTAAAGCAGACTATATGACTATTTCTGAGCTATGCCTGCAAATAAGCTATTTGGCTTAGAGGTTTGTATACTGAGCTATGTGGAGTTACATCTTGCATTGATATATTTTGTGATAGTCAAAGTGCAATATGCCTTACAAAGGATCAGATGTTACATGAGAGAACAAAACACATTAATGTGAGATATCACTTTATTCGAGACGTGATTGCTGAAGGTGATGTCAAAGTATGCAAGATAAGTACTAATGATAATCCAGCTGATATAATGACAAAGTCAGTTCCTGCTACTAAGTTTGAGCTTTACTCAAGTTTGGTTGGTGTTACAGTATAGTCCTAGAGACTATTTGGCGCGCGGTGATTTTACCTACATGAGGTATTTTTTTGGTGGTTGATGATTTTTATGCTAGAAGAGGAAATTCATCTCAAGGTGGAGATTGTTAAATATATGATCCGAATTTGGGCCTACAATATATTCGGATTAGTTTCCTAGTAGGACTTTCCTATTAGGTATCTTTCCTTATATCCCCTATATATACTCTTGTAAGCTGTACGGGAAGGGGTGGGAAGGGGTGACGTTCCCATTGTTATTCCCCTACGATTGTAATCAACTTCTCTATACCGATCATTGCTGGTCGGCGTCCGTGGTTTTTTCCCGTAAGGGTTTTTCATGTTAAATTCGTGTCTCTGTTGCGTATCTATTTTCTTAACAATTTCTACAAGGACACGAGGTTTAAGCTCATGTTTATTTTTCTATGAAATTGGTGGTACGGAGGCTGATAAAAATGATTTTTGGTACATAAAAATATCCGATAAAAATATTTCTAAGGATTTAAATTCTCCATAAATCCGACAAAAATCTTTTAATCCATAGCTACATATGGCACGGGCGAATGCATGCATGGTTTCTCATCAACATTATAATTTATGATGGGGGAAGTTTAAAAATTCAAATTTTAGGAGCGGCGGAAGCTATACGGAGGAAATGATGGGGCCTCAGTTTCATGCCATAACGTTTGTGTGTATTGAGATCATGCAGATGCTTTTTTTAAGTACTAAAGAAAAACTTTGTTTAGTTTGGTTTGCTCAAACCAGCTGGACACGTCATCCTTGCAAGGTGTGCTGTTAGCTCTGAACTCTCCCTCACGCTAACGCCGTTAGCTTCGCACACAAAGCGAACTACCCAAACTGCCTCTCCTGCTCTCCCAGGCAGTTACATTAACTCCCGCGAAAAATAAATAAAATTAATTACTTTTTTTAAAAGAAAAAGAAAAAAAGGCAAACCCCGAGATGACTTCTCTACTTCTGTCCCCTTCTCTGAGTCTGCTCGTCATCAAGAACACGATTACGCGACGCGCGCGCAACAGCGCCGCCGGCCGGTTTGACCCATCCAAAAGCCAACCCAAACCGACGAATCAATCAAGAACCCCCCCGAATCTAATCTTTCTTTAAGAGCTCTCCCTCCCTGGAGCGGGCTTCTCCCGCAAGCCGCTGAATTTTCCGTCCCGCCACCACCACCGGTCGTCGCGGATTCCCGCGACAGCTTTTCTCTTCTTTGTTTCTCCCTCGTCCTCTCCGTCGGTCCGTCCTGCAGTAGCCGGCTGCAGAAAAGCTTCCATATCTCTGAAGCTGTCCTTGATTCTTGCGGAGGTAGACAGGTCGCAGGTAGCTAGTCCTTGGCAGCGACGCCGTGTGCCCGTGCGTATGTGAGCGAGCTGCTACCGTCGACGCCGGCGGCGGACGGACGAACGGTCGATTCGATTCGATGGACAAGGTGAAGGCGTGGGCGGGGGCCAACTACTCAGAGCCCATGGGGTCGGTGCAGCAGTCGCTGCGCGTCGCGTACGTGGTCCTCTCCTTCTGCGCCGCCTTCTTCCTCGGTGGCATCAAAGGCACGCACGCACGCCTCCCTTTTAATCACGTTCTTGGCGCACCGTGGGTTCGTCGGAGTTGTTGCCGCCGTGTGCTTATTTTTCTTGGTTGGGATACGGATGTGATGCAGCGGCGGTGGTCGGCCCGGTGGCGGCGGCGCTGATGGTGCTGGGCAACGTCGGCGTGATACTCCTCCTCTTCCCGGCGCACGTCTGGTGGACCATTTATTCTCTCATCAAGTAAGCCAAGAAAATGTTTTTTTTCTTTTTTGATTTTTGCGTTTACTTCAGTTGGATACAGGGGAAAGAATTCGAGTTCTTGTTTGCGACTCTTAATTTTTCGATTTTTTTTTCTTCTGTCAATTTCGTCTGTACCAAATGATCACTGTTCTGTTCCTCTGCATTGTTAATCCAGGACTGAACGCATCAACGCCGGCCTGAAACTAGCGGTGCTCATCGCGCTGCCGGTGCTGTTCGGCCTCTGGCTGGGGCTGGGCATCCTTGGGAGCG
This sequence comes from Oryza punctata, assembly GCA_000573905.2. Lineage (NCBI taxonomy): Eukaryota > Viridiplantae > Streptophyta > Magnoliopsida > Poales > Poaceae > Oryza > Oryza punctata. Next base: position 20,465,286 of record CM002491.2, on the reverse strand, counting down.
CGCTGGTCGCTCTCGGCTATGGCTTCTTCACGCCGTGGATCTCCACCTTCGAGGCGTTCAGGCAGGAGAGCGAGGCCAAGAAGTTCGTGCATGGCGTCGTGGTAAGGGCACCTGGACACGATGCCTTTCTCCTTCTGAACTACAGAATTAGGCAAGAACACGAGTTCAACAAGCTTTGCTGCAAATCAGCAAGGCACTGTCGTTGTTAGCGATGTCTCCGGGCGCTCATTGAGATGCATGATGATTTTGGTTTGAGCAGGACGGGACGTGGGGGACGATTAAAGGCAGCTGCACGGTGGTTAGGGACTTTGCGGATTTATGCTTCCACTCGTATCCTGTTTATCTGAAGGAGCTGCGCGAAAGCTCGCAGAATTCCGAGCCCCATTCCATCAGGTAATTGTTATCCTACTAGACTAGAACAGTGTATAGTTGTCTCTCTTTGGTTATTCAGGAATCAGTCCCATGCTGTGTGTTATCCATGTGTTAAGCATGGCCTTGTCATGAGAAGGACTGGCACAGGAATTCTGCCATTAAAAACTCTGTTATAGTCATATGTCATTCCTCATGTTAGACTGTTAGTACAGTCTTTTCTAGGGGAGAATATGGTGCTGTCATGATAATTGCGCATTATGGTTGCTTGAAATTGCGATTCACGAATGCCGTAAAATTCAAGCTGAATGGCTGATTTTTTATTTTTTATTTTTTTTTATTTTTGCTCTGCAGGGTGTTGGATGTGCCCTCATGTATAGTTGTTGGTCTCTTGGGATTGATCGTCGACATTCCGCTGTACACCGTTATTGCGCTGATAAAGAGCCCCTATATGCTCTTCAAAGGTTGGCAGAGGTTACTTCATGACCTTATAAGCCGTGAAGGTCCATTCCTTGAAACAGTTTGTGTGCCGATAGCTGGCCTGGCTATCCTTTTCTGGCCCCTGGTGGTTGTTGGGAGTGTCCTACTAGCTATCGTCTCGAGCATTTTTGTGGGTCTCTACGGAGCAGTCGTTGTCTACCAGGTTGCTGTCTTAGCATATTGTTTGTTGTGTTGTTTCAATTCTTGCCCATCTCCTTACGTGTCTAAACAGGAAGGAGAGATTGAGTGATAATAACTGGTGTTTATGGATCTATCGCAGGAGAAGTCGTTCCAGAGGGGAGTTTCTTATGTGGTTGCCATGGTTGCGGAATTTGACGAGTACACCAATGACTGGCTTTATCTCCGGGAAGGGACAGTTCTTCCAAAGTAAGTTCAGACTGCCTCTTTTGTTGCTGAACTTCTGTGCTCATGTTGCTGATTCCTCAATGAAAATATTTTCTGCTAGGCCTTCCTATCGTAAGAGAAAATCGTCCAATTCCACAGAGTTTTCAGTCAGAACGAACGCTTCTGTTAAAGGGGGCGACCACCCTAGTTCCAATGAAGCTCCAGCAATGCTGGTTCCAACTTTGGCCCCAGCAAGGTCAGTTAGAGAAGCCATACAGGAAGTCAAAATGGTTCAGGTATGTTTCTTGGATGCGCTAAATTCTTATTGATTCGTCTTATTTGCACAAGAATTGCCAAGGGCACATCATTAATTCATTATACAATGCCAGCCAAGGAAAAATAGTGTTCTCTCTGAGCAATTTTCTTGATAGTTAAACTTGGTAAAAAGTGCATTCATTCCTGTAGTACCATCAACATTTGCCCTGCCTTGAAAGGAAAGGCATCTAATACTAGTTACTAGTTACAACACTTGTTCCTTAAAAGTATAGCTAGACATTTTTATTGGTGCGTAACTGCGTACTTGCATCAATGTACTCAGATTAGGTGAGCTAGTTCTAAGTGAGGTACTGCTATCAATGTGATGATGCCATGAAACCACGGATAGTAAAGACTACTATCTTCTTATTGGGTCCATGCTCTCTTGGATTTGGTGAACTAGTTCTAATTTAAGAAATATCATAAATGAAGGAGATCCTCGAATATTTTAATTGTTGTATTTACGATCTTTAAATTATATGAGCTCTTTCTATTAGAGGAAATATTTCAAATGAAAGAAACCCCACGATCATCTTTTTTTTTTGGATGATTTCATTTAATTGTGTCAGTATATGACTTATCAGTGAATGGAAGCCCACAAAAGAAACAACGGTTACTAGTTAGTTACCATTGCACGATCCTATAGTTCAAATGAAGCTTGACATGAGAATTCTGAAGCATTTTTCCGAGAAGTGTGGGGTCCAACATAAGCAACAGTTGAAGTAAAAACAAGGCGAATTCCAGTTCATCTTATTGAATATCTTTAATCCCTATGCTTTCCTGATTGAAATATATATATATATAAGGAAAGCATAGGGATTCTTGGTTTCGGAAAAAAAAATCAATATATCAACATAAAGATATTTAATAAGATGAACTGGAATTCGTCTTGTTTTTACTTTTTAGCAAGATGCAGAGGCACCGGCTTATGAGGATTTGAGAATAATTTAGGTTTTGTGTTATTTATACATTTTAGAAAGGATATATGTTCCACCAATATGGATCATGTTTAATGATACAAACTTACAATCCAAACATGCTTTGGTTATTCTTTTTGATTAATTAAGTCCTGCCTGAAATCCTAACTAGCTCCTTGATTTGTAGATATGGGAAAATATGATGAAGAATTGTGAATTGAGGGGCAGGGATCTTCTGAATTTGAATGTCATAACAACTGTTGATCTTACCGACTGGTTAAGAACAAAGGAAAGTGGCCACGAAGCAATAGGACTGGGAGTACCTTCTTATTCTCTGTTGTTTATCATCCTCCATTCGATCAAGGCTGGTTCTGGAGGGCTATTGATAGGCAACGGCATTGAGATCAATCAATATAACCGCCCCCAAGACCGGTTGGTAGACTGGTTCTTGCACCCTGTGCTGGTGCTGAAAGATCAAATACAAGCGCTGAAAATGACGGAGGAAGAAGCTAGGTTCTTGGAGAAGCTGACCCTTTTCATTGGTAATTCCGAGAGGGCAAATGGGTGGGATAATGGTGCTGAAATCCCCCAAGATCCTGTAAGGGCAGCACAGATTCAGGCCATCAGTAGAAGGTAAGCTGTTTCCTGCTACTTGGTTACATACTTACATGGGTTATAGGAAAAGTGTTTTCATTTCTCAAGGGAACTTGCATGTCATTTGAATAGTTATATTTTTTTTAAAAAAATAACAAGATAGATTAAAATGAGATATATTCCTTTACAAATATGCATGTTCAAATTCAACATCTATAAGTTGTAACAAATATAAATTGTGAATGTATGTATAGTAGTTTCAATTTAATTTGTTCCTTTTGTTACAACTTATAGAAGACGAATTTAAACTTGCATATCAATTTATCTTGTCATGTTGTTAAAATTTTTGATTAATATTTAGGTGACTCGAGGGATGAAATTAAAATCTATCTCCTGTGTTCTATTGATTTCAGTAGCAATGTTATTAGTGAAGTTGTTCTGTCAGATCCAGATCCTTGGAAGGTTGTTCTAATGCTGTTGGTTTGCAGGTTGGTTGGAATTGTAAGGAGCATGTCAAAGTTTCCTACGTACAGGAGGAGACACAGGCACGTCATGAAACTGCTCGTCACGTACTCTGTCGAGAAGGAAGGGTCGTTCAGATCATCCGCGTCAAATCGATCGGTGCCTGTCTTTGAGATAACGCAATTGGAAGTGTAATTGAAAGTTTGAAACCGTATTCAGGAATCAGAGTCAGATAGGTCCCTTCTTCAAATGGTCTTTTTCAGTAAATATCGCACGCCGTTTTGTCAGTGCTTGTGTTTTCCAGGTTTAGGAGGTTTTGTATAGCTTTTTTACATGGAGAGAGATGCCCCAATCCAGAACTTCTCGCTGTGAGATTCATTTGTCAAAACTGCAGGCATGAATGAATCATCCATTGCACATTTGTACTGTAAATTTTGTAAATACTCCTTGATCAGATCAGATACACATGTATGTTGGTTCTTTTACCTTTCGCAATCTTGTTCCTCTGCCCTCTAATGTCTACTCTTCCCAAAATATAACCAAAATATAAGAATTTCTAAAATTTAAATTTCATACGCAATATAATTATTTCTGAGACATTTATTTTAATATACGAAAATCTAATCATGTTTGACCAATCAGTTGCTTATTAGGAGAGAGATTTGATCAATTTATAATTTAAAATTTAACCAATAAGATGGGTGAAAGCAAAAAAATCCCCTATTTTAAGGAAGTATTTTAATTTTTTTATTATTTTTTTGAAATGCTTATGTTTAAGAACGGGACTACAAATTAACCTGGCTGACTGAGTGACTGTCTCACTCGCCGGTTGCTGCTATGCAATGGTGGATACGCTGTCATGATGGTACATATAAGGTGCCAAAAGTTGCCGAGTTTGACGGGGCCAAAGACCAAAGCAAAAATCCTGAGAGAAATGCACATGCGTGCTCCGACTCGGGAGGCTCGAAGCAACCAGCTGCCACCCAGTGTCTGGATCCCGATCGTTATCCTGGCAATAAACATCCCAGTTTCCTCGAACCGTTTTCTCCGGCATTCTGCCAACCCAGCGAGATTCACGGGGGAAGCACGTCGGGTTTCCTCTTTTCTTGGTTCAGTTGGTAGCAGAATTTTCATGTGAGTCATACCGTGTGTAAGGATACCAGCTGGAGAGCTAGGATTTGTCGTTGAAAATGGGTTCAATCGATGACAAAAACTGCATTTTCTCTATTATGCTGGTGAGAGGTGCCTTTGACAACATCTATGCTATGGCTTCAGCCAATTCATATTAGAGCATATACTAATACACAGCAGTCTCTAATAGCATGCTCTTAGTATTACAAACTAGACAAATTTGCGGATATACAAGAGAGAGGAGAGAGAAATATCATTGTTTTGATTAACAAGTTTTAGCAATGACTCTTAGCGAGGAAAATGTGAGGAAACCAGGTAACATCGCGTTGTACAATCTGGTCTTAAACGCGAGTCTGCGACACGTGCAATGATTTAGGCTCCGTTTTTTTCTTTAAACTTTAAATTTTAATTTCCTTATTTTCCTTTAGCACACCTTTCAAACTATTAAATGGTATAACTATTAAATGGTACGTACCTTTTAAAAAACTCTATATACAAGTTATTTAAAAAAATCAAATAAATTCATTTTCAACCTATAATAGTTAATATTTAACTAATTATATTCTAATGAGTTTTATCGTTTCGCGTATCGAAACCTATTGTTATAAAAGTTAGTCGATATAGCGGAACGACGACTAACATTCTCGGTTGCTTCAATCATTGATTCATCCAAGACACGTCATATAACAACACAGGAACACACGATATTTGTTAACGAAATTCAGCCGAAGCCTACATCTCTGTGGTTTTGATTATGGATGCTCCTCCCCAATCAACATAGCACCTAGCCGCTACGAGTCCATGATCATACCACCATCATCTCGCTGCATGTCTACGCTATATTGTAGTCGTCACTTTTACATTGTGGTGCTCACTCTCTATTTAAGAGAGAGTTATGATATAGTCTGATTCTAACTTTATCCTATATCTATTATATCTTTAAGATCCAATTTCTATTACAACTAGTATACAGGGTTCACCATGCACCAAGCCATGCATGCATACCCGCACACACCAATAAGCCATGCCCCTGCATGTGTACGTTTGCGATGCACGCACATCCTCCTTGACCCTTGCACTCTCCGTTCGAAAAAGTTGTCGCCTTGCGAGCCCGAAACATGCTTTGGTGATCTAAAATCTCCAGCTTGCCGCTTCCATCTAGACCTCTCCATAAAAGTCCAACTCTGAGTTGGCCATTGCAGGAAAGTCCACGTCGGACTTGAGAGCATGTGAATCTCACATTACTAAAAAAAACCATTTTCAAACTGACGATAAAAATAGGTTTTCGCTGGTGATCGACTACATCGCTAGCAATCAAAGGCCAGTGAAAATAATTCATTTATATTAGCGGGTAGTCCGCCGCCAGCGAAAACAAAGACAGCCGCCAGCGAAAATAGGATTTCGCTAGCGACAATGTTAAGATACCCGCTAGAGAAAATATTTTTTGGAGCAAAAAAAAAAAAACAATCCCCAATCTCTAGTTGTCGGTTGCCGTCGTCAAGCTGCGTCGCTGCAGACGTTGTCGTGGCTGCTATCGTTGCTGCCCATCGAGCCACGGTCGCCATGTGGCCTGCCGGATCTGGGAATGGGGAGGGGGCCGTCGTCGTCGCTATAGCCGTCGTCATCATTGTGGCAGCCTACACCCGGCTGTCATTGTCGTTGTGGCCATCATCGTTGTTCCGCTGGATCCACCTCCTCCACCACCGCTGCCCGCCACCCGCGCCCCTCCTAGCCACGGATCCGCCTCCTCCAGCCGCGACTGCCTTCTCCTTCACTGCCAACCACTGCCCGCACCCTTCCGACCACAGATCTGCCGCTCACGTTCTTCCCAGCCACGGATCCGCCGCCCACATCCTTCCCGACCGCGGATCTGCCCGCCACGCCCCTCCCCGCCGCCCACGGCCCGAGTCACCGCCGGATTCGCAGCCGCGCCCCTTGCTGCCACCACCACCCACGAGGGAGACGAAGGGAAAGGAGAGGGATCTGGGAGAGGTGGGAAAGATACAGTGGGAGAGGCAGGAGGCCACACGCCTCCTGTCGCCGTCGACATCGTCGCCTCGCGTTGTCTCTGTCACAGCTCCCCCACTCGTCCGAGCACCGCCGCCAATGCTGCCAATTACGCTAGCTACCGCTGGTGGGTAGGGAGGAGGAGGTGCTGAATCCGCCTCCCCGCAACTCCCCCACCCGCCCGAGCACCCACCGCCGCCCACGTGAGCCACTGCCGATGGGTAGGGAGGGGGAGGCACCGGATCCGCCTCTCCCCAGCCCGCCCGAGCACCACCACTGGAGCCGCCAGTGCACGCTGTTCGAACTCACACGATTTGCCTTCTGAGTTTTGCTGCAGTCTTGATGTGTGTGTCCTAGCATGTACTCTATACGTGTTGTTCGTACCAATGTACGCACCACCGTCGCAGCCCTCATATTCACCGTCCACGATCACATCATCATCGGCCCTACACATCCGCCGCGTCGTGCCGCGCTCACCAATTTCGTCCTTCTGACACTGACCTCCCTACCGCCGTAGATCCGCGATCATCGTGTGCGTCGGGCACGCCGTCCATGGTGCTACCCCTCTGATCTCTCCGAACGTCTTCGGTCACGCCTGACCTCGTCTTCCGATCACGTTCCACCATCGCCGGTCTAATCGCAAGCGAGTTCGTCGCCTCCATAACATCCTCGTTGTCACCGTCGATATTATCGCCACGACTGACGATCTCCTATCGATGAGGCGATCCCACTTTGTGTTTTCTCCTCCACATGTCTTCTTGATCCAATACTGAAACCTTCTACTCTGATACCACTTGTTATAAAAGTTAGTCAATATAGCGGAACGACGACTAAATTTCTCGATCGCTTCAGTCATTGATTCACTCATGACACGTCAGATGATGACACATGAACACACGATATTTATTAACAAAGTTTAGCCGAAACCTACATCTCTAAGGCTTTAATTATGGGCGCTACTCCCCAATCAACATAGCACCTAGCCGCTACGAGTCCATGCCGTAATCTCCCTGTGTCTCTACGCTATATTGTAGTCGCTATTGTTACATTGCAGTGTCCCCCTCTCTATTTAAGAGAGAGCTATAACATAGTCCGACTCTAACTCTATCCTACACCTATTCTAACTCAAAATCCAACTTCCATTAGTCCAGACTAGTATATATAACACCTATTTCAACACATATACTATGCATGATGGAAAGCAACCTTTTGTAAAGAGTCGATAGTCTTTTGTAAGGTACTTCTATTTTCTAACATGAAATGCCTAAGTTCCATATTAATATTATCTTTAAATATATCCTTATGCCGAGAAATTAATATGCCAAAAGTACTACCGGTGGTGAGAGAGACTACTTTTGCCACTCCCGATGACTTGATCGTCACACCATGGGTTTGGATTAAGTCATCAAGATATGTTTGTTTGTTCACGGATGGAAGCTCGATCGCATCCGTCCCTCTAGGTTATGATGTGAAGCAAAACACATGCAATTAAAACCCCAAGCACCGGCCCGGGACGAGAAAAGCCACACAACCACTTTCCTTTGGTTGCATCTATCCATTTAAGTAGAAAAGAAAAAACTCTCTTTATATAGTTAGTTACCTTCACTATCAGCCTCTCCAACTAATCTCCAGCCTTTTCTTTGCTCCAACCAGAATCACATCTGGCTAAGAAGAAACACAGCCTTGTCCTGCCACTTTCTCATGCCGTTAGTTAAGAGGACTCCTCCCCCTCGGTCTTAACTCTCAACCACACATGAAAACAAAACCCATAGGTTAATCCACCATCAAAGATAGCAAAAGGAAATCAAAACACAGCCATGAGATTAAAATTACTAGCAAAGCTACGAATACCTTTGCTACTACACCTGTTAATCAATTATTATCTATTCCTTGCATCAACATAAAAAGCATGGGGTACATGCGTGGTGGTTAGAACATATTTTTTTTACATAACATATAAATGGTAAAAGCAATTATAAATTTATTGTAAAACTTAAATATTACGAAACTACCATCCTTTCATAGCATTATTACAATTAAAGTAACCAGTGGCATATTTGCAAATACGCCTCAATAGTACGATTTCAAGAAAAAAGCTTTGTTCATCAATATTTGCCGGGATTGCTTAAAGGAATAGGTTTAGTATATTTTTTTCTGCTTTGTGATTTATTCTCATATTCACTTATTTATATCCTTAAATAATTATCATAACTTTTTTTATTTCCATTTTTAGCGCGCGCGTGGGACTGGAGAGCGGGGGACGGGCCGGGATTGCGCGTCCTGTAGCAGGGGCGCACCCCATGTGATCCGGGTGGCTGCTCCCGCAAAGCAACAGCGACGCGCGCCGAGCGAGAGCAAAAAAAAAAAAAAACTAAAAAAGGCACCGGAAAAAAAGTGTCTAGTGTGCGGGGACTTTGCGCCGCTGGCACTACTGGCACTCGCCGCTGCGCCTGCGCTTCCCGACCAAACCAGCGTGGGGCGCGTGCGCTTCCTCTTCCTCGGCTAGCCAGCGATGCGCGGGCCCGCGGCGCGATCTGCGGCGGCCGGGATCTGAGGAGGGGGGATGGCGGCGGCGACGGTGGAGGCGGTGGGGATGGCGGGGAGGAGGAGGCGGAGCGGGAGCGTGGCGCTGGGGGACCTGCTGCGGCGGGAGGCGTCGGCGGAGCGCGCTTCGGCGTCGGCGGGCGAGCGGGAGCGGGAGCGGCGGCCCAGCGTCGCGGCGGGTCAGGCATGTAGGGCTAAGAAGGGGGAGGACTTCGCGCTGCTCAAGCCGGCCTGCGACCGCCTCCCGGCCGGCGGCGCCCCCTTCTCCGCCTTCGCCGTGAGTGCTCGGTCTCGTCTCCTCCACTGCAATGACCTCGTTCCGCGATCTGCGCTGCGCTGCGGTGCCGCGCCGTGCTGCCCGCTCGTTTGCTCGACCGGGGGGCGGATTCTCAGATGAGTTTTTCGGTTTTGGTTTTGGTTGCAGCTCTTCGATGGGCACAACGGGAGCGGCGCCGCGGTGTACGCAAAGGAGAATCTCCTCAACAACGTCATGTGCTGCGTTCCTGCCGATCTGAGCGGCGATGAGTGGCTCGCCGCGCTCCCGAGGGCGCTGGTGGCCGGGTTCGTCAAGACGGACAAGGATTTTCAAACAAGAGGTATAATTCCTCCTGACCCTGGGACTAATTGGCTACAAGTTCTTCTCACTTAGTACTACCAGTAGTGCAGTTTACTACTTAACCTTGTCTAGTCTCTTACGACCAGCCGTTACTGGGTGATTGCTCTCCACCCCACAACAAGAGCTGACTGTACTTTGCCTAACTCGTTATGTGTGTTTCAGCCCATTCTTCAGGAACAACTGTGACGCTTGTCATAATTGATGGGTACGTTGTGACTGTTGCATCTGTTGGCGATTCACGATGCGTCCTTGAAGCCGAGGGTACCATTTACCATTTGTCTGCTGACCATCGCTTCGATGCTAGCGAAGAGGAGTAAGATAGTTTATTCACACGATGTTTTGTTCTTTGTCATATATGTGGTTGGTTCTTACTGCTTGCTGGTTATGATTGGTAGGGTTGGACGTGTAACAGAATGTGGAGGTGAAGTTGGAAGGCTAAATGTTGTCGGCGGAGCTGAGGTTTTTGCTGTTTGACTTTTGTGGTTACTCATATTTTCCCCTCTACTTTGCACCGCTGGCAGCCAAGCCAATGAGCTTTCTATTGTTGAAGTTTCATGTGTGCAGTGTTCATTGTGTTGGAATAGTTGTAGCAGTATGAGAGGTTTTGATGTTTGTTAGCAGCTGATATGTCATATAAAAAGTTATCCAACTCATGTTGTTTTCATTGGCCGAGTTAGTGAGTAGTATGTTCTGTTTACTTCCAAATTATGCTGACCGATTGGTAGATGCAGTTCTCAGCTCTCAATGATGCAACTAAATTTGTCTCGATATGTTTATTTTAATTTGCACTGTTGGGAATTATGAATTTTGTAACATATGAGCAAACTTCTTGTTGGTTACCCCGATTAGTTAGTTTATGTTGTACATGCTCATGCTGTTGATTGTTGAAAGGTTCATAGAAAATTATCCCTTATTGACTCCTCTTAGTTGACCCTTCTTTCTTGTCCATACAGATTGGGCCACTTAGATGTTGGCCTGGTGGCTTGTGCCTATCAAGATCAATTGGTGATCAGGATGTAGGTGAATTTATCATTCCCATCCCTTATGTGAAGCAGATCAAGGTATTATTAAGTCATAAAAGCTTCTTCATAGTACTTATTTAGAAACCTAATTTCTAAGCATTCACGATAACAAATGTATTGTGGGAACAAATCCAAATACCAGCAATTCTGCTGTTTTGTATTCTTGCTCTTTTTATTGTCTACTGTAATATATGGTAAATAAACAATAGTAAGGATAAACTACCCATGTTATCCTGCATCTTCATGATATTATCCAGATATAATCTTCTCAGGCTAGATAATTTGCCATTCATGTATGAACTAACCACCAGTTATTTCCTTCTTGTTCCCCTTGTTGTTTCCAAAGTTTGTTCATGGTTGTAACCTGTGGGTCTGCAAGTGATCTTTTTCTCTTGAGAGTATTTTTTAGTTGTTTTGTCATTTTCTTTCAAGTTACTTGAAGAGCCTTGTTGATTTTTTTTCCATACTATGAAAATATTAATTTCTACTAGTGATTTCTTCAGCTATCAAGTGCTGGAGGCAGAATCATTATTTCAAGTGATGGTGTTTGGGATGCCTTGACTGCGGATACGGCTTTTAGTTGTGCACGAGGGCTTCCTCCAGAAGCTGCAGCGGATCAAATTGTCAAAGTATAGTTCACCACCTCATTATGTGCTACCAGAAACCTCAAATTATATCATTCCTTATATTCTGCTTCTTTTGTAGGAAGCAATTGCATCGAAAGGATTGCGAGATGATACAACTTGTATTGTCATTGACATAATACCACCAGAAAAACTAAGCCCCACTGTGCAACCTGCAAAAAAGGCAGGGAAAGGACTTTTCAAGAATATCTTTTACAAGAAAACGACATCAGACTCACCATGTCATGCAGATAAGGACCAATGTACTCAGCCAGATTTGGTGGAGGAAGTCTTCGAGGATGGGTGTCCTTCCCTTTCAAGACGGTTTGTACTTTGTACCCTTAATCCATCTTGACAATGGATGCAATAGTACACCAATAATTATATGATAAACTTTAAGCAGTGCGATCAATAAGTTTTTGCATAAAGATCACTGCCCTATGGTGGTAATTACCAACAGTCAATTAAAAGTGTGATGAATTGATGTCTTATGAGATCTGTGAGAGTGAGATGCCATTTGAGTTGGAAGGCAGTTCTATGAGAGATTTTTCTATGCTTCACCCTTTGAATATTGTGCAAAAACTTTCCATGTTTCCAACTACTTACCTATTCGAATGTTTGCAACTCCTATTGAAGGGTGAAGCATGGAACATCAGGGCCCAACCTTTTTGGTCATAGCTTAGGTTAGGTATTGCTATTGCCTGGTCTCTACTTTCTAGGTGTTACATTTGTTCTTAAGGTAGTATATGGGGGCTATTCTAACAAATAGAGTATAAGCTATTTCATAGATTGAAATGTGATGAAAACTGGCAAGCTTATTGAAATGTGATGAAATAGCTTATACTCTATTTGTAGCATTGCAATTAGAATCGACATGATTGATTGTGAAAGAAAGTATGTCTATTTTGAATGGTCACAGATTCACAGCCTTTTCTGATGGGACTTCATTTTAAAAGTAGGTCATTTGCTTATGTGTTAGTATGTAAGTAGGCCATGAAGCAAGAAACTTGTTAAAATAGCTGATCCTATAAAGTTGGAAATCTCTGAAGTTATTTTACCGGAAATATGCAATATTACTAACATTTGCTCTGGAGGGCTAGAAATTATCGAAGGAAAAAAAATATCATTAGATCATGGTGGGTTCAGATTATAACAGTGTAGATTGATCAATATACAAAGTACAATTGTATCTATGTAAAATATGAGCCAAGACTTCTATACCGAATCCAATTCTACGTTTAAAGCCTATTGTATATGAAATACAAATGTATTTATAGATAAAGATTAATAAGAGTTGTATACCAAAAATCTAGCTCCACACATAATTGTGTGGAAAATACACTAGTTTGGATAAGATGCCTTGTGTTTGACTCCTTCTTTTCTGCTGTTCAATGCAGGCTAGATTCTGAATATCCAGTTCGGAATATGTTCAAGCTCTTCATATGTGCAATTTGTCAAGTAGAGTTAGAGTCAGGTCAGGGTATATCCATACATGAGGGTTTGTCAAAATCAGGAAAGCTGCGTCCATGGGATGGGCCTTTCCTTTGCCACAGTTGCCAGGAAAAGAAAGAAGCAATGGAAGGAAAACGTCACTCACGAGGTACAACTTTGTTACAGTTCCATTTTATGCGACTTGTCGGTCCAAAATCACATTTGTAATGAAAGAGTCCTGTTGTACATGCAGATTCCTCCTCAAGAAACAGTGGGTCAAGTGAATAGTAGCCAGGTTGGAGTCGTCTTGAAGAAATCGTCTAACTGCTTTCCGAGCGATAATGCATTAGTTGCATTTCCCCTTGGGAGTCTTTCAGTGGTTCCTCGGTTCATGTATTGGTATGAAATAGGATTATATATTTATAGAATGGTACAGCTGTGACAAGGTGACTATTGGCTTATACGTTACTGAAGTCTGAAGATGCAACCCATTGTGTAGCAAGTATCTTACCGAGCTACTGTCAAGTCAAAATCTCCAGTGGGGCTTCTGGCAGCGGCACATACAGGCCAAAGACCTGCGTATCAAGAATGGCCGATCTCTCTAAGGCTGATACATGTGTAAATTATTCATCATATAGAGGTGCGTCAAATCGTCGCGGCTTTATATTTCTCAGCTAGGACTAGCCGACTAGGTATGTATTCTAAAATTCGTTTTGGGGAGATATTACATTATTAAGGTCAAAGTAACCCGTTTTCCTGTTAGAAATTTTCACCATTTCATCCAATTCTAGTTTCAACACTGTATTTATATCCAAGGAGATTCTTGCAAAACAGCTATCCTCATTGTTATCCTCTTTAACCTATGTGTAATGTAAATAAGCTTGAAGTTAGGAAGTTGCTCCATTGCACATTGCACCTGATGCTGCTGTCACTTCCCAATTCTCTGAATCTTCGGTCATTAGTCATTACTGGACCAGTAACTTTGCTGGAGTTGCCATTGCTGCCACATGTTTCCTTATTTCTTTCTTCTGCGTGCAGCAGTATCTTTTTTACCAAGCATTTTGCATGAGTGCTGGTATGAGGACTGGTATGAGTTCAGTACATGTTCGCTTGTTCTTGAGTACAGAAAGATGCGTTCACCGTAATTTAGTTTTGTGACAACTTTTGTCCACCGTAGAATTCATTGTGCGTGATGACTGCGTACGGTTTTGATGGTCAAAGTCTTTAAGGTTATGTGCTTCCCGAGGTTTGACGATATGAACAAGGTAGAGAGGTAGGAGGTTAAGGTAGCAAAAGGATAATCCTGCGTGCCTCTTTGCTGAATATCCAAGCTGCTTGATTGTGAAGGCTCGTAGGTGTAGGAGCCACGCGGACATATAAATTGAGACGCTGAGCCACGTAGTTCGGTAGGTCTTTGCATCTGATGATGGTTTAGGATTCTAGCTGGTGGTTTATTCATATCCTAGTCCAGGTACGTCGGACGTACGCTGCTAGAGTCGCCGATACCGACGACTCAACGGAGGAGGTCTAGCAAGGAACTTGTTTACTTTCTTTTAACTGGTCTTAAAAGAATGTAGCTTGGTCATCACACTCACGCACCCCAAGCCCTAGGCTGGCCGTCGACGCTGTAAAACACTGATGGTGCAGTATGCTTGATTTTCTTTTTATAGATAATGTAAAGCTTTTACTTAAACTCAGTTAATTATATAAGATGATACAATGCAACTCTATTGAGAACACTCTTAATGAAGTTTGTTTGCTATAATTGCTACGGACCAGGATCCTCTCTATAGTAGTGTAGATGAGTAACACTGCTACAGTATTCCGAGGTCAGCTGTGCTTTAGCATAGGCCATGGGAAATGTCCCCTCATATACCTTTTCCTCTCAAATTTGTAATTTGATGCATTTGGTTGTGAAAAATACTAAAACAAAAATCAGCGTGGAGTAGAGTACTGACATCTATCACTCCAAAAAAAAAATCAAGTTTAAACTCGATCTACACAATTAAAAAAAAGATATTCAGATGTGAGTTATCCTTTTTATTAATTTGTCCCGTGCGTGAGTTGAGTTTAGACTTTGTAGAGTGGTATATGTATGTTTTCAATTTTTTTGAGACTTTCCATAACAATTTAAATGGTATTTGAACATCCCATGGAGGGATTAAAAGAGTTTCTCATCTACCATGGCTACTATAGCATGTTATGACATTAACCATACGTCGCAAAACAAACGGTGTACAGGGTGGCTAATGCAACGCATACTATGTCCTCTACGGTGCATCCGTGCATGCATGATTCATCTGCTCTGTGCGATCTGAATTTCCCATCTTCTCTTTGATTAGTCAGGACAAGTTATTGCGTTCAAGTTCATCAGTACATATACATCTCTCATCCTTGCACTGCGGCCGGTACATGCTGCACCTCCACATGGAGATATGAAGAGTCCTCATCAGTTTATTGACGTGTATATATACACGTAGAATGTGAGACGAATTATCTCGTCGTTTCGGGGTTGTCAGTTGTCACACTGAAGCTAGCGCGATGAGTCCTCGTGTCAGAATGGCGGCGGCGCGGTGGCTGCCAAGCAGCCCAGCGCACGGCAAGATCAAGAACCGGCGCTCGTCGTCGGCCGTGCGCCCGACGCTGCTGGTGATCGCGGTGGCCGTGATTGCCGTGCTGCTCGTCGCCGTTGTCTTCCGCGGCGCCGGCCAGTGGACGCTCTCCGGCGGCGGCGGCGGGAACACCAGCTGGGTCTCCGCCGGAGCCCGCGTCGTCATCAACGCCGGTACATGTGCATTTCCGTTCATCTTGAGCTCTTGAAAGTCACAAATATTTGGCTAATCTCCTGTTCCTGACACTGAACAGAACAGTTAGTAGCTTAAACTGCGAAGAAGTAAACAGTTTCGTAAAGAAGTTTTTTTAGCACCATTTGAGCACGTTGCACGCAGAGTTCCATCCATGCATAAAGCAGAGATACCGCGTGATGAAATTTGAGTAGCTGAGACCAAGCATATTTTTGATTCTCCCCCGTTCCTGCATGCGCAGTGTCCGGCCAACAAGGCGACGGCGACGATGCCGTCGCGGCGGCGGTGGAGCCGCGGAACGACCGGCTCCTGGGTGGCCTCCTCTCGCCGGACTTCGACGATAGCTCCTGCCTCAGCCGCTACCGCGCCGGGCTCTACCGCCGGCAGTCCCCCCACGCCGTCTCGCCGCACCTCGTCGCTTCACTCCGCCGCTACGAGTCCATCCACCGCCGATGCGGCCCAGGCACCTCCGCCCACGAGCGCGCCGTGGCGCGCCTCGGCTCCCCGCCGTCGAACACCTCCGACGCCGACGCCGAGTGCAGGTACCTCGTGTGGACGCCGCTCGAGGGGCTCGGCAACCGCATGCTCACGCTCACGTCGGCTTTCCTCTACGCGCTCCTCACCGACCGCGTCCTCCTCTTCCACCACCCCGCCGGCGACGGCCTCAGGGACCTCTTCTGCGAGCCGTTCCCGGGCTCAACGTGGACACTCCCGGAGGGGGACTTCCCGTTCTCCGGCATGCAGGGCTTCAACGCGCGCACACGCGAGAGCCTCGGCAACGCGCTGCGCCGCGGCGAGGGCGCCGACCGAGACCCGCCGCCGCCGTGGATGTACGTGCACCTGCGGCACGACTACAACCGCAACGGCAACGACCCGCGCTTCTTCTGCGACGACGGGCAGGACGCGCTGCGGCGCGTCGGCTGGGTGGTGCTCCTCTCCGACAACTACTTCGTGCCCGGCCTGTTCCTGGTCCCGCGGTTCGAGCGCGCGCTGTCGCGGGTGTTCCCGCGCCGCGACGCCGCGTTCCACCACCTCGGCCGCTACCTGCTCCACCCGAGCAACACGGTGTGGGGCATGGTGACGCGGTACCACACCTCGTACATGGCCTGCGGCGCGGCGGAGCGCGTCGGAATCCAGGTGCGCTCCTTCTACTGGGCGCGCATCTCCACCGACGAGCTCTACGGCCAGATCATGTCGTGCGCGCACGGCGAGAACATCCTCCCCCGCGTGCCACAGCAGGAGCCCAACTTTACCGCCGCCGGAGAGCAGCCGGCGGCGGCCGGGAGGCGCAAGGCGGTGCTCGTCGTGTCGCTGCACGGCGCCTACTCCGAGAGGATCAAGGACCTCTACTACGAGCACGGCACGGCGAGCGGGGAGTCCGTGAGCGTGTTCCAGCCGACGCACCTGGACAGGCAGCGCTCCGGGGAGCAGCTACACAACCAGAAAGCGCTCGCGGAGATGATGCTGCTCAGCTTCTCCGACGTGGTGGTCACGTCGGCCGCCTCGACGTTCGGGTACGTCGGCCACGGGCTGGCAGGGCTGAGGCCGTGGGTGCTCATGAGCCCCCTCGAGAAGAAGGTGCCCGACCCGCCGTGCCGGCTAGCCGCCACCATCGAGCCGTGCTTCCATACCCCACCAAACTACGACTGCCGGACGAGGGCCAAAGGCGACACCGGCAAGATGGTCCGGCATATCCGGCACTGCGAGGACTTCGAGAATGGCGTTCAGTTAGTGGACTGAGCTACCCGCATGCATGACGCATTCCATATTCTTGCCTGTGTGTTCATTTCAGCGCGTGTTACATCTTACAGCAGTAAGAAAACTGAAAGCTCCTGTTATTAGGGTATAAAGGTTGATAACATTTACTGAACTGTAATAACATATACCCCCATAGTCACCAACCGTGCGTTGCACAACGATATCATAAATGACCATTTAGGTGGCATACAAGAAACGAGAAGATATTCTTTTATCGGATGAAAATACTTCCCTATTAAAACTGATATTGTAAAAGAGGTTGTTTATCTGTGAGTTGCTTGTTTTTCCTTTTTCAGTTAACCATTTTTGAACGACTCAGCTCATATTGAGATTCATGCAACGGTAGAATATAATCTTATCCTCTACTACAATCCCTATGCTCCACTTCTCTTAGTGCACCAGTAGTGGTGGCTGTGCCTTACACATTGCCTTCCTCCTCCCTCCTCGGCGACACTGCCATGGCCCATCCTCATTGGCTATGATGACATTTTGCCACGCACTCTATTTCTCCGTCTCCAATAACATGTGCTTGCGGTGATGTTTGCCTGACCTCTCTCTCCTCCCCCCTTCCCGCCTCTCCTCCTCAAGCTAGTGCATGGTAGCGAGGTGCTCTTATCCCGCATTCTTCCTTGACTCCGACAGCTTCCCACCGTCGGACACTCCCTCACCACCTAATCACACACTCCGCTTTGCCCCTATCGTGCCAACACTGGCTAAACGCTTGTTACCAACCCAGTGGATTCGGTAGCACCGCTCGTGGGTTTCTCCGCCTCTACCGCAACCATCCCTCTAAGCTTAGGGGACCATCTTCTTCCTCCTCCTCCACCCCTAATTCATTGGACCACTTTTGGTCGTCGAAGTTGTCGGAGTTACTGGAGTTTTAGGAGAGCTAGAACAAATCGCAAAGCAGACCTAAGGTTAGAAATTGTAAGGTTTTGGTTTCAAATTTCAGTCTAATGTGATTTAAAATTCCGTATAATTAATATGGTTTGAAAGTTAAAAGATCTCAAGTTTAAGAAATGGCAAACACAACTAAAGCGAACAAAAGTGCTACACGGAAAACTATTCTAAACTTTTGAGGGAACATCTTACATTGTTTGCATGTCACTTAAATGGGTATAAAAAAATTTAACATGATACATCACTCCAGAAACATGTAAGGTCAAATTTAACTTTTTACATGTTGCAACGAAAAAAATAAATATGATCGCGAATATACATTAAGTAATTGTAATTTAACTTTTTTTAACTTGTAAAAGTTGAATTTTAACTTGTATTTTTTAAGTGATATATCACATGTTATACATCTTCTTATTTTTTTAAATTTTTTTGTAACTATTTAAGTGATATGTAAATAACTCGAGAGTTTAGAATCCACTCACAGTGTAACACCCGATTTGACCTATTCCGATACGCAATTTGAAGGTATAAGCAAGACACGTTGCTCCTAATTTCCTAAACTATGCCTCGAGTTTATCTAGGTTTTGCAATATATGGAGGAAGCAGAGTGGCAATACAGGGTGAACGGTGAACTACTTGCCTCTTTTCTGAATTGACGCACCCCTAAACCGGCAACTACTCATGTCCAAGAAGCGAACTTTGGCACGATCGAAGCATTGACATGTAGACTGACTTCTCACTTTGAATTGAATCTTTGATTTACCGCCTTACAGGAACGTTACCTTTGGACGCTTCTACGCTACTAGCTGATCGACACAATACTGCCACCACCGCCACCGTCGGATATGCAATCGAGCGGTTGAGATCCATTAGGCAAGACCCGGTTTTGCGAGCTCGCTAGCTTGCATTGGAGTAAAATGCCGTTTACCGTGCGTTACTCCAACCAATATTCTGGTACTTGACACACACCAAACGAGGTCAAACATTCTTTGATATACGCAGGACGTGAAGGGGCATGCAATTGTATCCATTCTAGCAGACAACACGGTTTAGCTACATGCTGATGAGTCCTTCCATCAGGATGGCGGCGCCGTCGTCGTCGCTAGCAACTGCCGGGCACGGCAGGACCAAGAGCGGGCGCTCGTCGTCGGCCATGCGGCCGGCGCTGCTGGCGATCGCGGTGAGCGTGATGGCCGTGCTGCTCATGGCCGTCCTCTTCGGCGCACGGTGGACACCCTCCGCCGGCGGCGGCGCAGACACCAGCTGGGTCTCGGCCGGAGCTCGCGTCGTCTTAAACGCCGGTATGCGATACGTTCATGCAGGCACGCTGCAGCATGCAGCAGTGCGCATTTGGATGGTTTTGCTTGTTCCATTTTTTACGACGAAAAGGGAAAAAAAAAGAACGAAACGTTTCTTACCGCGCGTGCAGTGTCCAGCCAACAAGGCGCCGATCCTGTTGTGAAGGTGGCGGAGCCGCAGGACCGGCTACTAGGCGGCCTCCTCTCGCCGGACTTCAACGACACCTCCTGCCTCAGTCGCTACCGCGCCTCGCTCTACCGCCGGCGATCCCTCCACGTCCTCTCGTCGCACCTCGTCTCCGCCCTCCGCCGCTACGAGTCCCTCCACCGCCACTGCAGCCCCGGCACGTCCGCCTACGAGCGCGCCGTCGCCCGCCTGCGTTCACCGTCGTCGTCGAACACCTCCGACGCGGCTGCTGCTCTCTCAGAGTGCATGTACCTCGTGTGGACGCCTCACGCGGGGCTCGGCAACCGCATGCTCTCGCTCACGTCCGCCTTCCTCTACGCGCTCCTCACCGGCCGCGTCCTCCTCTTCCACCGCCCCGGCGACGACATGAACGACCTCTTCTGCGAGCCGTTCCCCGGCGCGACGTGGATCGTCCCGGAGAAGGACTTCCCCATCCGCGGCATGGAGCGCTTCGGCATACGCACCCGCGAGAGCCTCGGCAACGCGCTGGGCCGCGGCGAGGGCGGCCGTGACCCGCCGCCGCCGTGGATGTACGTGCACCTGCGGCACGACTACACGCGCCCAGGCGCCAGAGACCGGTTCTTCTTCTGCGACGACGGGCAGGACGCGCTCCGGCGAGTCGGCTGGGTCGTCCTCCTCTCCGACAACTACTTCGTCCCCGGTCTGTTCCTGATCCCGCGGTACGAGCGCGAGCTGTCGCGGATGTTCCCGCGCCGCGACGCCGTGTTCCACCACCTCGGCCGGTACCTGTTCCACCCGAGCAACACGGTGTGGGGAATGGTGATGCGGTACCACGGCTCGTACCTGGCCAAGGCGGAGGAGCGCGTCGGCGTCCAGGTGCGCACCTTCGCGTGGGCGCCCATCTCCACCGACGAGCTCTACGGCCAGATCGTCTCGTGCGCGCACGGTGAGAACATCCTGCCCCGCGTGCACGAGTCCAGCCCCGGCAACGCCACCGCCACCCCAGGCTCCGGGCAGCAGCAGCAGCAGCAGCCGGCGAGGCGCAAGGCGGTGCTCGTGGTGTCGCTGCACGGCGAGTACTACGAGAGGATCAGGGACATGTACTACGAGCACGGCGCGGCGGGCGGGGACGCGGTGAGCGTGTTCCAGCCGACGCACCTGGGCGGGCAGCGGTCGGAGGAGCGGATGCACAACCAGAAGGCGCTCGCCGAGATGATGCTCCTCAGCTTCTCCGACGTGGCGCTTACGTCGGCGGCCTCGACGTTCGGGTACGTCAGCCACGGGCTGGCCGGGCTGAGGCCATGGGTACTCATGATCCCCGTCCGCAAGAAGGCGCCCAACCCGCCGTGCCGGCTAGCCGCCACCATCGAGCCGTGCTTCCACACCCCGCCGCACTACGACTGCCAGGCGAGGACCAAAGGTGATAACGGCAAGACGGTCCGGCACGTCCGGCACTGCGAGGACCTCAAGGATGGTGTTCAATTGGTGGACTGAACTACTCCATGGCATTCCATATTTCCATTGTCCATCCGCCTGTTCATCAGCAGTATTCTTTGTTCTTAAAGCAGTAAGAAAACATTTCCTGAACTGTAAATCAAGTTTGTACGATATGATATTTCTCAAAGCAAGAAATTTTGCACATCATCAGCAAGATATGTCAACAGAACTGTAGGAACTGAGAAAGCAATGTGTAAAAGAAAACAGAGCAACTATCGTATGAAAAAGAGACTGGAAACTTTATACAAATGTAATAATGAAGCAATAGAATTTGTTTGATCAGTGACAGCGAGAATTGTCAACTATAAAGTTACATGGTGGTGAAGTATAGCATTTCTTGTATCTGCTGAATTCTCAGCGATGGGTTCAATACTCCAGTTATAAAGTCAAGAGTAAATGAGGACAAGCATGGTACACATATTGCCACAAGCCCAACTAAACAATTAACAAAATCTTATTGTAGATGCCCCAAGTAATTATGTAAGATAAAACTAAGCCAGCACCATCAGAAATTCAGAATGACGAAATACCTGATGCTTGGCGCAATTTCTCATACGAAACCCAGAATACAAACTGCCACGGACCAAGCCTGGCCCATGTAGGTAAGAAGCCCTTCCATAACGCTGTGAACCCCTCATGTTTGACAGTATTGACCAAACAATCATAAGAGTTCCTGTATAGAGCTTTTGCATCCTTGCCCTGGTTCATCATCCTAGTTTTGATTACGTCTGCTGGGCAGCTTAAGGTTGTTGCAGACAGTCCAGAGGCCACAGAGGCAAGTGTGTGGGCATACAGGTTATCGCCACAGATTTGCTTCCGGATGATGAAATGCTTTGCCTGGTCATAGCACGTCAATTCACCCATATTGACAAGAAAGGCTCGTTGGGCATTAGGAACAACACCCTTCCAAAGTCCTCGAAATCCTTCTGCCCGTATAATTTTTGTGAAGGCATCTAAGATTCCTGTATACCGTGGTTGGATACCTTGGCTCAACAGTCTGCTGTCTGCTTGCATCCTTACCTTAATTAGATCAGCAGGGCTCGCCACCACCTGCACTGCAGAGTAACTAAAATGTCAATAAATGGGCAAGGAAATGGTAGCAGCTATTGAGCAACACTAATTCTACTTCTAAATAGTTTGCTAATACCAGCAGCATGTGAAGTTGATTGCAAAATGTCTCTCTCTAGGAAACTAAAATGTGTTGATTGTCTCAATTGCTTGCTACTGAACTCTAGGAATGACAGACTATTCCAATCTAAATGAGGGTGCTAGTCAGGCGATCCTTTTCTAACCAACCTTATTCACAACCTTCGAGGAGCATCATCGAGTTCCCAAGTATTGCATCCTTCCTATACTACCCGTCACCCTAGTAACCATGAGATAGAGTGTGTCCTATTGCACACACCTTGCGCTACAGAAGTCCTACAGCCCGACAATGTATTCATGCATTGTGGCTCTCGGATGTAGCTTGGATCATGAGGCGGTGGAGACTTGGAAGGCAAATGAGCATGTCATACAAAAACACATCCAGACTGATGTTTTCTGCTTTATCATCCGATTTGTGCTACTATATTTTTAGGAATGATGATGACACAAATTAAAATACCCTTAAGATGTATGTCTGTTTTCTTGAACTTTTACTAAACGATGATGTGCATCTTGTTTGAAACCAATAGCTTGGAACTAAGAAATGCTACTAGCATGTTACAGTCTTCAACAAATCCTATGGCAAAAACAGTTCCAATGCTGTCAATCTCCCTGTCAAGTTCAATTCCATCTTTTAAAATCTAATACTAGTATACTACCAAAGCAGCTCTTACTTTCACACTGTGAGAAATTCATAGCCTAACTTCAATAATCCCTTCATGACAGAACAGACAAAAATTATCTTTACCTGAGTAAATTGAGACTAACGTGTACAGACAGTAAGTATAGTGCCTATTATACATCGGAAATTCAGAGTAGAACACAGCTCGATCTAGCTTGCTAGCAAACGAACGAGACGAATCTGATCTTCAAGGAGACATATGTTACCTGAGCGACAATGCCGGAGGCTCCACCAGCAAGCGCCTTGTCGAGAAGGCCCGCGTCTCGGCCACCGCTGGCGAAGGTGGACCGGAGGTGCTCGTAGCCCACGATGCGGAGCGGGGTGTAGAAGAGGTGCCGGAGTACCGCGGGGGAGAGGCCCCGGTAGATTCCCCCGTCGCGTACGAGCTCGCCGGCGACGCGCATGACGCCCCCGCCGCTGCCCCCCGGGCTGCGGTGGAGCTGGAGGCGCGTCTTGACGGCGTCGATGGGGAACGTGGCCGCCTCCGCCGCTGCAGCGGAGAGCGAGGAGAGGGACACCTTGGCTATGATGTTGTGGCGGCCGCCATCGCCGTCACCGCCGGCGGCGGCGGCGGCGGCTCGGGCGGACATGACTTGGAGGCTGGAGCTCGTGGGGAGTGGGGAGCCTAGCGCCAGGACCCTTTTTTTTGACAAATTGGTCCTTTTAGAAAACTTATTGCGAAAATAGTCCCTGCCAAAAACTTCATCCAAAACTAGGCCGTCCGGTCAGCGCCAGACCAATTGACGCTGAGATCCAGCACCTCAGCGCCAACCGCCTCGGCGCTGACCCCTGCCACGTGGATCCAAGGTCGATTGCCTTGGCCGACGTGGTGGCAGGGCCTCAGCGCCAACCGCCTCGGCACTGAGCTCTGCTCAGCGCCAATGACTTTGGCGCTGAGGTAGGGGACTTAACCCCGCGGCCGGGCCGCCCCAACCCAGCCCCATTTCTTTCTTCCCTCTGCTCCTTCACACCTTTGAACCCTAGCCGCGCCGCCCTCTCTCCTTCCCTCCCCAAATTCCATCAAATCCACCTAAAATTCAGGGGGATTTCGTCGGTATTGCGTTCTTCATCGATTGTGAAGGTAAATCCCCTCGGAAAACCCTAATTTCATCAATCTTTTGCCTAGTATTTTGCTTGATTGGGTGTAACCTTAAAGTGGGGAATGTGGCTAGGGAAATAATGTTATTCTTGTAATGTGAGTAGGGATGTAGCTTGCTAGTCCTATATTGATGTTATCCTCACCGATTAACGTCGATTTCTAACTATTTCGTCCATTTTGATGTGTGGTGATGGAACATTGGTTAATGTTGTATTGGTGCTTAGTGAATGAAATGGTTGGTACGATGTTGAGGTGTGGTGAGGTATAGGCATTTCAAATAGGAGGAGAGATTTTTTTTGAATAATGTGTAGTATTTGAGTTGAAAAAAATTAGGTATTGTTTTATGGAAAAAGTTGGACATGTTGTAGTGTTTGGGAGATTTGGCATTGCTATGGTATTTAGAAATTATTTTCAAGTAATTAATGTTTATGCATTGGTGAAATATTGTAGATGGATAGATTGGTCCGCCTTCATTATGGTGGTTGTGTGGTAGAAGAAAGTACCGGTGGAAGTCAATTTGGGGGAATGACTGTTAGACAGTTAGTGTTTAATGCGAAGCCTACATTTGAGGACTTAATGTCTCGCATTAAGCACGAATTGGATTGGTGTGATGAGCCGGTTTGTATGCAAGGGAGATACGATGTGGGCGGCGGTGTCATGTCGCATAAGTTTATGTTAGACTTGAATGGAGAGATGGAATGGCAAACATATGTAGATATAGTATTGGGGTCACATTTCAAAGCTCTCGAGGTGTTCGCATGGAAGAAAGAGGGTAGGGTGGAAGTACATGGGGAGGAGAATTCTCCGGTAAGGGAGGAAGTACATGCAGAGGAGAATGTGACGGTAAGGGAGCAAGTACATGCAGAGGACAATGCGCCGTTAAGGGATGAAGTAAATGTAGAGGATAATGTGGCGGTAAGTGAGGGAATAAATGTTGAGGATGGTCGGGAGGTAGTAGAGGATGTGGAGTTGCTTGATGAAGAAGCAAATGCTAAGAAAGTTAGTTTGGGCCTAAGGGAGTTGGTTAGGATGAACTGCTATACCCGGAAAGAGTGTGAGGAGGCTATGGTACGCAGTGGATTGAACCCAGGCCGGTTGGATTATGATACAGAGGATGAATTGGATGAGTCCGCTTCCGACTCCGATGATGATCGTCCAGTGGGCAAGATGTCGGAGCAAGAGAGGACTGTGTTTGAGAAACTGGTCGGTAGAAACCCTGAAATAACACAATTCGAGGATCTTAGTAGGTCCGGGCTAGCAATTGCTGATGGTGATCCACAATATGACGGTGCCTTCGAACCAATGTGCGATCAACCAAGGAAGGGGTTGGAGTTTCGATCGATGGAAGATCTGAAAATATGGTTGCAGAGTTATTCTATCCGTGTCCACCGCCCTTACCATGTGAAGGAATCAAACGCGTCAGTGAAGTATACTGTGGCTTGCCTCGATCGCCATTGCAAGTGGCAGATTAATGCAAGGAAGAGTGCAGGAGATAGGTGGAGGGTGACTAAGGTGGGCGAAGACCATACATGTTGTAGTGCGGAAGTAACCGGCAAGCATTTGCAACTTACTTCGAGGTTTATTGGAAACAGGTTACAGGCTTTTGTACGAGCTGAACCAACTTTGTCTCCTGCCGCCATTGTGGAGGCAGTTGAGCAAATCTGGCACTATCGGCCTACGTATGGCAAAGCTTGGCGTGCTAAGCAAGTTTCTATGAAGGTCATCTGGGGAGATTGGGACGAGGCATATGTTCGCTTGCCTACACCGATGCGTGCCATCAAAGCAAAGAACCCTACCATGCACTTCCTTGTTGAGGCCCACCCCGAGAAGTCAAGGATGGTGGACGGAGTACAGAGGCGAGTATTTGGACGTGCATACTGGATATTTGGCCAGTCGATAGAAGCATTCAATCACTTGAGGCCGGTGCTAGCAATTGATGGCACTTTCTTAACCGGTAAATACCAAGGTACACTGCTCACGGCAATAGGGGTCGACGCAGGGTTACATCTTGTTCCGCTGGCATTTGCTCTGGTAGAGAGGGAGAATACATCCAACTGGGAGTGGTTCATCAACATGTTGAGACACAAGCTGATCGGTCCTAATAGAGAAGTGTGTGTAATTTCTGATAGGCACGCTGGTATTCAGAACGCCATCAACCACAGCATGCCTCAGCACCTACCCATTCACCACAGGTGGTGCATGAGGCACTTCTGTGCTAACTTCTATACAGCTGGAGCTACGACGGAGTAGATGAAAGAACTCGAGCGCATATGTCAAATAAATGAGAAAGCATTGTTCTTAGATGAGATAAAACTGTTGGGTGTGCTCGGAGACAGGCCAAAGAAGTGGCTAGAGGACCATATGGCACTTAAGGTGAAATGGGCAAGAGCATTTGATACGAACGGGCGTCGGCACAGCATCATGACCAGTAATATGGCCGAGAGTTTCAATAATGTCTTGAGAGGCATTCGAAAACTGCCGGTTACAGCTATTGTGGCATACACATTTTCGAAGTGTAATAGTTGGTTTGTTGATAGACACAAAGAGGCAACTGTAGATATCTTGAGTGGAAAGAAGTGGCCCACAAAAGTTAAGGAGATATTGGAGGAGCAGCAAAGAAGAACTTTGGGGCAGAGAACATCATGTTTCGATTTCCATTCGATGAAGTATGAGGTTAGCGAGCAAGGCGGAGTGACGGCGGCTGGGGTGCAATGGGGTGGACGTCACTACGTTGTGGTTGCGAGGGATAACACATGCAGTTGTCAGTTTCCTCAGCTCCATCACTTGCCATTCTCCCACATGATAACCGTTTGTAGATTGCGAGGGTTGGATGTGGAGGTGCCCCCCCGAATGTGTTATGATGCTTCCAATAGAGCTGCGCAGGAGACGTACTCCCCTAGGTTTGAACCTTACCTAGATCCATCGCGGTGGCCAAGTTATGACGGAGAGTTCTTCGTTTCGGACTTGGCGTTGAAGAATAACACACGAGGAAGGAGAAGGACAAGAAGGTTCAAGAACTATATGGACAAAGGGTACAAAGGCTCAGGCAACCGGCGGTCCCAAAAGCTGAACAATACAAATTCAGAGCCGGTCATGCAAAATAGATGTTCTCTATGTCACGAACTAGGCCATAAGAAAACAAGGTGCCCGAAGCGAGACAAGACTAAGGATCGACCGAAAAAGCGCCTTAGGACGGGGGGAGGTGGTGAGGGTGGCACACAGGTTAGATTGTATCACATTGATATTTTTGAGGTGTAGTAAATTAAGTTTGCATTACATTTGTTTAGTGTTTTATTTGCCTAAATGTTCACTTTGTTTTGTTCTCCTTTCCGTTATCATTGCAATTTTTGCAATTCATTTTATATCAATTACTGATGATTCCATTTTCACTTGCAGGATGGACCACTTTCCGGGGTTGGAGGGTTTCTACGAGGAGAAGCATCGGGCTCCCCAGATTGCGAGCGGAGAGGTTAGCACCAACATTATTTCATTTGTTTCCACAAACATTCTGTATGCTATATTGTCACTGACTGCATGTTATTACATTTGTCTATTGATGCAGCGCCTGAAGACCCTCCGAGTCAGAGGTCACACGGCACACATACTGTTCGACGACCGGTACATCCCGTACCTACGGCGGGCGAAGCTCTTGGCGTTCGTCACCATGGCCCAGCGACCGGTGCCTCTTTACAACGCCGCAGCTCTGACGGCCCTCGTGGACAGGTGGCGGCCAGAGACTCACACCTTCCACCTACCCTGCGGGGAGCTGACCGTCACGCTGGAGGACGTCGCCATGATCCTGGCTCTTCCTATCCGGGGTCAAGCCGTCACAGGTGACACAGCGTCGGGGGCGTGGAGGGAGCGGGTTGAGGAGTACCTTGGTTTGGAGCCTCCGGTGGCACCTGATGGTCAGCGGCAGACGAAGACCTCAGGGGTTCCTTTGAGTTGGTTGCGTGCCAACTTCGATCAGTGTCCCGCCGAGGCAGACGAGGCCACGGTAGAGCGATACTGCAGGGCGTACGTCCTCTACATCTTCGGCAGTATTCTGTTCGCTGACTCCGGTGGAGACATGGCCTCCTGGATGTGGTTACCATTACTCGCGGACTGGGACGAGGCGGGTACTTTCAGCTGGGGGTCTGCTGCCCTAGCCTGGCTGTATCGACAGCTTTGTGATGCCTGCCGGAGGCAAGGAGGGGACGCGAACCTAGCAGGATGTGTTTGGTTGCTACAGGTTAGTGCACACATTTTATGCTTTGTCACATTTCAATTTTGGTCAATGCATCTGTGGTAGGTAACTTACGTGACGCAGGTTTGGATGTGGATGAGGCTTCCTGTTGGTCGGCCAATGTGGAGGACCCATCTAGCTTGGCCGCACGAGGATCCCGACCGACGTCCCACTGTAGCTCACCTTTGGGAATCGGTCCCATCTCCGGTAGTAGGCCGCAGAAATTTGGCCTACTACCACTACACCAACGAGATGGACTACCTACAGCCAGAACATGTAAGCAATTCACCGTTCAATCACACATGAAAATGGTTCCTTCGTAGCTACTACTAAATTTGATTTAATGTGTCATATTTATGTTGCTGCAGGTCGTCTGGATGCCATATGAGGCACCGGAAGTGGTCGAGCTGGAAATCAATCCCATGTGCCATATTGAGGACGCGTTGAAGACCCTTAGGTGCCCACTGATCTGTTTTTATGCAGTGGAGTTCCAGATGTGCAACCGCGTGATGCGGCAGTTCGGGAGAGTTCAAACAATCCCGCACCGTTTCTCCACAAGTATCGACCTACACAAGTTAGTCATTTAACTTAAGAATTTGTTTCTCTTGCACAGTTATTTTAATGGCGCAATTAATTAGATACTCGAGTTTGATTTTTTTGCACATGTGCAGGGTGGACCGTCGGAAGAACAAGAAGGTGACTGATTGGGCTTACTTCCATCAGGATCATATCACTCAATGGGAGAAGTTCGAGGAGAATGGATTGCCTAATCAGGGTCAGCACAACATGATGGAGTTCGACGCGTACTTGGCGTGGCTCCACAGGACCTATCGTCTAGTGCTACGTCCGGCCTGGACGCTAGCCGACATAGCTGACGATCCGGAGGATGTGGAGGAGCAGAACGAGTACGACACTCGTACCCGTCAAGGTTCCACGGTGGAGACGGGACCTGTTCGCGATAGAGTGGTTAGTTCTATCACTCTTTGGTGGTATGCACCTCAGGCATGATTGTTGTGAGTAACATTACTTCAAACTCGCAGGCTCGGGAGCTCTTGCGGACCGTGAACGACGCGGAAGTGGCGCTTGGCACGCCTCCTGGCTCCGAAGGAGAGAGCGACACCCTGCGAAACGCCCTACAGGTACTCATTGAAGTGTTGATTCAACTATATTATTTTTTCCAAATGAGATTACTCAACAGGGACTATTTTTGCAGAGACTACGGCAGCGATGTCGGAAGTTGGCAGCTAGGCTTGGCTGCAGGTCGACCGATGTGGTCGAACATGCTCATGCCCACCAAGAGGGGGGTCAAGAAGGGGAGGTGGGTGATGAGGAGGGCGACCAAGACAAGGAGGCGGACGAAGAAGGAGATGAGGACGAAGAAGGCGATGAAGGGGAGGCGGATGAGCTCGGTCCATCGCAGCTGGAGGACGCCCCAGAGTCGTCACAGCCGGATCTTTCGCAGCCTGGTCCGTCTCGAGCACGACGCAGGCGGGCTCCTTCGCAGGACTGGAGGTACACCCCCGATGTGCCTCGTCCGTGCACTAGAGGTAGGAGGAGGTGAGGGCAGGGCTTGATGGATGGATGGATGGACTTGATGCATGGTTTGGATGTGGCTAATGGGATGGACTATTCCTTTTGCTTATTGTGTATGGATGGATGGACTTCATGTATGGACGAATGGATGGAATGATGGATTGATGCAATGTTTTAAATTTGTTACATCTATGGACTTAACGTATGGATGGATTGATGGATTATTTGATGAGGTTGGACCTGATGGATGTATGTATGGTTTGATGTATGTCTTTTTTGTTAAATGTTGTTTGTTTGGATGTATGATGGCTGTTTTGCAGGCTGAACAGGAACCTCAGCGCCATGCATAATGGCGCTGACATGTGCAACCTCAGCGCCACGAGTAATGGCGCTGAGGTCCCCCGGCCAGCCAGACCTCAGCGCTAGAAAAAATGGCGCGCAGCCTAGCGACCTCCGCGCCATATTCCCTGGCGCTAAGGCCCCGGGCCAGCAAGCCAGAGGCCTGCTCTGGCTGGACTGGGCCGAATCGGCTAAGTCTAACCTCAGCGCCAGAGAAAATGGCGCTGAGCCTAGGGACCTCAGCGCCATTTTCTCTGGCGCTGAGGTTGGACAGCCAGTCACACAAAGGGAAAACTGGGAGTCGGCAAACTTGGCAAAATCGACAAATACCACACAAGCTGCCACTGAATTTCATTGACAAGCCTAATCATAAACGACGCAATCCTCAATTAGCGAATATTAAACCGCATTGTTCTCTAGCATTCATTACCACGTCTTACGGACTCCAAACGAAATTAAACATCTCATAGTACGAAACGACAATTATTACACGCGCACATTACAACGTGTTGACGATTCCAAGCTAGTCCTACTGAGTGCATCGTGGGTACTTGCCCTTCCTTGCCGCTTCCGACCCGGCATCCTTCGCACGTTGTGCCCTAGCCAGCTTTCTTGAGCGATCTTCAGCACGCTCTTCCTTTTCCCTACTCAGTCTAGCCAACTCCCTTAACTCCAACTCCTCCCTCCTTTCCCTCTCAGCCTTCTCCTGTGCGGCACGCTGCCGTTGCCGCTCCTCACGCTCTTCCTGTCGCTCGCGCCAGCTCTGAATCAACCTCTTATCGAACTCAGACATCTCCTTGTCAATCCACTCCACAAAGTCACAAAGAGGGGGTGGTACCTCAGGTTCCTACACATTAAATCACATTTTACATCTTCACGACATATGACTATATATGCAATGCGAAACAAATTGCACTATAAAAAATTTACCTTCACTGGAATCTTGGCCTTTCCCTTCCTTCCCTTTGGCACAGGCTTAGGTTTCTCCGGACTGTACGAGTAATTGCGGCACATCCAGTACCTCTGGCCATAACTATCCCAGTCATCACTTATCTGAAAGCAACACTCATCCCCACACCAACACATTGGGCACTTCACACCTGGTGGAGGCAGCTGCTCAGGGGCAAAGCCGACTTCATCCTTCTTAAACATCCTACAATTACAAAAAAAAATTGTTACATCAAATGAAACGTAAATATTAACACATACAAACTCCCCTATCACAATACATCGATCAACTAACTATGTTTAGAGAAAAATAAGATGGTAGTTCTTAACGATGTTATAAAAATCAGAAATAAACAATACGAATCTTCCATAACTATCTAAATATTGAAGTATAACATTGCACCCCTCTCCCTTTCCCCTAAATCACATCCCATCGAACCAACCAGTTGATAAACTTAGGGTTTCTCGGGGGTTTACCTTACAAATCGATGCCTCAAGCAATGCTCACGAAATGCCCTTCGATTTGGGGTGGATTTGGAGATGATTGGGCAATGGAGTAGGGAGGGATGAAACCTAGGTAGGGATAAAGGAGGTGAGTGGAGAGGAGAGGCTGGCTGGGGCGGCCTCGGCCGGCCTCTAAGTAACCAAACTCAGCGCCAGAGTCGTTGGCGCTGACATTGGGGACCTCAGCGCCGACGCGGTTGGCGCTGAGGTTGCTGCCACGTCGGCAGGGGGATCTCCACGGTGGACCAAGTTCAGCGCCAAAGATACTGGCGCTGACCTGCGCAATCTCAGCGCCAACTTCATTAGCGCTGAGGCCACGGCCTATTTTTGGTTAAAATTTCTGCCGAGGGTTAGTTTCGCAATAAGTTTTCTAGAAGGGCCAATTTGTCAAAAAAAATTGGCGCCAGGAGGGGACCTTCTCGCGGATTATACAAGCCCAACCTGGCGTCAATCTGGACCGAACAATGATGATCCAACGGTTGGGAAGGGCTCTTACGCAGAACTAGCGGCCCAAATCTCTCACACTCCCATGACCTTCGCGACGGCGACGGCGGCGAACACCGCGGCGGCGGCGGCGGCGATGGCGCTCTGCGGTGGTGCATGTGGCGCATTGCGGCTGACGTTCTAGTTCAGAAATCAGATCGCATCGTGGCAAGTTAAAGCTCCTCCGCTTGGAAGAAAGGTCGGAAAAGTTCAACCCGTTACCAAACAAAGCAGTTTTTCCTTTGGTAAATTGTGTTCATGCCGTAATGTCATAACAATGTATATACAGCAGGCAACAGCTAAAATTGCCTGTCCCTATTGACTATTGTACACCTCAGTTTCTGTATGGAGAACTGCAATTTCAATCCGTCAGAGAAAGCTATTCAAAATCCTGTCTGGAACCTGCATTTAGTGCAAAATTCACTGTGTTTACTGGATGCTGTACAGTAGCTGATGAGTGACGAGTGATGAGTGCTGACTGAAGTCTCTCTCTCACGCTGCCTGCAGGATTTGCGGCCCTCCTCTTGCAGATTCATATGGGAGCGTGCTCAGCACCTTCACACGGAACATGGCCTGCAAGTTTGTAGAAATTGATCAGACGTCAGCACTCTGTAGCAACCCAATGTGATCAGTTCATCATCGGCCACAAATGAAGAGCCCGGACTAAGCCAAACGATATATTTACAAACAAAAAATAATTTGTGAATAAAACTTTTATATACGTGTTTTTGATGATCTTAAAACCAAAGACTGAAAAATAAACTACGATGAAAAAAAATCTCAAAATCAACTTTAAATTTAAAGATGAAAATTTAAATTTTAGCTAATAAGTATAAGCATAAGCAAAAAGAAGAGGCCGGAAGTAAGGCAAGTTCTAAATAAAATGACGACACAATAAGGTACAGTATGGTCTCAGTAAGGCTGGCTACCTTCTTATCTGAACCAAACTCAATGACATCCGAGGGATGGAAACGGACAGGGAAGTTCGGAGGTACGCGATAGCGTCTACCTTCATTGCTGAAGAGTCCATATGGAACTGAATTAGTAAGATGCCTCCATTTCGAATTCAGGGCAAGAGCAAAGAATCATGCGGCTTTCAGAACTTACTCGGTAATCCATGTACCATGTTCACTTCCATGATCAGTCAAATAGAAGGCCTTATTCTTGCATGTGATAGTAGCATGATTTTCTGATATCTGCAAGGAAGTTGAACAAATCAAATGAGCATTAGCTTTTAATCAACAGAAATAAAACACTGAATATTTTTTTAGGCAAGAAAAAATTAGGTAGTAGTAATAAGTAAAACGAAATTCAGCTGTTGAATGTCTCCACCTAAGAACCGTTGCAATGCATTTATAGTCCGAAAGAAGTTCCAACAAATATTTTATGCCATCATTTTGCTTAACTAACCTGTGGCAAGGGCAATGCCAGGGAAGCAGTAGAATTGCTGGGATCTGACCGGCTTCTGTGAAAGAACAATTTTGTTTTATTCTACAATCCTTGAAGAAAGTGTTACCAAAAAATAACAGAATTATTATTTAGACCTACCCAATGGAGAGTGACTTCTTTTCATCCCTGATTAATCGAATGGGTTGCGAGTCTCCAGAACTTGTGGGGAGGAGGTACCACCTGCAAGTACCATTGTTCTAATGAGTACCTTTTCTCAAAGGCACTGGAATTAAGAAGGATTATACAGAACATATTTAACACAAAAGGAAATCAAAATTCAGAAGACAAGCAAGACCGTACTCTCCACCCATGGCTTGTTCCAATGCATCATCATCCTCAAACCATCGACGAAGCTGGTCGTTTGCCTTCAGCATGATTGTAAAAATGTCAGAAAAGGAAAATATTGCACTGCTCTACATTGATAAATCATACAGAACAGAAATATACCTTGTCAGAAAGCCTACAGCTTAACGGTCTTCCTTCCAACTTCGTGCTGTACATTGGTGACATTAACGTATGGTGAGTAATAACAACCATGCCGATCTAGTGATTACTACCTCTATTTTCAGACTATGTATCTACATGTGAGCTCAAAATAAAATCGAAGTTATAGCTCAATAAGCACCTGTTTCCTCCTAGAACCCAGCTCAACATCAAAGGCATTCCATACTTGATGAAGAATCTCCCACCAACTCTTCCAGGATGTGGTATCCTCAACTTCGTTAAAAACTGCATTCAATAGATATCCATATTAAGACCAAATAATTTTATTCTGCCATTCTTCAATGATTTTATTATGATGATTCACTCAAAAAAATTTCTTATGATGATGATAATCTAAGTCAAAAACTTGTTTCAGAAATCAAATAAAAAAACCAGCAACAGACATAATAAGCAGTTTTAAACTGACTGACGGGCATAAACCACATAAGTACATTTAGATATTAGAAGTACAAAGCTGACAAGTTCTTGACATACCGACAATGGTCCTAGACCCACACCCAAGTATGGTCTATAAGTGGTAGCCATGATTGCTGCCATTCTTGCCAACCCATGTATAA
Source organism: Oryza punctata (assembly GCA_000573905.2). Taxonomy (NCBI): domain Eukaryota; kingdom Viridiplantae; phylum Streptophyta; class Magnoliopsida; order Poales; family Poaceae; genus Oryza; species Oryza punctata. The sequence goes on along the minus strand of CM002491.2, from coordinate 20,430,556 downwards.
CAGAAACACGTAGTATTCTCTCCTTCTCATATCTGCAGCCACACAAGCACAATAATGTCTTGCTCATCAATCAAATTACTAAGGATCACACCTATAGAATAAAGAGTATACACAATAATAAGATGGCCTTGAAGAATAATGTTGATCCGTATTGAAATAAAGTCTAGTCGATGCCAGAAGATATTCTATCTAGGTAGAACTAATATGATACAACATAAGAAACAGTTACCTCCTCAAGGAGGAAACTACATCCATAGGAGTTCCAGACTTCGCACTCTCCTGCCAGGACTTCTCAAGTTCTACAGCCAGCTGGTAACCATCCTGTGAAATCAAGTGGGAAAAAATTGCCACAGTAACATAAGTATATATGCCAAGTTTCAATACCAGGGCAAGAAATCCATCCACCATGCTGGTAGTGCCATCAGAGAAATGAAAAGCTAATTATGTACCTCAATAGCCATGCAGCCACCTTGACCCAGATTTGGCTGCATAGCATGTACGGAGTCACCCAGCAAAGTGACACGACCTTTCCCCCAGTTAAAAGTAGGTGGTCGGTCATATATATCCCGCCGAAGAATTGCTTCCTCATCAGTTGCATTTATCAGATCAACAACGTTATCGCACCAACCATTAAATATCTCAAGCAATCTTTTCTTTTTACCTGCCAATACAATAAGAACGCAGACAGGGCATATGTGCATTTTGAATCATAACTTCTGATGAGGTATAATTCACTTAACTAAGCTCAAGATCTTCGCTCTAGGAACTCACCATTTTCAGGATCAGTGCCACCAGCAGGTTCCTTGTGAAATGCATACCACTGCATTTTTCCAGCACCGACATCGGAGGAGACAAAATATTGTTTGTGACCAAGAAATACTCGGTACCTTGAACAAAAGAAAATGAGGAACATATTAGTATTTCCTAATAGAGAAAAATTATAGCAGTCATCTGGATCCACACTACATACCCGACTGTGTCAATGTCAGGAGGTACAAAGTCTGCAATGCCAGTGTAGCAAGTGTATTCTGAATAAGTTGCGTCTGATTGCCCGAAAAGCACCTTCCTCACCTGTCCAATGATTAAATTCTCAAATCATGTCTGCGTTGATTATGTTTGTCATCAAATGATTTAAGTGATTACATTACCTTTGACCATATTCCATCAGCACCAACCAAAAGGTCACCTTCAAATTTCCGGCCATCCTCCAAAATTGCAGTTACCTGAACTTGTCCGAAAGACATAACATAAGAAATTTGCATGCTATGCACATTTCACTATGAGGATATGGCTAATTGGCCACAATGACAAACTAATCATTCACCTTGTTGCCATCATCTATAAAATCAACAACGTGGCTATCATTCAGTATAACATCATCGCCAACTGCTCGAGCAAGAATCTGCTGCAGCGTCATTCGACTAATAACCCTTGTAACTGGGAGACCTCGCTCAGCTGCAGGGGTAAACGTATCAAACTTGATGTACCTGAATGCCAACTTGACACAGTCAAATGGATGCCTTCGGCAGTTGAATTACCATCTTAAAGCTACTAACTAACAAGCAGACAACAACATGCAAATGCAAAAAAGGTGTAGTATAACTAACACAAAGAATATTTGCCTTATATGTCAAATCGGCACTAAATTACAAATGATTAAGCAACAAATTGCATTTCCTTGTACTGTAATTGAAACTATAGGTCTGTGATTAATGATTCTCATGTAAGTTGTAATAGATATGCTATGATCTATCTACTAAAGTAGGTAAATAAAACTTGTACAATCAGGACGGCCGCCAATAGTGTAAATCAGCGAATTATTCTTACACAACGTACTTCTAGAAGGAGCAAAAAAAAAAAAACCATCCTTTTAGAGTTGATACACGGATAGACGCAACAAATTCGCCTCTAACGCTGCAACAACTTTACTCCTTACCAGGAGCCGGAGACGCCGTCGACGATGCCGTTGACGCGGTTGCCGGTGATGCAGCCGGCGTCCATGACCTGATCGGCCGCGCCGGCGTCCACGGCCTCGAGCACCGCGAGCGCGTTGCTCTGCAGCTGGATCGGGCCCCGGTACTTCCCTTCCCCGCGCACGGCGCTCATGTCCCTCTCCAGCACCACCACCTCGAACCCCTTCCGCTTGGCCGCGAGCGCGAAGACCAGGCCGCCGATGCCGCCGCCGGCCACCAGGACCCGCGCCCTGCGCTCCGCCGCCGCCGGCATTGCCATGGCGACAACCGCCCCGGGGCGCCCCCGAGAGCCAGCGGACACGCAGAGCCTGCACCTCTGTGGCGCGCGCGGGGGACGGAAGGCGAGCAGGCGGCGTGCCTGGCCATGGGGGGAGGAAGAGCCCGGGATCGCCACGAGAGAGGCGCGCGTTGAGCTGGAGCTTGGGAATGGCGCCATGGCTGGCACTGGCACTGGCAGTGGAACGGAAGCAAGCGCTCTTCTTGGTGGGATCCGAGAAGCAAGAACAGAAGCTACTCTGCTACTGTGACTCCGATCCGCTCTACTAGTCAACGAGCATCTCCTGAATCCGACTTACTACTACTCCTCCTCAGACGTCGCTGTTGAGGTAAAATACCCACACGGAGACAGAGGAGACGATCGGAAGTGTTTGCCGAATTGGTGTGTTAGAAAAGGACACGAGTTCTTCTCATTTGGTCGGAGGCAAGACAACCTTGGAAATGAATCCCTCTAGGCTTTACTCTAGCTACTCGCCAAAGCACACATGGGGGGAGCTGACAAACGGTGGAAGCTGCGGCTGCGACGAGCTCTGCGCCTCTGCCTCTGAAATTGGCACTAGACTAGGCGATTCCATTGGGCACGGGGGGCGTATGCGCACTACGAAGCCATGTCGCGCGACACGAGGCGGCCACCGGCCGCGGGATGGAAGTGCTTCCCTTTCGGCGCGTAGTGGGAGCAGCCAGCGCCGAGGCCGTCGCCGACCGCGAGTGCGTTTGCGGGACGGGAGGGAGTGGGACCCGCGTACGTGTCGGGCGCGGGGTTGCTCGCCGCCGTGAGCCCGGCACCTTGCCGGCGGGGCCAGGAGAAGTGGGGAAATCGAGGACGACGACGCCGCCGACCAGGCACCAGCTGATTGATTGATAGCAAGCGAACCTACCGGTGTTTTTCCAATTGCCGTGGCCGGTACGCGCAGTCGCGCAGGCGCAACACGTGTGGTGGTCGTGAGATCAGCGGACGCGGCAGCACAACTAACATGCCAGAGAAAGAAAAAAAATCTTGTGGTCTTGTCATAGTCAAACTGGTGATGCATGCAGCAGCTGGTGATTGTTATTAAGCGCTTAAATCTTAATTGTAGTCAAGAGTCTTTCATTAACACACGATGCGTCGATGCCTGCGGCCTGCCTTGACTGAATTTTTCGGTGGTTACACTTACACTGTAGTAGTACGAGAGTCACTGGTCTACTGGACTCTGCTGAACAGCGAGCGCACGGTTCATCCAGAAAAGGGAAAAGAGAAGGGGAGAGAGTGGCGCTGTGGCGTACCAGGAGCCGGAGATGCCGTCGACGAGGCCGTTGATGCGGTCGCCGGTGACGCAGCCCTCGCGCATGACCTCCTCGGCGACGGACATGTCGATGGCCTCCAGCGCCGCGAGCGCGTTGCTCTGGATCTGTATCGGCCCGCGGTACTGCCCCTCGCCGCGCACCGCGCTCATGTCACGCTCGAACACCGTCACCTCGTACCCCTTCCGCCTCGCCGCCAGCGCGAGCACCAGGCCCCCGATGCCGCCGCCGGCCACGAGCACCCGCGGCCTCCGCGTGCCCTCGGCGCCGCCGCCCGGCGACGCCGCCTGCGCGACGGAGGCGGCCGCGTCCGCCGGCCGCATTGCCGCCGCCACCCTGGCGCGCGCCCGCTGCCTCTTGCCGCCGGCGCCGGCGCCGCCGCAGCACGCCGACAGCGCGTGCGGGTGCTGCGACTCCTCGTGGGAGAAGAGCGAGAAGCGCGTCTTGGCGGGGGCGGTCGCGGAGAGGAGCGCCATGGCCACGCACGCGCGCGCGCCCTCGACGCACGGCCGCGCGTCGATCGAAAGCTACTAACTAGCACGTCAAGCGAGAGGTGGAGCTCTTCGCGTGTAGCGGCGGAGCAATGGCGGGGAGGGAGGTGGAGCAGTAGCTGTTAAGCTCGCGGCGGTTGCTTCTAGAAGTTTTGGGCTGCGGTTGTGGAAGGGAGAAGAGGAGGGAGGTGAATAGGCGACCGGTGGTGGTGTGGTGGTGGAGGGAGGAGGAACCGCAGCCAATCGCTTGATTCCATTTGGAAGGTCGGATGATGCTGGCTCAGGATTTTATCTTGCCAGGTCCTCACCATCTTCTGTGCACATCGCACTGGGTGGCTTGGCCTATGCCACCGCATGCCCGTGTACAACGATATATAGCGCCAGTGTACAACGATATATAGCCCAAAGAGCACTGCATTACATACGATAAATCTCTTACGATTGACGTAATATGCCTTCCAATCTATCAATGCATGCGAAAAATATAGAGAACATGTTCCTATGATCCGATCAATGAATATGCCAGACTGAATCGTACCGAAATCGTATGAATTTTATCGTACGCACATCAATTTTCTTAACCGAAAACATGCTCGTCTCTTCACGAACAAAGAGTGTTGCAACATAATTCTGCTTGGAGGAGTAAACTGATAGTATTTCGTCGTATGTTTGTCGTCTTATCAACCACGTCTAAATCTTGAATTTTAAAACATAATTTTTAACTTGATTTTAAGGTTTTTAATATTATAGCTTTTAAACTTCGTACCCATAAATTAAATTACTTTTGGTTACTTAGTTTTTTTTTCAAGGTTTATTAGCCTTAGATCAAATAATGAGAGTTGAATTTAACACTTGTGTTGAAACTAGAAATATTGGTTACTTTGGTTCTTTTTTTTTTTGCCGTAGATCAAAATAATTAGAATCGAATATAAGACTTGTGGTGAAACTAGAAACGTGGTGGAATTCAATTAATAGGACAGGTGGAGTAGCTTTGTTATCGCATCACATTGGTTTTCATCTTAAAAATATCGTGGTATCTTTTGTGTGTCAGTTGGTTTTCATCTTAAAAATATCGTGGTATCTTTTGTGTACCAGTGTTAAGCTTTGGTAGATGTCTAACGAGCGCAATAGTTGGCTATATATCGTTGGCCTTGTTTGAAATGTGAAACGTTTCTTGACTTCTAGAGAGAGCAGTAATATCCACAGAAGATCAGAAAACGAACTAGAGAAGCACGCGTGGAGACGTGGCAAATTGCTCTTTCATAGGTGAGTTTGGAGATCTTTTCTCAGTTGGCGTATGGCTTCATCTGGTTCTCCTGAAGCTGCGTACGGTGTGCCTGTTGCCTGTTGGAGAGTGACAGAAGCCGAGATACTTTTTCTGAGACGTGGCTTTCTTCATTTTCGAACTTTTGACAAAAACTGTAAGACGCCAAGGAATGCACGATTAACTTATTCACCAAAACAAGCTCACCCTGTCATTGAAAAAAATCGACTTCTGAATACTAAAGATAAATCCTCATCTTCAATCATAAGTAAACAATTTGTTCAGTTTTAGGGTTTAGGGAAATACTTGTAGACAGGAACACATAAAAAAATGGCAAACCGTCCATGGCTGAATTCAAGCCCAGTAGTGTCGGCTTCATTGATACTTGAACAATAGAGAGATGATACAGGATTATTCACATTTGAAGAAAATAACGAATACGGACGGAAGTAACATGATAACAACCCAGCAAAAGATAGAGCCAAAGACCCAAGGCGTAATCAACATTTCTACCGAAAAAGAAAAATGGCTTACAAAAATTGAAGGATGCCACGGTCATTCACACGCAAGCATCATTCATCGAATGGCCATCTATACTACTATCCTAAACTGTCTATCGACAATACCCTTATAATTATAAGCCCTGAGAGTGCTTATCTCAGTTTCTTTTTTAGCAGAAATACAATTAATGAACTAAGCATTCGTCAACAAAAATCCTTTTTGTTTCTAAACCAAAGAATCTATTTCGCCATCATCCAAAGTTGGCAGAAAAGTTAAAAGTTCGGAAGCATAGAATCAAGCATCAGGCCTTCAGCTGCACTTCACCAGCGGCAGGTGTCGGAGCAACTCCACCAGTAGTTGGCCTGGATGAGAAACAACACAAATAAATATTCCTGAAGTTGAAAGCCAATATTAATGTTGCCAGAGGCCAGAATCAACAAAGAACTTACAGTCCAACCATCACTTTAAAAGCGTCATAGATACCCCACTGCGCTCCAGTGAGAGTCCCAATCATCACGATACGCAATGGGAGTCCACGCGTAAAGAGACCCCACATACCAAGCTTATTCACAGCCTGTAAACGCAACAAAAAATTGTAAGAACATCCAACAAATAAGTAACAGAAGATGGCATGGTAATTACAAAAAACCTACATCGCCAACTGTTGCACCCTTGGCATTGTTGAGGAAAGACACAAGATTGTCCGCAGGGTGCGAAACTATTGCACAGAACACCCCTGCGATGTAACCACCCGCAAAGCTCACACCAAGCTGCAGTGGTTTGCTGCACTCACTCTTGGGTGCAGGGATCGCATATTTGTATATCATCTCAACAACGGTCTCAAAGGACGCAAACTTCATCATAGTATCTGTGTATCATAAAATGGTGAAATCATGTTAATTTTTCAAAAGCACTAAAGATTCAACTGGATAACAATCTGATCGCTACAGCATACTGAATACCAGCACTCAGCATCATAGAAAAAACTAACATATATTCACAACAAAGAACCTACAATGCAAAATCCCAACATCAAATGTATAGACTTATCTATCTATCTATTATATTATTAAGACAACTCCAAAAGAAGGCACCACGTTCGCTGTGGAGGCTAGAAATTTCCACATTAATCGAAGAAAAAGAAAAGAGTCCAAGTAGAAATACAATCTAAAAAATAACTCAAATTCGGAATTAAAAATAAGCAATATGAAAGAGGAGTACATATAAGAACCCAATACGTAATTAATTAAAATTCGGAATAAAAAATAAATAAATTTCTGAAATTAGGAAATAAAAAGAAGAGTTCAAGTAGGAATACAATCTTGAAATAACTAAAATTCAGAATAAAAAAGAAATATTGACACAATAATTAATCCACCTATAACACAACACGAGATTAATTAGAATTCAAAATAAAAAATAAAATAAATTCAGAAATTAGAAAAATAAAAATAAGAGTTCAACTAGAAATACAATTTATAAATAACTAAATTCGTAATAAAAAATAAAGACAAATGAAAGAATAGACCATCTAAAACATATGACGAGATTAATTAAAATTCGGAATAACAAATAAAATAAATTTCAAAAATAGAAAAATAATTATAAGAGTTGAAGTAGGAAGATGTATACAGTGATAGATCGGCGTAAGGTGTAGCGACCGAAAGCGACTTTTAAAATCTATAAAATTAGAAATATGCGGATGATAAAGTTCGGTCTTTCAAAATCCTAAAACAACGAGATAGATATTTAACAAATTTTAAGTAAAATCATATGTAAAAAATAAATAGTTTTGTATAGGTGCTAGCCGAGCAATTGTGCGGACCATTCAGCTAGTTATATTATTAAAACAGTCTTGAAAAGAGGCATCACGTTCGCCCTAGAGGTTAGGAATTCCTACAATAATCGAAAAAAAGAAAAGGAGAGTCCAACTAGGAATACATTTAGAAATAACTGAAATTCGGAATTAAAAATAAGCCATACTGGAAGAAGAATCCATATAGAACCGAATACGAGATTAATTAAAATTCGGAATAAAAAATAAAATAAAATCTGAAATTAGAAAAGGAAAAAAGAGAGTTCAAGTATGAATACAATTTAGTAATAACTAAAATTCGGAATTACAAATAAGCAATATTTGAAGAAGAGTCCATGAATACTAGATTAATTAAAATTCGGTATAAAAAACAAAATAAATTCTTAAAATAGAAAAGGAGAAAAGAGAGTTCATGTAGGAATAAAATTTAGTAATAATTGAAATTCGGTATTAAAAATAAGCAATATTTGAAGAAAAGCCCATATAAAACGGAATACAAGATTAATTAAAATTCGGAATAAAAAACAAAATAAATTTTAAAATTAGAAAAAGAAAAATAAGAGTTCATGTAGGAATACAATTTAAAAATAACTAAAATTCGGAATAAAAAATAAGCAATATCGAAAAAAGAGACCATCTTGAACACAGAGTTTAATTAAAATTTGGAATAAAAAATAAATTAAATTTTGAAAATATAACAATAATTATAAGATTTCAAGTAGGAATACAATTTATAAATAACACAATATCGGAATAACAATATGGAATTTTCAAAAAACACAATCAATTTAGAAACACAAGGATGACAAATGACAATAAAAAGGGGAGAAGCAATAATACCGTAGAGGAGTAGAGTGACAGCGGTTGATGGGACATCTAAAAATTATAAACAAAACTCCAAATAGAATCCCAATGATGATCAAGAGAAGGGATGACAGACAGATTGTTAAAGCAACACGATCACGGTGTTTGGCGGGACTTTTAAAAAGTAAAAATATAAACCCCAATGATAATCACGTTTGATTTTTAAAATCTCAATGATAACAAAGAGGGAAGGCAATGGGCATAAAAACTATAAATATAACCCTAAATAGAATCCCAATGACGATTAAGAGGAGAGCAAACGAGCAACCCGTTAAGCAGCATAATCACGGTGGTTGGTGAGACTTTTAGAAAGTAAAAATAAACTATAATGATAATCATGTTCGATTTTTAAAATCTCGATGATAATTAAAACGAAAGGCATCGAGCAAGCCGTAGAGTATAATGGCGATGCCGTTGACGGTTTGGCAGGACTTCTAGAAAGTTAAAGATGAACATCGATGATAATTATGTTCGATTTTTAAAATCGCAATGACAATAAAGAGAGGAGGTAGCGGATGGGATGTAAAGGAGTAGAGTGGCGGTGTTTAATGGGACTTCTAAAAATTATAAAAATGAAAGTCAACGAGATAATTAACTCTAAAATTTATAAGGTGAAATTTTAAAATTCCAAGAAGGATGAATAGAAGCAGTAGTAGATCAAGCAAGTAAATAAAGGAGTGCCAAAGGAGTAAGAGGTAGCGACTGGTGTGACTTTTAAAAAGACTATAAAATTAGAAACATGGACACGATAAGGTTTGATCTTTTAAAATCCTAAAATTAGAAACATGGAGGTGATAAGGTTCGAGCTTTTAAAGATAATGAGATAGCTATTTAACAAATATTAAGTAAACTCATAAAAGAAGATAATTTTGTATAGATACTAGCCGCGCAATTGCGTGGACCACCCAGATAGTTTATTACTGAACATACAGCTGAAGAACTATGCTCGTGTAAATTACCACATTGGACATTGCTACAAAAGGGAAGTTTGCTGCAAGAGAAGCATTAAACTAGGTGTTTGCTGCAGGCTGCAGGTGATATAAGATTGACACGAGTTAGGGAGTTGTTTAATGTACACCACGTCATTGGAGTCTAGCTCCACAGTAATAGAGAGAACTCAAGCAGTGTGGAAAATTTATATGTGCACACATAAAACCTTGAAAATCATAGTGTGATCTCCAAAAGAACTATGTGCATAAAAAAATGCATGGCCTTTATGTCCAAGCATGCAGATATAGACAGCACGCTAGCATCGCTCAAAAATATCTTGGAAGCTGCTCAAAATGTACTTCAACATTGTATGGACATCTCAAGATCAATTGCCCACAAGGCCACAACTTAAGATCAAAATGGGTCCTAAACGTATTCCCCACAATAAATTCAATTCGTTTATTTTAAATTAATGTACACCACTTCATTGGAGTTTACCTCCAAAACAGAAGAGATAACTCAAGCAGTGTGGACAGTTTATATATGCACACATAAAATCTTGTAAACCATGGTACGATTGCAAGAAGAACAATGTGCACCCAAAAATGGAAATCCTACAAGACTAAACTGGAGTTGCCATTAAAAATTTTATGGACATCTGAAGATCAATTGCCCACAACTTAAGATCAAAATGGGTACTAAACATACAAAGGTAGGAAATTTCCCACAAGAAACTCAATTCGTTTATTTTAAATAAATGTACACCACTTCATTGGAGTTTATCTCCAAAATAGAAGAGAACTCAAGCAGTGTGGATAGTTTATATATGCACAAATAAAATCTTGTAATCCATGGTATGATTGCAAGAAGAACTATGTGCACCCAAAAGAAAATCCAACGAGACTAAACTGGAATTGGCATGAAACATGTACAAAGAATTCATAGAGCACTGGTCAAATCATAGTGCAAGGCCAAGAGTTTCACCAATATGAAAAAAATGACATTACAACAAAGATGGTAGATCATAAGATATCATCTGCAACACGACAAATCATGATAACTGCTTGTACAAGAGAATTGAAAAAAATCCCAGTAAGCAATATACACCACTTCATTGGAGTCTAAATCCAGTCTATTAGAGATAGCTCAAGCAGTGTGGAAAAATCAATATATGCACACATAAAAACTTGAAACCATTGGGTGATTTCAAGAAGAACTATGTGCATGAAAATGTATGCATCAGTGTAAACGTAACGGAAACATTGTACATTGTACACATAGTCATGACTGAACCACTAATAAATCATTCATGCATGCCCATCGTACACTGAATATCAAAAACAAGTATCTCAGAAGGAGTACCCATCGCTTCAATAACAGGATAGGCTGCACGATCATGTTTTGTACTAAATATTTATACATTTTCTGTAAAATGATCACTGACTTTAAAAATAATATTATCATCACTACATGTGTGCAATCATATTTTAAGGAGCACAACTAATTCTTAAAAAGGAGATAGGTACTTACAAGGAATTTGTCGCCCCCAGAGTGGAATAATCCCTTTGTACAATCTGCACAACAAGCATTGAGTTGGAAGACTGATGTTATAGACCCGCTTACTGAACTATGTAAATTATAAGACCCTATCAACTTACCCAGCATAGCCTTCTGCCTTGACAAACTTTGGGAGACCATCAGATAAACCTCTCGCAAAGCCAGGTTGTGTCTGCACACGAACCTTCACAGCCTCCATGGGGCAGAGAGCAATATCTGCAATTACTTCAGCTGAAGCAGATCCAGCCAAATAAATTAATGTCTTGTACTTAGCTGCATACTCAGGCCCAGCAATGTCCGAATAGTACTTCTTAAAAAATTCATAGAAACCGAACTTGCATGCACCCTGAGCACTGTAACCAAGCAGTGTGGGCACCCATCCTCTGAAGAAACCTCTTGTGCCTTGCTCTTTCAAGAGGACACCAAACCCAGATGAGATACTCTTGTACTTGGCTGGATCAATCTGAGAAATCAAACAACAAAAAATAATTCATTCAGAGCAATGACTAACGTGAGCATAAACAGCATGTTAGCAAATTCATGCCAATGCATCAAAAGCATGATATTTTTTAGAGGAAAGGCATTATGCCTGGTTTGATAGAAAGTATTTACACATGAGATATGAAAGTGCAATCAGTATGATTTCAATCAAATAAAAAATGATTTTATTTGACAATGCATGCCTACATTCGCATATCACAGAACAACTAGCCTAAGGGTTGTTGGGTCACAGGGTCAGAAACGACCAACGAATCAAAGATACATCGATGAAAAACAGAAATATGCAACACGACCTATAAATCAATAGCAAATTTGCAATTATGAACGCTTGGTGGTTGGTTCGTAACAGTGACAATATACAAGCAAAGCAATGAGCAGAAACGATGTCTTCTAGGGCATCAGGAATAGGCCAAGTTCCTTAGGAATCCTTAGGAATATACCAAAGGAACATGTCCTGGAATATAGAGGGGGATTTCCTCTTCTCCTTCCTCTATAATATAATATATCCATGGGTGAACTACATCTAACATGACTCACACCTGCCTCTCCTCTAAGACTAAGGGTACATGTACCCATGTTGTTAATGTTAGAACAAGGGAGTATCTAAAAAACTATCGCAAGTTTTTTGTGTCAAAAACTTTTATATGTAACTGTGGTATAATTGAAGTGTAATTACATTGTAACTGCACTGTAACTATACTATAATTGCACTATAATTACGCTATAACTGCACTGTAACTACACTATAACTGCACTGTAACTACACTACAACTGCACCATAATTACACTGTAACTGTGATATAACTTATTAAAACTTGTATTCAACAATGTTTTGGTTAGATAGCACTGGGATCTTACGCATAACACGTGTGAAAATTTCTTTCTAGTATTTTTTTCTCTTCATGCACAAATCTTGAGGCAATCCGATGGTCACAAATCTGAAAGTTTTGGGGGCAAAAAACTTACGGAAGTTTTCTAGCAAATCCCTAGAACAAACATCATGTAAACAATGGTACTAGTCAACTGCAAGTTCTAAGAAAGGACATACAGGAAAATGTACGTGTCGAAGGATCAAATAGAACATTCATCTTCAGAATCATTACAGGCAATAATCATTAACCTTGCATGACGCCTATAGAACCAATGCATTATCAAATTGCTAAATGTACGGGCAACATTCATAAATTTAATGCGATTGCAACCCAGAAAGCTTCCATACAGATGAGTCACGCACGATACACTCGCGATCCGAATCGAACAAGCAAACCTGCGTGAAGCTCACCTGCATGTTGCACTTGACGAGATCGAGCGGCGTGACGGTCATGTGCGTGAGCCCGCAGCTGGCGATGCCGCCGGCCGTGCACGCGGCGTAGAAGGCCGGCGAGTACATCTCGATCTTTCCCGCCGGCTCGCTCGGCGAGTTTGCCCACACCGCCGGCCTCGCCAGCGACGGCGCGGGGACCCCACGTACACCCACGGCAGCCTCGGCCGCGAAGGAGGTGTACGACGACGACGAGGAGGAGGAGTAGGCAGGGGCCGCGTAGAGGAAGCTGGGCAGCAGCGCCTTGCGCGAGCTCTCGGAGACGACGGCCATGGCGGGTGTTGGCGGTGGCGGTGGTGCTCTCACGGCTTAGGGTTTGAGGGGCCTCGTCTCGAGGAGAGGCGCGGGGGCGAGCTTTGTGTGCAGCGGCGTGCGCGAGCTCCGCTCCCGCGAGGGGCTCGCCGCCACTCGCTCGCGGGGAGGGAGAGGAGGGAGACCGGTGGCTCCGCGATTTGCTAGGGCACCCGCTTCCGAATGGGTTGGGCTTTTATAGCGGGAGCACAGGTGGGTTATCTCATCATGGGCCTTAATGGGCCGCCCAGTAAGAACTCCAGCCCATTTGAGCGAAAAGGGTGGGCACGTGGGGTCGTGGACACGCTCGGCCATCGGGTGACGTGCAGCTCCGCGTCCCCGACCAAGCAAACACTAAAGCGAGAAGCCCAAAACTCGGGCCCACATGGAAGTGAGATGTAAATTTCGTACTGCGAGGTAACCGTGTACTCGTAGCTCTATTCTCCAAACCTGACGAACTCGAAAAGCCAGCAGCTTCTCACCGTCCGATTGTACACGTGTCGCACATCGGTTCTTCCGCTCCCCTGCGCCATTGCTATATAGAGGCTAGCTTCATCACTGAAGGCTCGGAACCCCTTGTCCTACCAAATTCCCAAAGAGGAAAACCAAGAAGTGCAAGGGGAGCTCACCGTCGCCGGAGGCGATCGCCGGCGATGAGGCGTCGCGGTTCTAGCTCGGGAGGTATATTCACTGGGGGAGGAGGCCAGAAGGGGAGATGTCCGGGGTTCGAGGGGAAGAGCGCGAGGGGAGGGAGAGCGCCCGTGGTGAAGTGGTCGCACGCGGAGGCCATGAAGAAGAAGCCTAGAGGTCGGGGCGATGTTGCCGTCACCGGGGAGGGAGGAGGGTGGATGAGGAGGTTGGAGGAGGAAAAGGCGGCGCTTGAGCTTGATAGCTCAAGCTGGGGGAGCTGGTCGGAGGCGGCAGCAGCGAGGGAGGCGGGTACGGCCACCGGCGGAGCAGGAGAGAACGTTTGGTTTCGTCCGGAGGAGGCGGAGGCGAAGAAAGCGAGGCATTTCGATGCCGGGGAATGGGGCGGAGGAGGAGGAGAGGTGGGAGGCGATGGCGACGAGGAGCGAATGTACGAGTGGAGGTGGACGGAGGCGGTGAGCCCGGAGATACTGGCGCTCGTACTCCGGGGCAGGGTGGACGCGGACGAGGTGGCGCGGGGCGCGGCGCGCGTGTGCAGGGCGTGGAGGGAGGCCGCGGCGGCGCCGGACGTGTGGGGAGACGTGGACATCGAGGCGTGGTGCCGCCGCGTCAACTGCCGCCCCAGGGCCGACGCCGCGGTGCGCCGCCTCGTCGCCCGCGCGCAGGGCACGCTCCGGCGGCTCTCCGCCTACCGCGTCGGGGACGCCGCGCTCGCCTACGTCGCTGCCTCGTAAGTCGCGTTCCCCTTTGCCTCCCCTTTGTTGTTAACTTGGTCACTAAACATAGGGGACGAAAATTCTACCGTGCATCAATACTTGCAGAGTTGTGATATCTATTGGGGTAGAATTAGAGACTGTTTGGTTGCGTTGCACTATAAAAATCCACTCTTTACACTGGAAGCCGTGAATTTAGCAGCTCATTTCCCTCAACAGGTTCATATCCTAGGTTGGTACTTTTAGAAACAGTGAATTGAAACTCACAACCATGAATGTGTAGTTCATATCTCAAAGACATGTTCGGTTTCCCTATCTCTGTTGGCCTTCCAAGGCTTAGCCGTTATGTAAAGAATGGACTTTTTTCACTTTGTAACGCCTTGCTATGAATTAAGAGTGCAGAATTCTTGCACCTCCTTTTCTCTTCTAAAATAATACAAATATGTATGGAGGTATCAGATATGCTCTGTTTGTTCTCAGTTTGTGTTTCTTCATCACATTCATAGGTTGATGGTATACTACTCCCTCCGATCAATTTTAATTATTTGACGCCGGGAGAACTAAACTTAATTCTTCCAGTGTCAAATAAAAATGACTGCTGGAGGGAGTATCAGTTTAGATGCATCTTAGACATGTACTAAGTGTGAACACTGGTATACGACATTTTGGATGCACGCGTCTTACCATGACAGTAATTTTATCACTGGTAAGCATGTGACTTATTTCTAGATTTGAATGGATAGGAATATAATGCATCTGTAGAAATTCCAAAAATACATTAAAATTAAGGGCCATATACTCATAGCAAACCTCTTATAAACCCGTTTGTGATGCCAACATGCTATTGTTTTTTTAGGATAATAGATAAACTGGCCACGGTATCTAAGATAAGCCTCACTACGGTGCTCTATATTTATATATTTATAGTAGAAAACAATCTGAACTGTTGATCTCATTTGATCGAAGAGTTTAGATCTATTTATACTATCACCCTAATTAGTCGTAGTAGAAATGTGGAGATGCATTATTGTTAAAAAAAAGCGTAAAGGGGTATAATCATCATTTAACTATGACTAAATCATTTTTCCTTCTTTTTTTTGTTTTTTCATGGAATATGAGCGATACCAACGCAATGGTTGAGCACATATTGATCTAGCCGGGAAAAAAACATAAATGACAACGTTATCCATAATCACTGTATTAGTAAATTACTGATTTACCCTTAATTCTACTGGTATTATTATACTGGTGCCAGTAGAGAGCACCGAAGAATCGCTCATATAAGATGCACAAAGCCACAATCAATTATTACTATAGTTCTGCACCCTTTTCGAAAGATAAATCCCAGCAAGTTCAACAAGTAATAAAGAGAAACCCAAATTTTCAGCTTGTGCATATCCTGTTGCTATATCTTCACCTATGGCCATTAAATACCTCCATTGTCACCAACTTACAATTTAGCCAAATAACCCAACATAAAGCAGCCACCCCAATAAAAAA
The DNA here is from genome assembly GCA_000573905.2 of Oryza punctata. Classification (NCBI taxonomy): domain Eukaryota; kingdom Viridiplantae; phylum Streptophyta; class Magnoliopsida; order Poales; family Poaceae; genus Oryza; species Oryza punctata. Next base: position 20,414,629 of record CM002491.2, on the reverse strand, counting down.
ATGTTTCCTCAGCCCCACGTTGATCCCCGTCAACCAATTCCCAAAATTTGGGAATATGCTAATGCTATTGCTTTTGGTGCATGTATTGACTTATTAAACAATATAATATGTTTTGTTTTCTGCTGAATGCTGAGAACATGACGCCTAAATGAACTTCACTCCATCAGTCCATAATTGACATTTTCTTCTGTTACAGTGGGAAGTTGCTAAATGTGCTCCAAATCCCAATGAGCGAGATTTCTGATCAAGCTGTGAAGAAGCATGCCGAATGCCTCCCTGCGCTGAGAGTGCTGGACATCAGCAACTGCCTGAAGATCTCATCGAGTGGCATCGAAGCGCTAGGCCGACACTGCAAGCTGCTCGTTCAGCTGAAGAGGAACATGCCTCCTCCAGAAATTCCCCATGGTTACAATGCGGTGCCTAATGTGATCAACGACGAGGCCTTGGCAGTCGCGAACACCATGCCCATGCTCGAGCATCTCGAGCTTGCCTATGGCTTGTTCAGCGATATCGGACTTGGTGCCATCCTCACCAGGTGCCCTCGACTGCATACGCTTGACATACTTGGCTGCTGGAATGTCAGGCTTGAAGGTGACATTGAGGAGAGATGCTGTGCCCTGGAGACATTCAGGGAGCCATGGGAGCCTATGTACAGTGACTGCTCAAGTACTGGAAGCGATATTGACGACAATGATAGCGATAATTGACGAATTCAGTTAAGATCGTCAGGATACTTCACTGGTCATTTCAAGTTCTCGGCGTAATTCTGAGAGAGTTTTGGTTTGGCAGTCTACAGCTAGTCTGCAGCATCTGCCCTGCCCTTCACAACCTTATGGTCTACATGGCGCATTTTGTTCCTTTGGGACCCATACTACAGGTTCAGTTACCTTCTTATTGCTACTGATGATGCATATAAGCATACTGACCACTGGAAATCCAAGTAACAATAGAAAATAATGTTACTAGTACTGGTACTTGGTAGAAGATATCTGCCCTTACAAGAATTTGAAATTTTCACATTGTGAAGTTGTGATGATTGTGTTGTATGAGGAGACCAATTGAAAGGCTTACGCAAGAGAATGAGCTTTTTACTGTTTACTGAAGTTACTGTGTAAATTTCATATATTGCTGAGGTTATCTATGACCCAGAGCTTTTCTTTTCTTTTTCTTTCTTTTTGTTTGAGCGAGGGAGAGATAGGCATTTGTTAGCTTGATGCTGAACTGTTGCCCAATGCAACGGAGTCCACTTGGCACTAGTCCAACCTTTCCTTTTCACATCCAATTGTCCATTCAGCTATCCAGGAAAATAAAAGGAGAGAATAAAAAAAAGAACAATTTGTTGTCTGGCTCTCGATTCCTGCGTGGCGAATGACCCAATCAGAGAAGCAGAGCCCGTCAAGAACACCGTATACACAGCTCGCACGCGCCGCAACTACTATACACGCGATTCCACCGGAGCAGCCGAGAGCGCGGAGAGGGAGAGAAGGAGGCGGAGGGGGAGGAGGAGGAGGAGGCCATGGCGATGTGGGTGTTCGGGTACGGATCCCTTGTCTGGAACCCAGGCTTCGCGCACGACGCCCGCCTCGTCGGCTTCGTCAGGGACTACCGCCGCGTCTTCTACCAGGGTAAATTACTACTACCTGCTTGCGGTTGCATCTCGTCCAATTCCGCCCCGCGGTTTGTGCGCCTCTGTGTTGATCCCCTAATTCTCTTGGTTCTCCGGTCACCGCGGTGCGGACAGGGAGCACGGACCACAGGGGCACGCCGGAGTTCCCCGGGAGGACCGTCACGCTCGAGCACCAGCCCGGCGCCACATGCGTACCGCTTCTCTCTCATATGTTCTTCCTTTCTGTGCTACGCGACTTGCTAATCGTTAATCCTTGTGTTGAATTGAGCATGGATTTACATTATGCTTTAAGATGCTTTTTTTTTTTTTTTGGTTTGTTGTTATTGTTGTTGATATCTTTATTTCGGTACATCTGTGAAACTGAGGTACTGATCAGCCATGCTAGTAAGTAAGTAAGTATGAGTTTGTGTATCAGTTATCTGATGAAAACAATAATCAGATATGTAATTGTAATCTTGTATCCTGAGGTATTTAAGAAATGGGCTATAAGGGGAGACCTTTTTGCGGTAGTTTTTTTAGATAACGGAAATGGATTAAATATACGGGTTCTGTTGTAAAACACCCAACCATAAATTTGTTAAAAAAAAGGTAAAGATAAAAATAAATGAAAATAAGATACAAGGTGATGGGATAAATCTTCAACTCCCAATTATTATTGACTAGCTTTAAATCACATAGATTTTGTGGTAATGATAAAAGAGTGGCACTGAGACTCTTTTGCAGTCCAAATTAAAATGGTCATTAAGACACTGAGATCGGTCCGAAAGGTAGTAGAAATGGTGAAAAAGTAGCTGCCCTGTGATGCAAAATGGACTAATGATCTCATAGCTATTTGGCATCCTTTCCATGATCTTTTCCATCTTTTTATGTTGCTCTGCAGGCCAAGTAACCCTGTTCTCAGTGCATACACTGAATACGTGACTGAATCTCTCTATTTTACGATGTAGTGGGGAGTTGCTTACAAAATTTCAACGGAGCAAGATAAGCAGACAGCTCTGGAGGTAACTTTTCCAAGATGGTAGTTAGGTTTGTTTTGTTCAATGATACTGTGCCATACTATGCAGTTTGAACAGCTATTTCATGATTGGAAAGTCCTGATGTTGCTTATCTGTCACTCTGGAGTATTCAATAGTCCATTGGAATATACGGTTCAACTCATAAGTAGTAAGAAAAGCCAATATTGTCCCAAAGAATCATCTGAATGAACTCAGATAAATTTATCTAGATGACATGCCTCTTATGGCTGCCTGAGAACTGAAGTAGCAATACCTTGATCAGTGCTTTATAAACTGACTTTCAGTTGCTTACCTTGCTTCCATTGGCCATTTACCTTCAGATTTGAATTGCAGTATCTGGAAGTAAGAGAGAAGCAATATGATGAGAAGATTTACCTTGATTTGTATACGGTAAGATATGCATAATGAAATTATTCTCTTGTAGCAGAATATTTGATGTGCAATTACCTTATTGCTCATATATCTGGATCTGCAACAGGACTCTTCACCAAAAACACCAGCCGTCAAAAATGTGATGGTGTAAGTGATTTTCTGATCTTCTTTAAGACTAATCTTAAAATCAGTAGTGAAGTAGTATAAACTAATGTTTAATTGATGGAATGTCATTCATGACCAACAGATACTTAGCCACAACAAACAAGGAGAGCAACCAAAACTACCTTGGTCCTGCACCACTGGAAGAAATGGCTAAGTATAGCGCGTACTTAACTTGTAGTATTGTCATATTGCAACTTAATCTGAGGTAAATTTCCATAATAACTTGTGCTATGTATAGGCAAATTTTCCTAGCTGAAGGCCCAACTGGACCCAACAAAGAGTATCTGTTCAAACTCGAGGATGCGTTGAACAAAATAGGTAAGGTCATCATCTTTTTGTTGCCTTTTTATTCTGTAGAAGATTCTAATGTGTGCATCAATTTATATGTTCTTGGCAGGAGTTGTTGATCCACATGTCCAGGATCTGGCAAACGCTGTGCGCAAGTATTCAGACACTGCGCTATCTTCCTGAAGAACCGCATTTCCCTCCTCTTTGGGAGGGTAAAAATATCCTGAAGGAAGTTAGACCAATTCATGTTCAATTGCTCAAAACATCTTGAATCTTGTAAGATGTGGACAGCTTCTGCAGATATTCTTGTCCATCTGTAGATGGCAGTAGAAAAATCTGCAATTGGGATTTAAGTTGGGGTATGAAAACTGCCAAATTATTGCGTTGGGAATGAAACCCTTTTTTACTTTCAAAACAAGAGTGTTCTCTGTTTCTCTTATATTGAAGCACAATCTCTGTGCATGGTCTAGTTAGCTGCAGACTTGATCACTTGACCATGCTTTGTCGTATAAAATGTTTTATGATTCAAGCTAATCACGCACCTCTGAACATCCAAATAATCTGTTGCTGAGCACTAACTATATCAGGCCATAAAGCCAGCCACGATGATGATGATGCAGGGTTTACAAGATGCTACTGACGAAATCTTATCGCAGGGCGCCACAGGGGGACTGGACGAAGGTGACCCTGCCGCGGCGCAGGTTGTAGAGCACCTGCATGTTCTGCTGCTGGAAGTTGCCGAGGATAGAGACGCTGCCCTCCTCCGCCCTCCCCACCATCAGGCACATCATCCCGCTCTCCCTGTCCTCCGCGAACAGCCGCGCCTTGTCCAGCCGGAGCCACCTCCCGTCGAACGCCAGCGACACCGGCGGCACGTACACCCGGTCGAACGCCACGCCGTCGGGCAGGATGAAGCACAGGTCGAGGCCCAGGCTGGACCCCGTCCCGCGCGGCAGCCGGATCTCCTCCTCCAGGTCGTCCGCCAGCTCGTCGTACAGCGACGCCTCCAGGAACGTGATCGTCGACGCGATGTCGATGATCATCCCGTACCTGTTCGCGTCGCCCACGACCGCCGTCGCGTTCGGCGAGGGCGTCGGCGCCGGCGCCGGCGCCGTCGTCTTCGTCGTCAGGGACGACACCCTATCGCCGATGAGCAGGCCGTCGAGGTTGAGGTAGTAGTAGGACGGGTACCGCGGGTCCCGTCTCATCGGAACGGCGATCCGGTTGGTGCCGTTGCGGGCGGCGTCGGCGTCGGCGCCGAGGACGAGCTTCCCGGGGATCCTCGACGCCGGCGGGGGCAGGCAGTACGTGAACCTCCGCACCGAGAGCTGGGACACCAGCGAGAGTGGGCCGCGGCCGAGGCCGACCACACCGGACGCCTGCGGGGGCGGGGCGCCGCCGGTGCTGGAGGTGCTGCAGCCGAAGGCGACGCCGCGGAACGCGTCCTCGCCGATGACCAGCTTGTCGACGGCCAGGGTGCCCTCCGTCGTGGCGTTGCCGCTGTACGTGTAGGTGTACTGGCACGACTCGTCGTCGTCGTGGCCGCACCGGTGCGCGTCCAGCTCGTCGCACGTGTCGCTGCTGCACGGCAGCGCGGCGTAGGTGGAGGACACCCTGGGGTTGAACAAGGGGTCGACCTGGTGGTAGCAGCTCGCGCAGGGCTGGCACTGCGTCCAGATGAGGTCGCTGGCGGTGTCGATGGCCGCCGTGAACTTGTACGGCGGCGTGCCGATGCCGAGCTTCACTAGGTACTCGCCGCCGGCCGGCATGATGGGCGTCTCGGCCACGACGGCCTTGCGCGCGCTGGCCGCCTCGCCGCGCGCCATGCTGATGCCGGCCAGCCGGTACCGGCTGCGCTGGATGGCGCGCCGCAGGAGCTCATGCTCCGTGAGGTTTGCAGCGTCGGCCGCCGAGGCGTCGACGCTGGCGAGCTCGAGGCGGAAGGATCTCGACGGCGCGCACGACGCCGGGAGGCCGGGGAGCGCGAGGAGCAGCAGCAACACGGCGGCGTTCATCGTTGCGGCGTGGCAGTGGCTTGGCCAGTGTGGGTGAGCGCGAACTGGTTCAACTGCCGGCGTTACGCATGTGGGCCGGCGTCGCTTGGACGGATGAAATGGGCTAAGTAAACGAGGATGACCTCTATAAATACGAGTTGTTGTGGATGGTTTTGGGAGCACAGAAAGGTGGTGGTGGTACAGGAAAGATGAACTGGTTGAGAGTAGTAGCAAATGGGCATATGGCATGGCATCCTTGTGTTCTTTGCACGGTGTGTGTGTGTGTGTGTGTGTGTTTTTTTTGGTACGGTGTTAGAGGAAATAGTTTATGTAGTGGTATACCAGCGATCAGGAGCAGCATTCTATCCCTTTCATCGATGAAAGACAGTTTCCCAATCTATCTATTATATTATTGGGATAGCTTAAAAAACCACCACGTTCGAAGAAGAGTTCAAATAAAAATACAATTTAAAAAATAACTAAAACTCGGAATTAAAAATAAGCAATATTGAAAGAGTAGTCCATATTAAAACCTAATACGTGTTTAATCAAAATTCAAAATAATAAATAAATAAATTTATGAAATTAAGAAAGAAAAAGAAGAGTTCATTTAGGAATACAATTTTGAAATAACTAAAATTCATAATAAAAAAATATTGAAACAACAATTAATCCATCTATAACACAACACGAGATTAATTAGAATCTGAAATAAAAAATAAAATAAATTCAAAAATTAGAAAAATAAAAATAAGAGTTCAACTAGAAATATAATTTATAAATAAATAAAATTCGTAATAGAAAATAAAGACTATTGAAAGAATAGACCATCTAAAACATATGACGAGATTAATTAAAATTCGAAATAACAAATAAAATAAATTTCAAAAGTAGAAAAATAATTATATGAGTTCATGTAGGAAAAAAAATTTACAAATAAAAAATATTAAAATGCAAAATATGAATTTTTTGAAAAGAATAGTTCATCTAGAACACAACGATATCGGATGATAATAAAGAGGGGAAAAATAATAGACCCGTAAAGGAGTAAAGTAGTGGCAGTTGATGGGACATATAAAAACTATAAACATGTAAACAAAACCCAAAATAGAATCCCAATAACAATTAAGAGGAGGGACGACGGACAAGCCATTAAGCAGCACGGTCGCGGCGGTTGGCGGGATTCTAGAAAGTAAAAAAATAAACCCCAATGATAATCATATTCAGTTTTTAAAATATCAATGATGATAAAGAGGAGAAAGCAGGCGGGTCACAGAGGAATACAGTGGCAAAACCGCTGACAGTTTAGTTGGACTTTTAAAAAGTAAAAAGTAACTAAACGATAATTATATTTGATTTTTAAAATCCCAATGATAATAAAGAGATGAGGTGGTGGAGGGACCGTAGAGGAGTACAGTGACGGTGTTTGACGGAACTTTAAAAAATTTATAGAAACAAAATCCAACAAGATAATGAACTCTAAAAACTAAAAGATCTAATTTTTAAAGGTTTGTTAGAAAATAAATAGAAATAGTGATAGATCAACAATCGAATAAAGACTTGACAAATGAGTAAGGGTAACTACTGAAGCGACTATTAAAAACTATAAAATTAGAAATACGTGGATGATAAAGTTCGGTGTTTCAAAATCCTAAGATAACGAGATAGATATTTAACAAGTTTTAAGTAAAATTATATGTAAAAAATAAATAATTTTATATGGGTGCTAGCCGTACAATTGCGTGACCCTCTCAGCTGGTTTACTTGATGCACCATAATATTCTGAGTGTTGGAGAGAATTATGTTAGCCCGTGTTTTTTTTTTGGGTACAGATACAAGCTCAACGGTAGCAGGAGATGCCCAACGTACTGTCCTGACTAGTACCGAGCAAGTTTCTCTAGTTATTTCCATGTTCAATCCATCACAAAGAGGCATTATTTACACCCGAAGGCTCTACGGCTCGAGCCACGCGGACCGCGACGGAACGGGAGATGCGCGATGCGCGGCGCCGCGGCGGTAGCGTTTTCCTTTTTTTTTTTCCAGTGCTGATGCTGGGCCGGTTGCAAAGGCGAGACGCCAACGTGGAAGCGGAATAAGTTCATCTCAAGTCTCTTAACTTATCAACGAATCCGATTTTCATTCTCCAATCTTGAATTATCAAAACCGGTGCAAAATAAGTCCCAAAACGGTTTGGACAGTGGTTTCACCCGACGTGGCACAAACGTGACTAATTTGACTCGATCTTTATCTAACGTGGCATTTGACGTGGCACGTGAAGCAAAATTTAACAATTAAAAAATAAAACAAAATATATGGGTCCACATATCAGTCAAATAATAAAATTTAAAAAATCGTTGCACCCACATGTCAGTGGACCCACTTCCTCCACCTCATCCCCTCTCTTCTCTATCCATAGGAATTCACCGAAGAACGGGGGAAGCCGATCTGGTGGAGGGTATCACCGTAGAGGACGGTGGACATGGCCGCCGACGAGGAGGACGCTCACGGCACCGGAGACGCGGTAAGAAGGGAGCGGCGGGGGAGGTGACATCGGGGCGTGCTCATCACGGTCGGCGAGCGCGGCGCGTGCACAGCGGACTGAGGAAGGCAACAGGTACAACGACGAGAGGAGGTGGAGCGCGAATCAGGACAGCAGACAACGGCGGCAGAGCCGATCGAGGTCGTGCAGCGTGACCCCAGCGTCGAGGTGCGCGACGATGGCAGCCGCGTCCCCCCACCAGCCAACGCATGGAGGAGCAGCGGCACAGGCGGTCATCGTCGCTGGAGTTGGCACAGAAGAGGGGGGAGTCCTCGTCATCGTGGTCGTCCTGGTTAAGGGGAAGAGTGGAGAAGGAGAAGGGGAGTAGGATGGGCAGCGCTCGGAGTAGAGCGGCGGAGCAGGCCGACTTCCACTGCAACTGCTTCTCGTCGCAACGGATCACCGCGGACCCTCCTCACCGGCCATCCCACTCGAACGCGACGGTGGCCACTGTTTTCTCGCTTCTCCAACGGCCGCCACCACTGAGGTCATCGAGGTAGGAGGCTGAAGAGGATGGCACCACTCCTAGCCCTGCTGGCTGCCGCAACATCGTGCAAGGAGGATTCTGAGCGCCACCCCTGGCCTCGCCGTCCGTCGCGCTAAAGAAGAGGCGGCTCGCTATGTAGATAAAGAGGAGTGTGGGGTCTCAGTGTTTTTTGTATAACTGGTATGTGGGCCCTATATTTTAATAATTTTTAGTTTTCATATTTTGCTTTCAATGCCACATCACTACCATGTAGGACGAGGACCAAGTTAAACCAGCCATGTAAGCGTCACGTCAGCCAAAACCGTCATCTAAACCACCGAGGGATCTCATATGCACCGGTTTTGATAGTTGAGGGACCCGTTGTATCTAATTTTCCGGTCGGAGGATGAAAATCGGATTCGTTTACAAGTTAAGGGACCTTAGATAAACTTATTCCATGCGGAAGCGCCTCCTCCGTAGGTCGCACAAGGCCACTGCTCGAGAGAGTTCTATGGGTCGTGCGAATGGGCTGCTGGGAACTAATATGGAACATGGCGGCCTCGCCGGGGTGGACTGATGTTTAGTGTCATATGTGGGGGAATAAGTTCACTTTGACTCCCTCAAATATAGTCCTAATCTAATTTGTATCCCTTAACCACAATACTAGATATCTTAACCCTTCAACTATCAAAACCTGTGTAATTTGACTCTCTCGGCTGTTTTGAAGGTGGTATTCATTGACGTGGCATCCCAATCATCAAAAGAAATAAAAAATAAAGTGGGATCCACCGGTCATATTCCACTCTCTCTCCCTCTCGTTCTTTCTCCAACCACTATCTCTCCCCAATATTTTTTTCGGTGGCAGCAGGGGATAAAAGGTTGAGTGCAGGGCAGTGGATGGCGGCAACCTAACGTAGTTGCTACGTGGAGTGATCGCCCTGAGCACCGACGAGGAGCGGCGGTCGGCGACTGCAGGACAGCGGTGGCAAATCGATGGGGGCGCGGCGTGGAGCGGCCGCCTGATGTGATCGTTGCGGCGGAGACGACGATGGCTCGGTGGAAGGCATCGGCCGTCGGGTGAGATGGGAAGCATGCTCCATGTCGCTGCTGTTCCACGCTGACACTCCTCGTCTCCGCTCCACGTTGTTGGTGGAAGGCATCTACGGTGACTGCTCCTCGTCCCCACTCCACTTTGTCAGTGGAAGGCGTCAGTGGTGACCCTTGGCGCTCCAATACGGGGAGGACACGGGGGGGCTAAGGATGGGGATGCAAAAAGCGCCCAATGGCCATGGCGGACGAGCAGAACCAACGCCACTTTTCCCCTTCGCCTGGTATGCCACTAGGACGAATGGAGCGAGCTCTTCACGGCACAGAGGATTTTCTTCACGTGGTGTCTTCCGCTGCCTCTAGGAAGAGAGATGGAGGAGAGAGGAGAGAGAAAAGAAAGAGAAGGAAAAAGAGGAGTAGGCACTAACACATGGGCCTATTGATGCAAAAAAACACACACTGGCCTAAGAGATTTTCTTTACTCTAGTGCAGGTCCAAAACTTGCTTTCAGGTGAAGGGCGTGCCAGTTGATTTGATACTGCAATCAACAAGATGAAACATGCAAGTTTTATTAGTAAACGATAATACATCGGCTGGGAAGCTGATGTCATATTGTGATGAAACCTAGCCGATGCAGTGTAAGGTGAATCAATTGTAAGGCATATTCAATAACAGAAGGTGAATCAATTGTAAGGCATATTCAATAACAGATCAACCCTAAACTTAGTCCATCGGCTGTAAATACTAATATTATATAATCTATAAATCAATATTACTTTAGAAATCAATAATTGGGATATATCGGATTTAACCGAGACAGTATAAATTGCCCAAGTCTAAAATAACATGAAATAACAATTATACATATTCATATTCTAGCCGATATCCAGATTTAAGTATGTATCGGCTATAGCTCCGATACTACCTTATATTAGGATATTCTCATGCAACAAATATTTCTAACTACCATCAATCAGATTGGTGGTAAGTCCAATATATTTATATTAGATTAGATCCTGATATAAGGGGCAGATATAGCATATTAAACAAAACATAAAACTATGTAAAACAACTATAACAGGTAAGATCTGAAAGGGTCAATTAGGCCTAGAGGCGGGGTGAATAGGCTAATTCAAAAACTCAAGTAAATGCGGAAGTAGGGATTTTCGGAATTTTCGAAAATAGCAGAGTATGCGCAATTCGAACTAAACTCTAGATCGAGCTGCCCACAACAAGAATATGCTAGCACAGGCAGCAACTAGTCCTATAGCGGCACAATCAAGCAAAGCTAGAGGAGTAAGAAAAAGGATATCACTAAAGTTGTAGCAAGATAAGTTGTTCCCGGAGTTCAAATCCTTGAGGGGATTCTACTCTCCGTTGAGGAGCTCACAAAGAACCGGGTCTTCGCTAACCCTTTCCTCAAGAGGTTGCACAGAGTACTCCTCCTTCCACTAATGGTATCTCTTCCCTTTCGGAGGTGAGATCCGACCTTCACAAACTTCTCCCGGCCAACCACACATAGATCGGTGGCTCGGCAGTGACACCTAGCCGCCTAGGAGTCCTCAACCTCCAAGAGTAGCAAATGATGCAAAGAACTCCCGGAGATGATGCAAGTGCTCACAAATCTTCACGAAGCCAACAACAAGCACTCACACAAACTTGAATCCATAACTCTCACACAAACACCAAATCCGAATCGAGCATGGGTGAGAAGGGAAACAAGAAAGCAAGGATCAAAAGTGAATCACGAGATGAACAAGCCAAGGGCACAAAAATATCCAATGTGACCAGCAGCCCTCACAAGTAGAGAGAGTGGGTTATTTATAGCACAGCTCCAGATTTGCCTGTTATGCACAATAATTGCATTTTTCGAAAATCCCAAAAATTAATTTCGGACATATCCGAAAATTTCTAGATCAACGAAACAGTGAAGTCAACTGAAGATTTTTTGGAGATTCCGAAAACTTTTCGGACAAGTCCGAAAATTTCCAGAATCAAAACAACCTTCTGGATATTTTTCGAAAATTCTGAAAATTCCTTTCGGATAAGTCCGAAAATTTCCAGAAACATTTTTTCGTTCGCAGACATTTTCGGAAATTTCGAAAATCGATTTTGGACAACTCTAGAAATTTACAGAAACTTATTGACTTCACTACTATTTTCGGATGTTCCAAAAAGTAGTTTCGGACAAGTCCGAAAATTTATAGAACCTTATTTTGCTCCTCGGTCATTTTCGGAAATTCCAAAAATCACTTTCGGATAACTCCAAAAATTTCGAGAAGCCAAAATTGGTTCTGTCTATTTTCGGAAATTCCGAAAATCGATTTCGGACAACTCCGAAAATTTCCAAAACACAGAAACTGAGGAGAAACAGTTTTCTAAAATTTATTTTGAGCACATTCATCACTCCTCATATGTCAATGTATCATCCCTCTTAATAGTGCGATTTTCCTAATGATCCAAAGAAATGAAAATATACAATACAACCTTTGATCATTGGCGCAACTCATGATTTTGTCGCATTCGTTGAGTTATGCATTACGCTACAAATCGTCACGTACTAACAATCTTTCACATTCACTTAAATAAAATTGTTAGTCCTCTCTAATCTCATTGTCATTAATCATCAAAACAATTAGGGGCCTAGATGCACTTTCAAGATTGGCTGAAACCCCGATACTATCCTTATTAACAACCATAAAGCAGGCTAGAGATTATGATTCTAAACATGACTTAATAGATCAAACTTAACTGATGCAGCATTACGTATAAGAAGAAGCATAATATCTAGACAATCAAGCCGATGGTTTTTTTAGGATGGTGGATATATTATATAATCTAAGTCAACAAGTCAATATAGCTGTTATCGATAAAAACCCAAGATAGGGATCAGCCGATGCAAGTAGAATGCAATGTCAATCTAGATTATATAATATATATGATAAGTTGGAGATTCACAAAATAGAATTAGAGTGTCATAAAGATGTAAGCACTAATTCCAATAATGCAAACCGCCATAACAAGCTTTACCTCTTCGCCGAAGATCGAAACCGATGCAACTCGACTCGTGTCGGTGTCCTGGGCCCAGGGGTATGTCGACTATGGGCTTGAGGCGGCCCCGTCCGTCCACGTGGCCACCCCCCGAGGGGAGAGAAGGCCTGAGGACGACGTGGTAGCTGCCCTCCCATGGCACGCTACCCCCTCGGGGGAAGATCCAGCAGGGGTTGGGCTCCCCCGACCCCCTCGGGCCGTCGCCACGTGCCACCAGTGGGTGAGCAATCACCTACCCGCATTAAATGACGGTGCAGGCATAGTGCGCCTGCGTCGCGCGCGTGCTGCATCTATTGTGAAGCGACGCACACGCATCTGACATCGGTCACCGTCGGCGGACCGGCGTGAGACCGGTGCGAATGACCGATGGGACGGCGTACAGTGTCGCGCATGCCGGTGCACGCGCGGTAGGTATGATACGCTTCTCAATGAAGCTGCACCAAGATCGTAAGGGCCGATCCAGCTCGTACGCCATGTCAAGGTTGGTGCGTCAGGTCTAATCACCTGGCGCACCGCACGGGTTACGGTGGACTGCCGGATCCCAGCTGTTTAATGGAGAATGACGTGCTGAGCCGACCGCCATGATGGGCGGTCTGATCGACGCCATACCGGATCTACAGGAGCGGAAGACTTCCACTCCAAGCCACGGCATAGACTTCATCTGTAAAATATTTTACTCCTTTCTCTCTAGAAAACCGCCTATCTGGCCCCTGTGGTGTCCCCTTGAGATATAAAAGGAGGCCCAGGCCTAGAGAAAAGGGGTTGGATTCTTCTTTCCGTTTCTTCTCGCTGGGTTGCGGCTAGCTGAGGCCAACCCCGGCGAGCTAGAATCCTCATACACATAATCCACCACACAGGAGTAGGGTATTACGCCTCATCAGCGGCCCGAACCTGTATACTTGCTCGTGTGTCACCGTCCTCTGACAGGCGATCTCGATCCTCGCCGGCCTCACCGGAGCCGGGCCTAAGGAGGCCTCTTTCACGCGCCCTGGGCCGAACTCAAAAAGGGGGTCCGCACAGTCCCCCGCTGCGGAGTTTTCCATCCGACAGCTGGCGCGCCAGGTAGGGCGCGTAAATGCTTCCTTGACTTTACGCTCCTTGCGTGATTGCCAAGCTTCACCGAGTCAGCCCTATGGCTGAAGAGGCGGTGCTCCACACCCCCACACTGAGCGCGGGCGATGACGGCGAGGAATTGCATCCTCGTCGTCAGACGCGCGTTCCGTCGCCGCCTCCTCGCCAGAGCCCTGGACGGGAGTGGGCGCCCGAGGAGCCGGAGGGCTCTGCCGCCTCCCAGCAGCCCAGCGACGAGCGACGGCGTTGCTCCAAGGGGCACCGCCGACTGGCCTACGGTGACGGTGGCACTCCTCAAGGTGCCCTCCAGGCGGCAGGGGCGCTCCTGCGCCATCCGCCCATCGCTGCAGACCCAGAGGCCCCCGTCCAGCGTTGGCTGGACGATGTGGCCGACCTGGTCAAGGTGGCACACCAGCAGCTGGACGTCGGCGGCCGCCCATCGGCGGCCGGGTCGTCCGGCACCGCAACTGCATCCTCTTCGTCTGCAAGACGAAGAGCGCAGCGAGCGGCGGCGCACGCACGCCGCGCGCCCTCATCACCCTCGTTGACGCCTACGACCACTCGCGGGTGTCACGAGAGCTTATATGGCGAGCCGGATGCCCGGCTCAGCATCGAGTGCCGGCGCGATGAGCGTCGTGCCACCCAACGGGAGAGGGTGCCGCGTCCACGGCCACCGCGCGCCCTAGCGGCCATAGAGGTTGGCCCCCCGTTTGCCCCGTCGTTGGGGCTGGATGCCGTGCCTTTGTGGCGAGCCTTCGGAGTGTCCGATGGCCTCCAAAGTTCCGGCCCAGCATCCCGGAGAAGTACGACGGTAGCGTCAACCCCATCGAGTTCCTCCAGATCTAAACGACTGGGATCGAGGCGGCGGGGGGTGATGGTGAACTACTTCCCCATGGCCCTAAAAGGTCAAGCGCGGGGTTGGCTCATGAATCTGCCACCCGCTTCGGTCCACTCCTGGGAGGATCTGTGCCAGCAGTTCACCACGAACTTTCACGGCACGTCTCCACGCCCAGGAGAGGAAGCCGACTTGCACGCAGTGCAGCGGAGGGACGGAGAGTCCCTCCGGTCATATATCCAGCGGTTCTGCCAGGTCCGCAACACCATCCCGTGTATCCCCGCGCACGCGGTGATATACGCGTTTAGGGGAGGCGTGCGGCACAACCGCATGCTGGAGAAGATCGCCTCCAAGGAGCCCCAGACTACCGCACAACTCTTTGCGCTCGCGGACTGCGTGGCCCGTAAAGAGGAGGCGTGGACCTGGAACTCCTCCGGCTCTAGCGCGGCGACTACGGCTATCCTCGGGTCTACCGCCCATCCTGGGCAGCAAGAGAGGAGGAAGAAGAGGAGGACTACCCGCTCCAGCGACGAGGGGCACGTCGTCGCCGCTGAGGATGCCCCGCGGCCCCCGCGTAAGGGGAAGGCTGCGGAGGGCAGCAAGAAGAGCCCTGCTGCCCCTGGTCGAGAGCGCCATGTTGGCAAATGGTGCTCCGTGCACGACACCTCCCTCCACGGCCTCACAGAGTGCCGCGCGGTCAAGGGATTGGCCGAGCGCGTCAAGAAGTGGGGGAAGGAGCGGGGTCAAGAGTGCCGTGAGGGCCAGAACCTCACGGCCCCTACCCGCGATCGGCGAAGTGAGGCCAAGAAAAAGGCCCCCGCCAACGATGATGACGACGACGACTTAGGCTTTCAGGAGCCTGAGGCCACCGTCGCCACCATGGATAGGGGAGCGTGCGCTCACGCTTCCCGCCGCAGCTTCAAGACCATGAAGCGCGAGCTTCTGGCTGTGGTCCCCACCCACGAGGCCACACGGCGGGCCAGGTGGTTGGAGATCCCTCTCACCTTCGACCAAACCGACCACGCTCCGTGCGTGGCCAGGGGTGGGCAAATCGCAATGGTGGTCTCTCCCACCGTTTGCAATGTCAAGTTGAGGCGCGTCCTGATAGACGGTGGCGCCGCCCTCAACATCCTTTCCCCCACGACCTATGACCTCATCAAGGTCCCGGGGATGAAGCTCCTGCCGTCTCTGCCGATCATCGGCATGACGCCGGGGCACACATGGCCTCGAGGTCACATCGACCTCCCGGTCACTTTCGGTGGCCCCGACTACTTCCGCACCGAGCGGATAGACTTCGATGTGGTGGACCTCTATCTGCCCTACAACGCGGTCCTGGGGAGACCCGCGTTGGTGAATTTCATGGCGGCCACCCACTACGCCTGCCTCCAGATGAAGATACCGGGCCCGCGCGGCCCCATCACCATCAACGGCGATCT
The DNA here is from genome assembly GCA_000573905.2 of Oryza punctata. Classification (NCBI taxonomy): domain Eukaryota; kingdom Viridiplantae; phylum Streptophyta; class Magnoliopsida; order Poales; family Poaceae; genus Oryza; species Oryza punctata. The sequence continues at coordinate 20,398,722 of CM002491.2, read as the reverse complement.
CAAGATCGCGCTGGCTTGCGCAGAGCAGCGCGCAAGCGACCTCGCCGCGGTCCCAAAGCCCGTAGGCGGTGACGAGGAGCATGGCGCCTCCTCGTCTCACGCCCCGAGGAAGCAGATGACCCCAGGCGACGAGGTCCACATCAAGGAGGTGGCGCTGGCCGGCGACCCGTCCAAGACCGTCAAGATCGGCGGTCAGCTGGACGACAAATAGGGAGACGCGCTCGTCTCCTTCCTGTGGGCAAACGCTGACGTCTTCGCATGGAAGCCGTCAGACATGCCCGGGGTCCCAGGGAGGTGATCGAGCACCGTGTAGCCGTACGACCGGGCGCAAGGCCTGTCCGGCAGAAAGTGCGGCGGCAGGGCCCCGAGCGCCAAGCCTTCATCCGTGAGGAGGTGGCGCGCTTGCTGGAGGCCGGATTCATCCGGGAAGTCATCCATCCGGAGTGGCTAGCAAAGCCGGTCGTCGTCCCCAAGGCGAACGGCAAGCTCCGGATGTGCATCGACTACACCGACCTCAAGAAGGCATGTCCTAAGGACCCTTATCGCCTACCACGCATAGATCAAATTGTCGACTCCACCGCGGGGTGCGACCTTTTATGCTTTCTAGATGCCTACTCCGAGTATCATCAGATTCGCATGGCTAGGGTTGATGAGGAAAAAAACTGCGTTCATTACTCCTTTAGCCACATACTGTTATACAACTATGCCTTTCGGTTTAAGGAATGCAGGCCCTACTTTTCAGCGTACTACTCCTATCACTTTGGGTAGTCAAGTAGGGCGTAACATTGAGGCGTATGTCGATGACCTGGTTGTGAAGACGCGCAACCAGGAGACACTCCTCTCGGATCTAGCAGAGACTTTCGAGAGTCTCCGCTCTACCCGCATGCAGCTGAACTCCGAAAAGTGTGTGTTCGACGTGCCGGCGGGCAAGCTTCTCGGGTTCTTGGTCTCGGCCCGAGGCATAGAGGCCAACCCCGAGAAAATTAGCGCGATAAACGGGATGTGCCCCCCAGCAAGCTTAGGGATATCCAGTGCGTCACAGGATGCATGGCCGCCCTTAGCCGATTCATATCGAGGTTGGGAGAGAAGGCGTTGCCCCTATTTAAGCTCCTCAAGCGCTCCGGGCCGTTCCGGTGGACGGAGGAAGCTGAGCAAGCCCTCGACCAATTGAAGGCGTACCTCAGCTCCCCCCCGGTCCTAGTCGCCCCCGAGCCAGAGGAGCCGCTGCTGCTCTACTTGGCTGTGACCCCACAGGTAGTTAGCGCAGCGCTGGTGGTGGAGCGCGCCGAGGACTGCCCTCGACCCGTGCCCCACCGACCCATGGTGGCACAGCCCGGGACAGAGGAGGACGCGGGAGCCCGTCAGTCAGGAGAGGGCCCTCGGCCCCCCCAAGCTGACGATGGCCCTGCGACCCCTCTCCAGGCAGCGTTAGAGGCCCCCGGACCCCAGGAAGGCCCCGAGGCCACTAGGGGAAGGAGCAGCCCGACGACACCTGACCCCGAGGCTACCAGCGTGGAGGGGAAGAGGGCCCATGATGGCCCCTCCCAACATTCCCACGTGGGGCCCGATGCCCGCGGCGATGAAACTAGGCCCCGCCGAAAGGTGCAGCGGCAGGTTTAGTTCGTTAGCGAGGCGTTACGGGATGCAAAGACTCGGTATCCTCAGGCCCAGAAATTGCTCTACGCAGTCCTGGTGGCCTCGAGGAAATTGTGCCATTATTTCCAAGCGCACCGGGTCACGGTGGTAACGTCCTACCCTCTCAGGCAAATTCTTCGGAACCGAGAGGGGACAAGACGAGTGGTCAAATGGGCCATTAAACTCTCTGAGTTCGATCTCCACTTTGAACCACGCCACGCGATTAAGAGTTAGGCCCTCGCCGACTTTGTGGCAGAGTGGAGCCCGACCCCCGAACCTGATCTCAAGTTCCCCGAGCCCGAGATCGGAGCGGATCCCGCGCAACAGGCTGCCAGCCCGAATTGGGTGATGCAGTTTGATGGCTCGCTCGCCCTCCAAGGGGCTGGCGCTGGGGTCACTCTGACCTCACCAAACGGGGACACCCTCAAATACTTGGCTCGCCTAGATTTTCGGGCAACCAACAATATGGCGGAGTACGAGGGACTCCTCGCGGGACTCAGAGCGGGGACAGGAATGGGGATCCACTGCCTCCTGGTTCTAGGTGACTCTCAGTTGGTCGTGAACCAAGTCTCCAAGGAGTACCGCTGCTCCGACCCGCAAATGGAAGCCTACGTCCGCGAGGTGCGGCGTATGGAGCGCCACTTTGACGGGTTTGAACTACGGCACGTGCCCAGGCGAGACAACACGCTCGCCGACGAGCTGTCGCGCCTCGCCTCGTCACGCACCACAACCCCACCGGGTGCCTTTGAAGAATGGCTCACCCAGCCGTCAGCGCGTCCTGATTCCCCGGGGGACTCAGATGCTGCCACGCTTACCCCCACGCCCGAAGTAGTCCGGGTGTCGGGGCCCGAAGGGGTCGAACCCGACCCCCCAAGACAAATTGCCTGGATGACTGAGATTCAGGCCTTCCTAAAAAATGAGACTCTCCCCGAGGATCGCGAAGGGAGCAAACGCGTCATTCGCATCTCCAAGAGGTACGTGCTGGTAGAGGGGGCCCTCTACCGGCGCGGCGCCAACGGAGTCCTCAAATGCATCCCTCGGGACCATGGCATCGAGCTCCTCGCCGATGTCCATGAAGGCGAGTGCGTAGCCCATTCCGTCTCGCTCACCTTGGTCGGCAAGGCCTTCTGGCAGGGTTTCTACTAGCCAACAGTGCTCCAGGACGCGGCCGATCTGGTCAGGCGATGCCGAGAGTGCCAATTCCACGCCAAGCAAATGCATCTGCCGGCCCAGGCCCTCCAGACCATCCCGCTCTCATAGCCCTTTACGGTCTGGGGGCTAGATATCTTGGGTCCATTCAAGAAGGCGTTGGGAGGATATGAGTACCTCTACGTCGCCATCGACAAGTTCACCAAATGGCCCGAGGTTTACCCGGTCATCAAGATCGACAAGCACTCGGCACTCAAATTCATCAAGGGCATCACTGCCCGGTTCGGGGTGCCCAACCGTATCATTACGAACAATGGCACCCAGTTCACAAGTGAACTGTTTGGCGACTACTGCGAAGACATGGGCATCAAGCTCTGCTTCGCCTCACCCGCCCACCCAAAGAGCAATGGTCAAGTTGAGCGCGCCAATGTGGAAATCCTCAAGGGCCTCAAGACCAAGACATACAACATCCTCAAGAAACACGGTGACTTGTGGATCGACGAGCTACCAGCGATGCTATGGGCCAACCGGACGACCCCGAGCTGCGCCACAGGAGAAACACCTTTCTTCCTGGTTTACGGCGCGGAGGCGGTCCTCCCATCCGAGCTCACCCTGGAGTTTCCACGAGCAGCCCTGTACAACGAGGCAAATCAAGAGCTCCTCCGACAGGACGACCTCGACTACCTCGAAGAACGAAGGCGGTGAGCCGTCCTCCGGGCTGCGCGCTCCAGCAGAGCCTAAGGCGCTACCATCAGCGCCATGTCCGGGCCCGATCGCTCCACATAAACGATCTCATCCTGCGCCGCGTCCAAACGCGTGCTGGACTGAGCAAACTCTCACACATGTGGGAGGGGCCGTTTATAGTGATCGGTGTCCCCCGGCCGGGTTCAGTCAGGCTGGCCATGGAAGACGGCACAAAGCTGCCCAATCCATGGAACATCGAACACCTTCGTCGCCTCTATCCATAGAGGAGTCGCTGTGTTGTACCTCGGGCTCGGGCCAACCCCGCGCGCCCCCCTCGGGCACGACAAAGTTGGCCGGGGGCTCCCACTATCAATATATCTCTTTCGTATCCATTTCACAACAGCTTTATATCCGGTCCAATCGTGTTTTTCCCTTACAGGTTTTTGTTAAGTGTTTTCGTCTTACTCGGGACGGTCGCGTTCCCGTCGCTCCTAAGTGGTTCGCGCCGCCTAGACGCCAACGGGGCCCAGAGCGAGCCGTGCCCCGAGGCATGTTGAACTCCGGGGGAACTCGCCAATGGCCCACAATCGGGTCCGCACTTACCCCGGTCATCATGCTCTCGGCCTGGCCAGTCTCGACATGTGGAACTCCCCAAGTGCTCTAGTCCCGGTTCCTATCACTTAGGGGCGCGGCCCGAACCCGAGCCCCCGTTTAAGGCGAAACACCGAACAAACCGGCAAGGGAAGAAACACTTGGATCACACATACAAGATATCAAACTAATATTCGAACCATGACATATTTCATTTCAGGAAATCAAAATCAGACTTGAAACGAGATGTTGTTAATTACAAGATCCCCCTCCCCTGGGGGCTGAATATGTACAACTACGAGCAAAAAGAAGAAAAAGGTGAAGGGGCGATGCCCGCAGGCCTTGTCTTGTGGGGTTACGCCTCGCCACCGTCGCTGTTGCCGTCCTCGGCCTCATTGTTGTCGGCGGCGGCGTCGTCGGAGGCGGGCGGCATAGAGAATCGAGGGGCCATCCCCTTGAAGGCGCTAACGACTTTCCGGGTGACCTCTCGGACATGGGCACGGGCCGCCACCTCGGTCCCCGGTGGGAAGTCATCGAAGACCCCCCACGGGTTAAACCCCAGGTCGCGGGCCTGGCAGCTGGCCAGCACCAGCTCCACGGCCCCCTCGGCAAGGCCCTTCGAGGAGGCCTTTATGGTCTCCTTGACCTCGTCCGTGAGCCCCTTGAGGTTCGCGGCCACAACGGCTACGCGGTGGGCGATCCCGGCCGGCGTGTTGCCGAGCTTGTAGGCCTCGCCCACCGAGATCTTGGCCTCACGTGCGGCATGCTCCAGCTTCTCGATGGCGTCCTGGAGCATGCCGGGAGCCATGGCCTGCGCCATCTTGAACACCTCGACCTCCGCGTTGCGGGCCGTGAGCAGCTCCTGGAGGGCGGCGGCGTGCCCCTCGGCCGCAGCGAGGCGGGCGGCGAGATCGTTCTGCCTCTCGGCCGCCCCGGTGCTCTGGGCCATCTCTGCATCCCCCTTGGCGTGCGCCTCGAGCTCGGCGTCATGGTTATCGAGGTCGACGGCGCGCTTGTCGAGGGCGGCCCGCTCGGCGTGGGCGTTCTCCATTTGCGCGACCTCCCGCTCCATCACGGCCCCCTCGCGGCGGGAGATCTCCGCCTCGAGACCGAGGATGTGGGTCGCGCGCTCCTCGCGAACGCACATCTCCCTGGACAGCCGCCGGTTGGCGTCCTCGGCCTTCGCGAGGGCTTGGAGCCGCTCGGTGAAGTCGATGTCGTGAAGTCGAAACGCGACCTCCGCCTCCGCGGTGGCGGCTTCGTGCGACGCTAACGTTTCCTCCCGCGCCTTGAGCTCCTCGGCGAGGATGCGATTCTTATTGGCGCGTGCCTCGATGCCGTCTTCGCGTTGCTTGATGGTGGCCTCCGCCTCAGCTGCCCTCTGCTCCCGGGCTAGGGCGGCGTCTTGCCGACGCGTCAGGTCAGCGACGAGCGCGTCGAACCGCTCGCGCAGATCCAAGGCGCTCATGTCGATCGCCTCGGTCGCAACGAGCGCCGCGACCCTCTCCTCCTTCACCTCCCTGGTGATCTCCGCTAGGGCCTCGGTGCGCGCGTCGATGGACGCGATCTGGGCAGCGTAGGCCTTCCAGCCCACCTCCACCATACTTTCTACAGAGCGGCGCCCCTCGGCTAGCCGCTCCCACTCGGCAGCTAGCTCGGCCCGCTCACCCGCCAGGGACTGTAGTTGGGCGTTGAGCCCATCCATGACAGCGCAGCTTGCCGACGCCATGGCCTGGAGTAGGGGCTCTGCAGCCAGCGGCGTAGCCGCAGCGGAGGATTGTCGGCGGCCCGACCCCAGCGGGGTCACGGGCTCGGCCTCGGGTGCTTGGCCGGGCTCGGGGGCTCGCTCGGCTTCGGGGGCGTGGCCGGTTTCGGGGTACGTGGCGCCGCTGCCATCCCGGTCGGCCAACACCAGCTGCCTGAGCCAGGTCGCCTCCGCCTCTTCCCAGGCGCGGGCCTCCGCCTCCTCCCGTGCGCGCATCTCCTCAGCCTCACAGGCGCGGGCTGCCTCGCGGGCGGCTTCTTCAGCTTCCCGCGGGCGCGCTTCGGCTGCCCGCAGGTCAGCCGCCTGGTGGGCCGCCTCCTTGTCCGATCGCCCCGCGGCCTCGGTCACTGCGGGCCGGCCGGTCTTGGTTTGGCGAGGGACACCCCGAGGCAGGAGATCGCTGAGTAATGGAAACCGAGGGCAAAGGAAAGAATATGAAAGAGAGAGAGACCAGACAGAAGAAGGGAAGGTGGCCCCCAGCAGGGGACGAGATTGTACCTATCCGATGGGCGCTTAAATGTCCACTTGGGGGGCTCTATGAAACCCCCCTTGCTGGGTCCTATCCCCTGTCGGGGTACGGCCTCCCCCAGCTTGCGAAGCCGCTTCCTCTTCTCTACCCGGACGGTGGTGGCGAACCGCGCGCGGGTCACCCCCCCGGGGTACTCTCTGCACCACCCTCTCGGGGTGGAGATGGGGTAGGGGGACTCTCCCCGTGTTTCCTCTTCCCCTTAGCATCTACGGGGCAGCTGCCCCTGGAACTGCTCCCGTGACGAGCCGGCGGGCGGCCCCCGCTGGAAGAGGACTGTCCTCCTCCCCCGCTGCGGCTGCCCCCTGCGCCGTCGTGGCCCCGATCCCCCGAGGACCCGACCGTCATCATTACGGCTCGGATGCTCTCGCGGTCCGGGTCGCTACACAAGGGGAGCACGCCCGCAGGGATCAGGGACGGTTCCACGGTGCTGAGATTCAGCACGCGTTGAACCACCAACCGAAGGTCTTCCGGGTTCCAATCCCAGTTGTGGCCTGGGTGCGTTCGGATGGAGTCTTCGGGGCCCGAGAACGCCCAAGCGCCCCGCCTGCGTTCTTGGAGCGGGGCGATGCGGCGGTGGGTGTAATCTTCGAACACCATCGCGCCGGTCAGGCCACGGGCGCGCAGGCTGATCAGGCGATCGAAGATAGCGTCGTATCCCTCCCCGAGGGTCACGACCGACCGCCACATCGGCACCTGCTGCGGCGGCTGGGATAGGAGACGGAGGCGGCGCTCGTCCTAGAGGCTGGTGTAGAACCAGTCGCCCTTTCAGTCATCCCACTTCTTCCGTAAGACGCAGGGAATGTACTGGTGAGATGTCTGCGCCCGCGACTGAAAATAACAGCCGCCGATCACCGTCGGAGGCGACACCGACTGAACGGTGTAGAACCACCGGAACAGTTGGAGCGTGGGCCTCACCCCACGAACATCTCGCACAGGTGTGCGAAGATGGCCAATGTCATCACGGCGTTGGGGTGAGATGGCCCATATGGAGGTTGTAGTAGTTCAGCACCTCCAAAAAGAAGCCGGAGAACAGCGGGATGAGCCCCGCCATGGCGAAGGGGAGGAAGAAGATGGCCCTCCCCGGGAACTGCGGCGCCGGGCGCGCCTCGCCCAGCTCCACCGCTTCCCGGTCGGCCACCACTGGCATGAATTTGCGCGGTAGGCTGGCCATGCGGTCGTTGGAGATCCGCGATGGCGGCAGCACGCTGCCCTCGACTGGAGAGGATCCCCGCGCCATTGCTCTGGGCAAAGTGAGGTGCACGAATCGAAAGCGCGTGGCGAGAAGGGTGCTACGAAAGCAAGAAAAGCGAGAGCGCTGGAGGGAAGGGTTGTGCTGGGCGAAAAGTAGCGAAGGAAGGGAAAGACCCCCTTCTCGACGCCCTTTTATAGCCTAGCCGCCACCACGTCCAGCTCCTCGTTTCTCGCGCCCACTATCTCGCCCCCTCGATTCCCGCGCGCACTCCCCCCATCATCCCTCTACTTCGTTTCCGGCGCGCGTGCGGAGCATCGCCACCGCCCCGGAAACGAACGGGCGGATCGTGCTCGCTGTTAGGGCACGCACGTTCGCCGAGAGGTACGCCATCATTATTATCTTGAGCAGACGTGCCCCGTTTTGGGTGCCACCCCCGGAAATAGGGCCGTTACGCGGTAATGGCCCATTTCCGTTGAGAGGTGACTTGGGTTACACCCCGGATAATGAGGCCGTTACGGAACAAAGGCCCATTATTGATGGGAGGCGGTTTTTCCCAACACGCGGAGCCAGCGGCCGTCCGTCTCCTTTGGAACCCTGGGCCCACTCCGCACCGGATCGATTAGGTGGCGTAAAACCTGGTCGACCTGCGGTAGGGCCCCACACAGGCTTTACGCCAGGGGCTACTGTCGGTGTCCTGGACCCAGGGGTATGTCGACTATGGGCTTGAGGCGGCCCCGTCCGTCCACGTGGCCACCCCCCGAGGGGAGAGAAGGCCCGAGGACGACGTGGCGGCTGCCCTCCCATGGCGCGCTACCCCCTCGGGGGAAGATCCAGCAGGGGTCGGGCTCCCCCGACCCCCTCGGGTCGTCGCCACGTGTCACGAGTGGGTGAGCGCTCCCAGCGCTCACCTACCCGCATTAAATGACGGTGCAGGCGTAGTGCGCCTGCGCCGCGCGCGTGCCGCATCTATTGTGAAGCGACGCGCACGCATCTGACACCGGTCACTGTCGGCGGACCGGCGTGAGACCGGTGCGAATGACCGATGGGACGGTGTACAGTGCCGCGCGTGCCGGCGCACGCGCGGTAGGTATGATACGCTTCCCAATGAAGCTGCACCAAGATCGTAGGGGCCGATCCGGCTCCTACGCCATGTCAAGGTTGGTGCGTCAGGTCTAATCACCTGGCGCACCGCACGGGTTACGGTGGACTGCTGGATCCCAGCCGTTTAATGGAGAATGATGTGCTGAGCCGACCGCCATGATGGGCGGTCTGATCGACGCCATACCGGATCTACAGGAGCGGAAGACTTCCACTCCAAGCCACGGCATAGACTTCATCTGTAAAATACTTTACTCCTTTCTCTCTAGAAAACCGCCTATCTGGCCCCTGTGGTGTCCCCTTGAGATATAAAAGGAGGCCCAGGCCTAGAGGAAAGGGGTTGGATTCTTCTTTCCGTTTCTTCTCGCTGGGTTGCGGCTAGCTGAGGCCAACCCCGGCGAGCTAGAATCCTCATACACATAATCCACCACACAGGAGTAGGGTATTATGCCTCATCGGCGGCCCGAACCTGTATACTTGCTCGTGTGTCACCGTCCTCTGACAAGCGATCTCGATCCTCACCGGCCTCATCGGAGCCGGGCCTAAGGAGGCCTCTTTCACGCGCCCTGGGCCGAACTCAAAAAAGGGGTCCGCACAGTCCCCCGCTGCGGAGTTTTCCATCCGACAACTCGAAAGCAAAAATTCGTCGAAACAAAGTAACGAAAAAGGTTGGCGATGCGGCGAGATTGGATTGAACTAATGTTAATTATTTACAAAATCTCGGGCTTATATTTATACCCGAAAGTATAAACTTCTCCGTGATGGACAGGACTCATATTATCCTAATATAACTCTAACTAACAAACAAGTTACTTAGGCGGACTCTTACCAAAAATACTTAAAAGGAAATTACATAAAATCTTAATTAATAGATACAATTGCCAACCTTGGACCTCATCCTTATCTGGCAACGTCATTGTAATCTCCTTTTGAACCCGACATTGATCGTGTAACCAATATCGGCTGTATCGGCTAACCATATCAAACTTGGTATCGGCCGATACAGACTTCTAGCCGATGCGCACTCTGTTTCCGAGAATTCCGCATATCCTTAAACCCGCTTCGAATTAGATCCCGTTTCCGATTCATATGCTTGCCAAATTTTATCATTAACAGGGCCCCACACGTTGAGTCAGCTGGTCAAACTAAGTCAATGAGCCACATCAGCGACCACTCACAAAACCATCGACATAGTCAAATTATACCGGTTTTAATAGTTAACGGGTTAAGATATCTGATATTTCGGTTGAGATGTATAAATTGGACTAAAATTATATTTGAGGGAGCCAAAGTGAACCTATTCCTACGTGGGGCTGTGGGTATTGGCCGTCTCGTGTTGGTTCCGAGAAACGCGGAAATAGTGCGAGTCCTTCAAAACTCTGAGCAGCTCGCAGTGAGGAATTGAGGACTCCTAATACTGAACACAATGCAGGCATGTTAAAAAAAGGCAGAGATACTGATTTTGAGAAACTAGTTATCTGGCTATTTCCCCCAATAATTACCCAGAACGTAGTAGTTCCAGTATACCAGATACCACCTAATAACTTGGTAAGAACAATAATATAGGACAGGTTTGGTTTGAAACCCTATTAAAATAATATTGGTAGTGCTAAACCTTAGGTATGTTTTAGCACTATCAATTTTTTGGTAGGGAAGAGTAGTATCAACTCTGTTGATTTTGGTAAAAATTGGCATCAATTCAAATGGCTAGTGTATACTGTTAAAGTTACCAAATAATTGGTAGGGTAAAATTTGGTACTTAACCAAACAAGCCCATATATACCAAACAAATGAACAATTCGATATTACGTCGATGATCGATCGGTGTTGAACGCATGCATATTCGTCTATCCGTCCTGTTAGATGAGTACTAGTACAAATTAAGTACATTGTACATACACATGTACACGTATACATCACGATCACGTACACGTATGCCTACGCGGGCACGGGCGAGCGTCACAACTTGCTACACTGCACGGGCGCGAAGGAGAGCGTGTCGTGGCCGACGTCGTACACGAACTGGAAATTCTGCTGCTGGAAGTTGCCGATGATGGAGAGCCCCCGGGAACCCATCACCGTCAGGCACAGCGCGCCGGAGCCGCCGTCGAGCACCATGTAGTTCTCCGCCGGCAGGTCCAGGTCGGCGCCGCCGTCGAAGTGGAACACCAGCCTCGGCACCTCCACCTGGTCCACGCCCTTCGCCGGCGCCTTGAAGCACAGGTCAAGCCCGACGCCCGACCCGTCCGCCACCGGCAGCGCCATCTGCGCCGCGAACGCCTTCTTCAGGGCCCGGTACCCCGCCACCTCCAGGTAGGTGATCGACGTGCCGGAGTCCACGATGACGCCGCCCGTGCCGTCGTCCTGGACGGCGAACGCCGAGCTCGGGAGGTTGATCCGCGTCGTCCCGACGGTGATGGCCTTGAGGGACACGTAGTAGAAGGATGGCTGGCTCGGGTTCTTGATTAGAGGTGTGGTTTGCACCGACGACGAGGCGGCGGCGGTCTCGGAGATGTCGGCGAGGGAGCCGAGGAGGAGCGGGCTCTTGTTGGTGTCGTCGAGGGAGGTGAGGCAGTAGGAGAACTTGTCCAGGCCGAGCTGGGACACCAGCGAGAGAGGGCCGCGGCCGAGGCCGACGAGACCGGCGCCCTGGGAGAACCCGTCGCCCTCGTTGGTGTCGCCGCAGCCGAAGACGACGCCGGGGAGCTTCGACTTGGACAGCGTGAAGGTCTCCGTGGCGAGGACGCCCTGCGTCGACGAGGAGTCGCCGTAGGTGTAGGTGTAGCCGCACTTGGACGCCGACGTGCAGGTCGAGGTGGGGAGGTCGCTGCAGGAGGCGCTGGAGCACAGCACGGTGGCGTAGGTGGACGATGACGACGGGTCGAACACCGGCGTCGACTGCTTGAAGCAGTCCACGCACGGCTTGCACTGCGTCCACACCAGGTCGCTGCCGGTGTCGACGATGGCGGAGTAGGCCAGCGCCGGCGTGCCGACGGACACGTCCATCAGGAACTCGCCGTTCCCGGCGTGCACCGGCACCTGCAGGTCCCCGCCGGCCGCCTTGATCGACGACACCGGCACGCCGGTGGCCCGCGCGACCAGCCTCGACATGCGGTGGTGGCTCCGCCGCGCCGCCCGCCGCAGCAGCTGATGCCTCGAGTAATTGCCGTGCGCGTCCACGTGCGTCAGGTGAACGCGCAGGCCCTTGAGGCGGGAAGTAGTCGTTGTCGTCGTCGTCGCGGCCACGCCGCCGGTGGCCCAGCACGCGGCGGCGATCGCCATGGTCACCAACACAAGCACTCGCGCCTCCATGCTTTGCTTCACAAAGATGACACGGGAAAGCTAATGCTCAATCCTTCTATTGGACAAAGGCTATATATAATTATGATTTGGTAGTTATAGTTAGGTTTGCTCTATGACCATACACGCAAGCGAAGGCAATTTGAGAAAAGAAACTAAGGTGAGAAAAGAAATGGAGACACACCTGACTCTGAGGTTGAAGCTAAGTGGGATTTATATATTGGTAGGCGGCAACTTTTTCTCACTTGACTAAGGCCTGTTTGTTTCAACCTATAGTAATCCAGATTATTAAGTCATATTACTATAAGCTGGATTATAATAAGCTACAGTAAAATAAAATATGATTTGTTTGTTTCTCTGGATTATGGTAGAATAAGGGTAGTGAGTCTTTAGCCATCCAATAATCTGAAAAAAAACACGTTTAGAGTAGATTATCAGATTATACGAATCTAACTTATAGATTATAATAATCTATAATAATAATCTACCTATTTCTTTCGAATTATTACTAATAATCTAGATTATAATAATTCTAAGCTGAAACAAACAGGGTCTAAGCTTCCCTTAGTGCTTGTTTGGTTTGTACTTTGTAAGACTGTATACTTTGTGTCACATGGCCCAAAAATTTGGAGGTACACTTTTAGGTCGAAATGGTTGGGATTTTGGCGAGTTAGTTAAATTTTAGGACTTTCCTGGAAGCTTTGCTTCTAAATACTTTCTAGAAGATGGACATGGCAGACTCATACTGGACTCGGATTCTACTATAAATTGACTTTTGAAAGCCAAAGACCAGGTGAGCTAGGTAGCCAACATGGAGAGGTTGCCTGAGTTGGTGAGCAACCTGTCACCCTTAGAATTAGGCCCCTGTCCATGTTCTCTTCCAAGTAGTGAACGATTTTGATTCCCTTGCAAGTAACTCTGACAAGGAACTCTGTTGTTTTTTTTTTTGTGTAATTAGGTACACATTTGTTTCCACCTATTAACTTCGAGAGAATCCAACATTTAACTTTGATCACCAGATATGAAAACATTTGATACTCTATATGTTTAAACCTATATTGCCATAACAGTACAAAATTCGATTCCCAAAAGGAATAGGCGCCAGGTATTTCATAATAGATGGACAAATGTGTCCTCGAAATGGATGGGCAAGTAGAACTGTCTAATACTCAGATATGAGGCTTGTGTTTGTTGGGTGAGCAATCTGATGTGCTTCTCTCTATTTTAGTCGCTAAAAGGTGTAAGGTGAGAAAGGTACGTTTTACCAGCAAACCACACTATCAATGGCCCTAAGCGTCTCATCAATGGATCACTGCCGTCCATTTTTTTGGGTCCCATCGAAGTGAGCCGGTGCTCAACGTACTCCCTCCATCCTATAATATACAATTCTATAGTCAAAATTCTTTATATTATAAGATAAAAAGATTCTTTATATTATGAGATATAAAGGGAGTACGATGTAAGATTCCAAGTCATCATAGAATCTTATGGCACACTACTGGATAACAAAGAACTGTCATTTAGAAGACATAATAATTTGTGCGATGCCTGAAAGTAACATGTATGCTTTGTGATAAAAAAAAAGTTCGAACTCGAAGGAGTAATAGGATAATCTCGAAAGATTTATAAATTTATTTTGGGGAGGAGAAATAGGATAATCTCGAGGAACCGAGAACTAGTGTACTTGGAATTGCCAAGTAGCAACTGCGCAATCTGAGCCATCCATCGTAGCAGAAGCTCATCGGGATATTTTTCCAGGGAGAGCTTTCGTTCTACAGCGTAAAACGTGAACATCAGGGACTCTCAAAAAAATGAACTACGCACTGGGCCAAACGAGTAAATTTACCCAGATGAATTTATGAAGTAATGCAAAATTTGAGTATACCAAGAAAACCCTATGCAATTTTCATGTTAAGACCCAGTATTCTTTTCCTTTCATTTCTGATTTCTGAAACAAGGACAAGCATGAGTAGTAAAAAGAAAACCTATTCTTTCCGAGCACCGCACACCTATGTGCCTCCAACACCAGACAGAATTTCATTTAGTATTCCTTCTGGGAAAATGAGGGAGAAAACCTTAAAACCTCTTTTCAGCAGGGAAAATTTTCTACTCATGAAACATCCCCACATCGCTGAAACATCAACAAAAAAAACTCAATTTGTTAAGCTAGACAGTCATACTGACGGCTGAAGTGGTTGCCGAAAACCATCAAGATACAGCTTCACATCCACAGGTTATCAGCACGATGAGATCCCCGGTCATGTTTGCTTGGTAAAATTCTGGCGTTACTGCATTAGCCCCTACACTCCTCAAGCTTCTGCTGCAGCCTCACATTGTGACGTAACTACAAAACAGTGGGACATTATGTCATGAGAAAATGATTGATAATTATGGAATTTACCAGTGTCCATGCCTGAGATTGAAGGTATACTAAAATAATGCCCCCTTTGTTTCTTTTTATAAGGTCTACATTTTTTTTCAATCTTGTTGCATAATATAGGGGACTTGCATGAGAATATATTGACTATTTCATTGTTTGCCATCATTTATAACATAACATCTCTCCTGCATTACATATCTTGTTTTTCAGGTATTTAGATATTGGTAGCAGTCATTTTAGCTCCTTTTGGTTTTAGACTCTGAAATGAGGTATGCACTACCAAAAGTGATGTATAAGTATGGTTGTAAGAGAGGACCATTGGTCCAAAAACTTCAACAAGGTTTCCAGTGTAGCTATTTTCTCAGCATTTTCTCAGCGCTCACTCGATTCCCATTTCAGCATTAACTAAATCCTATGTTTTGATGATTTAGCAAGCCTCATATGCAGTACAATGATGAAGGTGCCCAACACTTGCTTGGCAGGCCACACTATCAATCCATTTTGCCGACATGGCAAGCCATCTCATTAGACCACCCATGTAAGATTACAAAGTGAATACCAGAATGGGAATCTTTAACTAGATTTTTTTATGAAGCTGAATGAATGGGGCACGTGCAGGGCTAACTACGAATATTAGTGTAAAATGTTTTTAAAAAGTTAAGCTCCTAAACATGTAAATTGTGTACAGGGAGAGAATAAAAAAATGATACCGAGATTAGCAAAACATAAGAAACACTTACACAATCAGCAATCTCTTCCTGTTGCAGAGGTGGAACTATTTCATCCTCTTTCCAACCAAGAGAAACCAAGAAAGCCATCTCCTCTGGACTAGGTCTGTCTTGAGCAGGATAGGATTCCTCTTCCCCTGTTCCAATGGGTTCAAACAACAAAACAGTGTCATCATCACTACAGTTGGACCCCATGGAGCCATCATAAATTTCTGCAGGTATGATGGACGGAGAGGAACCAGCATTGTTTGTATGGGGCTTCATATATACATCTTGTGTGTCAGCAATTTCTGATGATGAGTTAAAATCCCTGTTGTCAGACAGAACTTCTTGCATTCCCTCATCAAAAACATCATGCGATTCCCACGGTGGATTGATTTCCTCGTTGTCAGAAAGGTGCTGCTGAGATCCCTCACAAGAATTTGCTTCCTCACAGGAACTACTTCCATGTTCCATACATTTGACTCCAGAATTGAACAATTCAAGACAAGAGTTGTGTTGCTCATCAAGCAATGTAGATGAAGACACAGTAGAAGTGCACGAACCATTCAATGATTTGCTGCGCAGCAACTCAAAGAATTTATGCTTATCTTTTGCACTTGATTTTCTCTCACCAAATGATCCTTGCAGTTGTAAAGGGAGACCATTAGCAACACCCTTTAGCTTTTGGTTGACAATAGGCTTTCTCAGTGGTTCTACTGAATATGATCGGCCTAGAACAGGGCTCGCAGGATTGCTAGTACTTTCTTTAGCAGTATTTACAGTACCATTCTGCTCACGGCTAAGGACTTGAAAGCTTCCTGATTGAGATGGCTTTACAAGCTCATGTTTTACTGGAGCGCGAATAAAGCTGCCAGAAAGCTGTATTGGCAGTTGCGGTGCACCCTTGACAGGGCCATTAGAATCTCCAGCTCTTGCACCTTTGGATTTTAACTTATCTGAAGAACTTGATACCTGTAAAGCGTTCTGAATGAATTAGCGCAAACTAATATGTCACTAGTTCAGCACAAGAGAACATGACTCCATAAATATGTTCAAAAAGGACTGCATCTGGGATTAGTATAGAATCCCACAAAAACACAAAAGGACCGAGCTCCAAGATATTTTATTAATTGCATCCAGATGATCCAGCACAGATCAATTAATATAGAAAGGGTCAGTTGAAATGTGCTGGTATCTTCACCGGAACCTTTATCAATTGTAGTAAGGCTTCATTCATGTGTTTCCAATCCATGAAAAAGGCGCTTTCAACTGGTTAGCTATCCAAAAGTAGAAAAATACTTGCTCCCTAGCTACACAGCTCAATACAAACTATATAAAATTGTGTCATATAGCTCTGCTACCTCCAATCACAATAAATAAAAAAAATAAGAAAGTAAATATAATATCCAAATACTGGAGTAAGATAAATATGCATTGTTATAGTATAGACCCACATAAAACTCCAGTGATTGTTTTTCTTTTCCTGAATATGGAGATCTTATCCCGTAAGAGTTCTATAGTTTTAATAATGATGACAAATGGCATAACACATATTATAGGGACAGATAAGGGCTGGTTCCTGAAGCAGATAAGTCTTGGTGGATAAGCAAAAAGGATGTGATAAATATACAGAAGCATTAATCACAAGGGGTCCAAACTACGTTGAAGCAATCAAGGAAGTACTAAGTACAAGAAACTTTAACGCTTTAGCTGTTTTCAAGGGCTAAATGCTTAAATCACTTGATAAACAAGATTGAGGTGAGCAATCATAATCTAAACGCATTAATGATAATGGAAAATAGACAGAAACAAAAGGAAAGCATTACTATCGCAACAGAGGCATGGAACTTATAAGATACGTACAGAAATTTTGTTCGAAGGTGTCCGAGGTCTTAGGATGCACTGCTTCAAAGTTCTTTCTTCAATCTTCTGAGTATCAATCGATAACTGGGTAAAAAAGCGATGGAACACAAAGCACTAGTTCAATAAAGTGAATGCAATGGATACATCAAAGGGAAACACAGATATCTTAAATATTAAACTACCTGGGGTGTTGTGGAGTCAATAAAGTGAATGAAATGGATACATCAAAGGGAAACACAGATATCTTAAATATTAAACTACCTGGGGTGTTGTGGAGATTTTTAACGGGGCTTGCATCACTGTTTCAGCCATACTTAATGCAGTCCCGCAGTTCGGCACTTCCATCTGCTTACTGGAACCAGTGCGTAACAAAGAAGATGGAACAGGGCAGTTGGTTGGTCCACCAAGTGCAGGAACTTCTGCTAGCACTGAATTCCGCCCATCAGGTGCAGTGCACAAAGGCGTACTCTGAATCGGGGTGCTAATTCCAGGAGATGGAACTCTACCTACATCTTGCTTTCCATTCTTGTCGTCAGAACCAAGGTGTGGAAATTCTCGCTCAAAGCAGGCACCACCAGTAACCTTTCTTGACACACTACGAACACCATTGTCTAAATTTTCTCCTACCGCCTGATTCAACGTATCTACCTTCAAACGAGTATGATTAAGCCTGTCCCTTTCAGGTCTGCACGAGCTGAATGGCTTGAAGCCATCATACAAGGGATCATCAGGTGGACCTAACCTACTCTCCCAATTACGGGATTCAGAGTCCTTCTCACCCCCCCTGTCCCTGTTGCTCCTTCCAAAACTGGCATAGCCTCTTGACTTTGCTGTACCATCCCGGTCATGCCGTCTAGGTCCAGTTGAGCCAGAACTCCTCCGTGAGATGGACTGTTGTGAGCTCCGTTCACGTTCACGACCTGATGATTGGTTTCTTGATGAAATGCTCCTACCTTGATCATCTGAGCATGCAAGAAACAGCTTATTAGAACAATACACAGCAAATCGCAAAATGAAAAGCAATTTCCCTAGTAGTTGATTCAAGCATATGCATACAAATGTGACTCAATCATGCAGCCTTGTGTCGAACCAATTAGGAAGGCATTAAAACAACAGTAACTGGAAAAAAATAGTGTGCATCCTTACATAAGTGCAACATCAGCAAATTTCCTAAGCACTGAAGGCAAGCAATAACAATGAGCAATCAACAGAAAGAATATACAGCATCATGCTTACATGATGATTGCCCAGTAAATCCCAAGTTACAACAGGCAATAAAATATTTCAAGTATTTAACTAAAAGGCCCCAATAACAAGAAATAATTTCCATATAAAGGAATCTCATACTCAGAAACAATCACTGCAGTTAATTCGTTACATGAACTGAGGTAGTTTAATAGATACCAATATGAGATCGATATCTAAATCAATGTCTCTCAACAGGATTCTTTAACTGCCTAGCACAATTTCTATACATTTGTAACCCATACTAAATAAGCACTTTGCAGTACAGACATTAGCCTTAACATAACGAAGAGCGGCAACAATGCATATGAAGAGTTGAACAACGACCTTTGTCATAACACAAGGTAAAACAACAATCTGGAAGTCCTCAGTAAGTCACAGAAGGAATGGACTTAAAAAATGCACAAATGAACTTATGAACCCCACCAAGCATCCTAAGTAACTTAATAATCAACAGCCACTGCAACATTACACAATGCTACAAAACATATCCGCCGCTAATCTCACAAGCATTACACAATCAATGCTAACCATTATATGTCATGCAGTAGAAAATCGGCATTGAAAGCGAGCTCACCAGCACGCGGCGAAGAAGTTCCAGTCCAGAGGCTCGTGGCAGCCACTGTGCCATGCCCCCGCACCAGCCATTCTGGCTTCAGCGAGGGCTCACCTCGGTCCATGCCAGGCCTGCGCCCTCACCCCCCCTAAACTTCCACCAGCACCAGCAGCGGCGGAAGCGGCAGCTGCGTCCACTGATCCAATCCGCCGCCACAACCCGATCCCCACACCACCACTGCGCGCGACAGTTGCACGGCGAATCCCCCCTCCCCCAGCCACCCACCACCCCCGGCCGGGGGCAGCCACGGCCACCACCAGACCCTAACCTCCGGAACCAAACCCTCAAACCCTAACTTCCACCACCACCAGCACGACCTCCCTCACGCACACACGAACGCGCGCAGATTGAAAAAAAAAAAAGAACACGACGAGTTGGGGTAGGGGAAAACCGCTCCGCCCCTCTCGAATCCCCAACCCCAGTGTCAATCCACCGCGACGCGATTGATCAAGCGGGACGCGGCCCCCGCAGGGGGGCGTGGAGGAGGTCGACCCCCCTCGGCCGGCGACGACCACTCCGGCGGCACCCTAATGGGAAATCTGCCGAGGGCGGCGGCGGCGGCGGCGGATTGGGGGAGAAAATTCGCGAGGATTCGTGGGATTTCGGGAGGGTTTCTTGGGGGGGGGCGGAAGAGAAGAGAGGACTGGAAATCTGGAATTGGGGCGACGATTTCTGGACGGGATTTCTCTCTACGTTTGTGTTTTCTTATTTTTTCCGTGGAATTTTTTGTGCTGGGGTGGTCTTGTGAATTCGGTGGGGGGAGTGTCCTGGGTTTGTGTGGTGTGCTTGTTCGTCTCGGCGGAGGAGAGGAGAGAGAGAGAGAGGAGAGAAAGGAGAGAAACCCTATGCCTGTTTGTCTACGCTCCCTGGCTGACTCTGCCCTGCCTTTCAACTACCTCTACTCGGGATCGGACGACGGTTGTTTTCCTATCCACCACTCGTTCACGCACCGGATGGATTTTATCTACGCACACGATTCAAATGTGTACCTCTTTCCTATAATATTTCCTATATGGATTCAAATATGTAATCTAGCATTACATTTTTGAAAGCTTTGCTTTTATAATTGCATATGTCAAATATAGATTATTATTCTACCGAACCAGTAACCGAAATATAATATAAATAGGTACGTGTGGATTATCTCAAATTTAAGGAATGATATAACGATATCACTGTTGTAAATACAACTCCCTTCCACACAAAATCTCATGTTTGAAGCCAAATGTATAAGGAAGACCAACATTATACTTTTTATTAGGAGGAAAACCTTATAAAACTATAAGTACAATTGTAACATTATCCATACTGTAAATACAAAAGGATCCTGTTGGTCCTGGGCCGGCAGATATTTCGGCCCAACACACCGTGGACAAAGCCTTTCCGCTTCATGGCCCGCGTGCGCGTCTGCACGATATTCCCGGCCCACTTAGGCCCATTCCCCCCATTCCCCGGGAATGGGGTCCGTTTATCACGAAGGAATGGCCACTCCCATCGGCATCGAGGCGTCGCTTCGCGCTCTCTCTCTCTCTCTCTCCTCGCGTGACTCGCGCGTGCCCTCGCCGCCCTCCCCCGCGCGCAACAGGCGGCGACGGCGCCGTCGCCGTCGTCCGCGGCGGTGCGATCGCCCCGAGGATCCCTCCGGCTCTAATCCCCTTGCCCCGTCGCCCGCACCGCCCGTCGTCCCTCGCCGGCCGCTGTCCACGGATCCGAGGTATAAGGCGAAGCGTGTCCCCATTCCGTGGCTGTAGATCCAGCTGTGATCGGTAATTCGCTGTATTGTGCATATCTTGGAGGAGAAAGTTGATCCGTTGCACATGTCGCACGCGCTTCCGCTACTGATCTGTAGCACCCTTTTTTTCTGAGGGTATATCTGTAGTACATTTTTGTTCATGTATTTTACAACTGACTGCATTGGGGCTATCTGTCGTTCGTCGAAGTACAAGTACAAGTACTTACTCCTTTCCTTCCATCTCTGCATTTTGCAAGTGATGAATTGAAGTTAGATGATCAATTCCGAGTTAAAATTGCACATATCACATTTTCAATGATGTATACTATCCAAATGGAGAAAATTGACAGTTCTGAGTTAGATTGGTCATATATAATACGTGCTTCATGTTTTCTTTTTAGGAAATGATATAATATCTTTGTCTTTGCTTGCCCTCTGAAATGCATTTTCTACATTTTTTTAACATCTTTATTTATGACGAGAATGCAAGTATTCCATAAATATTGTGATCTGCGTGCTTTATCTGCTTTATTTGAACTCTAGGTTCTGTTTTTGTTTGCACCAATGATTTGCATGGTGCTCTGTCATTGTTAACGTAGGATCTATGAAACATTACAACTTGAATTTTGACTAGTTTGAGCATGCCGATGGATCCTCATTAAATAGAAGTGTAGAAAGTACTGAAGACTTACAGATTATGGAAGTGCAAATCACTTGAAATTTGTTTAGTGCTTCTACCATGTGAAGCAAACAATATATGTGAATACTAAGTGACTGAAATAGGATAGCTTTATGACACATAATTTGGAAGTTATATGTAAGCAAAGTCATTAGAATAAAGATATAGAATACAACCCAGAGTACTGCAATTTACAAAAGAATTCGATTGCTTTCATTATGCATGCAAAATAGCTTTTGTAAGCCACAATATTCTAAGTGCAACTTCAATTGTTGTTTGTTGTGATTTTCCCATTAATGTTTGCATGCTACTAGAGAATGAGGAACACACTTTGTTTCTTGTGATTTTCCGATTAATATTTGCATGCTAGTAGAGAATGAAGGGCATACTTTTCTTGTTCTCTGGACGTCTAGCTGAATATAACTATATTTTGATGCAATTGTTCTATATCCCTTTTCACAGTATTCTGAAGAAATGCCTAGAGCTCCAAGAGACCGTACTCTATCAAGCCGGCGTGTGAGTTCAGCTACTGGTGCTGTACCTTTGTATTACCAGAAAACAAAAAAGGCATCCAAGGAAAATGGATTGCAACTAACCTCAGAGAAAGAGGACTGGAAACGTGCCACTTGCTCAATATGTTTGGAGCATCCACATAAAGCTGTTCTCCTCCTCTGTTCTTCTCACAGCAAAGGCTGCCGTCCGTACATGTGTGACACCAACCATCATCACTCTAATTGTCTTGAGCAGTTTAAAAATGCTTACTCGAGGGGAAAACCAGCTTGTGAATTATCAGGTTCAGCGGCACAAGTTAGCAAGAAGCCACAGGAGATGGAGCTTGTGTGCCCTATCTGCCGCGGGGATGTTAAAGGGTGGACAGTGGTTGAGCCAGCCCGAAGATTTCTCAACCGCAAGAGGAGGACTTGCATGCATGAGGGGTGCTCATTTGGCGGATCATATAAAAGACTCTGTAAGCATGTGAAGTCCAAGCATCCTTCATCAAATCCTCGTGAAATTGATGGTGCAAGCTTAGCTGAGTGGAAGGAGCTTGAATATGAGAAGGAGAGGCAGGATGCAATAAGCATAATTACAGCCTTGAATCCAGGGTCTACAATCATGGGGGACTATTTCATTGACCCCAACAGTGACAGCAACGACTCGTTTGGCTATGGCTCAGACTCTTTGACATTCTCAGATAGTGATCCTGGAACTCAGCTTAATGGTTCCACTAGTTCTCGAAGGCCCACTCGGATTATTCCTAATGTCCGTGTAAGATACTAAAGGGCCACAATTGACAGCTGAGAAATGGAACCATTTGAGCTTCAGCATTCTATCCTGTCCCTGACGTGCTCTGATGCACTACAGGATGAATGGAGTGGCGCGTTTAGGAATGTCGTCTGGTTAGAATTTCATTCTTTTTTTTTCAAAGTAAATTAAGAACAAGTTAGGCTAAAGACCACAGTTTAGTTAGTCGGTATTATATCACGGGAAACGAAATGTAAATTCTGGTCTCAATTATGCTTAGTTAAGCAGTTACATGTTTCTTCTTGTCCATTGGATCTGCAACTTTCAGTGATAACAATGTGCTAGCAGTTCTGGTGATTATTCTCTTGCAGCTAACCAGGTTTTTTTCTTGGGTGCACCTAACCAGTTTGATTGCAGGTTTCAGAAACTTGCCGGCTACTTAAATCCAGGCACTTGTGACCTGATTAATCAGCCATCATGAGCAGATTTCAAGTAGTATAGTAAACACTGCTCATCAGTTCAGGAACTGTTTTTAGCACGTCATCGCATCAAATAAACCACAGAAAGGCTAATTCTCACACCGTCGATCATCAGCACTAGCTGTTACAGGGTTCTCGTATAATATCGATCTATGCTTGATTTACACATTCAGATGTGACGAAATCCACATGATACAACTGATGGTACATGCATCTTATCCCTTGGTGATCCATCATTTTGGGTCATATGCACAGTTGATTAGCTGCGATTTGATCGATTAGGATATGCCAATGGTCTTCCCTAGCAGCCACATGACGAGCGAGAACTCGATCATGAAGAGAGCGTGGAGCCATGTCCGGTCGACGACGAAGCCGAACACCGTGATCCCCGCCCTGTTGTTCTCCAGGTAGGTCACTGAAAAAACACCATGACCAGCTACAGTTGCTAAGTACTCCTACCAAGCTAACACGGGAAACTCTTTTAATCACGAGTTGACGACTAGAATTCGAATCAACTATGATATAATAAGTTAGAGTTTAATTTGTTTTCTTATGATTTATAGAATTTAAATTAAACTTCCATGCTGGTGGTTTTCTTATGATTTATAGAATTTAAATTTAAACTTCCATGCTGGTGGTTTTCTTATGATTTATAGAATTTAAATTTAAACTTCCATGCTGGTGGAGTCATATATTACATAATTGATGGAGATGGTTTCTTATCCCTTGAGGGAACATCAGCATGCTATTTAAAAAGTCGGCAAAAAATTTGAAAAAAATTGTTAAGATAGATCAATATATAATACATCTTTACACAGACATGCAAGTTAAAATTCGACTTATACAATTCAAAAATAAATAACAAATTTAACCATGAATTACTCGTTTTATTTATTGTCAAATGTATTATTTTTGTTTCTAATTGTATAAGTTGAATTTGAATATGTATGTTTATGGAGTGATATATCACATATGGATCTAACTATTTTTTTTCAAATTTTTTGATGACTTTTTAAGCGATATGCAGAAATAAGGGGATATCCCCTTTAAGGATGATTAGAGCTTCCCATAATTGGTAACTATTTAGTTTAGTTGATATAAAATAAGGGAAAAATAGTGTACGTCCACACACGAATGGTCAGAATCCCTCTCCGAGCAGAATAAAACGAGATAGTACGTGCACGTACCTAGAGCCTGTCTCTTCTGGAAGGAGATGTGGGTGGCGTGGAACGACACGATCTTGGTGCCGTCGAGGCCGTCGTCGCTCCGGGACGTCTCGTCGTCGGACTCGTCGCCGGAGGACGACGCGTGCGGCGGCTGGGGGACGACGGGGCCCGCAGCGTGGAAGTAGCTGGACGCCTTGACGACTGGCGTCCTGGGGTTCTCGTGGTCACGGTCCTGGCTGTTGATGGTCGCGTCGGCGTGCCACTGCGCCGCGACGCTGGTGATCGCCTGCGTCTTGTGCGTGATCTTCGCCGCGCTGTGGAGGCAGATCAGCAGCCCGGTCACGAGGCTCAAGGAGCAAAGCTGCGGAGAACGGACGCGAGACGCGGTTAGCTACGCCGAAAAAAAAAAGGAGATTTTAACCTTGCTAGGACGTTGGATGCATGGTATAGCTAGCTGCTCACCGCGAGCTCGCCGGAGGTGGCGATGTTGACCTGGGCGTGGGGCCTCGTGGCGGCGAGCAACGCGGAGAACTGGCTGGCCGTGACAAGGAGGAGGCAGGAGACGATGAACTTGCGGTAGCGATGGCTGATCCGCCGGAGCTGCTCGCGGATGCGGCGGTGCTGCCTCAGCACTTCGGCGACGTCGGCGCACTGGCCGAAGTCCCTGGCGAACCCGGTCATCCGCAGGATCTGCAGGAAGCATATGATCCGAAACAGCACGCACGCCACGAAGAACATGGCCGTGCGGTACATCCACGACGCCATCTCCAGCGCGCACGCCGCGGCGGACCACCACAGCGGGAACGGCCGGTTCGCGCAGTACCAGTACACCTTGTAGGCGGCGTCGGCGAGGAAGCATGGGAGGACGAAGCAGGCGAGGAGGTGGAAGGAGCCCGCGAGCTGGACGGTGTAGCCGGCGCGGACGTCCTGGGAGTCGTGCCGGAGCCTGTCGAGGTAGAGCAGCCGGCGCAGGCCGCGGCGCCGAACGAGCTTGGAGAGCGTGAGGTAGGCGAGCGCCGCAGAGAGGGTGAGCGACGCCTGTACCTGCCCGTCGTAGGCGCGGCGCGGCAGAGCGGCGCGCGCCGCCGCCGGGACGGCCACGGCGAGGAGCGCGAACACGAGCCACGACGCGACGGCGCTGGAGCTGTCCGAGTGCTCGACGCACATCCACCGCAGGCACGACCGGAAGCTGCCGAGCTCGTCGCGCGAGTGCGACATGCACCTCGTGTACGACCCCCTCCGCCGCAGCAGCGGCGTCGACGCGGGCTCGATCGCCTCCCCGGCCGCCGGCGACGCCGTGTCGGCCATCGCTCTTTTCCCGCGCTTGTCCTCGTCCCTGTCCCGCCTTTAATTGTGCCTCTCGTTTTACTGGTCGCCCTGTTGTGTAGGAAAGCCTAATGACCTGACAAAACCGAAAAAAAAATACGGTTTGTAGATAACAGAGCCATAGAGTTAACCCACACATATTGCTCGATCCTACCCTTGCCCTATCCCAAATGTAATTTGTGAAGCCATTTAATTAACATCCGATCTTAAAAAAACGATGCAACAAGTGACATTTCAATTATTTGTACAACTATTTAGCCTGTGTTCGTTCCAGCCGGTTCCTAACCCCTCTCCATCGTTTTCCACGCGCACATTTTTCAAACTACTGAACGGTGTATATTTTATAAAATGTTTCTATATAAACGTTACTTTAAAAAATCAAATTAATTCATTTTTTTAAAAAAAGATAATACTTAATTAATCACGTGGTAATGAACTATTTCGTTTTTCGTGTGCGGTGCTGGTTGGAACGAATACAGCCTAAGATGCCTTTAACATCCTTTTCGCCACGTCGTCTTCATGGCTGGGGACGAACTTACGTATCGTCGTGTACTGTGGTTTCGTTAACCACTAGTGGCCAAAAATCAAAAATAGAAAGCTATTCATCTCATCTTTAGACTGACAGCAACTGACATGCAACCATACACTGCCAACGACCACCGTACCAAACAAAGAACGATGAATTGATCATGAAGCTGCCCATCGAGAGCCCGAAACATCAACCACACAAGAACACAGTAAACTTTGGTGTTGGGCAGAAACACTCTGCAAACCAGTAGGCACCAGCTTGCCGAGAAGGGGAAAAAAGAGAGACGGATTGGAAAGGAGGAGAGATGGAAAGGAAAGGGAGGTGAGAGGTTGCTAAAAAGCTTGTTGACCATCTCAAGGTTTGTGATATATCGAGTTTAATTGCAATGATGGCCACATGACGGCCATTACCACCAGCTAAAAGCTTGTTCGTTCTAGCTTTGCTTCTGTTGGGCTCCCTTGTCTCCTCTTTTGGGATGGGTTCAGTGAACACCTAATCAAAGGTTTGTGTGTTTAATTAGGGGATTAGCACACATGTCACTATGCCACGGGAGCCGAATCTCTGAAGCAGATACGCGTTTTTTTTTGGTCCAATGTCTGAAATTACTCACAGAGTACATAAAAAATTTCAATTAGCTAATTAGAGAACTTTTACGGTGTTTGCATTTAAAAAAAGTAAAGATCCAACGCTCCTTAGTTACAGGTATGATGTAAAAGGTATTTAAGTATTGGTATAGGTACTTAAGTACTAAGAGTAAAAATATAATTTTATTAGTAGAGAAAAAGGGTAAAATCGTCCCATAAATTAGAATCGGTACCGCGTAGGTACTACCGTACAAGTTAACATATACCCGATACCAGCTTTACAGGTTCTTATTTGCATTATTTTCTTTTTGCATGGTTTTCCCTAGATTTACGTTGTGTTTGAGTTAAGTCATTTAGCCAGTACTAGCGTTACAAGTTCTTAAGTTGCATCATTTTATCTAGAGTTACTATATTCTTTGAAGTTCTCTTTTGCGTGGTTTTCTCTAGATTTACATGGTGTTCTTATAATCCGTACATGTTAATCAGATCTTGCCTCCTGTTTAAATGCTCGACCATGCCAGATCTTCTTCCTTGACCGTGTTTCCTCGTGGGGTGCACCCGTTCAAACACTAGAAGAACACCATAGGAGGATATATCATTTACTATCCCACAAAATTCTAGTCCCTTATATAAGGAATTTATGAACTACATAAATAACTAATAAATTGTGTAAATAAGTACAGGATAACTTATAGACGCGCTAGCTTGCGCCTAGCCATCGACCGGATGATCTCGTCTCTTATTCAACCCTCAACCATGCTGACGCTTTTTTCTTGTCTCCTTCTTGTGAACCGTTCAAACCCTAGCGAAGGGAGAGGAAAAAGAGGATGTGATCTTTTAGTTTATTTTTGTTACAGATCGAATTGATCATTGCTAAATCAACGACGTATCCATGATTTACTTTTTTTCCTCACGATGTACCGATCTGCACAACGATATACTGATAGATGGATGTAGGTATTCAATTCGTGTATAATACCCATATTCTATTAGTTAATTACTCCACTGCCATCATGTTACAATAATTTTGTTCCATACCTTACCCCTCTCTTGATCAACGGTACGTATTATTCCACCTCCAGATACCTCTAAGTACCTCGCAAACACCGTAAAAGGTCTCAGCTAATTAACGTCAGCTGTTGTTAGAGATGAAAGATAGAATACATCCTAAGGGAGTGAGCACAGTATATCACTTCCTTGAAGAAGTCTGTCTGAGGAATTCATACAGGCAACATCATGTGGTGCTGTAATTATGGATATGTAAGTTTCACGCCATGGTGGCTACGGTGTGATCTAGAATAAGAGTCTACTCACGTTTATAATTTGGGGAGGTTAGTAGCTGATGATCATAGTTGATAATGCAGAGCCAAACAGAAAGTAGTATACTGAGATGCCAAGTTGCTGCAGGTTAGGGGACAGCATGATCCGGCTAAGCCCCAAAGGCGCCTAGCTACTCCTACTCTCTTCTTTGCCGAGGCTTAGAAAATTGGCTCAATCACAAGGCCCAAAAGGCGGCGCCTTTGCCCTCGCTTTACAATCGTGCAGCACTGTCCTCTTCTACTGCACCCGCATGCCAATTGCCTCTCCAAGCAAGCAAAGCCTGCCTTGCGTCGAGCTGCAGCCGCAGAGCGCGAGGCGACGGAGCGGCGGCGCGGCGCAATGCAGCTCTTCTCGGGGCGGAGCAAGCGGCCGGAGCGGAAGAGCGGAGGAGGAGGAGGCAAGGACCAGGCGGAAGCGATGGCGAAGGAGAAGGCGGCGGGAGTGGTGGCGAGGCAGAGGAACGGCAGGTGCCGGGCGCTGTGCTGCGGCGCGTCGCGGCTCAGCGTGTCGTCGTCGGCGTCGTGCTCGTCGGTGGAGTACGCGATGGAGCAGCGGCTCCCGCCGCTCCAGCCGCCGCAGCCGAGGGGGCTGTCCAACCTCGCGCACGGGATGGTCCAGGCGAGGCTGCAGTCCATGATCGACGCCGCGGCCGGCCGGTCCTCGGCTGCGTCGCGCCCGCGCTACCACGGGACGACGGACACGGCCGAGCGGCATGTTCAGCGCGGCGGGCCTTGCCGGTGTGCGTGCGCGTGCGACTGCTGCTGCGGCCAATACGAGGACGGCGGCGCGTCGTGCGGCCCGAGGAGGCCGTGCGTCGTGCTGGTGGCGGTGGACAGGAGGACGAGCGACCCGCGGGAGGAGTTCCGGCGGTCCATCGCGGAGGTGATCACGGCGAAGCGGATGGCCGAGCCGGCGGAGCTGCGCGCCCTGCTCAACTGCTACGTGTCCGTGAACGCCCGCGAGCACCGCGCCGCCATCCTCGAGGCCTTCCACGAGGTTTGCTCCGGCCTCTTCTCCCGCAAGTGCTGAAGATGAAGCAGCAGCAGCGAATTGAACCTCGTAAATCGGTCACTTCAAATCGTGGCCGTCCATCCATCATCCTGGACGATCTAAGTATTTCAGGGAAGTGTTGTTGTAGAGCCAAAAATAATCGCATTTCTCTTCCCCTTTCAATTCGTTCAAATCGTGTTTCGCAATAATAACGTGCTCAAGCATGATGTGCCTGTGTTGCACAATCTTTTCATGTACATATATTTCAGTGTACGGTCATGTTTATCTGAATCCTTATGGGTTTCAGAACTTCATCAGAGTGCAGAGTCCAGGTTGATGTCGCTTACGGGTTCTTCTCCACATTATAATACGCTGTTGCAAACTCTAATACGATTACACACGATGATTCACTTAGGCATGCTTGTAAGTAGTTTCTGTAGCATAAAGGCGGTTTAGTACACTCCCGTTTTGAAAATTTATTTGGTCGTGTTCCCACTTTCCACCAGTATTTTATTTATTTTTAATCCGGCCTAGCAAACGCCCTTGGTTTTGCCGGCGACGAGCGGGACGCTCTTGCGCACGGGCACGGCCTCGCTCTTGACCACCCTGACCGAGGCCTCCTCGCCGGCGGTCCGGGCGGGGCCGAGCTCGATGGTGAGCTTGACCTTGGGGACGGGGGCCTTGGCGGCGAGGTCCATCTCGTCCAGGGCCATCCTGACGTGGGACAGGAACCGCTCGGCGAGCGGCCGGCCGAAGTCCTCCCGGACGACGACGCGGAGCACCGTCATGTGCTCCAGCGCCACCGGCATCGTGTACGCCGGCACGATCCACCCGTACCGGCGCAGGCCCGCCGACAGCCTGAACGCCAGCGCGCCGGCGCCGTCCTTGAACGTGAAGGCCACCAGCGGCACGCCCTCCTCCTTGGAGATGATGGTGAACCGCCCCGTCTTCTCCAGGCCCTCCCGGAGCGTCCTCGCGCTCTCCATGCAGTTCTTCATCACGTTCTTGTACCCCTGCAACAATCAAACAACCCAACGGTTCAATCAAACTGAAATAAATGTTCACAGTTTCAGAAAGAAAATTCCGAAAATTCGGGTATACCGGTGTGTGTTCCGGTAGGATGTGCATCCGGCCAAACAAATCGAGATTATAGGAATTTGACATAAAATTGTTCAAAATTTTAAATTCCAAATTTTGGGGCAATTAATCTCAGTATATTCATGGAGTATTGGAGTGTCTAGTATAAATACCTCAAATCCGAGTCGAAGAAACTGATAATATTGCGCAATAATCTGACTGGACCCTGCACAAAAATGAACTTGCCAAATCACGAAGTGTACTACTCTATATATGTGGATCATTTAATTCTGGCAAAATAATTTCGTGCCTTTGGAAAAGTTGAGCGTGAACGTTGGTTGGTCGGCGCCGAGGTAGTTGATGTGGAAGATGAGCTCCTCGGGGAGGTCCTCCTTGTTGCGCCAGATGACCCATCCGACGCCGGCGTAGACGAGGCCGTACTTGTGGCCGCTGACGTTGATGCTCTTCACCAGCGGCAGCCGGAAGTCCCACTCCAGCTCCGGGTAGAGGAACGGCGCGATGAACCCGCCGCTGGCCGCGTCGACGTGGATCGGCGTGTCCCAACCCGTCCGCTTGTTCTTGGCGGCGAGGAGGTCGTTGAGGCGCTTGACGTCCTCGAACTCGCCGGTGAGGGTGGAGCCGAGGATGGCGGCGACGCAGATGGTGTTCTCGTCGACCATCTCCACGGCCTTGACGGGGTCCATCACGTAGCAACCTTCGGTCAGCTTCACCTCCTTGAGCTCCACCTCGAAGTAGCGCGCGAACTTCTCCCAGCACACCTGCACGTTGGCCCCCGTCACGATGTTGGGCTTGTCATGAGGCTTCCCCGCCGCCTTCCGCCGGTTCTGCCATCGCCGCTTGAACGCCAGCCCAGCCAGCATTATGGCCTCCGACGACCCCACCGTGCCCACCCCGACCGCCTTCTCGCCGGCGCCAACCGGCGCGTTGAACAGCCTCGCTATGATGTTCACGCACCGGTTCTGCGTGCAGCGTGCAGCCATCGGCGTCGTCAACCACAATTCAATGAAAGGAGATGAAAGAGTGGAGGATGATTTGCTTGTTGCTTGCTTGCCTGGAGCTCGGTGGTGACGGGGTACTCGTCCATGTCGGCGTAGTTCTTGTTGATGGCCTCGAGGATGAGCCTGTCGCACTCGGGCTCCATCCAGGTGGTGACGAAGGACGCGAGGTTCAGGCGCGGGCTGCTGTCCAGGAGGAGCTCGTCGTGGACGATCTGGTACGCGGCGTCCTTGGATATCGACCTCTCGCCGAGCTCGTACCTCGGCACCGGGTCCTGCACGTACCTCGACGCGAACACGGCCGCCGCCGCCTCGCTGCCCTCCTCCACCGCCTCGACGACGTGCGTCAGAACCATACCTACGAGTGATTGGGCGGCGTTCCTGCGACGTAGATATGCTACGTACGAGATTGGTGTCTCTCTGCACGTCTCGTTTTGGCCACCTGTACATGCGGCTGCACGCACTTATATACTAGCTAGAGAGCAGGTTCACCTAGCTTGTACTACCTTCGAATGTGGCTTGTGCTTTGCTTGTCCCATGTTCTTGCTGCTGGGTGACTCTGCTTCGGCCTGAATTGCGTGAGGCTAGCTGCTGCTTTGCTTGCTAGCCTTGGTTGCTTCATCCTGCTGCTTTGTTGCGTGGCTTGTTAAATTATTCGATAGTGATTAGCCCCCCCGGTTGAGCTAACACTCCTTCCTCGCATCAAGAAATGGATTTTTGTTGTGTCTTCGTGAGGGGTCTCGTATCGATGTCTCGTGTTGTTGCGTCCCGTTCATCCTGAGTAGGATGAAAACAGTATGGAAATTTTTCGAAGTAGGACTGATACCGTTAAATAACAGAAAACTATATTGTTTTCGATTACAAAATTTAGTTTCTTTAATTTATGTCTGTCGTATAGAAGTGGCTAAATTCAAAATCTATCTATCTATCTATTATATTATTAAGATAGCTCAAAAAGAAAACATCACGTTCGCTATGAAGGTTAGAAATTACCATATTAATCGAAGAAAAGAAAAGAAGAGTCCAAATAGAAATACAAACTAATAAATAACTGAAATTCAGAATTAAAAATAAGTAATATTGAAAGAGGAGTCCATATAAGAACCCAATACGTGATTAATTAAAATTCAGAATAAAAAATAAATAAATTTCTGAAATTAGGAAAGAAAAAGAAGAGTTCAGCACCACGTTCGCTGTGAAGGCAAGAAATTTCCACATTAATCAAAGAAAAAGAAAAGAAGAGTCCAAGTAGAAATACTTACAATAAAAAAACTGAAATTTAGAATTAAAAATAAGCAATATTAAAATAGGAGTCCAAATAAAAACCCAATACGTGATTAATTAAAATTCGGAATAAAAAATAATAAATTTCTAAAATTAGGAAAGAAAAAGAAGAGTTCAACTAGGAATATAATTTTGAAATAACTAAAATTCAGAATAAAAATAATATTAAAACAACAATTATCCATCTATAACACAATATGAGATTAATTAAAATTAAAAATAAAATATTCTTATAAACAAAAAAATATGGAATATAAAAGTTCAAGTAGGAATATAATTTATAAATAAAAAATATTAAAATAAAAAATATAGATTTTTCGAAAAGAATAGTGAACACAATGATATCAAATGATAATAAATATGGGAAAAACAATAGACCTGTAAAGGAGTAAAATGATAGCAGTTGATGGGGCATATAAAAACTATAAACATATAAACAAAACCCCAAATAGAATCCTAATGACGATTGAGAGGAGGGACAACAAGCTATTAAGCAGCACGGTCACAGCAGTTGGCGGGATTTTAGAAAGTAAAAAAATAAACACCAATTATAATGATATTCAACATATAAACAAGCCATTAAGTAGCACGGTCACAGAAGTTGGCGGGATTCTAGAAAGTAAAAAAATAAACCCCAATGATAATCATGTTCAACTTTTAAAATCTCGATGATAATAAAGAGGGAGGCAGCGGGTGGGTCGCGCGTAGAGAAGTACAGTGGCAAAGCTACTGACGGTTTAGCGGGACTTCTAAAAAGTAAAAAATAAACCCAAACGATAATTATATTCGATTTCTAAAATCCCCATAATAATAAAGAGAGAAGGCATAGGAGGGGCAGTAAAGGAGTACAGTGGTGGCGTTTGACGGAACTTTGAAAAATTTATAAAAACAAAACCCAACTACTAAAAGGTCTAATTTTTAAAGATTTCATGGAAGATAAATAGAAATAGCGATAGATTAACAAGCAAATAAAGACCTGACAAATGAGTAAGGGGTAGCGATCGAAGCGATTTTTAAAAACTATAAAACTAGAAACACGCGGAAGATAAATTTTGGTCTTTTAAAATCCTAAGATAACGAGATAGATATTTAACAAATTTTAAGTAAAATTATATGTGAAAAAATAATTTGTATGGGTACTAGCCGCGCAATTGCGCGGGTCACCTGCCAGTTATGAAAAATTCTCGACCGTACTGATACAATTTCCAAAAAGACAATAAAAAAATAGTATTGTTTTCCACCGTTTCCATCCCTGATCCTAAAGAGAGAATTGTAGTGTGGCACATTATTGTCTTCCTCGTAGACATACTTCTTCCATCCCAAACAAACCCAAACCTAGGTGATAATATAACACCACATAGTACAACGAATCTGAATAACTCCCTATCCAGAAACGAATCTGAATAACTCCCTATCCAGATTCATTGTATTGGGTGGTGTTATATCCCCATCTAGATTGGGTTTTTGGGATCGAGGGAGTACACTAGTTGGATTTTTACAACTCGAAGTACATGTTTATTTAGTTTTGTGTGTTGATGGACTGATATATAACCATTTATTTAAAAAAAGATATAACCATTTGAATGACGTATAAAAGATTAAAGCAGATGCACTCAAATTATAAACTGACTTTCCTCCAGATTAACTCACAAATAAAAACATTGAGCATATTCAGCTTTGGTGTAGGTCGGTCTAATTGGCTAAATTTCAAATCTTGGTAGTATGGATCTTTGCTCGCACTGTTTAGTCTGTGTGGGTGTGTTTTTACCTGGGTATATGAGTTGAGGAATGCTTTTTTTTTTTGATAGACGTAAAAGTAAAATGCATGTATCATATAGGTCACTCCACTTTCAAAATCACATTTTGTTCACTAATTAATCTGAGTTAAGTCAATCATATGCCCATCTAACCATACAAGTGAGCAACCTTGTACACGTGGCTATGTCACCTAGGATTGAAAAAAAATACTTCTCAAAATATGCAGATGTAATTGAGTGAAAAAAAACATGAAGAAAATAAAAGGTGCTCGGGTTTGATGGCAAGCGAGAGAGTACTAATAACTACACTCATCAAAACATGCAAATAAAATGATTTGGTTTCACTAATTTTGTGTATTGTCAATTGGTAGTGCTGTGAGAAAAGAAAAGAAATACACGGGTTTTTCCTTGTATATTTTCAGATGTAATTTTTCAATCCTACATGACATGTCATGTATATAATATATGCTCGCGTGATTAGTTAAATGAACAAATAACTCACTTAACTCACATTAGTGATGTAAATGTGTATTTCTAAAGTAGAGTGTCCTGTATAACTATAACACAGCTAAACAAGTAGAATAACCCTCTTTATGTTTTACTCTAAACGTAATTGGAACTTGTTCTGTTAAGTTGTCCTTACTCCTTGATAAACCAAAAATTGCTGGAACTTATCGGCTGCAACAATTATTTATCGGAAAGGATAAAAAAATTGTCGACACATTTTCCTTTGGACTCCCGGCCCAAAAAAGACAAGGTGGGGAGGTGTTTCGGGAGTAACACAAACCCAGCATCACGTAGTGCGTCGTTCATCGTTTCCTCATTTGGCGGTTGGGTGAAATTTGAGGACTCGTGATCATCGCTTAGTCGTCGTTTGAAAATGTGGAAAGAAATTTGTGGTATGGTTGACCCGTAGTATCACACGGCATCAGAACTAACTTACCTGCGCGATGCTCTTGCCTCTGGCCCTGGCGATCGATGTCCGCGAGCACCGGGGATTCCATCACGTCGTTGCCTTCGCCTATCCAGTTCTGCCCACCCAACGGCGAGTAGGCCGCGACACGGATGCCCTTCGCGGCGCAGTACTCCCTCACCGTGCTCTGCTGCCACACCGGGTTCATCTCCACCTGCCAGATCGAGATCGAAGATGAACAGACACCGTGCAACAGGAATGTTGAGACAAAATATTGCCGCGATAATGATCAGATTAAGTAAGTAATAATTAACCGGTTGATCGACCTGGTTGACGGCAGGGGGAATGGTGGCCACCGCAAGCAGCTTGTCGATCGAGGTGCTTGGTGGTGAAGTTGCTGACGCCGATGGCCTTGGCGAGGCCGAGGCGGTGGCACTCCTCCATCGGGCGCCACACGCCCTCAAAGTCGAATGGCACGACGTCATCTCTCTTCACCGAGAAGAGGAAGTATAATAATGAGTTTTAAGAAGACAGAATGCTGAGTTGGATGAGAGAGAAGAGGAGAGAGGAGAAGCAGGCTGTAAACTTATAGCTAGCTTAGGCACAGAAACCAAGAAAATTTGTGAGAGAGATAGATGGACCATATATTTATAGTTAAGAGCTAACCACTATATGAGTGAGCTGAGAGGTAGACTCTAAAGATCTATACAGCTAGCAGCTAGCTATATTATTAGTCTTGCTCTAAGGTGTGTAACATCGGTGGCCCGGGCTTGACGCTGATCGGCCAGTGGATCAGGTACAGGTCCACGTACTCCATCTACAGGTTCCTGACATGATCTCACAAGAACACATTAATTTGCGGGTAAAAAAGAAGTTCGAGGTAAGTAAGATCAATTCGTCGATTAGTTACGTACCGGAGACTTAACAGGAAAAAGATATGGTAAAGTGGGGAGGTGTTTTCACGGAGACCACGCGTCAGCCTTACATGCTTCATTAATCGTTTGAATGGAGGTACGATTGTTCATGGCACGTTTCTAAAGATATGACTTGTCAAAAACAATGTAAATCAGCATTGCTTAGATAGTCTTTCTAAATTAATTAACTTTATGGTCTACAATATATTTAATTATTAATCTATGTATTAATCTATCATCTAACCAGCTGAATTGAACGGCCCTAAGACAGTGGGAAGAAGGAAAATTATGATAGGATCGTCAAGCACAAACACGGTACTAAGCCTACCTGTGCGATGCTCTTGCCTCTGGCCCTGGCGATCTCTGTGAGCACCGAGGATTCCATCACGTAATTGCCGTTGCCTCCCCAATTCTGCCCTTCCAGCGGCGAGTAGGCCGTGACGTGAATGCCCTTCGCGGCGCAGTATTCCCTCACTGTCCTCTGCTGCCAGATAGGATTCATCTCCACCTGTAGATCCATGCACATGGAATATGCGGTTTCTGAGTAACAAATACTAATAAGAGCTCAACTAATTATCCAGCCCAAGCGAACGAAGAGTAATTAGTTAAAGGGTGTAGCTATATTTATGACGTCATATTTTTCATCAAAAATTAGTCGGTATGTATTTACATTGTAAGTCCCTAAATTACATATGTAATTTTAGTGTATTTACAATGCAAGTCCCAAAATTACATATGTAAGTCATAAAATTACATATTAATTACATATGTAAGTGGGGTGTAAGTGGGTGTAATTACATATGCAAGATTTATGGTGCAACAAAAATATAGTAATTCCGTTGTAAATTTGTATAAAATATATAATTATAAAAATAAAAGAAGTTTTAGTACGCATGAACAAACGCATGCACGGATCTTAGAGAAATCAATGGGTCTAAAATCAGACTAAGATATGATAAAAAATGTGTCATCATAAATTGTAACGCCCGTTCTGTCGCGGCGTTAGTTTAGGAAAAACCTAATTTCCTAAAACCCTAATTTCGAAATTTCGCATCTTTGTTTTGTTTGTTTCTGTTTATGTGTGTGTGCCAAGATCTCTTCCCCCTCTGTCCAAATATCATTCCAAAAATTCAAATCCAAATCCAAATTTCTCTCCAAATCAATTTTCTGCAAAAAGTCTAATTGTGCTCCCTCCTACTCTTTGGGCCGAATCTCGTCGGCCCAATCAATCTCTCTCTCTTCCAGTCGGTTTCTCTCTCTCTCCCACGGCAACCCTTTCTCTCTCTCTCACGCCATTTCTCTCTCTATGCATCTCTCTCTCTCGCCGTTTCTCTCCTCTCTCTCGCCGGATTCCCTTCCCGCCGGCGTCGTTCGAGTTTGGGGCGCCCGTTGCCTCCCGCGCGCGCGCGCCGCGCGTCGTGGTCGGCCCCGCCTGCCTCTGCCGCCTGCGCCCGCCAGCCTCGGAGCCGTCGCCGCCCCCTCCTCTCTCCTCCTCCTCCCGAAACGGCAAGGGGCAGAGCCCCTTTCTCCTCCCCCTTTTCCCTTTTTCCATCGCCGACATCCTTGCTCTGCCGCCGCGTTGGTCGCTAGCGCTTGGAGCGCTAGCCCTCGCGTGCGCGCCCGTGAGCCGCCGCTCCCCCATCCCCGCGCGCTCCCTCGGCCCCCATAAAACCCCTCCCTTCTCCCCTTCGGCCGCCCCCCTTCCCGCAGCCGAGCGCCACAGCCATCGCCGTTTCAACCGCCACTGCCATCGCCGTGTTGCCGCCTCCCTCCCGCCGGTCGCCGCCAGGGACGCGCGACGCGGAGCTCGCACGGCCGCGCCGCCTCCACCTCCTCTTCCCGGCTCGGCGCCCCTCTCCTCCCACGGTAACCGCCCTCGCCGCCTCCTTCTCTTTCCCCATCTCCCTCGCGTAGCTGCCGTCGCACTGCCATCCACGCCACGGCCGGCCGCGCCACGCCCCTGCCCCTCCGCGCCGCGCCGCGCCTTTGCCCTCCGCGCCACCGCCGAGCCCGCCCGGCCGGACTCGGTGCCGCCCCACCGCCGGCCGCCGTTGCTCCCCCTCCCCTCTCTCGCTGCCTCGATCCGATGGAGAGGAAACGAAGAAAGAGAAAAAGGAATGAAGAATGGCGGAGAAGAACGAAGAAGAGGAGGAAGAAGAAAGGAAAAGAAGAAGAAAAAAAACCGGAGGTGGGACCCACTTGTGGGCCCCACACCCCTTTGACCGGTCTCCCCAGCCTCTCTCTCTCACCCGCCTCGGGCCGGCCCATTCGCCCGCCTCGCCTTGGGCCTTCCCGCCCCAGCCGCCTGCTCACCTCCCCGGCCTCGCACGTGCGCCGCGTGGGCCGCGTCCCCACAGCCCACTCGCCCGGTCGCTGGCCTGCCCCCTCTCGCTCCCTCTCGGCCGTCGGGCCGCCTCCTCACGCACGGCCCGTTAACTCCGGCCGCGCCAAACAAATCCCTTGGGCCGCGCCCCGGTTCGCCAAGAAGTCTGGATGCCACCCCTCTTTCCTTTTCTTTTCCAAGGGAATTAAATAATTCCTTTTCCTTTAGACAGAAAATTAATTAACCTTAGAAAATCCATATCTTTTCAACCGTTCGTCCGATTGACTCCGTTCAACTTCCAAAATTTCTCAAAAATCGAGATCTACTTAATGGCACACTTAGTGGTCTCTATTAGGGCTTTCTTTTCGCTGTTTATTGAGTCTTTTCATTTCGCGTATAGTATCGGAGCCCGGAGACTCGCAGTGTGCGGATTTCGAGGAACAAGTTCAAGATCTCGAGCAAGGCAAGTCACCTTTGACCATCTTGTACCCATAATTTAAAACTAAGTATTTTTATTTCGTAAACTATGCATGATTAGGACACATCTATTTGTATTTGGTCGCGGTTTGCAAGATAACCTGCCGGCCCAACCCATTTGATGCACACACCTTCCTTGATTATTGAATACCCATACCACCTTTGTCAACTGTCGGTTCCCGATGTCCGAGCCCTCGGGCACGTACACTGGGGACCCTCTCAAATTTAAAACTGTCAACGATGGGTAAAACTTGGGTTTATGAAATACTTGGAAAAAAACCCGACACTTGGGTCGGTGTCTGCAAAATAAAGTGATTTATAAAATCGCGGTGCGGGAACGCATCGGGAGTGCACTTCCCGTACTTGCACTTAAGGACCGAATCCTTTGGGATTTCATCCAAACATAAATAGTGCGACCACATGGGTGAAATGGGACACCCCTGGCTGAGTAACTAGCTGGGCCTGGGAAGCCTTGATGCCAAGGGACAAGTGGATTCGCCGGGGTGGTGTCGGGGAGGACCCCTGGGCTTCCTGGCACAGTATGGTCTGGGACCTAACCTGTTGTTGGTCCAGAGGACCCCTCCCGTTGGCATATGGCAACCTTGTGTCGGCTTTGAAATGCCTTGTCGTGAAAGCCTCAAAGTCAACAGACGTGGCTGTTCTGCACGGGCTGGGTGACCCAGGCTAGTAACGTCGTGTGGGTAAAGTGTACCCCCTCTGCAGAGGTTACTAAACTGTTCGAACAGCCGTGCCCACGGTTAAGGGCGGATGTGAGGTGATTCCTTAGCGTAGTTTTGTTTTACTACTGCTTGTGAAATTGACTTGATGGGTTGGATGACGTTGTGATCAATTGAGGCCGACGGGTTCAGCTAGGCCAGGGAGGCCGTCAAAATCGTTTGGCTGGGAGCCAAAACTTGAATTCTTGAAAGATTGATACATTGCACAAACTCTGACTGGGCTTGATGCACTGTCAGGCCCGAGTCGTTGAGAAGCACTTCTCTAGAAATCATTTCGAAAGTTGAAACCAAAACATTTGCGAAAACAAACAGCCGATCTATGAAGCCTGCAATATACACTTAATTCCCAAGACTTGCTGAGTACTCTCCGTACTCACCCTTGCTCTACATAAATAATCCCCCCCCAGATCTCGAAGAAGAAGAGGTGGACCCCACCGATGAGGAGTTCTTCCAGGAGCAGGATGGCTTCGAGCAGTTTTAGGGTTTCGACGTAGTTCCCAAGTCATGCCTGTGGTCTTGGTCCAGTCTTCGCTTCCGCCTTTCCCTTTTGTAATGCAGTTGTGAGCACGGGGTCTGTCCGTTGCCCAACATGACTGTAAGACTACTCTTAATGAAGAGACCGCTGTGGTTGTGATATTTCGTCTTCCTGTGATACCAGCACTATTTTCCTGGGACTGGTATCGGCTTACAGGTTTATTTGGAGCGACCCGCTCTAGTTCTCATTCGGGGCCAGATCGGGGCGTGACATAAATATAGCAAATCCCTTAGTTAAATAACCTGATTGCCAGCAGGGAGGATGGTGGCCACTGCAAGCAGCTTGTCAAGGTGCTTGGTGGTGAAGTTGCTGACACCGATGGCCTTCGCGAGGCCGAGCCGGTGGCACTCCTCCATCGCCCACCACACGCCATCAAAGTCGAACGGCACGGTGTCCTCTTTCTTCACCGGAAACACCATTGGCCCGGGCTCGACGCTGATGGCCAGTGGATCAGGTACAGATCGACGTACTCCATTTGCAGGTTCCTAACATGACTTCACAAGATCGTAAAACATCGTGTTTGGATCTCGCTACAATGCTCTTTTATGTTTAGTTACCAATTTTAAATTCGGTGTTGGTTTTATAACATGAGTTACCCATAAAACAGGAGAAAAACTATGGGACACTATGGGACGCTATCCCATCACAACGGGACAGTTAACAAATATATCCTACAACTAATTTGCTTTTTACGCGCGCAAAAGATATCGCCGGTCCCACGTGATCACATTCCCACGCGGCTGGAGCTCATCCATGCTCCCACTTAGTATAGCGGCCCCCACTTAGTATAGCGGCCCCACTCTATTATTTGCATGGTGCCTTAGGATGGTTGGAGGACACGTTGCCTAATGAGTGGTGAGAAAGAAACAAATGGAGTATTACTTGTGCTAAGGTCTACGCATTTACTATAGCTACTGCCACGGTTCTAGCTGCCATGGTAGTTTTTTTTTAATTATTGGTTTATTTCTTGAATTATTTGATTTTTAGTTGAATCATATTTTGAGGTTTTGATTTTGTGAAGTATTTTCGCCATATTATACCATAATAAGTCTTTATGCCCAAGTTTTGCATATCTCTCTCGGTCCGTTTTCTATCTCCATACATATCCTATTTGTAAACCAATAATACTCAGTAGTAGTAATATGAGTATCAATTCAAATACCTACCATCTTAAAATCCGTGGGTAGCAAATTCGATACCAAGTGTTCGCTAGCTTTAATACCTACTAGCTCTAAACCCCCTGTGTACCAGATTTGATCCCTAAGGTATCATGTCTGATATTTATGGGTACCAAGTTTGGTACCCAAGTACCAGGCCTGATACCTATAGGTACCAACCATGATACATGAAGGTATCATATGACAAATACCAGGCCTGATTCTTATGGGTACCAAGTCTGTTACCTAGGTACCAATTTTGATACCTAGAGGTACTAGGCCTAATACCTAAAGATATCATCTATGATACATGTGGTATCAGATAACACGTATCAAGTATGATGCGTATGGATACCAAGTCTAGTACCAAGGTAACAGACCTGATACCTGTAGGCACTAGCCATGATACACGTGGACGTCA
The DNA here is from genome assembly GCA_000573905.2 of Oryza punctata. NCBI lineage: Eukaryota > Viridiplantae > Streptophyta > Magnoliopsida > Poales > Poaceae > Oryza > Oryza punctata. The sequence goes on along the minus strand of CM002491.2, from coordinate 20,357,307 downwards.
GATAACACAAGTACCAACTTTACCCCGATACCTATGGATACCAGATATAATCTTGACAACTTGTCTATACGATCCAACTAAATTATATATGATCCAACTAAATTACATGACCAATCATTAGTTGGCTCAATTAGCCAACTAATAGCCGTGCATGGTTAGCGTAAGAATCCAAATTATTTAATAATAAAAATACAGAGCAGCTATATTTTACCATAAGCAAACTCATTACTAGTACTATAAGAGTGACTGACCACTACTAATCTACTCTACCTGAAGAACTTGTTGCAGGCTACGACCAGGGAACACTGTCCCATAGTGACGCATAGGTATAGCTTCTAACTAGCTAGCGATTGATACATCGCACAACTATAGGGGTGTTTGGATCCAGGAACTAAATTTTAGTCCCTATCACATCAGATGTTTTGATGCTAATTAAGAGTATTAAACATAGACTAATAATAAAACTAATTGCATAAATAAGAGCTAATTCGTGAGATAAATTTTTTAAGCCTAATTAATCCATAATTAGCACATGTTTACTGTAGCATCACATAGACTAATCATGGATTAATTAGGCTCAATAGATTTGTCTCGCGAATTAGTACAGAGTTATGAAATGAGTTTTGTTATTAGTCTATGTTTAATACTTCTAATTAATGTACAAACATCCGATGTAACAGGGACTAAAATTTTAGTTCCTGATATAAACACCCCTGTATACCAGCCGACCAAACAAGCTACTAGACCCTATAGTGAGTGCTTTATAGTGTGTCTAGGGGCGCATCTTGTCGAGACGTGTCTTGTCTGGATACTACACGCGCATCTCGTCTAGGCGAGAGTTAAATGGTATACCGTTTGAACGATATACCGTTCTCTAGCAGAGAACATATGTATGTCGTCGTGGCATACCGTAGGCTTTCCCGAAGGGACGGGATCACGAGGTCAGAGTGGCACTGGGTGCACCACAGCTTGGAGGTCACGAACGCCTCCTCACGAGATGCCAGGAGGCCGCGCCGGGTCGCCTCCGTGATGGCCTCGCCGAGCGGCGCCTCCGTGTCATACATGGCGGCGGTGTCGAAGTGTTGGAAGCCCACCTCGAGTGCTGCCAACACGGCGTCCCTGGTCCTCTCTGGCGTTCTCGGGAACTCCGCAATGCCCATGCCCACTGCCGGCATGGGCCTCGCGTCGCCGTGCCGCAGGAACACCTCCAGAAACACCACCACCATGGTGTCGGACTGACTGGCTCGTAGATCGAGGACGTTGTGCCACTTGTTATCTGGCTTCACAGGATCACGTGGATTTGCAAAAACTCAACGCGAGAACATAGCGGAAGCAGAGTATTTGGCTCTACTAAAACTAGTGGCAACTTTTCTGAACTTTGCTCTGAAATATAAAGAACAAGACACGGTGGGGCTTATCGCCACGAACCTCAACGATGTGCGCCACGATCAATTTGCAACGTGTGCCATCCCACACGTCCCTCTCGCTACACACGACTCCACAACACGCACGAACACGCAACCACGTAGGGAGGTGCTGACTCAGATCCGAAAAAACAGCTAACAAACTAACTGAAAATGAAAACAGAATGAATGACACAAAACTAGATGCTCTACAGGGAAAAAGCTTCAGGATTACCCAATAATGACCACATTGCTCCTCTTAATCCTGATGCTTAGGTTTTACCTTGACGATCCCACTCGAGTCACGCAGTTCTTGGAACACAGCACGACCCAGCGGCTTCATGAGTATGTCCGCCAGCTGATCGCCAGTGGGGACAAAATCCACTCCAATCCGGCCATCTCGATGCAATCACGAATGTAATGATACTTTGTATCAATGTGTTTGCTTCTCTCATGTAGCACCTGGTTCTTACACAAAGCGATGGCCGATTTGTTATCCACATTTATCTTGACTTGGGTTGGTTCGCTGTCTCGCACTTCGGCGAGAACGAGCGAGAGCCAAACTCCTTGGCATGCCGCAGCGGCGGTGGCAATGTACTCTGCCTCACACGAAGACAGAGCCACCACCTTTTGCTTCTATGAGGACCAGCTGATGGGACCTCTCTCCAGGAAGAGGAACGTGCCCGTTGTACTCTTTCGATCGTCGACATCACGGCCATATCACTGTCACTGAAGCCGAATAGCCACGGATCCCCTGTCTTCCATCTGGTGAACGAACAACCAAACTGTAGGGTCCCAGCGACATACCGCAAAATCCGCTTCATTGCCACAAGGTGATCCTCCCGTGGCTCCTTCATGAAACGGCTCACATAGTCGACCGAGTACATCAGGTCTAGTCGGCTGCGCGTCAGGTATCGGAGGCTGCCGACGATGTTCCGATACTAGGTGGCGTCCACGGTGGCACAAGTGCTTCTCTTGCTCAACTTCAAGCGTGTTTCCATCAGCGTGGTGCAAGGATTGCATCCCGTCATGCCGCCAACTTTGAGGATCTTCTTGGCATACGCGCTTTGGCAAATGGTGATGCCAACCGTGCCTTGTTGTACCTCGATGCCAAGGTAGTATGACAAGCGCCCAGGTCACTCATCTTGAACATCGTTCCCATCTCCTCCTTGAATCGGCCGATGCAATCCACCGTGGAGCCCGTGATGATGAGATCGTCGACGTACATGCCAACGATGAGGCGCTGTTGACGATGAAATTTGGCAAGCAATCTGATATACATGAATCGGAAACAAGATCCAATCCGAAGTGGATTCGAAGATATGCAGAAATCTCGGAAACAGAGTGCGCATCAGCTGGAGTTAGTATCGGTTGGAAACCGAGTCCGATTGGGATAGCCGATGGAGCCGATATCGTATGTGAAACCAATATCGGATTCAACAGAGGGCTTACGATGGTATTGCCGGGCAAGGATAGAGTCCAAGATTGGCAATTGTATCTATTAATTAGGAATATATGTAATTTCCTTATAGATAAGCTCGGTAAGAGTCCGCCTAAGGGACTTGTTCGTTAGTTGGATTTGTATTAGGTTAATATCAGTCGTGTCCGTGATGGACAATGTTTTTTGGGTATAAATATAGACCCGAGGTCGTGTAAATAAACAACACACGTTCAATCAATCTCGGCGCATCGCCAACCTTTATTTTCTTCTTTTCGATAAGTTCATGCTTTCGAGTCGTGCTGCATCAGTTTGATCTTCAACGACAAGGTAGGTCTTGTTATGGCAGTTTGCATCATCGGAACTAGTGCTTACATCTTTATGACACTCTAGTTCTATTTTGTAAACTTCCGAGTTATCATATACATTATATAACCTAGATTGATAATGTAATCTATTCGTATCGACCGATCTCTATCTAGGGTTTTGCTGGTAACAAATAGATTGTCTTGTTGGTTTAAGTTATATAACGTATCTACCATCCTGAAAAGGCAACCATCGGCTTGATTGTTTAGATGTCATGTTTCTCTTTATACTTAATGCTGCATCGGTTAAGTCCGACCTATTAAGTCGTATTTAGAATCATAATATCTAGCCTGTTTTATGGTTGTTAATAAGGATAGTATCGAGGTTTCAGCCGATCTTATCTGATAAAGATGTTTTACATAGTTTTATGCTTTGTTTAATATTCTATATCTGCCCCTTATATCAGGATCTAATCTAATACAAATATATTGGACTTACAATCAATCTAATTGATATTAGTTGAATATATTTGTTGCTAGAGAATATCCTAGTATAAGGTTGTATCAGAGCTATAGCCGATACATGCTTAAATCTGGACTTCGGCTATTACATGAGTATATATAATCGTTATTTCATGTTATTTTAGACTTGGGCAATTTATACTGTCTCGGTTCAGTCCGATCTATCCCAATTGCTTATTTCTAAAGTAATATTGACGTGTTGATTATATAACACTGATCTTTTCAGCCGATGTACTAGTTTTAGGGTAAGTTTTATCATTGACTATACCTTACCTTACAGCTGATTCATGCTTCATTGAATCGGCTAGGTTACAACACGATATGAAATCGGCTAACTGGCCGATGGACTATCGTTTACTAATATATTTGCATGTTTCTTCTTGTTAATTGCAGGATCAAATCAACTGGCACGCCCTCGAACCTAAATAATTAATTTTGGACTTGCACTAGTAAAGCAAATCTCTCAGGCCGGTGTGTGTTTTTTTGCATCAACAGGCGTGTGTTCCCCTCGAAGCGCACGTAGACGGCATGCTCGGTGTCACTCCGCTTGAAGCCAAGACGCCGAAGGCTGCAATCAAGCTTGGCGTTCCATGCGCGCGGGGCTTGTCGTCGCTGCCCGGTGTGGCGAACCCGGGTGCCTGCTCGACGTAGACCTCCTTGAGCAGCTCCCCATTCAGGAATGCAGTCTTTACATCCATATGATGGACTTTCCAGCCTTCACCAGCGGTGACGGCTAGGAGCAAGCGGAATGACTCGATGCGGGCGACGGGGGCGTAAACTTCTTCGAAGTTGATCCCTTGTCGTTGGACATATCCTTTAGCGATGAGGCGCGCCTTGTGGCACATGATCTCCCCCCGCTCATCATGCTTGACCTTGAGGACCCATTTTAGGCCTATGGACAGTGGCCTATGGGTCGCGGGACAAGTTCCAAGGTCCCGTTCTCCTTGATGGCCTTGAATTCAACGACCATGACTACTCGCCACCGAGGATCTAGCCCAGCCTCCTTGAAGCAGCGCGGTTCCTCAGCCGACGTCAGGTACAGCACCTCGCTGACGAGCTCGTGCTTGGCTAGGCCGGGGGCCTCGACGTCCCTGAGAATGTTGTCGAGGGCACGGAACCGCAGCGGGGCGTCATCATCATGATCAGCGTCGTGAGCATCTGCAGGGTCGGAGATGGGGCTCACGAACTCCACGTTCATGGTTGCCTCGGGGCGTGCCGGGGAGGATGACGCAGCTCCAGCCATCGGACTGGACGCTCGCGACATGTTTGGCGAAATGGGTGACATTGCCGCTCCGGGGCTCGCTACTGTTTCAACCGACACCAGGTATTCGACAGTAAAACCGCCGGCATATTGCTCCATACCTGTGTGCTCCAACGTGGACCAGTCCCACTGGGCTGATTCATCGAAGATGACGTCGCGCGTCACACGAACGTGCTTGGTCACCGGGTCAAACACCCGGTACGCCTTGGAGCCAGGTTCATACCCGACGAAGATCCCCTTGCAGCTGCGGGCTTCCAACTTCTTGGGATTCGGGGCCATCACTTTGACGTGCGCCACACATCCGAATGTGCGGAGGAAACCCACAGCCGGCTTCTTGCCATGCCAAGCTTCATAGGGTGTCATGCCTTGAACGTCGCGCATCGGCGCCCGATTCAAGAGGAAGACGGTCGTGGTCCTTCGATTGCAGCATAGAGCATGCCATGCTCACAACAGTCTGGTTGCGGCACTCCACGACCCCATTTTGCTGAACAGAGTACGTGGTCGTGAGCTGCCTCTGCACGCCATGCTCGGCGCAGTATTCCCCAAACTCGATGGTGTTGAACTAGCCACCGCGATCGGTGCGCAGCACCTTGAGGCACCTACTGGACTCTACCTCGGCGGCTGCCTGGAATCGCTGGATGCCTTTGCACCGAGAAGTGATAGCCACATATAGCGACTTTTGTCATCAACTAACAAAAGGAAATACTTACTTTCGCTTGGTGTTGATGGCGTGATTGGTCCGCAAAGGTCGTCATGGACAAGATCGAGTAGGTCGGCAGCTTGCTCACGAGCCTTAGTGGGGAATGGCGATCGACACTGCTTGCCGGCGAGGCACTTGTCACACACTTGCTCCACCTGCTCCAGGACGGGAAGGCCGCGGACCATCTCGCCTATTGTGAGACGTCACAGCGCCTGGAAATGGAGGTGGCCATACCTGGCATGCCACCGCCAGGCGTCTTCTCCTCCGCGCGTCGAGAGACACACGGGGCGTGCGATCTCCAGTCCGATGGTGTACAGACGGCTCACGTCATGGCGCACGCGCGCCAACAGGCGTCGATCCACATCCCAGACATGGAATAGGCCGTGGCGGATGCGGATGTCGAGGCCATTCTCATCGAGTTGGCCGAGGCTGATTATGTTGGCGGAGAGGCGCGGGATGTGGTAGACACCGGTGAGTGCCTTGTGTTCCCCGGATTTGCAGATGATGAGTACCATGCCCTGTTCCTCGATCCGCATGACGGAGCCGTCCCCGAACTTGACTGTTCCGTGCACGTTGGTGTCGAGCTCGGAGAAGACATCCCAGGCGCCCGTCGTGTGATTTGTGGCCCCGGTATCGTGGTACCAGACGTTACTGTCGTGGTTCTCCCCGTCGTCGAGCTGAGCAAGGACCTTGGCCTCGACGATCTCCAGCGGCAGGGATGCCACGGGCGGCGCGGGCACCGGCTCGGTGATCGTGGGTGACACAGCGCGCGGGAGGGGATTTGCATCCAGCTCCAAGCGCACTGGGCTGGCCCGTATCAAAAGAAGTGCACCGTCTTCCTCCTCGTCATGCTGGACCAGGCGGGCCTTCTTGGGCTTTCGGCAGTCCTTGGCCCAATGGTCGGGCTTGCCACAGTTGTGGCAAGTGTCGTGCGCGTTGTCGCAATTCCCGTCTTTCGCAGACGAGTTTGCACCATCAGCCTTGTGGCCACGGTCGCGGCGTCACTGGTTGTTGGTCTTGGAGCCACCGGACAAAGACCCACCATCGTTTTGATGCTGTTCCTTCATCCTTGCCAACCACTGATCCTCGGTAAGCATTAGCTTACCGCTCTCCGCCTGCTTCTTGTTAGCGCGCTTTTCCTCAGCGTTCCTGACGCGGCCGGTCACCTCTTCCAGCGAGATCGAGTCGATGTCGATAAGGGTTTCGATCGAGATCGCGATCTGCGAGAGGTGATAGGGGGTAGAATTTAGGAGCTTTTCAATTACCTTCGATTCCTCGATCGGGTTTCCGAGGGTGGTGAGCGTGGTGACAAGTCCGCTTAGTCGGAGTGAGAATTCTTCAACGGTCTCACCGTCGCCGAACTCAATTGCCTCGTACTCCTGTAGAAGCGTTTGCACCTTGGCCTTGCGCACGCGTTCTACACCGACTCGCAAGGTTTCTCACTCTGCCGATCCAATTCACAGCCGATTCGGACTATAGCCGATTCTCACTCTGTTTCCGGAAACGATCTAATCTCTTTAATTCTCTCCGATTCTTCTCGACTCTATCTTCATCTCCGATACCTTGAATTACCAAATTTGGTCGTCAACACCGTGACATGTCTAGATACACCCGAGTCTAGTATCCAATTTGAAGGAGAACTATTGATGGACATAAATGCTTGATTTGAGTTACCTGAGGTGGAATGAACAAAGTTGGCAACATCAACATTTGTACATCCAGAAGAACCCTCTTCAAGAGTGACCATATTAGCTCTGTGATCACCTCTGTACTCATAGCCTCTACCTCTGTTACCTCTACCTGCAAAACCTCTACCACCTCTTATTCCACCTCTATCACCACTTCTTCCTCTTCCATAACTAGGCTTGCGAGGAACACGACAATCACGCATAAGATGCCCCATTTCCCCACAATTAAAGCACTCTCTAGTCTCTTTACCTTGTACAATTGCATATGTGAGACTTGGTGAAGACGGTGTGGCACTAGACAATACTTTCTTCTTAAGCTCCTCCTGTGCCATAGCTGCAGTAGCCTCATCTAAGGTAGGAAGAGTGGTCTGGTGAAACATTGCATCTTTTCTTCCTTCAAATTCTGGATTTAGGCTCTTCAAGAACTCAATAGCCCTTCTACGCTCAACCCATTTCTTCATTTTTGCTATGCAGTCAGAGTGCTCTAACCCAAGAGGATCATAATGATCTAAATCAGACTACAAACCCTTCAACTCTGCGACATATTCTGCCACAGAGCGTTCCCCTTGTCTCAAAGCACTTATCTTCTCTTGTGCCTCCACCATTAGCATCACATTTACCTTCTCCTGAGTATAGATTAGTGAGAGTTTTCCACATCTCACTCGCACTAGAGATGGTCTCAACAGTTGTAGCAATAGTAGGGATTACTGAAGTCAACAACCACGCTAAGTTGGTAGTGCTCCAAATCTTCCATTCTACACTTGATGTGCTCTCAGGCTCCTTCACTTGTCCTGTGACATATCCTTTTAATCCCTTTGTCTCCAAAATCAACAATGCTCTCCTTGACCAACTTAAATAATTTTTTACACCCTCCAACTTAATATCATTTTGCATCAACTCAATCTTTTGTATTGATTCAGCATGAGGAACAATTGCATTGCTAGTATTTGGAGCCTCATTACATTTCTCTGTGAGCAATTCCACCAACTTACCCAACATCTGCTCAATTCCTTGATTTCCCCCCATGGCAGATCAACAAACTCACCTTTGACCTTGTTCTAGAAACAACAACAACACATCTGACACCTTTTCCCTCTAATTCAGATTCCAACAGGATCAACCAAATCTTCCAGGACACTAGCCAAATTAGCTAATAGCAACAGTAGCACTACTCAGTTCTCCCAAACCAAAGCAACAACAGTCAGCACTACTCAACACTACTCAGTTTTCCCAAACCAGTACGGCAGCAGTAGTACTACTACCTCCTCCTGTGCAAACCAAGCTAGTCTGCTCCACCACCGCAACTCACCTTTATTCCACTGTCGTGTCCCCAACAGCGCACGATTTACGCGTCTGCGCCGGCGTCCACGAGCTCCCTCCTCACCGGTCCAAGCAGCAATCTCACACCACCACACGTCCTGCTGCTCAGCCCCAAGCAGCTGCTCCGCACCTGCTATTGCTCGGCCTCTACGCCAGCACCTTGCACTTCCTCCTCGACCACACAGCGCTGCGCCAGCTCCACTCAACTCACCTCAACGCTTCCCGCTGGCTAGGGTTCAGCCGTCGCCAATCGCCGACCGGTTGGCTCTGATACCATGAAGAAACTGTTAGGGATTTTTTGAGCTGAACACTGTAGAAGCTTCCTCTTTCCATTACTCTATCTGAATATATACATGTACATATAGATATATGGGCCTCTTGGACCGAGATAGACATACACTTCTACATATACGGCCCAACACCACCTGGACCAATTATGTGCTTTTCCAATAAGTGTCAAACTGGCAGATAAATTTGTAGAAACTCTATGACGTACTGCATGACGCGCTCAATCAGTGCCAGAGGACGTGCAGTCAAACATGAAATCTTAAATAACTAATATATAAAAAAAATATCATGATTTGAAATGTAAAACTAATATTAGTATATTTACCATGAAAAAACTTTCATATAGCTATATTTTTAATATTTTTTTGACAAACATATAGTTTGAGAGAGTAATGATAAAAAATGTGCATCGGAAGACTATGTTCATGTCCAAAACGACATCCTTTATTCCTTTAGAGAAAGAATGTGGTAAAGGCTTCTTGCCGCACATAGACACACAGATAAGGCGAGAGAGATCTAGAGAGAGTTCAAAGCTACTACTCAAAGAGGGCAGGAACTGTACTTCGTACCTCCATATTTTCAAACCACAGCAAACACGGGTATACAGCTAAATTTTCAGCTCACTGTGAACTGGACCGTGAAAACGACCGCTACAGTTCAACAACATCAACCTCCGACAAATCGATGCTGGAGACACCATCGAGGCAGAGGATCGACAGCACGCTGACCTTCTTGTGCTGTGGAATTTGACTTATCTTGAGCCGATCTTCATCGCTCAATCGCCAATCGAAGATATCGATGTTGTCCTTAAGCCTCTCCCTTTTCATACTCGTGGTCACAATGCTTGCTCCTTGCTCGTAGATCCACCTAAGTGAGATCTGAAGGAAAACAGGAGTCAATTAGGCTGCTAAGACAGTGGGATACTAACTCAAGAGTATGGCAGGCCGGTAATAATGAATTCCTAACTATTCTGGAAATCCTACATTAGAAAAGGATATTAAGCACTGAAATGTAAAATATTGTAGTGAAACTGGTCTTGGTCCAAAATCTAATGAAGTTCCAAACCATGTTCTAAAGCCACTTTAATCACAAGAAGGAACCAAATACAAAAGGCGAAACTAGTACACTAGCAGAGTGTGCAAAACTTCACAAACCTACTTACTGAACGGTAGTACTATGCTGATCTGATAGAGACGTCAGAGCCTTTCAAAATCAACAACAGAAACTAGAAAGCATTAAACTGCTAAATGTGGAATGAGGACAAATTGGTGATATTTTGACAAGTTCCGCTCACATGTGCCTGTTGCTTCATTTTTTTTTCTCAAACTTTCTATCAAATTATGGTCGATGTAAAAGTTTAGCACATAAGGGTGACTTATGGGGCAAATCCTGGTACAGCCAACAGATCTCCTACATTGAATTTGAGAGAGCACACATAATACCTGAGCCACTGACTTCCCCTTGGCTGCGGCAATCTCTTTCAGAACATCAGAATCCAGGACTGGATTATTGACTGTGGATGTCCTATGTCGGCCTCCCAGGGGAATGTAAGCAGTCACATGAATGCCTTTCACTTTGCAGAACTCCATCAGTTGCTTCTGCTGCCAGACTGGATTTAGCTCAACCTGACAATTTCCCCAGGCATCAAACACTGATGGCAACACTCATATGTATGAACACTTTTCAAGTGCAATCTTTAACAAATGAGATTTCACCAAATCGGTTTGAGCTTCTTGTTTGTTTCAATATACGAAATAATTATATACAAAGGAAGATTGCTTTCACCACTGATTGCACAGTGATCAACACTAACCTGATTCACTGCTGGAGGAATTTTTGCGAAGGCAAGTAGTTCTTGCAATTTTTTTGTTGTGAAATTGCTAACACCAATCATTTTTGCAAGGCCAAGCTGGTGGCATTCCTCCATTGCTTGCCATACGCCTCTCAAATCCATTGGCACGATATCCTCCCTTTTCATTGGGTAGTGAGGTTTAGTGGGCTTCACGCTCATTGGCCAGTGAACCAAGTACATATCAACATATTCCATTTGAAGGTTCCTGAATATGACAGAACAAGAATCTTATTTAGCATCAAAGTGACCAAATTCAGAAACTTAGTCTGCCTTTACATTTCACCTTTTAAGGTACCAATTAGGTGATTAATGAAAGCAACATTGTTTTCCTTCGTTGAACTTTCAAATATCAAAATTTTATTTAAAATTAGTTCCCAAAGCATAAGAAATATCGTCCAGTACGTCTGGCAGATAAAACTGTGAATAATGTCAGTCTTGCACCAACGTTACAAACTTCAATTCCAAAAAAGTTCCCAACCAATGTTACATATGTTCTGTTAGCCCAATTTTTTAGAACAGTGTCATCTATGAATCAAATGTCATGTTTAAAAAAGAATCGAACGGAACATGTGTCTACACAGTTGTAGTGGAGGACTTCAATTACTGACGAGTTGGTTCTCATGTAATAATCAACTACTTAGACTCGTCTTTTTTGCACATTTCTTACACATGGTTTTACTTGCCGTAATAAAATGAACATCTAAAAGGGTCATACTACTGTAAGTGATGAGCTGCATGCCAGTTAGCATGATGCAAGTCTCTTGTTTAAAGAACCTAATATTTTACCACAATGACTACTATATAGACTATGGTGTATATAGACATGGTAAAAGGACAACAAAGAGAAAGAAAACTGAAGAAAGAACCCAGCCTCTTGTTTTCTTACTGCAAGCTCTCCCTGAGGGAGGGGAGCACAAGCTCCGGGTGGCACTGCGTGCACCACGCCTTGGTGGTCACGAACACCTCCTCGCGGGACGCGATGACCCCGCGCCGCGCTGCCCCGGCCACGGCCTCGCCGACGACCCGCTCGGAGCCGTACACCGATGCGGTGTCAATGTGGCGGTACCCGACCTCCAGCGCGGCGACCAGGGCGCCCCTGAAGCTTTCCTCCCCCACGAAGCGGAGCGACGCCGTTCCGAACCCCACCGCCGGCACCACGCCCCCGCCGAGCTGCCCCGCTGGGAACCCCGGGGTTCTGGACCACCCGCCGCTGCTCCGCGGCAACGCCATGGGTCACTGCGCTTGCGGTGGATTGCTGCCGAAAAACTGGGCGTGCGCTCCAAAATCCAATCGAGAAGCACTTGTGGATTTCGGCCGTCACGCCGCCAGCATCGCGCGAAGCGGCTGGGATAATCTCTTACAACTGGACCTGTGGCTTCGGTTATAGGTTTGTGCAAAGAGTCCAATTATAGTCCCTCAAATATTAACCGCAAACTCAGGTATATTAACCCTCAACTATTAAAACTGACGCAAAATAATCTTTTAGTGATTTTTGGAACGATTTTTACTGATGTGACTCATTGAGCTACATTAGAAAAAAACGCTCTTAAAATAAAAATAGTTAAGAGAGTTATTTTTCACCGGTTTTAATAGTTAAGGTGTTGATATATCCGATTTGTGGAGTTAGGAGTTAAATGCCTGTTTGGTACAGCTTCAGCTCCACATGATTTCAGCTGGAGTTGGATTTAGAAGCTTCACAACTCCACATCCAACTCGTGTAGTTAAAAGAAATTGGATTTTTTTTCGAACGCTTGTCGGGTGGGCTTCGCACGGGCGTTGTCGTCACGAGCGACGAGTGAGCAGAGCGGGCGAGCGAGACTACGAGACACGGCCGAGCCGAGTCCGAGATGCCGAGAACCGTGGCACCCGGCGAGACGTACGGGCGGAATGGCGTGACCGCGGACGCGCGCATGCAGCGCTCGCTCTCCCTCCTCCTCGCGCCCAAGAAGCGTGGCGCCCCCACCACGTTGCGCCCATGTCGCGCATGCCCCCGTCTCCCCCTATAAAAAACACGGGACACCGCGCGCTCTGCCGCGTCGTTCGTTCCTCTCCTAGCGCTATCAAACCCACACTGCTCGATCGATTGATCATCGCAGCCGGACTAACTAGGCAGAGATCAGGCGAAGAGCAGATGGCGCTGTCGACGGCGCAGACAGGGGAGTCGATGCACTCCTCGACGTTCGCGTCGCGGTACGTGCGCACGGCGCTGCCGAGGTTCAGGATGCCCGAGCATTCGATCCCCAAGGACGCGGCGTACCAGATCATCAACGACGAGCTGATGCTTGACGGCAACCCGCGCCTGAACCTGGCGTCCTTCGTCACCACGTGGATGGAGCCCGAGTGCGACAAGCTCATGATGGCCGCCATCAACAAGAACTACGTCGACATGGACGAGTACCCCGTCACCACCGAGCTCCAGGTAACACAACAACAAACACCACTCAGCCCCTTGCTTCTGCACAAGGCATCATGTCTAACACGGATCCGATGAACAGAACCGGTGCGTGAACATGATCGCGCATCTTTTCAACGCGCCGATCGGCGAAGACGAGACGGCGGTCGGGGTGGGCACGGTGGGGTCGTCGGAGGCCATCATGCTGGCCGGGCTGGCGTTCAAGAGGAAGTGGCAGAACAGGATGAAAGCCGAGGGGAAGCCGTACGACAAGCCCAACATCGTGACGGGGGCCAACGTGCAGGTGTGCTGGGAGAAGTTCGCGCGCTACTTCGAGGTGGAGCTCAAGGAGGTGAAGCTGACCGAAGGTTGCTACGTGATGGACCCCGTCAAGGCCGTGGAGATGGTCGACGAGAACACCATCTGCGTCGCCGCCATCCTCGGCTCCACCCTCAACGGCGAGTTCGAGGACGTCAAGATGCTCAACGACCTCCTCACCGCCAAGAACGCCGAGACAGGGTAAGAGACCTCGGCGATCTCTGCACTGCACGAATTGCCAAAACTCAAGATTATTGATTGATCTGAGAATGCATGACAGGTGGGACACGCCGATCCACGTGGACGCGGCGAGCGGCGGGTTCATCGCGCCGTTCATCTACCCGGAGCTGGAGTGGGACTTCCGGCTGCCGCTGGTGAAGAGCATCAACGTCAGCGGCCACAAGTATGGCCTCGTCTACGCCGGCGTCGGATGGGTCATCTGGCGCAACAAGGAGGACCTCCCCGACGAGCTCATCTTCCACATCAACTACCTCGGCGCCGACCAGCCAACCTTCACGCTCAACTTCTCCAAAGGTGCATCTCGTTTTGCATACGTGATTAACAGTCTCGCTCTCGATCGATCTCGCTGGATTATTGCACATCCAGTAATTTAACTTTTCTACTCTGTACTGATAACAGGATCGAACCAGATAATTGCGCAGTATTACCAGCTCATTCGTCTCGGATTCGAGGTAATTACTCTTTTTTGCAACGACACAGAGGCATGTGTGTTGATTGCATCAGCAAGAAACTCTGGATGTACGTTTGGATTCCAGTTCATGCATTCCGAATGGTTGCATCGTTTGTTGGGATCCTGTCGGCTACCTATCCGATCATGCCAACCGAATGTCGCTGTTCGTCGTGCAGGGATACAAGGACATCATGCAGAACTGCCGGGACAACGCGACGGTGCTCCGGGAGGGGATCGAGAAGACGGGCTACTTCGACGTGGTGTCCAAGGACTCCGGCGTGCCGCTGGTGGCCTTCTCCCTCAAGGACTCGTCGCGGTACACGGTGTTCGAGGTGGCCGAGAGCCTCCGCCGCTTCGGCTGGATCGTGCCGGCGTACACCATGCCCGCCGACGCCGAGCACGTCGCCGTGATGCGCGTCGTCATCCGCGAGGACTTCAGCCGCAGCCTCGCCGAGCGCCTCATCGCCGACCTCACCAAGGTGATGGCCGAGATGGACGCCCACGCCGGCAAGAAGGCCGCCGCCGAGCCGGCCAAGAAGACCGTGCGGGAGATCGAGAAGGAGGTGACCACCTACTGGCGGAGGCTCGTCGCCAGGAAGAAGAGCAGCCTCGTATGCTGATCGACGCCTGCACGCGTACATAAGTGCAGGAACGAATAATTCTTGACCAGTCTTGCGTTGAGTTCTTCGTTTACTGCTTCTTTTTTCTCTTTCTTCTCCTGCTGAATTTTCAGTTCAGTTTAAATTTCGCTCTTCGATAGATTTGTGTATGTCACTCCGATTTGTGGCAACGAGCTGCTGGATGTTACAGTCTTCTTGCATAGACGTGTCAAGCAGAACAGAAGTGAAATGCACCGATGTGTACGGGCCAGCACGGAATTGGCTCTTCATGGGCTATGGTTTGTTGATTCGTTAGTTCATCCAGGCCCATATAGTTTACATGGGCTCATTGGTCCACTTAGGCCGCATGTGGGCTACAACTCGGAAGGGGCAGATATGTCAAATCATGGCCTTTAGGGTTTCATCCCCTCATCGGCTTCCCATCTATATAAGCCGCCTGATGTCTTAGGAACTCCCCGAGCCGCCGTCTTCCGCCATCGTCTGCCGATCCTCTTCTAACTTCTATCGCTATTTTCAGATCGTATCTTTTGTTCTCAATCCTTCTTTATCTTTTCTTTTTTCTTTCGATGCGATGCCTGGAGTTGTGCATTAGGCGATGATGATTTGCTCTTTATACCATCAAACTCTGAATCAATCATACCTTGTGTTGATTACACAAAGATTTCGTGAGTCTAATGCCATCTTCTTAGAGCGTTCTCACATTGATCTATCGTTTTTGTTTGATTTTTTTTCACTTGATGTGCATTTTTTTTGGCAAGGCAATAAATTAGAGTCTCTGATGCGCTCATTTCAATAGCGTTGTCAGCGCTGTACGTTGCCGAGACGAACTGGGCAAAGATTCTGGCACCCGCCATCTCATATATGGCTTGTTGCATTCAACTTGTCCATACAGTTTTTGTCCTCTTATCAATTTTTTCTCTGTTCTAATGGATGTTAAGTCGAGATATGTTTTCTTTTAGTTAATATTTTAACTTCTGAATCTTACTGGAGAAATTTTGCTAAATAAGTCGAAAGCGTTGGTTTGTAATATGGTTTTCTATTTACTGAATCACTTTTTTTACTAAAGGCAGATCAATCTGAGGAAGTTCTTCTCCATCACTCCGTCAGGGTAACTTTTATCAACGAGTCCTCGCTGTTGGCAGATAATGGACACAACGTCAACGATACCTCACTGTTTTATGGGTGGGCTTTCTGGACTGTACTGGGCTATCTTCCCGGCTTATTTATCCGTTTGAAGAGCTGCAGTGTGAACGGCAATTAGCTCACATACGGAATAGCTAAGCAAGGATTATAATGATGCATTATATTATGCGATCTTAACAATAATCTCTTTTGCTAAGGCAATAAATTAGAGGATGCGCTGTTCTCAATAGCGTTGTCAGCGCTGTACGTTGCCGAGAGGAATTGGGCAAATATTCTGGTACTCGCCATCTCATATGTGGCTTTTGCATTCAACTTGTCCGTACAGTGGCTTTTGCATTAACTTTTCCATACAGTTGGCGCCGAGAAATGATTTCCTTTGGCTATTATCTAGTTTCCTACCGGAGAAATTCTACTACGAATCGAATAACATTTCTTTATAAACTCTCAGAAGGGCAGGTCAATCTGAGCAATATCTTGGTCTATCAGGATAAATAAGCTTTATTGGAATCGAGTCCTTGTCTCAGTCCAAGTAAATGATTGGATGGGCATCTTCTGGGCTCTTTTTTAACGTCAACAATACCACACTGTTGGCTTGGCGGGACACTGAACTGGACTGGGCCATCTTCTAGCCTTTTATCTATTTTTGGATATCAGTTTGACTGTTGATTGAACCTGGACACGATCATTGTTAACAACATTTAGCGCAGATTTTGATCATTTAGCTAAGTGAGTATAACTCAATTGATGAAGTTTCTGTAGTGAAATTAGTCCAAGTAAATCCTGATTTTCCCGATAACGAGATATATATATAATGATTTTATTGATTTTAAGATATACTTCCGAAGTTGTATATAAAGTTGGGTGTGTTTGTTTGCAAAGTTTCTAAAAAATATATATTTTAATGATGTACTCGTGAATACCTGATCTTAACAAAAAAAAAAACATCACGGGACCTTGACAAGAATACTTGACAAATATCGTGAGATTTTCTATATTCCACTTATTTTCCTATGGACTATACCAGATTATTTACAATCTACAATATCAACCGTCCACCTTTCGACAAAAAATCAATGTTTTCCTACTTGAGCCGAAAACTTAGCAACCAACCTATCCGAAGAAAAATTTGCAGCAAAATCATTTACTTTCGCCCAAATTTCTCCCTGTATAATGACCGCGAAAAATTCGCGCAAATCGCAATAATAACGTCTATATAGTTACGCTGTTTGGCACGCCCCGGCAAGTGATGCCCGGTCCGGACGACGGCGCCATCAGCTCGTACGGCAGCACGCCGGCGCCGCAACGGTTGCGTCGGGAGGGGTCGGCATTGCGCCGCTCGATCTCCTCCTCGGCGCGGCGCACGTCGGCCGCGAACTCCCGTGCGGCCGCCAGCGCCTCCGGGTCCGCCGTCCACGCCTCGTCGGGGCGCTCCCCGAGGTATTCCTCATCGGCGGAGTGCGTGGACAGCGTGTCGATGACGGTCATGAACGTCGTGGTCTGCGTCAGGCTGGGCAGCGCCGAGAGGAAGAAGCGGTGTGGGTCGGCGACGAGGTGCGCGTACTCCGGGTCGCCCTCGGCGGGCACCAGGCGGCGCATGAGCGGCGGCCGGTTCGGGATGTAGCCACCGAGCGGGTACTGCCCGAAGTTGAGCGCCGCGTGCTGCGCCGAGCAGAGCCACACGAGGGTGGTGAGCAGGGAGGCCAGGTCGCCGGGCGTCGAGAGGCGCGGCCACCACGGCGCGCCGCGCTTGTCCGCGTGCCCGCTCTGCACGGCCTCGGCGTACCACGACTGCAGCTCGTAGTCCGCCTGCACGGCCCCGTCGCTCGGGTAGTAGGCCGCCACGTACGCCTCGCACCACCGCGAGATCGCCGACCAGAGGAGCAGCCCGTCGGCGGCGTACGGGTAGTCCTCGATGAGTAGCCGGAGCCCGTGCGGCTGGCTCGGGTCCTCCACGGCCATGCCTCTGCACGACACAACCAAAACACCAAACAAATTAAGCCACCGCCGTTCCACTCTCATCGCATTGTGCTCACTGCAAGAATGCAAACATTTCGACGTGTACCTTCGGATGAGGTCGGCGGGGAGGCCCTCCTGGTCGAGCCGCCATAGCTCCCGGTAGGCGAAGGCGCTCATCTCCATGCAGACGTTGCCGGGTGTGAAGCCCGACTCGATGACGCCGTCGCCATTGATGAGGATCTGCCGCGCCAGCGCGTTGATCTTGAGCGTGTACCGCATGTGCGGCTTGAGCAGCTTGAAGATTGGGTGCATCGCGCTCATCTGCCGGTGCGCCGCGATGATGAACGGTTCCATGCACGCGTGCGTCCTCAGCCTGCCAAGACGAAAAAGCTCAGTTTCTTCTGCGCCCATTGCTGACGCGATGCTAACCGAATCCTGCGTCGAGAGGATTTCCGGACTTACCAGTGGTTGATGAGCTGGTGAACGCCGGCGTCGTTGGAGCAGACGTGTGCCTTGGCGAGCTGCCACAGCCAGTTGCTGGTGGCGTCGGCGGGCGGCGTGAACACCCGCTTGGCGCGCTTGCAGCCGTCGGTCATCGGTGGCAGGCACAGCTCGATGGCGATCGGCTTCAGCGTGCCGGCGGCCGTCAGGAAGAAGAGCGCGCGCGTGCCGTACGCCTTCCGGCCGTCCTGGGCGTTGATCCTGTCCAGGAACGGGAGGAAGATGTCGTGGTAATCCAGCATGTACAGCCTGTTCCCCTCCACCGCCTCCTGCACCGACATGCCGTCGAGGTGCCCGATGATGTGCTCCTCCGTGATCGCCGACTCCGGCGGGCCGTACACGGCCGGGTCGAGCTTGCTCACCGGCGGGAACGCCTGTGCACGCAAAGAGTAAAAAAAATGGCGACCATCAGTCAGCTCCACTGTGTTGCACAAGGACAGCAACAGCTACTAGCTCCTGCGAGCTCTGCTTTGGAAGTTGCAGAGTTTGCCGTGTTGGTCGTGAGCGCGACGGCTTACCTGGAGACGTTCGATGTTGACCGGGTTGATGCCGGCAAGCGCCTGCCTCGCGAACTCGTCGTCACGCAGCCACGCGAACTTGTCCTCTGAGGCACGCCAAGAAAACAAACAAAATTCAACGACAGCGTCAGTACAAACAATGCCGTGCAAATCCGTAGCCGTATCGCATCGTATCAAAGCGTATCGTCGCCATGGGGAACATGGACGAGCACCATGACCGAAAAGGTGGCGGTTGGCGGTGGTGATGGGGGAGACATTGGAGGCTTACTCTTGATGATGTCGGGGGTGTCATAGCGGAGGAGGCCCTCGCTGTTCTCCTGGATCTTGCGGACGAAAGGGATCTTCTGGAAGAGCTGGTCGTGGAGCGCCTGCTTGAGGCGGAGGCCTTCCTTGAAGAGGTTGTCGACGTCGTGGAAGCCGGCGAAGTCACGGATGTCCGGCGAGACGGAGGAGACGAGCAGCGGCATGAAGTTGTGGAGCAGCGCCTTGATCGCGCCCTCCGACAGCATCTCGTTCTTGCCCTCCTCGAACTCCTCGTCCCGCGACACGTAGATGGGCTCCGGGTACTCCACCCTGCTCTCCGCGCTCGCGTCTGCGGCACAAAATAATGGCGTCAACGTCAGCGATCGAGTGGTTCGGATACGGAAAGCGACGCGTCGGGGGAGGACGGCTCCATCCCCCCTTCCCGCCATGTCGGGGAGGCCACCGTTGCTGTCGCGGAATTTATGGCATGATGGCGCCGCGACGGTGGTGGTGGTGGTAACTGGTAAGTGTTTGTTGACTTGCCTGTGGCGGTGCTGGGCCGGCCGGTGCGCATCCGCCGCGGGTACGGCATCTGCTCGCCGCCAAGGACGGGGCGGGCGGAGGCGACGCCCTTGTCCGGGTTGCCCAGGTCGTTGTACACGTCGTAGTCGTACACCCGGTCGGTGATCCTCCGCTCGCCGGTGCCGTCGCCGCGGAGGTCGGCGAGCTCGCGTAGCCGGAGCTCCCTCAGCCCCGGCGGCGTCTCCGACGGCAGGTACGGCCGGTTGCTGAAGAACACGCGCCGGTCGCGGCTCACGCGCGTGGGCTGCACCCACGAGTTGCAGGTGAAGTGCGCCGGGCCGGACGGGAACCCCTCGACGACGATGCTCTCGATGTAGAACTCACGCTGGTGGCGGTTGAGCACGGTCACCGCGCCCGGCTCGCCGAACCCGGCGTCGACGGCGAACTCCGCCGTGTACACCACTTTCTCCGCCTTGACGTCCTTCTTGTCGAACCACCCCACCAGCGCCGACGGCTTGCTCTTCTTCGGCGTCCCCTTCCCTGCAACCCAAACCCAAAGATTCACTCAGCTCAATGCGTGCATCACATGATCAATTCCGATCGATAATAACCTGATTAATTTCGATGCCTCGTACTACTGGCACATGCATGTGAGAGAAAAAAATAATGGCAACTTGAAAAGAAAAGAAATGGATCAAATTAAATCAACAGACAGGTGAGGGGGAGTGGGTTCCTGTGCTTGATGGCCCATTTGGACAGAGGACGACTCGAGGACAAACGCCACAGGTCAAGAAGGAACAGCTGGAATATTCGCCGCGGCAGCCGCTTCTTCCATGAAGCCGATGAAGAAGCAGCGAGCGAATGGGAAAGCAAGGGGGAGAAGAAAGAGGAGAAGAAAAAAAAAGCGACTACAAGGGGAAGCGAATTTCGCGAGAACAATTCAAAGATGCAACGCGAGGGGCATGGAATTCTAAAAACCGATGGAGAAAAAGGTACAGTACTATGTTGGATGAAGAAGCTTCGTGCCACCTGCGCCGCCTCCGCGGCGGCGGCGGCGGCGGAGGTGTGGGGGTGGAAGAGGAGAGAGAGCTTACTTGGGTCGGTCTCCGTGCTGACGAGCTCGAGGAGGACGCTGCGGCCGACTCTGTCGGCGAGGGCGTCGAGCTGCTCGGCGAAGCGGTCCTTGGCGTCCTCCTTGCGCCTCCGCCGCACGGTCACCACGGCCCTGGCCGCCACGCTCTGCGGGTGCGCCTCCGGCCGCCCCGCCCCACGCTGCTGCTCCACCGGCACCGGCGCCACCACCACCCGCTCCACCAGCGCGCCCACCGGCGCCGTCGACCTCGCCGTCCTCCTCCTCTCCTTCCTCATCCCCCTACTCCCTGCCGCCTCCATGCTCGCGAAACACAACCGCGCCCCTCCCCTCATCGCCGCCGATCCCCCTCCCCCCGAGCACGACGACATCCTCCCCAGCAACTCCAACGACGCCATAGAAATCCTACGCTACGGTACGGTCAAATACGAATACTCGATACACGACTCTCGCGAGGTGAAAGAGAGAAACTACTAGTACTATTCTTTTCTCTCTCCCTCTCTCCTTTCCTTAAACCGGTCTCTCTACTACCTTTCTGCGCGAGTGGGGGGAAGCCCGCAATATATAGTGCGCGCTACTCGCGGGCGAGGGAGAAGGAGATAGTTGAGGACGAGACGAGAAGAAGAAGACGAGTCTGCCCCCCGAGCCCCCGGATGCAGTCGCAACAGTGTACTAGTAACCGAGAACTGAACAAGACGGGAGACTCACACACGTGTTCCACACACAGAACCGTTCGCGCCTCGTTGATCTGACCGAACAGTAGAAATAAAAGAAGGAAGCCGCGGCTTCGACGCAGGTGAGGTGCAGCGTCGCGCCGAGCGGTGTAGTGATTGTGGATTTGCGGGTGGTGTGGTGGTGATCGGGACAGCGATGTGTGTGCGCCCCCCCGGTACACTTCAATGAAAACCGGAGGAGGGAGAGGGGAGGGGAGCGCACTGATGAGTGATGACGGCGACGCAGCCAACGGCGGGGGGCCATCGCCGGGTAGTTAGCGGCAGGGGACCCAGGGCATTTTTTCGGTTTGCTGGGGTGGGGCGCCCAGATCGTGGTGACGGCCAAGGATCAGATTCAGAGACGAGACCCTGATTAGCTCTTGGTGTGATCAGAAAAGGAAAAAAAAATCTTTCATCGGCTGGCGAGAGGAGGGACAGTGCGATTGGAATTTTACAGAGTATGATTGTTTTAAGCAGGCCTTGAAACAGGTTACTTTCCTTATTCTTCTTTTTTTTTTTTACCTGGAAAGATACTTCAATTACCTCACTGATACAGCCAAATCGCTGGTCACCAAGCTCTCCACCTCCGGGGGAACACCTTCCCACCTGAGATTAGAAAGGAGTTCGCTCTTACAGTCCATCGCCGCCAAGGCGTGAGCAACCCGACTACATCCACGGGGGCAAAAAAAAGACACAAAACTTGAGAAGATTACATCTTTTAGCTCACGAATGATTTCTCCCATTGCCGATGTGAGGAAACAGCACATCCTCCCTCGGTTTTTGCCAAGTCCTTGTCTTCTCCCCTGATATCTTTCGCTCACTTTGAGCAAGCTTCAAGAACTCCTCAGTTTGTGCTGCAACTACAAACGAAATAACTGTTTGTTCTCTCCTCCTTTCTCCTGCAACTACAAACAAGCAGGTTACTTTCCTAATTGTAAGGAAGACATACACACGCACATATCTGATATCACAATTTCACAAGTACGCTCCGTGAGCATGTTCTATTAAGAAAAACACAAGCTCAAATAAACGGAGTGTAATGGTAAATTCTTAATCTTATTAAATACATTAAGAAAATATTTCAGTAGCGGTGCAAGAGCAGATACAATAACAGGCTATAAACCAGCTATAAACACAAGTGGAGAAGATAAAAGAGGAGAGATAATAGAAGTGGACTACATATTTGTAGGACTCCAAGACGATGTTTGTGTATAAGAGGTGGTACCAGGTATTAATGTTGTAATATATATTTGTAGGCAACTACTATATGAATTAACTATTAGATTGGTTATAAATGATTTATAGCTAGTAATTGGCTATACTATTAAAGCTCTAAGAGCAAGTACTGTAAGCTTCTACATACCGTCCTAAATTTGCTACATAGGATTAGGTGATGAGCTGGAGGAATGAAGTTGAAAGAGAAAGAACGAGTCACTCTCGATGCAATGGGCAACCTTCACACAATTCCCAAAAAAAGCGCAAGATAATGTGAGAGTGAACTAATATTGAGGTTTGTGTATTAGATGTAATACGTTGTACTCGTTACCTTTTAATTAATGAGTAGATGACATGATTTAAATTAAAGATGTCATTCACCTCCACTATAAAACTTTCTCTAATGGGTTCGAAACCTAGTAAAAAGTCATCTATGAATGCGAATCCCCAGGTTCTTTTTTCGGTTAGTAGGTTATAGGTTAACTACAAGTATATGTGGATGAGAGAAAAGAGGAGAGAGAAGAGAAACGGGCTACATATTTATAGTCAGCTACAACACGAGCTTCAAAAATAATATGTGTATGAGAGATTGGTCTAAGTATTAATGGTGTAATATATATTTATGTAAAACTATTATACATATAGGCTATTAAAATAGTTGTAGATGATGTGTTAATTTTTAGAGCTAGCAATGCTCTTAAAATTTGCTTAGTAGGTTCAAGATAGATGTTTCAACAAGATGATCAAGCTAAATAAAGGGGATGTATATTTATCACGGCACTACAGATGGTTGTATTTTACTCACTCTGTTTTATATTATAAGTTGTTTAACTTTTTTCTTAGTTAAAGTCCTTTATATTCGACAAAAATATATCAAACGACTTATAATATGTAGTTCTTTTGATAAATATTTAGCCATTGAGAAAAAACTTTTTCTTGTAAAACCACATGCACAGTAAATTAATGCAAAGTGTCATGTCAGAAAACGTTCTATATCAGAATTGTTTTAAATTATCAAATAAATCCAGTTTTCAAGTTTATAATGATTAAAACTTAATTAGTCATGCATCAATAACTTTCTCGTTTTATATGCCTGCCCTTAATCTCCATTTGTATAGCAATCTTAATTTGTGTAGCAATGCGATTTTTTGCTTTAGTGATCGACGGATTAGTGGAATTTTTAGTCCTGCTAAAGGAAAGAAAAGTTGCATCTCACTTCCAATTTGGCAAGAGCACATTGTGCTTTTCTTATATACTTAGTCTCTCTTCTTTTCCCCGAAAATTTTCTGAATGTTCAAAGCTTCAACCTTCAAGATATACCTTTTGCTATCTGTCTTGATTTCCAAATTAAGTAAATACAGTACCATATCCATCCCAATCAAACAATGAATGCGTTTTCACAACCTTTTGGGCAGCACTAGATCACCACCCAAAAAACAACTGCCATTAATTCTTTCTTCAAGTTGGATACACGGAGCACTCAAGTGACAAATAGCGTATGCATTAATCATGATTTTCATCTATACAACATGGATGGTGATAGAGATTACTCGAATTGCTACGCTCATCAGGACATTTTTTCCCCACGGGATAGGTAAGTTCTGTGTCATCGATCATTGTGGACTTGGTATATGCGGTTAGGCATCCACAATTGTTTCATAGTTAGCTGGCTACATGATATCCTTAAGTTCGCGAAACTTGTAAAGAACGTATACGACCTACATGGATCAAATGCTAGCCATTTTTATATAGTACCACACTGTGGCTCTACCGATAGCTAAAATCACGTTATGACTTGGTCATAATTTAGGAGATGGAGATCTAAGAATTGAAGCAGCTGATGAGTCCTCCCTTTGCTCGTGTTTACTTTTCAATCATAACACTCATATTTAGTTGCCTGGATATGGAATGACCGTATTATCCTCACTCTGGACCCGCCAAATATTTGGTGGAAAGAATAAGAAAGGAGAAAATTAAAAAGGGAAAATGAAATAAAGATGTGCACGGGAAAACATGACGTGATAAATATCTAGGAATAATTAAAATGGTAAAAAATGCGAACAGAGTGAGTACTTCGCTACACGGAATTAGGGAAATATTACCCAAGGTTTCAAGGTTTTGACTACAGGTTTATTTCTAAATTCAACAACTAACAAGTTTCAAAATATGAAAAAGTACGACCTTATCATTTTCTTGTTGATTTATTAGCAGCAATCAAAATTTAAATTTTAAAACTAAATATTAGATTTAATTTCGAGAGTTCTTTTTTCATCGTTGTTTATTTTTCATTATCGGTTTTTAAGTCTGTAAGAATAAAGATATAGAAATTTTAGTCATAAATTATTATTTTTTCGCTTATCAGTCGGAAAGCTATCAAGATAGTCTAGGGGAACTGGGGATTATCTTAAAGTAATATATGTAGTGGCTGTTTCCAAAAACAAAATATCGTAGTGGCTAAAAGAGCTCTCCAAACAGAGTACTTAGGGTATTTGTTAGTAGCTTTCTTAAACGAAATTTGCTTTGTTGGAAAAGTATGCGATTAGTAGACCAGGTTACAGTAGCTTTCTGTACGCAATAGTGGATTCCGAATCTCTATAAGTGAAAACTGAATCTCGGAAAGACACCTCGTTGGTCCACGCAAGAAAGAAAATCTAGATTGTCCAATGGAGGAGAAAGGACGAAGGAAACCATAGAATCAGATCGGTAAAAAACATGTTCTGGAACTTTCAGAGTTCCGAAGCCTCCCCGCACGATGCGATGCTCTGCGGCCACATACGATGCAGCTCCAAAGAGATGACCGATCGTCAATACAATTTTACATCGGTTCTCCATTTGATATATAATGATCACTTTGGTAGAACTTATTTATAAATGCATCCTTGGCTTATTTATCTATAGATAAGAATTGATAATTAGTGTTTTTAAAATTTACATAGTTTAAATTACATAGACTTACACATGTATAATACAGTAAAAAATATTCTAAAATATAATACAATGCAGCAATCACGTACCACCCTCTTGAAATATCTTAATAGTAAGTAAACAAAAACTTATCGATTCACGTGAAATGTAATATTATGATAGGACATGACTTGATGAGTACCCGCATAGGGGAAACCGAATCACAAGATGAAACGTGGGATAACACTTTGATTTGGATCGTTGGATCTGACAAATCACGAACAAAAATCCATGTATCAACCAAAGTGCTACATTATAGTAGAGTAAGAGTAATGAATGATAGAAAGAAGTTTGAGAAAAAACTAAGAGCAATGATGAAACCAATTAAAAGTTCCTTTGAAATACATGATCGAGAAAACAAAGGAAATAAGATAAATAAGACAAGTGCATGATTTCAACAAGGACATATGTGTAAAATAGAGGATTACAAACACATAAAAAATATAAATGACTGTTCGATTAAACCATGTAAAAACACATGAATCAAATTAAAGAGATACTTAAAAGAAATTTTTAGAGAGGTTAGAGCTTTTGCTGCCTTTTCTTTAAAAAAATACTTGCCTTGAGCCACTAAAAATTTTATAGGATTTAGAAAGCTTTGATCCTTTAAAAGGAGAAATAGAAAAAAGGTCCTACATACAGAATATGAATCCTGCCGAATTCATTCACAAATTCTTTGTTTCAAAAAGTCCCTAAATAGCCCAGCCCACTATTTGTACATCCAACTTTATGTTTATATTGAGATGACCTGATCTCAGACAATAAGAAAGTCTACAAATTTAGTTTTTCCAACTACTTTACACTATTGAATGAATAAAACACTATACTTTTCACTAATGGGTAAACAAAACACTATATTTTTCATACCAGTACTTTTATGCTCTGCTTCGTGCCCACTAAACACACTACAAATTTTTACAAGAAATTATATTCATATATATACGATATATAAGAATGGTTAGAGTCATGCAAATACGCGACTTCATATGCTAGTAAGCAATGAACAGAGCCCAACCGGAGAAAAAGATGAGCTCATCCACCTGAAAGTAATATTACTAGACTACTTGTAACAAGACAACACCTTCCATATAATATGTTGATCGAGACTTCACAGGTACTTTGCCGCCAATTCACTGCTAGAATTAGAGCTCTACCTCTTGTTATCATTTCTAAAGCGTGGGAACCTTTCATTTCCTATATATATATAGCTATGGATTATTCACGGAACCTTTATTCTCCTTTTGCCAAATACAAATGTGTGAGTTGTTGGGGGCTGCTTGTCTGTGTTGCAGTTTATAAAAGTTAAATTTTGATTCTACAAATAGTTTAGGTTTTTTTGTTAGTTTTCATTAATCAAGAGTTTGGACGGCTAAGCAAGAGTGCAATCGCAAGCCACATCTTAAAAGCACCTTCGAAGCAACCCGATCAATTGGTATGTGGTTTTATAGAAAATAGCGTATTGACGAAAGGGACTAGCTGTATTTATGATACAACATTTTAAAGGGTTAGTTTACGTTGTAATCTATCATATTTATAGAATATGATTCACTTTCAAAATGCGTTGATGGTGAAATGGTTGATACGTGGGACTCAAAATCTCATGCTAAACAGCGTGGAGGTTCGAATCCTCTTTTAAGGTATAATTCGGAGAATGCGTATTCAATGAGCATTCCCCATAGAACTTTAGAAGTATTAAAAAATTACGCCCGATGCTCTCCTCTATTTTCTAAGGTACTTAATCACTTCCCTAAGAAAATAATACACCAAAACCAAAATAGAATCTAAACTTACACTGTAACTATATTATAAATTTATATTATAAATTTCAATGATTGCGTTATAATTTTTCTAACACACACCCTATAAAAGAATTAGAACTAAAGGGTAATTGAATAAAAGGAATATGGAAATCACATAGAAAAAATGGCTGAAATTAAGTAAAAATATGAGTGCTTTTTTTTAGAGAAAAGGTATGGACTTGAATTTCTCGTTTATGGACGAGAAATAGGGTGCAGGTGAGTGGGCGAGGGGCACTTCGGTACGTGGAAGAGGATCAGGAGCAACAATATATCGTTGGATCATGATCGAGCACGCAACTGTAACGGACAACTTTCCTGTAGAAGAAACTTTCACTCAATTGTTATTATCGGCACGTGCTATAGTTACACCGACGAATCGTCAACATCAGAGAGCGCAAGTGACAATACAAGCATAACTTTTGGCTAATCAGCAGCATTATCTTTTTTTTCCAAACATGATAGTATTATACTCCCTACTTTTTTTAATATATGATATATATATACGTTTGATTATTCATCTTATTTAAAAAAATATAATCATCATTTATTTGATTTGCATGATTTTTTTAATAAAACGAATGATGAAATATTTGAAAAAAGTTAATGACGTCGGTATATTATAAAACAGAGATAGTATAACATAAGAGATGTCCTGTTGTTACAATTTGATTGTAGTTTTTTTAAGCAAAAGTCATAATAAATTCTATTATTAGAAATTATCAAAAAGTCGATGATGTCGTAGGTTAAGAATCAGAGGGAGTATAATTCTGAAGCTGATCTTAGCGTCCACGAAGGAAGGGGGCCCCGGATCGAAAAAGCTAGCTACAGCAAATGAAGCTATCAGGTAGATACGCAATGCATGGTTGAGTCAAGCATTGGAGCCAGCTACAAGCTACATATGTGTGCAGGGGACTAGGCCACGTATAATATATGGCTCGATAGTGTCATCTGGACACTCTCTGTATCTCCCAATGATTTGCACGTATGGATCAATGATCGATATCCCCAACAAAACATCATCGATCGATCAGGCCCCAAGAGATCGTGGAGCCACACTTCCCTAACGGATGTGACTCGACAGACAGCAGAAAAGTAGGTGAGAAAAACAGAGGAGCGAGGGCAAATCGGTCAATTAGAAGAGTTTCCTTTTTCCCTTTTTGCTTAGCCGCTTAAAATGGTTGGGCGTAGCATTTTAGCGATCGAAAAATAATCTATGTGCAAAAATTTTACATGTGTATTTTCACGATTTAAAAACGATGTTGAAAATAAAACTACATCAAAAATATTTTAAAATTAATTTAAAATTTAAAATTTAAAATTTGACTTTGGTTTATCCTTTGGGGCTAACAAATTGGGTTGGTTGTTTGTTCGGAAGCGACCACTGGACCATACAGTATAATCTCATTGTTTAAGCGCGCCTAAACAAAACAAAACGAAACAAGACAAAACCCCCGGCATGCGCTGTGTGCGCGCACGAGTTAAACACACTAATCATTGCCGAGTTAAACACACTGATCAGAGTGCGTGTTGACCCGCGAGCGAGATCAAGGGGGCGCAGCCCAACGTCGCGTCGCCGAGTCAGAGAAATACCCTTATTCTTCTTCTTCTTCTTCTTCTTCTTCTCTCTCTATTCTTCTCGCCGGATCGCCGCCAACGCGGTGGCGGCGGCGAGCTGCGTGGGGTCGTCGAAACCGTGTGCCCGACAGGTGGGGCCCACGACGCTGGCGGCAGGATCTAGCCATCAAATCGAGCGCGGGGGAGGAAAAAGATCTTTGCCACGCTAGCTTTTGTCGCGCATGTGCCAACTCGATCGCAAGCATTGGGGCATAATGACATTCGGTTGTGTGGTGGTATTAGCACTTGATTGCGTCCCTAATCGCTGATTTGGTGCTCTCCAAATTGTTGTTAGCACAGAAAGGGAGGTTTTCTTCCTTCTTTCTTTTTTTTATTTTGATGATGGACAAAAGCCAAAAGGTACTAGTTGGTGCCACTGGGGAAGCACTTTTTTAGGCATGGGGAGGATGACAGGTTTCAGTTCACAAAAAAAGCCCAAAGCGTAGTCCTATACTAGTAGTACTCCGTACTTATGTTTTTTTTTTATCATTGAATGATTGAATCTTGTCACTAGTTTTGCTCCCTCGTCCCACGGAATTCAAACACCCCATCGCTCAAGTTTCAACTCCAAGTTCCAAGTTCAAAGTTCCAGCCTCCAAAAAGTACAAGTTCCAAGTTCCAAACCATGCGCATGCGCGGTTACGTGTGCGTGTACAGAGAATCAACCACTGACCGATGCGAAAAAGGGAGGTTCACACCGAGGAAAACACGCCAAATCAACGGGCGGCAGCGAGATGAAGTCTCCAGGGCACACGCGTACATGTTGCAAGGAGACCAACTACGGCTTTGCGCCCCGGTCCAATGACCGGACTCCAAGCTGCCTCCTCGATCGCCAAATCCCCGTGCCCATGCAAATAGAGTACAGCTATACACACGACCATACCATACCATATGAGTAGCATCAGACCGTGTCTCATCCTTGAATTCTTATGCTCGGCTCCTCTCTACATAGGTTAAAAAAAACAGTTGTACCGATACATTAGTTGAGTCGGACATGGGTCACGCAGGTCGTACGTATAGTCATTTCGATGCAAATATGTCAGCACTGGTTTTAGAATAACTCCTTTTGGAGTTTTCTTTTGTTGGAGTTTCGATGGAACCAGGTACTCCTTCCGTCCCCTGAATAAGATATACCTCTTTAAATGTTTGATCAACAATTATTTAATTATACATTAAATTTTATTTGATAAAAATAATATCATTATTTATATTAACATTTGAATCTATTTTCATATGATTATGATTTTGTTGTTATTATATGAGAAATTTAAAGTTAAAGTTTAGTTTTGGAGATTATATTAAGTTTGACCGTGCCTTATTCAGTGAGATAGATCGGAGTACATAGTTGCATGTTTTTCTGATTTTTGTTAAACAAGTTGGATAGCATGGGTGGAATTAACAAAGACGTTTTGCGTTACTAGCTTTTAAAGTCAGTCACTCTTAACACTATGTCAACGTGTCTATATTAGCTTGTGATTGCTCGAGTTGTGTTAGATTATTATTTTATTACATAGAAAACGCACAAACGCATACACAATTGCCTATACATGCTCAAACAAGTGAGTACCATCAGTAAACGATTTTGCTAGGATCCTATTAAGTTTATCTACACGTGCGTGATATAAACGACAGTATTTAGCCATCTTCGAACCTCATCGATTAGCCTAATTAGTAAAAACCAAAATTTGAATTTTCGTATTTGATTTTGAAACTGATTTTAAGATATTTTCAACGTGATTTTTTTAACGTTAGCTTTTAAACCGCTACGAACAAAATATATAAAAATTTTACTTATATATTATTTTGTATTTTCTAATAATCTATTTTAGTTTATTAGAGAATATGGGTAAACGGTGAGACCCTTCAATAGAGTCATGTATCT
This sequence comes from Oryza punctata, assembly GCA_000573905.2. Lineage (NCBI taxonomy): Eukaryota > Viridiplantae > Streptophyta > Magnoliopsida > Poales > Poaceae > Oryza > Oryza punctata. The sequence goes on along the minus strand of CM002491.2, from coordinate 20,326,349 downwards.
GCCGCAAGCTGACATACTTCTCATCCTTTATAGTTTAGTTCTTTTTTAAGATTAAATGGATTATTGCTTCATGGCTTTGAAAAATATATGTTCTTAAACAACTTTTTTTACCGTATTGCTTGGACAACTAATTTAAATTATTTATTAAATTTATTGATTAACATATTCAATTTATTTTTATTACCATACTACTTTAAAAGGTAGTATTGGTGGTGGCAGTTAATCTGCCACCACTACCTCTATCACTAATGTATGGATCCTTTGTATTGGTAAAACCCACGTGCTCAATAAATTTAAACATTTCCCAAAGAATAATGTCTTCACAAAATAATATCCATATTACTTGGTAAGATATTATAAGTATGTAAGGAAGGAATTCATATAGTTGAAGGGGTTGAAAAGAGTCGGTTTACGTACATATCCTTCAAGTGATGAGTATGCAGTGTGCACAGCATGATATTTTTTTTTGTCATTGCAACGCATAGGCACAGTTTGCTAGTTTATAGTCCCATCGGTTAGCCTAATAAACCAAAGTAAAAGTCAAAATTTAAATTTTCAAACTTGATTTTAAAGTTGATTTAAAGATATTTTCAACGTAATTTTTTTAGCGGTGACTTTTAAATCGTTACGAATAAATATATAAAAGTTTTACCTATAAATTATTTTTTATTCCCTAATAAACCGTTTTGATTTATTAGGGAATAAGCCAACCGATGAGACCCTTAGTATATAATTCGTCTGTTTTGAACTGGAGCTAACCGAAATATATAAGAAGAGTCGAGGCATATCTCGAATACCGGATTGTTCCGTCTTCGTGCTCGCATCTCCAATCGACCACACGTAGACTCTGGGATTTTTTTTTCTTCAATATCCGTGGGTTCGATCGCCGATCGCTGATCGGGTCGTTGTTTTCACAGAAAGCCAGCTCCTGCAAAGCTTGCAAATTGTAGAGCTTGCTACTACCGGTAGTCATAAAGTATGTGCACTTGACTGGGACATGCAGAGGGATCTATCTGCTGTTGTACGAATAGCTATAGATGCGTGAACCGAATGGCTGAGAAGTGAATGATGCAAACCCGCTGACGTGGACAACCTCCCCCACAATGCAAATTAAGCATGGATTGCGATTAATCAATCATTGGAAGGTCCCAGGAACCTTCTGCTAGAGCCTAACCAACGTACGGATCACTGGGGGGGGGGGGGGGGGCTAAAGCTTCATTATACGCACGAACGTCATGTTTAACATCGCATCGTTGCGCGTTGACTGTTAATTATATCTACACACGTCACGTGTCACAGCACTACAGCACGCGTCGTTGACCGTGCATACTTCCCTCTGGGGATGGATGTTGGGTGTATTACGCATTTACGCCATGCGAAAGTCCTTGAGACTTGAAAATGTTGACATAGCTTGCAATTCAACTTGCTGATCAAAATCTATCAAGCTTATCTATTATATGACAGCTCGAAAAGATAACACCACGTTCGCTGTAAAGACTAAAAATTCCCACATAAATCAAGAAAAATAAAAGAAGAGTCCAAATAGAAATACAATCTAGAAAATAACTAAAATTCGGAATTAAAAATAACCAATATTGAGTACATATAAGAACCTAATACGTGATTAATTAAAATTCGGAATAAAAATAAATAAATTTCTGGAATTAGGAAATAAAAAGAAGAGTTCAAGTAGGAATACAATTTTGAAATAACTAAAATTCAGAATAAAAAAGAAATATTGAAACAACAATGAATCCATCTATAACACAACACAAGATTAATTAGAATTAGAATCCAAAATAAAATAAATTCAGAAATTAGAAAAATAAAAATAAGAGTTGAACAAGAAATAAAATTTATAAATAACTAAAATTCGTAATAAAAAATAAAGACTATTGAAAGAATAGACCATCTGGAACATATGACGACATTAATTAAAGCAACAATTAATCCATCAATAACACAACACGAGATTAATTAGAATCCGAATTAAGAAATAAAATAAATTCAGAAATTATAAAAATAAAAATAAGAGTGCAACTAGAAATACAATTTATAAATAACTAAAATTCATAATAAAAAACAAAGACTATTGAAAGAACAAACATCTCGAACATATAACGAGATCAATTAAAATTCGGAATAACAAATAAATAAATTTTAAAAATAGAAAAATAATTATATGAGTTCAATTAGGAATACAATTTACAAATAAAAAATATTAACATGAAAAATATGAATTTTTTGAAAAGAATAGTTCATCTAGAACACAACGATATCAAATGACAATAAAGAGAGGGAAAACAATAGGCCCGTTAAGGAGTAAAGTGGTGACAGTTGATGGAACATATAAAACTATAAACATACAAACAAAACCTAAATAGAATCCCAATGACGATAAAAAGGAGGGACAACGAACATTCCATTAAGCAGCACGGTCGCGGCGGTTAGCGGGATTCTAGAAAGTAAAAGATAAACCCCAATAATAATCATGTTCAATTTTTAAAATCTCAATGACAATAAAGAGGGGAGACAGCGGGCGGGCCGTAGAGGAGTACAGTGGCAAAGCCACTAACAGTTTAGCGGAACTTCTTAAAAGTAAAAAATGAACCCAAACGATCTAAAACTGAATAGAAATAGTGATAGGTCGACAAACAAATAAAGGACTAATAAATGAGTAAGGGGTAGGACCGAACCGACTTTTAAAAACTATAAAATTAGAAGCACGGGATGATAAAGTTCGATCTTTCAAAATCCTAAGACAACGAGATAGATATTTAACAAATTTTAAGTAAAATCATATGTAAAAATAGATAATTTTGTATTGGTGCTAGCCGCACAATTGCGCGGGTCACCCAGCTTAGTTTCTGTTAACAAAGAAAAATTATAAAAACCACCCCATAACCACTTGAAGTTTGGCATTCCACCCCATAAGTTATTTTGTTGCAAATACTTACCCATCTACTCAGTTTTGTTGAAAAACCCCCCAATACGCACATGCTTAACTGAATCAACATGTTCTCATAAAGCGTGAACCATGAATGTGGTTGTTGTCGAATGGACAACTATGCCACGTCGAAAGGCGTGGTTCTCTCAACAGTAGTTGGAGTGTAAAAGCAATTGTATTGATTCGCAAAATTTTTTTGGGATCCCCCATTACATGGTCCTAGAGGCCTATTTATAGCCTTAGCACAAGCTTACACCTTCTAGGGTTTAGGTTTACAGGGGATTTTACATGGTTGCCCTTATGAAAGGGATATTTACATGGGTACGCAGTGTCATTTGCATGTATGGGCCTTTAATGGGCCGATAGGCTGGGCCTGGTCTATGGCGAACGGGCCTAAAAGGCCGGGAACGGCCTGTTGGGCCTCCTTGATGCCGAACTCGTCATGGTGAAGTCTTTGTAGTTCGCCATATGCTCTTCGCCCGAGATGCCTTTACTTGCGGAGTACCGACGCGGCTTTCCAGCCTTCGCCATCTTCGCTTATGGCTTTCGCCATAGGGCTTCGCTCGAATGGTCTTGACGTCTTTGGCTTGAAGCCTTGCTAGTACTATGGTTTCGGCAGGTCCGGCCGAAGGGCTTTATGGCATGCCTCCAACAAGCCCATCACGGGCAAGGGTGAGTAAGAAGCTTCGGCCGAGACCATGCAAACTATACGGTATGGCATGAGGCACCCCCTTTCGACCGATGTTCCTGCCGAAACCTCTTTTTAAACTCCTGTAGAAAAGATATGAACACTGGCGTTCGTCTTTCGAGAATGGCGAAGCTGTATTATGACACTAGGTGATTATATTTTGCCAAGTTTGTCTGCTTTGCGCAATTCTTGACTTGTATTTTTTTCTTCCCCTTTTCCCTATTGTTTTAGCGGGGATTTCGCCGAAAGTCATGCGTTCGGCCCCCTTTCGGGGATTGGCGAAAAGATTTGTTGACTTTTTAGCTTTCGACTTCCGTTTTCGACTTGTAACATTTTGCGCTAGGAAAAACGCTTATGTTTTGCGTAAGTCGAATGTAACGGTGTTCGGTATCTTTATTCCGAAACAAACTGTCGCGGTTTCAATGTTCGGCGAGCGATGCTTTGGCCGATTCATTTCACCCCCCAGGCGTTTTCGTTGATCAAGCGTTTTCCTTTTATGTAGTTATGTGGTTGTCAAAATGGCGAATTGGAGGCGTAGACATCCTGGTCGAACCTTAGAGAATTACGAATGGTGCCACATCCAGCACCGCGAAGACATTGCCACACTTTGGTTAGACTTCGAAATGACTAATCGTCAAGCTGCTATCGCTTGGCGTCGGTGTGTATTTCGCCTCCTTCCCCCCTTAAAGTCGTGTACAATGACAAACCGTGTTCGCCAGACTTAGTATGGACAAGGAGAAAATGTCCTGAAACGGACGATGTAATATACTTATAATGCTCCTTTGTATAACACGTATGTGCTTTTGCCTGATGGAGCTTGTGCGTGTCTTTAAGCTTTAAGTTTCTTTTCGCTATCATCGCATTTTGTAACTTGTATGTTCGGAAGGGCGAAGCGTGTCGGCCCCCTTGCGTGTTAGCGAAAGGAATTCACATTGACTTTTCAGCCCTCATCATTCGCTCTCGACTTTCAGCATACGCGTCCAGAAACACTTAAATATTTGCATAAGTCGAGTGTAGCGACGATCGGTATGTTTTCCGAAAACGAGCTGTCGCGGTTTCAACGTTCGGCAAGCAGTGCTTGGGCCGATTCGTATCGCCCCCCTGGCGTTTTCGTTGATCAAACGTTTGCTTTGGGGTTTTTCCACGAAATATCATACACAAAAAAGGCAAAGACACCCATGAATTTTTATATGTCCGAGCGCCAGTTTACCATTGCCCAGGGTCAATACAGCATAGTCCCCGTTTTTCCTTCTTCACCGCTTAAAAATTTTGTTGATTTAACAACTAACGATGTAGAAAATGCTCAAGGGGGTAGTCCTTCGTCATTGAGGACTGCTTTTGCAGATGAGTCGGAGCTAGAGTCCAAGTGCCCTTGGGCGGGCAATGGTATTATGGCGAAGGGCATGGGCGTGGCGAAACCTCTTCGCCCCCAGCCCTTGGCGCCGTACCTTACTGGTATTATGGCGAAGGGCATGGGTATGGCGAAAGGCTCCAGAGACTAGGGTGGCTTCGTAGCCCCCCAGCTTGGAGGCAACTTATTTTCGCCCCAAGCCCTTGACGCGTACCTTATTGGTACTATGGTGAAGGGTATGGGTGTGGCGAAACCTATTTGCCCCCAGCCCTTGGCGCCGTACCTTATTAGTATTGTGGCAAAGGGCGTGGGTTTGGCAAAACCTCTTCGCCCTCAGCCCTTGGCGCCGTACCTTACTGGTATTGTGGCGAAGGGCATGGGTATGGCGAAAGGCTCCAGAGGCTAGGGTGCTTCGTAGCCCCCCAGCTTGGAGGCAACCTATTTTCGCCCCCAGCCCTTCACGCCGTACCTTATTGGTACTATGGCGAAGGGTATAGGTGTGGCGAAACCTATTCGCCCCCAGCCCTTGGCGCCGTACCTTGTTGGTATTGTGGCGAAGGGCGTGGGTTTGGCGAAACCTCTTCGCTCCCAGCCCTTGGCGCCGTATCTTATTGGTGCTTTGGCGAAGGGTATGGGTGTGGCAAAACCTATTCGCCCCCAGCCCTTGGCGCCGTACCTTCTTGGTACTGTGGCGAAGGGCGTGGGTGTGGCGAAACCTTTTCGCCCCAGCCCTTGGCGCCGTACCTTATTGGTATTCTGGCAAAGGGCGTGGGTCTGGCGAAACCTATTCGCATCCAGCCCTTAACGACGTACCTTATTGGTATTGTGGCGAAGGACGTGGGTTTGGCGAAACCTCTTTGCTCCCAGCCCTTGGCACCGTACCTTATTGGTATTGTGGCAAAGGGCGTGGGTGTGGCGAAACCTCTTCGCCCCCAGCCCTTGGCGCCGTACCTTACTGGTATTGTGGCGAAGGGCATGGGTATGGCGAAAGGCTCCAGAGGCTAGGGTGACTTCGTAGCCCCCCAGCTTGGAGGCAACTTATTTTCGCCCCCAGCCCTTAACGCTATACCTTATTGGTACTATGGAGAAGGGTATGGGTGTGGCGAAACTTATTCGCCCCCAGCCCTTGGCGCCGTACCTTGTTGGTATTGTGGCGAAGGGCGTGGGTTTGGCGAAACCTCTTCGCTCCCAGCGCTTGGCGCCGTACCTTATTGGTACTTTAGCGAAGGGTCTGGGTGTGGCGAAACCTCTTCGCCCCCTGCCCTTGGCGCCATACCTTATTGATATTGTGGCGAAGGGCGTGGATGTGGCGAAAGGCTCCCATTTCGCCTTTTGGTCTGGGTATCCCCACGGACGGCGCCAGCTGTTGTCGAATGGAGAACTATGCCACGTCGAAAGGCGTGGTTCTCTCAACAGTAGTTGGAGTGTAAAAGCAATTGTATTGATTCGCAAAATGTTTTTGGGGGATCCCCCATTACATGGCCCTAGAGGTCTATTTATAGCCTTAGCACAAGCTTACACCTTCTAGGGTTTAGGTTTATAGGGGATTTTACATGGTTTCCCTTATGAAAGGAACATTTACATGGGTACGCAGTGTCATTTGCACATATGGGCCTTTAATGGGCCGATAGGCTGGGCCTGGTCTATGGCGAACGGGCCTAAAAGGCCGGGGGCAGCCTGTTGGGCCTCCTTGATGCCGAACTCGTCATGGCGAAGTCTTTGTAGTTCGCCATATGCCCTTCGCCCGAGATGCCTTTACTTGCGGAGTACCGACGCGGCTTTCCAGCCTTCGCCATCTTCGCTTATGGCTTTCGCCATAGGGCTTCGCTCGAATGGTCTTGACGTCTTTGGCTTGAATCCTTGCTGGTACTATGGTTTCGGCAGGTCCGGCCGAAGGGCTTCATGGCATGCCTCCAACAGTGGTCTTTACCAAAATTAAATACTTCAAGAGTATAATCTTGATACTTTTTCGTTGAGATTCCACAAATAAAATTACTGACGAGAGCTTAAACATTGTCGCACTGAGTTTCACTATTTGCAAAAAAAATCAAATATGAAAAATAAATCTAATGCAAACACTTGGACAAGATTAACTTGGCTAACTTAGCCTTTGGTAACTCTACGTATGCGTATTGAGGTGATTGTTATAACAAAACTGAGTAGGTGGGTGGGCATTTACAATAAAATAACTTATGGGATGAAATGTCAAACTTCAAGTGACTTATGGGGTGGTTTTTGCAATTTACCCCAAAAATAATTGTCTAGACATATTCAATAGAAAATCCCTTACAATATAGATTTTGGACAACCCATATCGTCTTGAGATTCGTGTCGTTACCATAGACCTTATCTCTTGATCCCGTTCTGCTCTCCCCCACTGCTTCTTCGCCTAATTGCTTTATCGAATACAATGTTGTCATCGTCGCCTCCGATCCCTACCCAGCGTGTCGCCCCTCATCTCGTGGCAACCTAAAAGTGTAAACAGCATCAATGCGGCCCGTCACATTGGCCACCTTCTCCCTCTCTTCCTCTTCCCACCTCTCTCTTTTCCCATGCCCCCAATCCGACACCAGCCCACCACCCTACTCCATCCCAACGGCTCCGGTTCAGCCACCAGCGCCTCACCGCCTACCCATGTCCGCCGTCCACCATTGGTTGCCGCCTCCCACGGTACATTATCCCTCTAAGCCTAGGGACCTCCCGCACCCCAACACAAGACCCTAATTGGTCGAGGTTGCCACCACTATTCATCAGAGTTGGAGAAGAAACCCACTAGAACATGAATCACGAAGTAGATATGAAGGTTAGAAATTTATGAGATTTTATCTTTTTTTTTTCTATCAAATGAGGTTTAGCAATTCCGTTAAAAAAGAACTAAAATATCCTATAAGATGCAAAGCAGGCTTCGCAAAAATGATGATAATCGCTTGGTTGCCACGGTTAGTGGCGAGGTGTATGGTGGTAACATTCGGTGACATTTATGAGAATATGCCAAAATTCAATGAAATTAGAGCAGTTATTGCCCGGCTACCGGTAATTCATTAGTGCCAGGTTACATACCATGCTGGCATGCATCAGTTTTGTAAACCTGTCAGTGAAGAGTAGTACTAATACCTTGTTATCTAATCCCTTCGTTCTAAAATAAAGCAACTCCAAAAATAAACTAATTTCTATCTTCTTATAGATCCCGATAAAAAATGAAGAAACTTTAATCCTCCTTTGTCCTTACCTACCTACCCAACCGTGCTCCTCTCCATCATATAACTCCCTTAGAATCGTATGTAGGAACTAAGTATTATGGTGCAAGAGAAAAATACCCCTTATTATATTTTAGGGCTAGGCAGTTGTTAACTTGTTGTAGTATAAATTGCTAAGGGTATGATGGGAAAGTAAGTGCAAACAGATCATCTTTTACAATCTTAGTTAACTATATTAGGAACAAATTTGTGTTGCAAGGTAGCAATATTTTTTATGAAATGAGTGTTTTTATATTAATTATGGGCATTTTAGTTTTTTTTCTCACTAATATTTTTCTTGTTTTGGGATGCTTGGAATTCGATTTTTATGGGAGAGCATCTCGGTAATGATTGATATGGTACAGCACTTCCAGCTTGTGCTGACAACAGCGCGAAATGACGAAAATATTTTTTCAATCCGGTACTTCAGTACCCTGTGGTAGGACCATTTTCAAGTACTGCATCATTTCTGGGATCATCCAACTATCCAAGGGCTGCAGATTAGGATCACTTTTTGCTACGAAGATGCCTGTCCTGCCCTGGCTTTCTCTTCCCAAAAGTGCGGATTACCCTGCACCGGTATGTCACGTCTCTGAAGAAGTTCGGATGATTCCCTCGTGCTTATGCGTCATCTCTTTATCTTATCCGATCTTATTGGAGTATTCTGACAGGCATTGCTACCTAAATCCTCGTAGTACTTAGAGCATGGCTAAATAATTGTCCTATGCTACATTCAATCTCATAATTTCATGTTTTAAGTAAAAATCAGTCTTCGACAATAGCTCTAAACTCATTATCAAAAATCATGGTCCACTTCTCCTTAAATCTCGCTTTTCACAAGCAGCTCTCACTCCCAAACATTGAATTCACGCGCGCTAGGAGGAGAAGTCACACGTGGGGGTAAAAGGGAGGACCGATATTGTTTAAAAGTTTTTTACATGGTTTATTTTTTTAAAAAAAAAGTTAAATTATGATGTCTCTTAGAGAGAGTGATATTTTTATCCCTTAAATCCCAATTTTTTAAAAAATAAGGGATTAAATTTTAATAGGCTATTGGTGATGCTCTTGCAAGATGCATATATAGATGTTCCTTCCTTTTTCTGTTCATCCATTTATTGATATCTAACTGGTTGTCTTTTACAACCAAAAGTAGCCTAGAATGTAGAAACTGACTTTACTGCATTGATTTCAAGAAAATTTTAAGAAACCGACTTCACTTCAAACAAAAATTATATAATAGTATTTTTTATGATATTTGAAGTATTTTCTATAAAAGTCCCGTAGAATTTATGTGTTCCAAAGAAACCATCAAACAAAGAATTGGTTTGGTTGAGAACTTGAACAGTGCATTAAAAATATTCACAATGTAAGTAATTTGTAGAGGTGGCCCTAAGGAGAGAGAGTATGCCATTTAGGAATGGATTACTTGTGAACATTCTAACTCTAAAAGAGGTCACTCTAAGTGTTTTACCCCTTGATTACCTTTACAGTACTTCTTAATACTATAAAATCAACTGAAACTTTTATATTTCAAGCTTATGATAATAAAAAGAACTATATATATACCTTCAATGTCTTGGTGGACCCATTTGTTAGCCACTCTCCACCTATCTTTTTTCCTACCCTCCACCTCTCTATTCAAATCCCCTTCTTCCCCAAGCACCACACTTCTATCTCCTCCCAATCCTTGAGTGCCACCGCCATCCCCTTCTCCTCGCCCTCGGCTGTTGCTTTGCTTGGGCGGCAACCTCTGTGGCCAATCTTCCAAGGACAGCCTTTGGGGACAGTTGAAGCCCGTGGTAGTGATGGCCATAATAGGGGAGCAAACCCAGCTACACAACGATACGAAGGGAGTACACTTGAGTCTTGAGGAGGGCACCATACCAGGATGGATCCGCCACCCAGCGACTCTGGGCTCATCGGGGCTGATGCGTGATAGTAGAATTTTAATATTTTCCAACGAACCGGACACAAATTTTTCATAATAAATAAGACTTTTTTTCAGGCTTTTAAATTTTTTCTAGGTCTGCCGCTGCTGAGGGCAATGGCCTTGTCCAATGCGGCTTGAGCAAGTGGCCTTGGCTCTGCTGAGGCACCGTGCCCTCTGTAAGACTATAAGGCATCGGTTGGGTTAAAGTAGAGCCGTAGCTTTGATGTGGTGAGCCAAAACCACTCGAGAGCACTGTAGTGTGATTCTGTGAGAGCAAGTACTATGGATCTTCAAACTCTTATCTCAAGATAACATGTAGGATCGCATGATGAGGTAGAAGAGAGAAGGAACGAGGGAGGGAAGGAGTCACCCCTCATGTAAGGGGTAACATGTATACAAACTTTTAGATAGATGAGAGAAAGAGACCAATGCATTGAGTGAAAACAAATAAAGTATAGTATATTAGGGCAAGTGTATTTCCTAATTAGTAAAAAGATGATGTGTATAAAATTAGATGTAACTATCATCCCTACTATAAAACTTGCTCTAAATGGCACAACTCTATGGATTTCTCGTCTCATTTTGGAGAATTGCAGACTAGTACTACTACTGTACTAGCAGCACGCCATCGCCTGCTAGGTGCAGACCATGCAGTGGCTGCTTCCAAGCTGTACGCCTGAAGCACACTGTTCCTCTTCACCTGCTCCGCTATATCTGTCTCAAGTCCTGACGCCATATATGGGCATGCCTCTGTGAATCTAGTCAGATGCAGTAGCTGGAAGACCTCGACAGAGCTCCTACAGTCAACAGATTCAGTGCAACGGGACCAAGTAAAAACAATTGTAAGATCAGGAAACTAGGACAAATACTTTATGATGCAACCGAATGCATGACTTCTGTACTGGAGTATGCTTGCCAGCCAGGTTCATATCACCTGTGTATTCAGGCATATGAATGTACCAGTACGACCATAGTATGATGTTTATGTTCTTTTCCATCAGACCATGACCGATGCTTCGATGCTGCTAGAAAGTACTTCAAAAGGCAGGGGTAATCAGATCTTTCTGATTAATCAGAGTCAGCTAAAGTGGCCCTTTTCTTATTAAATCAGTGTCAGTTAGGAGTAAATTAACTGGACGAGTACAGTACACAAACTTTTCTGAACATTTTGGAGAGAGATTAAATGCGAGATGAACAAGATGGTTGCAAGTCAAGCATTTCTGCATAATTGAATATGCGTGGCAGGGGTAGGATCACTGAAGCAGGGCGCAGCATATGGCAATTAATTTCGCAGCCTCCGCCGCTGCTCATCCGAATTTCTCGTCGAGGAGTGTTTGACAAAGGAGAAACGGTGTTGACTAAACGCAGGTAGGCGACACCGATCGCCTCGACTGCTGATGAACAGTGGAGTCTGACGTCGTAGTAGGAGGAGATCGCGTGATGAGCGGTTTGGTGGCAGTTGAGGTCTCGCTGGCCGATTCATGGCCGTGTAAGCTTTAGCCGGCTGTGTTAATTCGCCGTGCTCTGCATTGGGACATAGTAGCAGGACTCATAGATATTTTCTACGTTTCAGAATAAATTTATATTTAGCTTATTCCGTTTGTCTCAAAGTAGAGGATAAACGTATTGAGAGTTGATATAATGAAAAATAATTACATTAAATTTTGATAAAATGAGGGTATATTAGTTTTTCTATTGGAATGTGTAGGATTGGTGAAAAATAATTTTTTTTACGATGGATGGAATATTTTACCAATGAATTGCTAGGAACAGATCAGATCAGACATTCGTGCTAAAATCAATTATATGTTGTGGCAGAATGCGCTGTTTCATGGAATCAAAACATTCGGTGCTGCTGATTTTGATCCCGAGAGAAGAGGTGCTTCGGTTGCACCGTTTGAAGCAGAGATAAATAAATTCGCGTCCAAAAATATTACTGCTAGTACCACTGATTTATTGACCCTTTTGTTTGACCTTCTCTGAAGCAACCCGCTTTCAGGTTTGACATCTACTGGAGTAACTAGCATGGCTAGCTTGGCCACTCATCATCCTCCACACTACAGTACTTGGAAGGGTAAGCTGCCTGAACTCCTCTTCAGGATTAGTGGCGAATTAAATTCAGTTGACCTGACCAAGCATAGCTGACGTAGTACGGCTTTAGGCATGGACGGACGGGGGCGACCGCTCCACGTCGCCTTGAAACACGCAGCGCCTACATGGAGTACTACCATCTCCCTACCTACTCGCCGTCCCGAACTCCCGATAGCGGAGACACACGAAACGCAACGCAACGCAACACAATAACAGCAACACACCGTGCCCCGCGTCCGGGGTCCGCGGCCGCCGTCGCTGGCGTGCGGTTCGGTGATCGGTGGTGGGTTCGCGCGGCGGGATGGGCCGCGCGCAGTGATGGGTGTGCGTACGCTGCTGCTGGGATCACGTCGCGCGCGGGCTCGATCGCGTACGTCGCGCGGCGCGGGGGCGGGAGTAACGTGTGTGGTAACGTGCGCTCGCGCGGCGCGGGGGACCCGGGGCCGATCGATACGTCGACTCGAGGGAGCGACCGGACCGGCGGGTGGTGGTTCACTGGTTCGTCAGCGGTTGCGCGCATTGAAGCCGCGTGTAGGTAGTGAGATGCCTGTAGTTGGAGCTGGGCTCCGCGCGGGCGGGGCCACGCGATCGGCGGACCAAGATACGGCGTGGGCCAAGGCGTGGAGCCGCGGAACGCTGCAGGGGGGGGCAACAAGGCAACAGAACACAGTTTTTTTTTCCTGCTGGGATGTGCATGTGCGTAGCTGGGCACCGTGGCACGTCTCTGGTTCGCGCTACGCGTGGCGGCGTGGCCTGTTTCGTTTCGTTGCCCGGTCGTTTTCCAACACAAGCTTCAACCCGTCTCGAGTTACCAGAGATCTTCTTTTTTACCTTGCGCGGAATAGACATGTTTGCTATGAAATACTGAAATCTCCACGTACGTGACATTTAAATTTCTGCATTCCACACGTAAGATTCAATGCCATTACATGTTGGTTTGGGTAGTAAACCCTCGATCGATCAATGTCACGTTTTACTGGCTTCAACTCATGTGGAGTCTGCGTATGGAAAAAAGGATCGGTGCCTTACAGTCCTATCTTACTGCTCTGTTTACATCAACTCCAGCTTTGTTAATGACTTATTAGGACGGCACGACCGGCTACGGTAATCAATGCATCATGTTTTTTTTTGTCTGCTCGTGTGGAATTAAACTGTTTTTGCAGTGAAATCTGTACGTAGATCGCATGTAATTTCTGCATTCCACACCTAAGATTTCAATTCCGTTACATGCAGGTCTGGACGGTTAAGCCTCGATGAATCAGTGTCACGTTTTACTGGCTTCAACTCATATGGAGTTTGCACATGGGAAAAAGTACCGGTGCCTAACACTATCTATCTTTACCAGTTACCACTCTGTTAACGTCAACTCCATCTTAATTTGTTAATGACTTATTAGGACGGCACGACCGGCCGGTAAGTCTGTAATTTAATGCGGTATGTACTAATACTATGAAGCCAGTCAAGTCACTCTTCTGATTGATCGATCAAGGAAAAGTTTACGAGGGACCGTACTAGTGTTTCGATGGCGTAGGAAACTGACCCGGTCTTATCATTTTTGCCCTCATGAAGTCACCAATGACACCATGAGCAACTCACTTAACTATAGTTCTTAATTGCCAGGACAGAGAAAGCCCTGAACGACCAATCTCAACAAATAACCAGCTCGATCGAGCAGCCCGAGTTTAATCATTAACTAAAAACCAGCGGCAGTAGGACTTAACGTACGAGGCAGTTAACCAAAGTGGTGAAATAGATATAATCCTCTCTCTCGCCCCTTAACAAGACCACGAAATCTGTACCTCATCACTACGTGTGAAGTCGTGACTATACGTTTTGTGACCAGTAGTTTTCGAAGTCGGTAGTCGTAGTAGCAAAAGGAAACCAAGCCAATTAGCCAAACTGTTGTCCGTCAAAGGTGTCGCGTTTTCAGAGACTCGCACTGTGCAAAAAGCGGTCGGTTTCTCGTGCACACACACGGTGCGCGCGCCGCGAGCCGCGAAGTCGTGAGCAAAACCACCGGTGAGGCACCGTCCAGTCTCTCTCTGGACGGAGATGTGGCCGGAGGAGATGCCCCCCGCGCCGGCAGGGAAAGAAACAGCGAAAAAGCGAAAGCGACGACGCGCGCCGGCGCCGACGTGCGCGCGTCACGGTGGTCGCCGTCTGTCTCACTCGCGGAGAGGAGAGCGGGGCGGCTCGTGCACCGCGCGGGGAGCAGAGAGGGAGAGGCGGGTCGGCCGTGCAACCAGCGGGGGTCCAAACCGAACGTTCCCATTTGGGCCTCTCCTGGGGTTCCCTAAATCTGGCCGGCAGGACGGCAGCTTGCGCAGCGCCTTTCTTCCTGGTGCGGAATCAGGTCTGATGCGCACAGCACATTGATGATCGATGAGCGCTGTGGTGATTTGACCCTGGGCGGTGCGCCGGTGCCGCGGAATGCTTTGCTTTTGTCAGGACTCAGGCCTAGGAATTTAGTTCGGCCAGGTGGATAGAGAGGTGTTCTAGAGGATTAGACCAAGGTTAAAAATGGAGAAAAATTAATCCAGGTAAGTAGCCCCCAGTGGATACATGCAGGGTAAGTCGTTGTTTAGGTGATGTTTTACATTGGGTTCAGTCAAATCATAAAAATATAAAAGGTATTACGATTGCAAAAACATATAGATATGAAGTGTAAAAACGATATTAGTAGATACGTGACGAAAAATACTTTCATCTACTACTTACCTTCCTAGGACGTTGTATACCTTACAAAGCGCCTCATTACAGGTATAAACATTAAATTTTTTTGTTTTGCACATCGTATGTTTGTGCATTGGGTAAAACGGGACGCATTTGATATATTATAGCATGTTCCTGCGTTTGCTTTAGCACTACCTATACTTGATATATTGAATAAGTAATGAATCACACATGTAGATTGAAACTGTAACCATGCCTCACGACAATTAAAAAATTACAAAATATTTTAATATGCATATCCTTGAAAGGCTGAAAGCTGTGTTTGAAACAAACATGATGCTTTTCCATTTTCTATATGAATTGTATACATATTTGAAACATTCTACAAAACTACAATATCATTGACTACCAAACCTAGACGACATATACACCGACGAAGAGGAAATCTCAGTGCAATAAAAGTATTGCCACGAGGGAGAGAACTTCTTCCTGTTACCGCTACGCTACAACAATTTTGTCAAGCTTGTAGTGAAGTCATGCAAAACGCCGACAAGCTGCAAAGACCTACTAGTAGTTTGATAGTGCCAGTGTGTACGCCCCCAATCTTCTGGTGAATGCAGTCAAAACCGCGATGTGAGCGACACGCAGACCAGGAAACAGTGGCGGTATTCGGTCTGAACACCACAGTAAACAGCCGGAAGTCAGCTCGGACAATCGATGTCACAGGTACAAGGATAGAAGCAAGCAATTCCCAGTCAACTAGTATGAACGGTGAGAGGGCGGCAGTTTCACGGTTGACCCAGAGAATGTCAATACCAAACGTAACGGGTAGGTTTGACCAATTATCTACGATAATAGTGGTCAACGAGACTTAGCATGGTGCAAAAACCGAGACAATGATTCAGCACGCAAGATGACGTAGAACAAAGTGAAAAAAAGAGAGAGAGCAAGGGAGATAAAGAATCCCTTTTTTTTTTTGCCGGACCAACAAAAGATTGGCCGATCAAATTTTATTAAGATAAAAAGGGAAGAGATCAAGAATCTTACCTATAGTAGTCTTCAAGCTTAGCTTGTCCTGCATCTTCACTGGTTCCCTGTATGAATTTCTGGACAGGACAGAACGTTTGCTTCCTTTAACCATCCATACCTAATTATTTCACATTTTTTAAAAGCATCGATACCAAGTTACTCCGCGCTTTTTTTTAAGCATCCAAAGATGGACCAGTACAGTATGGCTCAGGTTGATAATTCTCTGGTCTCTAACCAGATTGCTCAGATAGCCTTGTCACAATTTGTACTGTAGATCCGTAGATGATTGCGTCGATGTACACATTCATGTAGGCTATAGCACACTGCACAGTACATAAAACGGCGTTCAATTAGGGGAGTTTCCAAGTCCAAGTTTTCATGTGCATGGTGGTCCATGGTAATCAAGTAGCAAAGCAGATGGGATAACCGGCCAAAGTGCTTTTGGGCACTGGTTTATAAGCACGCCAAACATGCAACGCCATTGCTGACTCCAACATCTCAACTGCTCTGCTAAACCAAAGTAGATACGCAGATTCCCAGTTCAGTAAAGCAAGGATGGTAATCGGAGAAAAAGACCTGACGGTCTATTACTATACTGGACCTAAACTTTTAGTGCCTTTTAAACTTCTTTGACTTAAAAAGTGGCCAAAACACCGGCAGAGTGATTTGAGCATCTTTGAATGGTTGAAGTGATTTGAATGGACTCGAACGACGGGAACGTCATGCCAAGAGCATTCGTGAATTGAGAACCGAGTGACGGAAAAAAACATGGGTAAAGATACATTGAAAGAACTTTAGTTCATCGATCTATTGATTTTTGTCTCAGCCTATCTTTGGTTACAATTAAAGAACTGCCTTCACAAGCACATATTGGTCCAAAGCTGAGCCTTTTCTTTTGTTTCCCGTGTATAGGTTATACTTGTTTTGGCTCTGTACATCCGTCTCAGGATGTAGAGGCCGGTTATCCCATTATCTAAAAAAAAAGTTATACTTCTACAGTTTTACTCTGCTCTATTAAATGAAATTGACATATTCTAGTGCCTGTTCGCCCCCCCCCCCCCCCCTCCCCCCATAAAAAATCTGAGTACAAACAATAATTGTTATAATTTGCTTCCCAGGCCTGAACAGGTTCAAAACAATATCGATGAAGCAATGAGAAGCCCATACCTTTATTCTTGCAGATAGTATGTTTGAAAGATCTCTAGATGGCATTACGAGTACATGCAATGGCCTCATCACCAGCACTGAAATAAGAGCCAGAGTAAAAAATCAGGAAATCTACATGGCTCAAACTCAAAACAAACTACATAGATTATTGCAATTACCGGCCGTCATATTAATTGCCAACCACATTGTGTGTGATACCGTCTATTATCAGCCAGGCAGCGCATGAAGTACATTAGGTCTACTGCATGAGATAGCCACATGATGGACCAATTAATCATGGGTGGTACATTATGTCTCCCATGTTAAAAATGTGATGCATGTGTCGATGTTCAAAAAGATTACCCCTGATTGTAAAATAAAGATTATGTCAACATTCAAACCAGTGCCTTGCAACTTGCAAATAGCTCATTACAAGCTGGAGAATATAGAGCTAGAAGTAGAACTAACAGGCCAGGACAGGTAAACCTAAACCAGAGTGGTGCCTCAACAGCTGAGATTGCTCTAGCTCAGTGGCCTCTTACTCCAATTGTTATGCAGTAGCACATGCAGACATAAACAATTAGAGTAAACATAAAAAAAAGTAATACATTCAAATCTTAGATACAGAATGCTTTCTGACTGAGATTGCATCTATAAAAGGATGTTAAAAACACATAAGGTGAACCTGTGGGGGTATCATAAAAGCTAAGGATACTACGATGATGCACAAGCAAAACACATTATTACAGGGTATATTATTAAGACTGTAAAGCTTAACGTTCTTCGCAGCTTTTAAAAAACAAGCTGTAGACCTAGAAATCTGCCCAACTGAAAAATGACTTGCATTTCATAAACAAGCGTACATGCAGATATCATCAACTCAGATATTGTAGAGCGTGTTAAACCTAATACAATGGAGTATCAAGCTATAGGTTTTCAACAGTAGTTAAAAACAAGCTGTAACCTGGTAGGCTGGTCATCTGCACAGCAGATACAGAAGTCAATCATCAACAGAAAGAAACTTAAATGTAGAAACTATAATGGCTACATCAAGAAGCTCCGGAGCTGAAAAGTACATATGTAAACATTCATTAATATCACTATCACAAGTTGTTTAGTCCACAGGAAGACCAGAGTACCAGACACAATGAGTCAGCCAAAGATCTCAAGCTAATAAAGGTGAAGAATAATGGGATACCTAGGAGGCTTTGATCATCCATATCAAAAGGAACAACACAGATGAAAAAAAGGCGACAAAAATCCCCCGAGTTGTGGTTGTTCATGGCTTCCGGTGACTGAATCTATGTAGGATGGAATAAAATTGCTAGACAGCTAAATCTAGCCCAACAAAGTCGGACTCTTTTTTTCCATGTAGGCAATCCAACCCGTCTACTCTTTGAGATTCATATAAAGCAATTTGAAACTAGGAATGCAGAATGAACACACTAATAATATGAAAAGTGTATTAATTAAGTGACATAACAAACAATATGAGAAGCATATTAGTGACATAACATAATCAGCTAGGTACACATCAGCTGCCATTATCCTAGACCAAACTTTGTGTCACAAGGGAGGTTATCATAAAACTATGAGCCCTCGAAGTTCTAGAGTTATGAACATCTTACACAAATAAGCATTGATATCCATTTAGAAGAACATAGAGCTCCAGCTAGACAACATTTATTCACAAGATATGCTTTGTTACAAATAAAATTGGAATAATTCCTCAACTGCTCTGATAGGCATAGCATATATTTATATAACCATGTCACTTAGCAAAACAGATTAAACAGCTATTAACAACCCTATTTTAGCAAAACTATTAGCATGGTTCATAGCAGCAGGCAGCCATGCACACAGCATTCCAGTCCCTAGATTTCCATGTCACACATATCATCTCAGCTTAAATCCTAGGATAGTTTTCCACCAAAAGGAAGCGAAGAAATTATTCTAAATTAGGTCTACATACTAGGCATTCCCATGCACATATTTTAACCAAAGTATGTTGTTCCGTGGTTAGAAAGTAAAAACCAAGTCATATTTACAATCCAACATGATGACATTTGTAACCATATAGTTATCCTTAGAAAATAGCTACTAAGACCAGCCAACAGTGACAGATATTGGAGCACATCTTCACATAAATAACTAAAGCAAATGGAGAAATAATCTTTAGTCTACAGTACAACCGAATCAATGGTAACTAAACATTTCAACAAAACTGAAGCAATGTGTAAGTGCTAACCTACTCCATCACTAATTTTCACTATGACATAAATGAAGTCAAAAGAACAAGCAAACCCTTGACCTCAACATGAATCAAGAAGCGTGGATATTTTGATCTAACAACAGAGCTTCCCTCTTGATCAAGCTGTTAACGAGAACATCTCTAGAGCACAACTTGATTAGCAATTCTCTTGCCTCATTCAAATAGCCCTCGTGTGCCAGACCTTCAATGAGTATGACGTAAGTCAAGTCATCAGGCATGCAACCACTAGACACCATATAAGCCATGATATCAATAGCAAACTCTGTTTTGCCATTTTTACAAAGTCCTAGGAGAATTGCATTGTAGAGCACAGTATGAGGTGATATGCCTGTATCTTGCAATTTGCGAACAGTCTGAATTGCTTCCTCGATTTTATCATCATCGTTCAGACACTCAGCTAATAACTGATAAATTTTATCTGGGTTGAATCCTTTCTGACCCATTTCATTGAACAACTCAAGGGCTTGATCCAGCTTACTAGCCTTGGCAAGCCCGCTTATTATTGTACTGTAAGTGATCGAATTCGGAGTACAACCTTTGTCAGGCATTTGCTTAAATACTTCAATGGCGTCGACCATCAACCCTTTTTGACACAAGAAACCAATCAGTGTGTTGAATGTCACATTATCAGGGAGGCAACCATTTTGGGCCATGTTATCCATTAGCTCTTCAGCATCCACCCATCGCGCTGCACTACACAATCCCTTCAATAGAGTGTTGTAGGTGACAATATCAGGTTTACAACCATAAGATTTCATCTTGCTTAGCAACCCCAAAGCACCATCCACATTCCTTTGCTCGCAGAGGCCATTGATGATGGCATTATAGGTGACAATATTTGCCGTGCACCCATGCTTTGACATTTTCTCTAGAAGCTGAATTGCCTGATGGAGCAGTCCTTTTCGACACAAGGAATAAATGACCACATTGAACGTCGCTTCATTCGGGGGACAATTCTCTTGGAGCATCTCTGTTACAAGCTCATCAGCATCTTCCCACCTCTCGGCACTGCATAGACCCTTCAAGATAGTGTTGTAGTTGACGGTACTCGGGTTGCAACCATGAGAGGGCAAGTTTCTTAATAACTGGAGGGCGTCATCAACATCACCTTCTGTGCACATACCATCCATGATGACATTATACGTCACGTTGTTCGGCGTGCACCCCTCAGCGCGCATCAGGTCGATCAACTCCATGGCCTGCCGGTACCCCCTCCCCTTGCACGTGGCCTCGAGGAGGATGTTGTAGGTGACGACGTCGGGGGCGCACCCACGGCAGAGCATATCGTCGAGCACCGAGAGGGCGTCCCTGACATGCCCACGCTCGCAGAGCGTGTGGATGAGCGGGTTGTAGGTGTACGCGTTGGGCTGCACGGGCATGCCCTCCACGACGCGGCGCGCGTCCCCGAGCCGCCCAGCGCGGCAGTACCCATCGGTTAGGGCGCCGTACGCGACGACGGTGGCGGCCGGCCCGCAGGCCCCGACGACGCGCTCGGCGTCGTCGGGGCGGCCGCGGCGGCAGAGGTCGCGGACGAGCCTGTTGGCGAGCGCCGCGTCGGGCGGGCGCGGGGAGGACTCGACGAGGCGGAGCGCCGCGTCGAGGTCGCCGCGGTGGACGAGCGCGCTGAGGCGGCGGTCGGACCCGTGGAGGCGTCGCGGCGGCGGCGGAGGCGCGGGGTTCTCGAGCCTCGGGGAGGGCGGCGGCTTGGCGGCGGAGCTGCGGAGGCGCGGCGGGAGCCACCCGCCGCCGGCGGAGGCTGTGGATTGGCGCGGGTGGTGGGGGTGGCCGGAGGAGGAGGAGGAGGGGAGGAGAGTGCAGAGGGTGGGAGGCGATGGCGACGAAGGCATCGTGTTTGGATTGCGGCGCTCGGCGAGCGATGGGCCGCTGGTGTGGCCGCGTGGGCGCGTCGCGGAAACATGTACTGCTCTGTAAAGGATACGAGGTTGGTTTATGATCTTGATGAGGTTGGTTTACTTTTAGCGAATAAATTTTGAAAATATTAGGGTTTTTCATCGGTTTTGCGAGAATAAACGGATTAGGGGTGGAATTGCGGTATTAGACGTGCGTCGCTGTTTGAAAGCGCGAGAGCGCGATATCGCGTAACCCGCGCGCGAAAGCGGCGGCGATTTCGCTAATTGAGAGAGATGGCATCGCTCTCGCGCTCGCATAGCGCGATACCGAAGCGGTATCGCACCCATCACGCCGGCCGTCCTACGCCGCCTGACGCACGCGGGGCCATGAGCCGCTATCGCGCTTTCAAGGGGCGATAGCGCATGCGCTGTCGCTGTCGGCTTGCGCGAGACCGAATGGGTGGCACACGGGGCGGTCTCGCTGTTTGAGAAAGCGATAGCGCGACGCTATCGCGCTTTCTTAGCGCGAGACCGGCTTCGGTGTCGCTCTTTGACAGTGCGATACCGCGAGCTTATATTTCATGTGACCCGCTAATTTGCCCGCTAATTTTCAGTTATCGCTAATATTTTATGTCGCAGTTGCTACGTACTCCCTCCGTCTCATGAAAAAACCAACCTAGTTTTACATGTGACACATTGCAGTACTAGATTTATTTTTTCCGGGACCGAGGGAGTTGAAAGTATAATTTTTTATCATGTGTGCAACATATATAAACATAAATGAACATAAGAAATACGTATATATTAAAAATAGACAAAGAATGTGTTTGTGGCTACGAGAAGAAAAATAAATATCTTGGAATTTTCAAAATAATGATGTTAGTTACGGATACAGATAGGAAAGAAACAATATACGAATTTAGAATGTAGGAAAAATATATAAAGGATTAGAGAGATAATTCGGATCAATTTTTACTAAGTTGACGAAGAATATGAATTTAGAAAATGTCATATTCACATAGAAAACCACCTTTGCATATTCATATACTCGGTCTTGTGTCAAGAACCGGGTAGCGATTTAATGAACTTCCCAGTTCTTGCCACAAGACCGGGTCTAAGAATATGCAATACCGAGTTTATGAATTTGCAGTAGTAGGTTATATTCACAAACGGATGCCTCCTTTTGGAAAAAGAGTGGGTGTAAGAATGTATTCAAAAAATCACATTTGTATATTCGCAGACTCGATCTTGTGGCAGGAACCGTGTTGAGAGTGAACGAACAACGTAGAGCGAGTTCACTAACTACCCAGTTCCTACCACAAGATCGGGCCTAAGAATATGCAAAACCCCCTTTGCTCAGAAGCGATGAGATGTAGTTAGTGCGCTACGTTTGGTTTGTATTTATAGTGGATTGCAAGAAGATGCAGTGATAATAATTAGGAAAGGACGACCGCGCGTCGGACTATTTCACTCGTGAAGTGAATAATTAGAAAGGGACAATGTCACATGCCCGCACCAGCTGTCTAACTGTTTGAATTGATAATTACTACGCGACGAAATAGCTTTCGGCGGGAGGAATCTTGCGGGGTTTAATTACGAATGATTGAATCCCGCACACTGTCCGTGATTGGAAATATAGTATGTAAAAAGGAATTGCAGGTGTATGATTGCATTTCACATATGATTGCATGGACCGCCATTTTAGGTGCGTAAAAGTAGGAGAGTATGTTAAAAGTAAAAGTAATATCCAATTTGAACCGCTTGATTAGCATCGAGAGTGCACTATTAATTTAGTACTACTCACTATTATTTTTGGTAGCGCTCGTAAGAATAATTAGTATGCAACCAAAAATCATATGCGTCAACTGCGTAAAAAAAGACCGTACAAATATGAAAAAGTTTACGAACTACATAACAACGTACATAACACGAAGATTAACAAGTAGAAATAAATAATGTGGGCGAATAGTAATATAAAGCTACAATCATGGGAAGGTTCAGACAGGGTGACCATGAAGACATGAAGACATAATAATAACTTCTACTCTTCATCATGCTCAGTCATAGTTCTAGATGTGTCACCTCGCTTACTTGTTGTTTTTTTCCTTCGTCCGGCGGCATGTCGAGGCCCTGAGAGTGACAGACGAGTTGGCTCATGGCGCTCACGGTTAGATCTACGCGGGTCATGGATGTTTCCTTGTAAATCGCCATCGTCTGGTTGTGTGGGCTGCGTCATCTGCGGCGCATCATCAGTTTGCGAAGCCCGAAGCTCATTGGGTACTGATGACGACCCTCCACCGAAGCTGGACATGTCGCCGTACGATGAAGCGTACGGCCTAAACCCTGCCATTATTTCAGGGCGAAATGACCCTACACAAGCAATGTACATATCAATGAATTTATCGAAGCTGGAGCAAAGAACAGTTTCACAAAAGTAATCCAAACCTGTTGACGGTGCTTGCATATATGGAATTTCATTACGATGGGAGGGATATTGACCAAATAGCCAATCACCTTGTTGCAACAAGTCGATATAACCCTGTACTCCAGGCCCGAACGACGTGCCTTGCATCCATGTAAAAATTCACGGAGTTAGTATCGTTTGTTGAAGTGGGAGTCATGTAAGGCAGGAATGTGCCATCGATATGTGCAGGTTCATAATGATGTTTGTGCGTACCACCGTAATCAATGGACTGTCCTTGCCATGGGTTGGTGCCGTATGTAGGTGCTTGCAGTGGAACCGACTGAGTAGGCCCTGTTCATTATAGCAGGTAATAAATAGTTCATAAGTCTCATACACATGAAAAATGAACAATTTGAAATAATAAACATAAATAATTAGATGTAAGAGGTGACTGACCGCCTAACGACGTAAACCCCCCTTGACCGAAAAATTCTGCGTCCACTCGCGGTATGGTAGGGAAACCTTGGCTAGTCCCTGCATACGCAATTCATTAACAACAAGATAAATTTCCAGCTGAAATGTGCGTGACAATATGGTACTGAATGTACACGGACCTGCAAATGGTGCAAATCCTCAACCTCTTGGTCATCTTCGTCATCATTCCCTTCAGCCGTGAGGTTTTCCTCATCTTCGAGTGCTTGTCGGTCCACCCTCTCAATTTCTTCAACAATAGCAGGTATCTCCTCCCCTTCATCGGCTTCACCAGTAGGATGGCGGTTGTCCACATCATCTGCTTGTATGGATAGATTTTGAATGTCAGGACCAACATCACCACCACGATGGAGAGGCACAACTTCATCTTCTTCGTGCGAACTAGATCCCAACTCCCCCCGGTTGCTGGATTGGCCCACCGCGCTCTCCGTGGGGACTCTTCCTTCACATGCCTGCACCAGCATGACAAATTCATATCCCCGTCTCCTACAGCCAGCGAGCCAATCCTGCCAGGCCTTACTCCGTGTCACATTTTTTAACTCCCATCTTATGTTGTTGGCCGATCGGCTCCACATAACCCTCACGTTAACACTATGTACACCCGGATCTAAAGAAAATGTGCAGTTTAACCAGTACCAAACTTCGGGCATGGTAAGGGTGTCTGGATTTGGATGGTACAGTGTGCATTGCCTAAAGTTGTTCAGATCGACACCACTTTTAATTACATAACCATAAATTATTTACTTACCAATGGACCCTAATAAATTATTTATATTGTTACTACAACTTCTATTAAACTTTACAAATAAACACATGACAAGAAAATTAATACATAATAATTAACACGGTAGTAATAACAGATATTGCAATTAATTTAGGTATAAGAGCATGTAATACTTACAGAACACAACCATATCATACTGTACATAATTATGATGACAAAATATTTACCTGCGTTTATCAGATCGCGCCTACTCCTTTTTAACCAGCTTGCTCGTGTAGAATTTGCGGAATCAAAGTTTAGTACTACTCCTTTTTCACGAGCTATATCATATAACAATTGCTCCGTCAATGTTTTTACACTGCATAATCCACATGTACAAATACAATTAATTATACAGAATTAGTTGCACCGACATAAGTTTATTTAACTGCTCTTTCATTTCGATACCAAATTAGTTACGAACTGTCTCTTACTTACAGTAACAATTTACTACATATTCCATTACAGTACCGTACCTTATTGTCCTGTCTTATCTTTTTCAACCAAAATGCTCATATAAAATTCCCGTTACTATATGAAACCTTATATATGTGTCCTACAAATAGCACTATATGCTATTTCAGTTTTTTTCCTTTCTTACATATAATATTGGCCGTATATATAAAATTAAACATCACATTAACTACTGATTAATTATAACTTATAACTACTACTACGTACAAATTATTTGCAACTTCTATTAAACTTTTATAGCTTAATAATTAATTACGTCCACCTATTTTTTAACCATAATCACCTCTATTACCTTTCTACATTTCTATTTTTACATGAGACCTAACAACATTTAATGCAGTTAATAATACGTACCTCAATTTTCCTCTAACATAATTAAAAACAAATATTAACTAACACTAACAAAAACTAAGTGAACTAATATTTCCTATATCCTCATCGTACTAACACTAATATAAACTACGTGCGCTAATATTTTATATATCCTCATCATACTAATTTATGCTAATAGAAAACTAATCAACTAACCTGTCAATTTATCCTCCTCTCCACTGCCTTCCTCTTCCTCTCCTCTTCCTCTCCTCTCTTCTCCTCCTCAGTTCACCGCTATGAGGACCATCTCCTCCTTCCCTCGTTTTATACATTTCACGCATCGGATTCGAACTCGGCTAGAGGTTTACAGCGGAGCATATGAAATAACTAGCAGGCAGGATGTGACGGCAACATCACATTTCCTAAACAGTAAAAGTGAAAGTAAAAGAAAAAGAGAAAGATAAAGAGAGAGGTAAAAGAAAAAGAGAAAGCTAAGAGAGGGAAACGTGCTGAGACCGAGAGCGGTCTCGCGCTTTCGGACTGCGACGCCGACCGCTCTCGCTCTCTCAAAGCGCGACAACGCTCGCGCACGCCGCCAGCGCTTTCACTGTCTCAAAGCGCGACAGCGCTCGCGCACGCCGCCATCGCTTTCGCTGTCTCAAACCGCGACAGCGCTCGCGCGCCGCCAGTGCTTTCGCTGTCTCAAAGCGTGACACCGCTCGCCCTCTGCGCTCGCCCACGCCGCGTCAGCACTGTCGCGTGCGCAAAGCGAGACGGAACGGTCTCGCGCTTTCGTACAGCGATATCGGCAGCCATCTCGCGCGTGCGAAAAGCGAGACCGACTTGGATTCTCTCCACATGTCACAATCGCTGTATGGAAAAGCTATAGCGCAGCGATCTCGCCGTTCGGTACAGCGATACCGCCAGCTCACCCTCGTTATCGCATGTCCAATTAGCGATTACGCCGCGCCGTCGCTTTTCGCAGTTGCGAACATCGGTATCGCACTTCTAAAGTGCGATAACGACGGTATATTTCCACAAATCATTCGCAATCCGGTATATTTTTGCATAATCATCCGATAAAGAATATATTTTCAAATTTTATTCGCCTCCATACCAGTGTCACCTTAGATACGAGGTTGATTTATTTTTTAAACAAATTAAGTATGTTTGTATGCAGTTCGTATCCTTTTTATTCCAAAATAAACCAACCGATATATCAAGATTAGTTAATTTTAGGATAGAGAAAGTAGCTATGATTAAGTTTTTAGGATGAATGATTAGATTCGGAGTGGGGTAACATGAAATCATGTTTCAATCCAATTTTAGATTCTTATATTTTGGTGAGACAGGGAGAGTATCGTTATACAACTATTTTCCATCAGGTTATATTTTACTACATCACAACTAGTATCACGAGTATAATATTAGATTACAAATTTTTTACGTAATTTAGGAGAAAAATGTTTAAATCTCACTAAAAGTATATTTATGAACTACCCGGCTAGCACTAGCAGCTGACCGGACTCACCATGGAATACACCACTAAAAATTTGTTTTATTTTTAAATGATTAAGGATGTGTTCGTTTGTCAGTTTTACCATCTCTACTTCCTCGTTTTTCAGGGGACGCCTGATGGGCGCGCGCTGGCTCTCCAGCTCGCGTAGCCGCGCGCCCCCTTCTCGCTTAGCCTGATTAGTGTTAATAACGCTAATTAGTGCTAATAATAATTTTTAGGATTAGCGCTAAATAAAATTTTCAATTCAGATGTGAAAACTTTCAAGTCAATATTTTATAAAAACATCAAACTCATAATCGAAAATTTTCAAGTAAAGATTTGAAAACAATTAATTCGAATTTGAAAACTTTCAACTCAAGATTTGAACCTTTTAATGCTAAATTCGAAACTTTCAACTCAAATTTTAAGTTGAAAGTTTTCAAAATTTGAATTAAAAATTTTCAAATTTGAGTTGACATTTTCAAATTTTGATTTGAAAGTTTTCAAAACCCGAGTTAAAAGTTTTCAAATTTTGAGGATAAAATTTGAAATTTTGACTTGAACCTTTTTAAAATTTAAGTTAGAGGTTTTCAAATTTCAACTTGAGTTTTTAAATTTCAATTGCAAGTTTTGAATGTGAAAAGTCCAAACCGTAAAAGAAAAAGCAATGTAGGAGTACTAATCAAATTTAATTACGTGAATCATTATTGAAACGCTAAAAAAGTTGTTACGATTCCGTTTTCCATGGCAGCCAACGTACGGATTGTTCCTGATGTGACACGTCGCGCGTGCGCCAGCAATGTTTCCCGCGCGTATTAGGATTATCGCGTTTTCCATGAGCACGTTTTTCAAATTATTATAAAAAAAAATATAAAACAGTTGTTTTCATATTAATTTATTTTTTAAAAAAATAATAGTTAATTAATTATGTGCTAATGAATTATTCCGTTTTACGTACGCGAGGTATTAGTTCTCAACTTTAAGAACTGAACACAACTTATTCGGGTTCGAAAATTTTCTAGCTCTGTCACTAAAGAGCGTTATGTACGAGTCAAGCTTGAGCTCGACACCAAACTAAGATTGTGTCTTTTTAGAGGTGGTACTTTGGATCACTTTTCACTTTTTATTATTGCTAAAGTTTCACACTGAACCATCCTTAAACCATTTCTTTAATTTTAAACTGGGTAACTTGCTCTTATTTAGGTTTGGATCACCCAGCTCTCTTTACTATTCAGGTCTACCCTTCCATTCTGATAAAGATATGGTCTATCTGTATACTTCGTTTTTCAATAGATGATATCATTGATTTTTTATCACATGTTTGACCATTCGTCTTATTCAAAATTATTTTATGAAATATATAAAATATAAATTATGCTTAAAGTATTTTGAGTTATAAAACAACTTATAATAAAATAAATTATAATTACGTAATTTTTTTAATAAGACGAATGATTAAACATGTGATAAAAAGTTAATGGTGTTATAAAAAAACTAAAAAAATGGAGGTAGTAGATGAAAAAGTTCACCGGTATACTAAAACCAACTTGATTGAGATTGTTGAAGGAGTGCTAAAGAAGTTATTTGGGGTGTTAAAAAGAAATTCGATAAAGTTATGCGATCTAAAATGAAACTTTAACAATAATAAAAAAATTACCAAACTGCAGTTCACTCTACTCTTTTTTTTTTCCTTATCTCTTTGGGGCAATTACGTTTGTACCCAACTTTCAGTTCTAATTATAATTTTATCTGTTTGTGACTTTACCCCTATTTTTCATAAATGAATCTTCGGTTGCCCCTATTTTTAACTGCCATTACATGGGACCAGGGTTAGTAATTTTTAAAAAAGGAAATGGAAAGAAGAAATGGTTCACGAATTAGAAAAGGTCCATTGTACCCTGGGAAAGTAGGGGATGAAATAGAGGTAAGATGGAATCGTTCCCCTCTGGCCCTCTCCATTCGATCGAATCCCTAACCTTAACGATTTCCGGCGGCGACGGCGACGAGGGGCTATGGCCAGCGAGGAGGCGCAGGGGAGGGATAGCTCGGGAGCGCCGACCAACGTGAGGTGTGTAGGGAGGGGCTCTCTGGGCTGACCAGAAGGTGCGCAGAGGAGGGGCGGCGAGGCCTCACTTTGTTCAGACGCGGCGTGCGCAGAGCAAGCGACGGCGGGGTGCTGCGCTGCGTGGGTGAGCAAGCAGTGACAGTGCGTGGGCAAGCGCACGACGCACGGTGCTGGACGGGCTAGCACGCGGGCGTCGCGGAGCAGTATGGCACGGGGTAGGCAGAGCCAGCTCAAGATGGCGATGTTAGGCCGAGGAGCACGCGGTGCTCACCAGGCTCGTCGCCTCGTCAGCATCGACTGAGTCAGTTGCATGATGGCGATGAGGACAAGAATGGGAAGGTGATTAGTGGAACACTTTTTTTTAATGAAGTTCATATTGACAGAGAAAAAAAAATTACAAAATTACACTAGAAAAAAAATATAGCCACCACCCACACGCCGGCAGCACCAACACACATACCCAGGAGAAGGCTAGCAACAAACCGACCACCGCTAAGCGTGACCGACCGCCGCTAGACCAACAAAGTAATTATAACTGAGATCGCCCAAACCGTGACCTTGACAACCAACCACAAACCCCACTGTAGCCACCTCTTTGGGATCGAGGGAGAGAGGGTGAGAGAGAAGATGGAACCACTCTCCCCCTGGGCCCACTGACGTGACCAACTTGCAAGTTAGGCCGTCAACACAGGAGGACATGCATCTAGAGAGCAAGCTTGCGTCAGTTGTCTTGGAGGACTTGGCAAGGGACTGCCAAGACGACGTCTTTAGAGAGAGGAATGACGAAGAACTGTCGTCGCCGTTCGTCAAGGCTTGAAGGAGACCGAGATTGGATTTTCACCCAGCATTCTAACTCGAGGAGCTGGAACGGCACGACAACACCCTCAAGAGGGGAGACGCTCGAAAGCGTCGTTGTTGCCAGCCCGGCCAAGGCTGGGCTAGGTTTTCACCCGCCGTTCCCTCCCGCTGGCCAGCCTCCGCATGGCACCAACGTTGTGCCGACCTCCACCGACCACCAATCGTGTCTCCTCGCGGCGAGCTGGACTCCACTGTCGCTGGCCTCTGCCGACCACCAACCGCGCCTCCTCACGGCGAGTTGGCCTTCCCTGCCGCCGGTCACGCAGGCCTCCATCGCCGCCGACCGCGCCTTCTCGCGTCGTGCCGGCCTCCTGCCGCGCCCCCTCAGGCAAGTCGCGCCGGCTAGCCGCAGCCATGTGACATGCTCAAATTTTCAGGAAAGTTTTTTGCGAAAAGTTTTAATTGCACTCTTCCCGATATTCATTGGAGTAACCTTGCTTTCTTTTAATCTCTTTTACCTTGAACCTAAATTTTATTTGGAAAGTTAAATGCTCTCTTTTAAATCCCTTTTAAAATTATATAAAACCTTTCTTTTATCCTCTATTTTATTTCTTTTGACTTTTATAAACCCCCTCTATTTATTTTTCCCTATCCTCTAACTTTTGCTCTGGAACAAGTTTCTTTAAGATCTTTTCTCAAACATCTCTAGAGTTCATGAAATATCCTTTTTCAATCTCCCTAGAGTTAACACTTTTCCTTTAGAACTTACCATTCTACCTCCAATTCTATTCATATAGAAATTCTTATGATGCCCCGTCTATATTTATTTCCAAATCCAGATTTATCCTCCAACAATTACCTTCTGTTTTGAATCCTCTATATATATATATCCAAATTATCCCTTCAATATTTCAAAGTTTACTATCTAGCATGGACCAGTATTTTCCTAATCGACTCGTCTCTTCTTTACCTTTCACTCTCTATTTCCACCCTTGAGACTGAACCAACATAATTCCAATTTTATTGGAATTTATCCTTGATCGTGCCCTTAATTCAGACCTCTCTTTAGAAATCTCTGAAATCCTTCCAAATAATCCAATATCCAAATTCCTCTTTTTTATCTAAACCAATCTCTAAAAATCCTTAGTCCTTCATCATCCGAAATATTTTATTCCTTCTACGACCAAACCCCTATTTTGAATGTAGTGTATTCGGTGCCACGCGAAGGAAGTACTGTGATCTACTAAATTGTTCTGAATACATGTCATGCTGAACTGCTTTATGGACCTATAACACGCTGTCTTCAATCCAGGCGCTATATGAAAACATTCCAATAATGAAGAGGAGTTGAGCAAAGATGTTGCAGTTCTTTTACTGTCTTTTTAACACAGATTGTACATATATTTATCTAGACATGTCAATCGGAACAATTCAACAGTTCTTTTACTGTCCTTTAGTGATTGTCGTAGGTTGTAGAGATGTTTATATCTACACATGTCAATCGAAACAATCCATATCTTGGTTAAAATTAACATATGTATGTGTGTAGGTCTTCGCTTACTGCTAATAATTATTTGTTAACGTCTTTACTAGTTATGTTAAAATTATGTCAAAGTTCTTTCAAAATAGGGACAAATATTCAATAACAACAAACGAGGGTATACATGTCATTACACCATGGATTTAACACCGTCAAACCGCAAAATGTGGTTTCATTTAAAAAAGCAGCGGTAAAATCGCAAACGCAAGTAAGGGTAGAAACGCAATTGTCCCTATCTCTTTCCTACTCGCAACTCTCTACTCCCACCCTTCTTCCCACCGAGCACCGACGAGCGAACGAGGCGGCTTCTTCTTCCTCTTCCTCGATACCAAGCCCAGCCACGGCTCCTCCGCTCGAATCCGCCCGACCTCCGCTTCTCCTCCCTTCTCCGGCACATGAACCGTCGGCCAGCCGTCGACCAGTCGGTGCTCCGCCTCGTCCAGATCTGGTCGCTGCTTCCCGCGGCGACGACGGTCGAGGATCCAGCGGCGGCGGCTCGTCGGATCCGGCCGAAGCTCGCGTCGGCGGCGGCGCGGAGGAAACTCAGGAGGGGATCGGTGCTTCGCATATTGGGGGCCTCGATGGTCTCCCTCCCCATCGCCGCATCAGGCTAGGCATGACCAACGAAGGGACGAGTGCTCTCGCCGGGGCATGACCCGACGCCGGCGTGGATGGGAACCTCCGAGTGATGCACATGCTCGGTGAAGAACGGGTTCGACAGGAACTCCACCGGCTGGTTGCCTGGTTGCCGTCCCGTACTCAACCAAACCAAGCCTAGCCTGATGCGAGTTCCTCTCACATTCGGATACCGCACAGCGTCTTTCTCACATTCGGGTACGGCACAGCGTCTTTCTCGTTGTTATCTCCAAATAAATTGCAAAGAATCGCCGGCCCTCTAATCTAGGTTTTACCCTTCTTATTTGTTTATTGGGCAGGAAGGTGGGGTTCATTGGAGTTTATCGGGGTGAGGAGAACAGCCTTACCGCCAGCGGTCTACCGCTGGCATCTGGCGTTTCCAGGATGCTGTCCAATGAGCTTCCGCAGGTTTGGTTCTCTCCTATTTGCGTGTTCTATTCACTCCGAGCATTAATGCAGAGTCTGATCGATGGTACAAAGCAAATGTGTAATTCATATCATGCGAAGTCACACCGTGATTGCCTTATGCTTCATCACTGATATTAACCCAAACTATTATCACAAATCAACTCCTTTTCGCCTAGGTTTGCTGCATCTTAGATTTTCTTTTTGATTCACGGCGATGAGGACTGCAGCAACAATCCTGCTCACATAGAATCTACAAACAACTTGATCACACCTTACATTTGTAGAGTAACACATTACTGTATTCAGTTCTACAGAATTCTTAAAGATTCACTAATATCAGAAACTTTATACCATGCATGAATCTGACCACCCCCTACCCCGAGTATAAATCTCTGCACGATCATGGTCCACCTCTCTGTGCACATGGAGGGATCATGGTCCACCTCTATGTGCACATGGAGGGTTTAGTGAGTAATTAAATTAGTCTATTCATATTTCCCCCCAAATTATCGTTCCAATACCAACTTTTTTTTATTGAGAACAGATCAAATTTCCATTGACCTGGCTTAGGAAGGAAGCCTAACAGTAGACAGAGTCTTTACACAGAAAGAAAAAGAAAGACACCAAAAGAAAGTCACACCCACATGGTGGTAACAACACAAACTGCATCAATCCAAAATCACATCTTAGATTTTCGCTGTAAGGTTCCCATATCTTAGATTTTCCATGTCAACTCACTGCGATGAGAACTGTAGTAACAATCCTGCTTACATAGGCCCAGAAATAACAGAATTACATCTTATGTTCGTTAAAAAGCAATCCTTTCTGCACTTCTACTGAACTACAAGATCCACTAATAACAAAATTACTTCTTACGTTCGTACAAAAGCAATCCTTTCTGCACTTGTACCGAACTACAAGATCCACTAATAACAAAATTACATCTTACGTTCGTACAAAAGCAATCCTTTCTGCACTTGTACCGAACTACAAGATCCACTAATAACGAAATTACATCTTACGTTCGTACAAAAGCAATCCTTTCTGCACTTGTACCGAAGTACAAGATCCACTCAAAGAAGCAAACTTACCCCATGCAAAAATGTAACCACCTATTCTACATCCAAATCTGCATGCTCATGTTCCTCCTCCCTTGCACATGTCAAGGGCAAATGGGTTATTAATTAATGGGAATGGAAATACGACAACCTGTGATTACACTGAAAAAATAACAGAGAACAGCCTAAAGTCACGCTTTTGCATAATTTCAAAATGGAAAACATTTATTTTACAAAGAGACCCGGGTTAACCTGATGTTTATTGCATTTAGTTGTTTTATGTTCTTCACTTATTCTGATTATCAAATATTTATAATGTCGTTTTATTTTTATTTTAGGAGTTGCATTTTATTAATTTCATACTTAAAATGGGGAAGTATCTGTGCAAAAGGACAACACCGAAACCTACCCATGGTAAAGAAATAAGTGAGAAAGGGAAGCCAAATCTTCAATTTGAAGATCTCCCGGTGGTATCTTTTCTTCCCCATTTTGTATTTATATTGAATTATGTAATGGATTTCTTAACTTGAAGGTATGTTGTTCTTTCAATGCAGGATTTGATATGCACAATTTTATCAAAATTGCCTCAGAAAGAGGCAATAAGGATGAGTGTTTTATCAAGTAAGTGGAGATATATGTGGACACTTCGCTCAAAAATATCTCTTGATGGTGGAGCAGTGTGTGGTAGTCGCAAGCGTGGTCAAAATAAATATTGTCAGAGATTCATTAATAATGTTAAAAAAGTTCTACAGAATCATCAAGGAAAGATGGTGGAAGCATTTGGAATTAAGTTTGAACTTGACAGCATTCTAGTTGATCATCTAAATAAGTGGGTTAGTTTTGCTGTGTCAGCGAGGACAAAGCATCTATCTTTTGATTTAGCGCCTATCAGATTTGCTCACCGTGATGATCGGTACATATTTCCATTTGAAATTTTAGACAGTGGAAGCATTTGCCGTCTACAACATCTTCAGTTTAGCTTTGTCTCTTTGCAACCACCTTCCTGGTTCGGTGGTTTCCCAAACCTAAGAAAGCTTGAGCTTAATTTGGTGCATGTCACAAGAAAGGAACTTGAGAACATGTTGTGCAACTGTTGCTGTCTTGAGTGGATGAGCATGGTCAGATGCCATCTGAAGGATGAACTTAGGGTAGATCGTCCGATGCCCCATTTAGCATACCTGCTTATTAGTTGCTGTGTCAACCAAGATAGAGCTCCATGCTACAAAACTCTCTACCTTTATATATGAGGGTGAATTTGTTCCAATTGTCCTCAATCATACGTCAAAGCTGGTCAATGCACACATTTTCTTTTTTGACGCCATTTTTCACCACGCCGTTGCTTCCCTTTTCCATGGCCTTCCAAATGTCCACAAGCTGACGCTATGTTTTCCTGATCTACAACTGGAGGTTTTCCCCTTGAACAACTGTGAACTAAAAATTCTGTTTTCCTAGCACTGTTTGGAGAATGATATTTGTTTTTTTAATCTTTCAGAAGCTATGGTCGTTCGATAAATCACTGAAGTTTTCCTGTCTTAAACACATACAATTGTTTGCCCACATATTATCTCATGGTTCCGACAAAATTCTGTACTTAGCTTATGTCATGAGAGCTGCACCATTCATTGAAAAGGTGGAAGTGCATGTAAGTACTCTTCTCATTTTGTCTGTGCTACTCAGTATTTGATAGCTCTCTTGTTTTTGTATTTACTGAAGCTCTTCATTCATAAAAAGGATTAGTGAAACATGTTGTGTCCAAACTTTTAAATATATACTTAGGTTGGTGAAAGTATCATTGAAAATTAAAACTTTTTATGGTTCTATATACCTATTTGTGCACTAGGTACTGTCAACATGTGTGGTATTGTTCACCTGGGATTAATGACCATGGCATAGCATCCAAGCCTCTTGGATCCTTAGCATCTGGATGATAAATTATTCTTTTATATTATCTACTACATCGCAAACAGAGTTAAGTCCTCTGGCCCTTGTATCTTGTACAAGGGCACAAGACTACAAGCTACTGTTCAACCACTCTGAGATACTTCTATTAAGTGTTTTTCATATCCTCAGTAATGCATGGGGCCTACTTACAACCTTATTAGAAGGAGAGGTGGTGAGATGTGGAATAAATAAGAGCACCAATAAATAAGAGCACCAACCTTATTAGAATAAGTAATATGCTTACATGTAGTTTTAGTTACTTTCGTATGTGGTTTTAGACTTCTAGTTACATATGTTATGGCCCCTCAGTGCCAATCGTTGTTCTTTCAATGTTTTTTTTCTTCTTTATTGTTAACAGTGAATTTTGTGTTTTTTGAGCTGAAGTTTGTTAACCTGATATTTTTTTTAACTTTTTGCAGTTTGCTAGCGGTCATAGCCTATGGTTTGCGCAAGAAGGCCCCCTTAGACATGAACTTGGGCACGGTGAATACAAATATCTGAAGAACCTTTGTGTTACAGGATTCAAAGGGGCTAGAGGACAACTTGAGTTTCTTTTCCATGTTGTGGAAAATGCAACTGCACTAGAGGTTATAACTGTGGATACTACTGAAAGAATGTTGGAAAGTGATAGTAGGAACGAATATCTCTGCAGTATTGCTCGTCGGGCTATCGAACTTCACATCCGCGAAGCACTGCCACCGAAGGCGAAGCTCTTTGTCCTTTAGCTCTGCCTAAGAGCCTTTAAGCATGCATTAAGCGGAATGTCCTAGGGTTAGGACTGAGACCATGGGTTAGTGGTGTGTTCCCACACTCGATCCGTATGATGTGCTCGGCTATTAAAATGCATGTCTAGGTCAAATAATATTATATGATTTCTTCATATTTCGGGGGTAAAGTATAATAATAACAGCATGCATACAGTTTTTAACCTATATCGAATTGATTTTCTAAATCTTACTAGCACAAATGTTTGTGCATTGCAATGAATGAAGATAATTTTGCCTAATAAGGTTACTGTTGGCGCTTTTCTTTTTTCAGCAAACGCGGACTCATTTAGATTTGTGATGTTAACAGAGTCACCAATAGCTCTGTATTCTTGTAAAACATTTTGATATCACTTCTTCAATAGTTAACATAGCTTTGTTGGTACTTGTACTAAGATTTATGAGACATCTTCACTTCCTACTTGGTTCGTGAAAATAAATTTTAGGCATGTGGGTTAGTTCGAGGAGGAAAAACAACCAACAATTCTCTAGTATTTATGAAGTCATTACCAATTACCAAAAGCCTTCATGATTGTCGGATCATTTATTTCGATCGAAACCTAATATCAACATTAACTGGGAATGGATTTTGATTTCTCGAGAGGATATCTCATTGTTTGCATGTTACTTAGATAGCTATGAAAAAATTTGAAAAAAAAGTTATAAAGATATATCAACATGTGATATATTCACTCTACAAACATGCAAATTCAAATTCAACTCCTACATCTCGCAACGAAAAAAATAAATTTGACCATGAATATACGTTAACTAGATGTAGTTTAATTTGTTTTTTCGTTACGAGATGTAGAAGTTGAATTTAAACTTGCATGTTGTGAAGTGCTATATCACATGTTAATACATCTTCTCAATTTCTTAATAACCATTTAAGTGATATGCAAACAACGAGGACATTCCTCGAGGGATAAAACAGTTTCCCACGTTAACTCATGAAACAATATGTGGAAGAAATCAATGAGAATATCATGGTTTTCTGTGCTCTTCACACTCATAAGCCTGCTTTTAACCGCCTACTAAAATACCAAGAAAACAGAAAGTTTCACCGACACCATTTTTCATATCCCAGGTGTATTTATCATTTTAAGTTTCACCGACCTCAGGCTCAGGGAGGCTGGGAGCGGCACCGCGGCAGCCTGCCAGCTTCCCCTCCCGCAGCTCCATGGTGAACTCGGAGCTGGATGTCGAAGGCGCCGTACCCGTCCGGTGCATGGAAGGCGTGGCCGTCGATTGTCCCTGCTGCGTAGTGGCATGACATGCAGTCGCAGTAGTCGGCAACGCGGGCGAGGACGGAGCAGGTGACGTCGGGGATGGACAGAGGTGATGCATGATGCGTCGTCGTTGTCGGGACTTGGGATTGGGACCGCGGCCACGGCCGTGATGGCGTGCTCGACCGCCTCCGGCCGCTATCGTCGTCTCGCGCCATCACCTCCGTGATGGCGTTCCTGGACGTGATGGACGACGTACGCCGGCCGGCCTGCCGCTATCGTCTCCGCCGAGACGTACGCTCACCATCGCGCCATTGCAGCCGCATCTCGTCATCGTCCTGCCGCCTCCTCCGACACCGCGCACCTTACCAACCATAGCGATCTGTTCGCCAGAGACCGTTATTGCCATGCCAAGATGATCTGGTCTGACTCGTCTCCCAAGCAAGTCCAATAGGAAAATTTTGATCACTTGATCGGAATGCGAGACGGCAGATGATCGACGACGCGTGGGACGGACGGACGAACTCACTATCCACGCGCACTCTACGGAGGTACGGACTCTTGTTTGCTCACGATCGATACGGGATTACTCATTCATGATCTGGTCGCGGGCCTAAATGAGGACGCACGCGCGGTGTGATCTACGCAAGACACGGACCAAATCGCGTTGTGACAAAAAAAAATTACAGATTTTTTAATTAGAACTAGCAAAATATCCGTATGTTGTAACGGATGAAAACAATTAGAAGTTATAAGCTTGATTTCTAGATGTACACTTCTTTCATTGTGTGGGAAGCATGTGATAAAGGAAGCACACCCTGATGCCTCCGATTGCGCGGGAAGCACAATCTAAGTCAAACACGATCTCTTAGTATATATATGGTTATAGCTACAGACTTCTACCGGACGACTAAAAATCAGGCGTCCGATTTTTGAGAAAAATCGGATGATGTTGCACCACTCGTAAAAAAATTGTTTCATCCCTCAATAAAAAAATCTTTCAGATAACTAAAATAATGAAACACAGTGGAATTGAAACATCATTAAAATACGCAGTGCAACATTTTGATTTAACAAAAAAAAAACATTAAGGAAAAATAGACCGAAACATCAAAAATCACAAAATTTACATGTCTAGATTTGGCTTCTTCCTCCACTTCGGTGTCCGAATCTTTAACTTCTCCTTCTAGCCGACCACCCAATAACAATGACGAGTTAGCTATGGATCTAAGTCCACCAAGCACCAGGCGACCAACCCCGTCCACCTGGTTGGCTGTTGAATCATCCTCAGCGTGTGATGGTGGCCATGGCGAGGGAGGAGGAGGATGGGCCATCGATCCACGTGCCTCACCTTCCGTGGATGCGGAACCCCGTCGACATCGACTCCTTCTCCGGCTGCCCAGCCACGCACCTCCGCCGCCTCGATCCCCAGTGAGCTCCCCCCATGATATTTCCCCTTTGCTACTGCTACCTTTACAATTCCATTAGGGGAGAGGGGAAGAGGGAACGAGAGAGAGGAAGGGATAAGGATGGGGAGAGTGGAGAGAGAGGGAGAGGGGACGGGGAAAGAGATAAGGATGAAGGGAATGGTTGAGCGATGCAGCGTGCGGGTGTCTGATTTTTCTTATCTAGATCAAACGCCCGACACGAAGTGTTTTCGGACTTTTACATGACTCCTATCATGTCTTGGGTCGGATACTTTCTTTACATCAAATAAAAAGGAAATATAATTGGAACTGTCGTGGCTGAGTGAAATCAGTGATGCATGGATTTTCCTCAGAAAGTGTTA
This sequence comes from Oryza punctata, assembly GCA_000573905.2. NCBI lineage: Eukaryota > Viridiplantae > Streptophyta > Magnoliopsida > Poales > Poaceae > Oryza > Oryza punctata. The sequence continues at coordinate 20,286,968 of CM002491.2, read as the reverse complement.
TAATGATATTATAATTTTATCGAGTTTTTTTTTCAAATGTTTTGCAATAGAATTAGCAATTAAAGTGCATTTTGAAGACTATATTGATGTCCACAACAATATGTCTCATGACCAGAGAGTATAATTTTGAAGTAGAAAACTATATGCGATGAATTTATGTAAGCGCTATAACTTGAAGTTCAATTCTTTTCTTCTGTTCGTCAGCTGCCCCGCCTCTGCTTGTTTCTTCCCTTGGCCAATACAAACACTACCCCATAAAACAAGCAGCAACAGACCAATGCTATTCCTAAATGCAACCTGCGCTATCAATTTAGCTAATTGCGGATTAAAAGTGCAGAATCAAGCAAATTCATGTCATCCACTAATCAGCTAAAGGCATCAGTAGTATTGCAGATGGAGGCAAAAGCTTGATCCAACCGGGGCGCGAGCAATATAATTACAATCCTTTTTTTTAATAAAAGATTTTCATTAAAACCCAACCTCTCCATCACATTGGATGTACACGGCCAATATAATTACAATCCTACACAGGGGTGGGCCCACCATGATTCACGATATTCAGTTGAATACCCAAGATTTTTGAAAAAAAATCATATATGTAATATATATTTCATATGTATGTGAAAAAGTATGCAAAATGTTTCTTCGTAGAAGCCCGACTTAGCACCATCCCACCTCCCTCCTCTCCTCAGCCCATTGGCCCAATAGCCCAAATCAGCCAAGAAAGATGTAAGCCTAACCTCTCCTTCCCAATCTCCTCCCTGGCGACCTTACCCCTTCCCTGACCCCAACGGTGCCATCGCCTCCCACAGCCCCACCCACCCCGATAGCGGCGGCTGCCCAATCTCACGCCACGCGCCCTCGCCCCTAGCGGGCTGGCCTCTCTGGTTATCTCGAAGGTCGTCATCGCCCATGCGGGCTGCCCCTGTGGCTCCCCACCGCTCCGACGGCGGACCAGTCGGTGCCCGCGCTCTACCCCTGTGGCTATAGATGGCCATATGGCCCGAGGCCCGTGGCTCGGCCCAAGCACGGCATGGCCCGACTGGGGTCGTGCTCGTGCCGGCCCAGCCCGATAGCCGGGTCGTGCTTGGGCCGCTCCCTCGGCACGGTGGGCCGGCCTGGCACGGTACGATCGAAAAATAAATAGTAGAGGGATATTTTTAAAATAGACTTAATTAACCATATAAGGCAAGGCCCAAAGACAAGAGGAATACAAAATAGACTTATTTCCAGTCATATAGACACAGCCCACAGAGTTTAAGGGAGGGCAAAATAGACTTATTCTGTGGAGAAGCACGATGGGCTACCGTGCCTTCGAGCCGGCCTGGCACAGCCCAAGTCTTACTGAACTCAGCCTAGGCCCGGCCGTGCCTGGGCTGGGCCAGGTCGGGCGGCCCATTTGGCCATCTATACTTCCAGCTGCTGTAGTACACGCGTCTCCACCACTCCACTGCGACACCCAGACTCAACCGCATTCGCCCCTACCGCCCGCTCCTCCACCCTCTAGTCCCCGCACCGTGAAGCCGCCTGGAGCCACCCCAGACCAGACGACCAGACCCAGACGAAGGTGGAAGAGGCTAGGAACATTTTGGTTGAGACGAAGGTGGAAGGTTAGGAACATTTTGGTTGGATTAGGAATTTAGGATTTAGTTCATTAGGATCTAACAGCTCAGATTTTTTTGCAAAAAAACCAATTACAAAAAATCCAAAAAACAAAAAAAAAACGTGTATGCAAGAGCAGCAAGACTGTTCTCAGATCCATTGACTGGCCCAATAATTATCTCAGGCCCATTAACTGGCCCAAGTATCATCTAAGCCAAATTAACCAACCAAACTATTATTTAAGGCCCGTTAAAATCACCAGAAATCACCTCATGGCCTCGGGCACTTTTACAAGCCCAAAACAGAATTAAATCTGGGCTCAACTTGAGAGACTAAAAGACTATATATCAAAAACAGAAAAAGAAATCACATGATCGAGAACACATCAAAAGTTCAAAACAGATTCAACATCAAGAACAGATCAAGCAGATCGGCCAGACTCAACATGGACCAGCTAGTTTTTGATGAGATGGAAAAACCCAGCAAGAGGGTGGAAAAGATCAGATTCTCAAATCATTAAACTCAAAAAGAATATATCAGATTCTAAGTCAGGACAAGTTACAGTTGTAATATAAAAGAATTACATACATAAAACACTATAAATGCAATATAAACTTTATGTAACTATACTTCAGAAAGCAAATTTGTACAATCATTCACATAAAACTAGTTGACAATCTCAAATTATATGTAAAAAATGATATTTGTACAGTCAATCTCAAAGGAATTGTTTAGAACAGATTACAAGATTTATAATTCTGAAACAGTCTGAACTTGGTTCTAATATAGCAATAGTATATGAATTCTTCAATCATCTGAACTTTGCTACAAATACGTGAATTCAGAAAATAAAGATAAACAACTATATACCAGTCTAGTCTGGTTGATAGTCAGTAAGCTTGGAGATTTTATTCTCCTATGTCAATGAACTTAGCAATCTCACTTGTGCACTTGAGCTTACACAAAATATCCAAATTCGAATATCTTATATCTGACAAATGTATGTGCATAATATTAGCTTGAATGTTTAAATTACATCTTATAATACAAGTATTATAATCAACAATATGTTGAGTCATGGCAAGTTACAGTTATAATCTAAAAAAATTACATAAATAAAAGATTGTAAATTCTATATAAACTTTATGTAACTACACTTAAAAAAGTACAGATGTCTATTTGAAAGTACACTGCCTCCAGAAATAAATTGTAGCGCACAACCTTATCTATAGAAAAAAGTTAGACATGTACTAGAAAACATCAGTACATCACATGTACTTTTTTACAAATCAGTTTTGCCACCAGTCACAAAAAGTTTTAATGTTCAGAGAAATAAATGCCAATGGTAGAAAACACATCATAACTCTGCTGTTAATGACTGTGCATTTACATTCTTATGTTCAGAACTCCTTCAACCACATTTCTAACTTAAGGTTATTCATTCAAATTTAAACTTCACTAAATCCACATTTTAGAGATACTACCATACCACAGGGTATAGAACATATTCCTGCTTTAAGCTTTATTGATTCAAAATTAAACTTTACTAATTTTGGATTTCATAGAATTTATTTGTTCTTTAGTTTTCTAACATACCAGGTATGTGCTCAAATGCAGGAACAAATTTGCAGCATGATATGCTAAGATGCACCATCTGAACAGAAATTGAAGAAAGTAAAACAATGGGGAAAAAACAATACCAGGTCAGATTTACTATGTTCATGATAGAAATGTTCTATTCCATAGACCAGATCTCATGAACACTGTCATTTTAATAAAATCATTGTAAATTCAATGACATACATATTTAATTCACAATGTATTTACTCGCTGAATCTGCAACTAAATCTTACACACATAATGCACTTCAAATTGTTTAGCACAACCTTCTACTCAACATGTACATCTGCAAGTAAAATAGAGCTAAGAATCTTAGTAGTAATTTTATAGTGTATCTTCTGAATAGTAATTTCATAATTTTTACTGTTAGCCTGATTAAGCTCCCTTGTCAAACTATTCATTAGCTGGCCTTTGGGAATCTTATATAAAAATCTTATAATAACAAACAGAACAATACCAAGCTACTGACAGGCATCAAATCCAAATCAGCTAAAAAGCTATCAATGACACGCAGATCTAACATAATGAGCAACAAAATATCATGTCCCGAGTTCAGAGATAAGGAAAATATACTTGTTACAAAAAATCTCTAATCAAAATGACCATCACCAAAATGAATCACAAATCCATGAAGAAGAAGTTTGGATTCATTCAAGCTCGTTGTATATACAAATATAGTCATCAACAGCAAGTCCAAAAAATCGAAAACAAAATAAAACAAAAATCCATAAAAAACATAAAACTATTTCAACAATAAATGATACGGAGAATTTGTACTAATTAGTTTAGAAACATACCAAAGCGTTGGCTAGTAATACTAGTATCACACAGGCGTGGTGAACAGTTAAAATGGGATCCACATAAAGCCCAAGACCCACAGAACAATCATATAGCCATTCCGATCAAACTATTCATTCAATCTATCCAAGAGCCACAATCGCATAAACGCAACAAATCGCCAAAAAAAAATACAGTTCCCTGAGAGGTTAACCCCACTGCCTCTAATAATCCCCTATAGGGAAAGAAAAAAAAAGCAATTCTACAACATTCAAGCTTCCAAACCTATTAAGGCCAAGAAATCCGAAACGCTAGTTCCCGAAAGGCTCGAAACTTAGAGCACCTACCACAGAGCTAAACAGAAATCCCAAAAGCAAAAAAAAAAAAAAAAAAAAAAAAAAAAATCGTACTAAACGGAGATCAAAAGGAAAAAAAAAACCTTTTAGGGAATCCCACGAAAACGCAACACTTTTTGGACGCACCGAACCGCAGCGAAACACAATTGCAAAGGAAAGAACCCCAGCGAGAATCACCACACAAACTCAGCACTTCGAGATATACCACAGTAACCACAAAAGCGCAACACTCAGATGAAACGCACACGCGCAGGAAGAGTAGATGAACAGAAACCAGGAAAAGTAAATGAACAGAAACGCCCTCACCGACCTAGTGATTCCTCCTTGACTTGCTCTCTTTGATGCTGTGGAAAAGGGAAGGAGAAAGAAAGGGATGGGAGATTTCTGATCCGGCTGGTCTGGCTTTCCCCCCTGTGCTTATATAGGCCTCGCATCCTGGAGGATGCGGGAAGAGGTGATCTGCACCTACTGCTAATGTAGTATCAGCCTCTGACATGCGGGACCGGGTCCACATGTCAGTGACTTTTCCCTCCTGTGCTTATATAGGCCTCGCATCCTGGAGGATGCGGGAAGAGGTGATCTGCACCTACTTCCAATGTAGTATCAGCCACTGACATGCGGGCCCGGGTCCAGATGTCAGTGACTTTTTCCCTCCTGTGCTTATATAGGCCTCGCATCCTGGAGGATGCGGGAAGAGGTGATCTGCACCTACTGCTAATGTAGTATCAGCCACTGACATGCGGGCCCGGGTCCACTGTCAGTGACTTTTTCCCTCCTGTGCTTATATAGGCCTCGCATCCTGGAGGATGCGGGAAGAGGTGATCTGCACCTACTGCCAATGTAGTATCAGCAACTGACATGCGGGTCCGGGTCCACATGTCAGTGACTGCTACAGAAACAGTAGTGCAGAGAATCCCGCTGGTCTAGCAAAGTCGAGGGATAGAGAAGCGTGGATTGCACCGGCAATCTTGCGGCGTGGATGGAACCGGGAAAAGGGGTATGAGTCTACGGCGAACATGCACGGCTGACAACGACGATCGCACAGAAGCGCAATGCAGTAAACGAAATAGCATTATTTAGTTACAGCAGCTTCTCGTAATTCAGTCAGTTCAAATCCTTGGAGCTATTCTTGATATCATATTAGAAACTGTAAGAAAATCGGGCACTGAAGAAAAATCGGAGTGACAAGCTCTGCTGTGCCCCCAAAATTAAGCCTATATGGCAACAGTTCACAAAAGAAGGCATATATAGTTTCTGTCTAAACGAAGATGTAGCTTTGCTGGAGGGAAATGGTGTCCTACAAACCTCTTGCGAAACCACTTCAGTTTCAGCATCTTGAAGCTATGATCTCCTGCTCTCGCCTCACTTTATATTCACGAGTTCCACATCAAACACGAGGGTTGAGTTCTGCGGTATTGGCCCCATTCTTTTGTTTCCGTACCTACAAAGAGAGGATGGTGTTGTACAAATCAGAACAAAATTGAGAAAATGTTTTCTTGAATGAAAAAATTGAGAAACTGTTCATTGCAAAAGCAATGTGATGGTGTATCCTTACCCCATTGATGGTGGGATCGTGAGCCTCCTTTTGTCCCCAACACGCATACCTACAAAACACACAACATCGCTTATATGAGAATCAACCATCGCCCGTCGGCCTTTAGAGGCCTCCCACAACACCTGCAGCACTACTCAACAATTATGTGTTGGATTACAAAGATGCAAGGTCATATACCATTGATGCCGATATCCCAGCCTTTAATGACCTCCCCAATACCTGCAGCCAAAGGGACATTACAATCAGTTTGACACATAACTGTGAGGACAAAGATAAAAAATCCGCAGGAGGGTAAGAAAGTTACCAAGTCTAAAATCAAATGTCCTTCGACCAACCGTAGAGTCAAAAATTGTGCCATTCTTTAGTTTACCAATGTATTTAACAGAAACCTGGAGAAGGACACAATGACCAGTAAGAGTATGTAATACATCTATAATCAGAGAACAAAAAATCTATAATGCGATCAAACAGATTATAACCATGAAATTCATGCAGACAATCTGTAGTCACATTAAGCAATTGAAAGTTGAGTATGTTGAAGTTGGTATTACTTGAAGCAACATTGATAGGATACATTAATAAATAGAGGCTTGAAGGGGAATTTTGATTTTGTACTCTGTTGGAGATGTTTACCTTTTTCCCAGGAGAAGCTTTTTTACCATCTGGTTTGCCCATTTCTATCTCCTGAATTATCATACCATTGCCAAAAGTTCGTGTTTGGAGCGGCTGCTTAATGCTCTCTGACTCCGTAAGATCTGTCTTTGGTGTCTGGTTTCCTTTAGCCTTCTTATCATGTGCCTTTGGTATCTGGTTCTCACTTTCATTCTTCTCCTGTGCCTTCTTTTTCTTTTTGCTAGCCTCCTGTGCAGTGTCTTCCTCAGCATCGGTGTGGCTGGAAGAAGTCATCAGAAGAGTTTGTTAAAACAACAAAGAGGTGACTTGCAACCAATACATGGATAGGAAAAACAACATTTGGCCCTTAAGATACTTACATATGGTTTGGCTTATCAGTATTCTGATGAGTACCAGCTTCCAAAGTATTCTTGTTCTTGTTTTTCTTTTGTTTTGCATCAACAAGATCAGCTGGAGAATTTTCCTGTTTGATCTCCTTTTCCACACTGTCCACAGCAGTCTTTTTGGCCTTGGCCTTTTTATTTTTCTTTGACATTCCATCATTTTCATCCTTTACCTCCCTGAAAAATATTTTACAGAACACATTACAAAATGTTACTATGCCCTAGCCAGACAAATCAGGTGAGTGTAGGAGAGGAGCTAGCATGTACCCTGAAGAGTCATGATGGTCGCCAACAGCGCTGTTTTTCCTTTTCCTATCTTCAGTGCTCGTCTTGTTGTTTAGGTTGCCTTTTTTCTTAGAACTACCATCAGTTCTTTTCTTTGATTCAGAAAATGATACAGGAAAGCCATCTTCATCTTCACTTTCCAAAGATTCAGCAGGTGTAGTCCTGACAACAAGTTGCAGTTTAGAATCATCACCATTTTCACTGGTTTGCTTCTTGTTTGATCCCTTTTGCCCTCCACCAGCAGCAGGCTTGTCATCCTCTTGAATTTCCTCAATAACAACTGCAAAATTTTATCAGAAGTCAGGAAGACTCATAAATTGGTGTCAGCTGAAGCCTATCATGTAATCTTAATGCTTACAAAAAAATTAAGTACTAAGAAACAACAGTTCTATTTCACAGGGTGGGAAATATGGCCATAACTTCACTTCGGCTAATCCTGCATGAGCACGAAACTACTTCACTGTGGTGCCCCTTGACACACATACAGTATCGCAGTCCACAAAGAGAAATGATCGCAAGTGGAAATTAATAATCCCTATCCTACTGAATGTTCTTCTTGGTTGATTAAGCAACAGATGTAACTAATGTTACATATGGATATCATTAAGAAATAGTATTAGGGAGCTTCAAACCTTGGAGCCTTTTCTACTGTTACAACATGCAAGGCATATAAACGTCTTACTGTGGGCATCTGATGCATCAAAATATGGAAACAGATAACTTTGTCAACAGACACAGGCCAAATACAATTCCGCAGCTACATGTTTATTTTTACTCTAGTACTATATGGTGTAATATTTGTAAGATGTACCAACTGAATAGCTCATGATAAAAGCATGGATTTCACATACATGAACAACAATGCAAAACCTTAACAATTAACAACGATTTAAACCATCACCTGAACTTTTGCCTCTAGGCTGATTGTATATCATCTCTGAGTCATCATCCTCTGAGTCATACTCTGAATCATCATCTTCACCATCTGAATATCGCATGGCCTCAGTATCAGTGCCCACTACTCAGTAGCATATCTAAATGTCTTGCAAAAGGGAATAAAATGTCAAATCATAACCTGAGCTTCCAGGAGATAATGGGATGAGAACAGTGTCATCATCAGCACCACTGTCATCATCATCAGTATCCAGAAAAGCATCATCATCTGAGCCTTGCAGAGAATCACTACCAGTATCACTGTGATTTATCTCCTCCCCATAGACATCACTGACAAATACTTAAGGAAAGCAGCACAACAATTCCAAACAGCGAGTAACACCCTACGGATGATCAACTAGAATCAAATAATAGCATGTCACGATAATGCGCACACAAAGGATACCCAATGTAGTATCCAGCGAGGTGGATGCTCCTCGGCCCGAGCACCGAGAACGTGACGTATTTCTCCTCGAACTCGAGCTCCAGGTGGCAAGTCTCCGACTGCCCCGGCACCAGGGCACACAGGAACACGGGATCCTTGTTCTTCACAGTGCACTGTAACTGCACCACGTTCTTCTTCCCACCGCCGCCCTTCTCCACCTTCCCAGCCTCCCCTCCAAGCGTCGCCTGCGGTTGCCCCCCATCCATCACAACCCCACAACGTCAAACAACAATGGAGCACAAGCACCACAACAGTAGAAACATCTCACGCCATGAACACGGAGCGCATCGAAACGGAAAAGCGCGAGGAATATCGGGGCGAAGCGAACCTGGGTGAGGCGCAGGCGGCCGAGGCGCGGGATGTGGGTGTGGGTGTAGGGCTTCCCGGGCTTCACCTCCGCGCCTGCGAGCGGGTACCGAACAAGCAAGCGATTAGTCTATAAACCGAAAACGAGAAGAGAAGCGCGGCGGCGGCGGCGGCGGCGATCGACAAGATTACCCCAAAACGACGACATGGTCGCTGCTCTACGGATGCGTCCCGACGCGTGCCTCGGCTGGGGGAGGCGGCGTGGAGGGGATTAGATAAGGATTTGGAGCGTGTGGAACTCTGGAAGCTTCGGGAGGGTGGAGGAGGAGGAGGGGGAGAGGATGGAGGGGAAGAAGAGGAGGCGTCGCGCCGCGTCGCGGCGAGAAACCCTAAAATTGGGGTTTTAGCGATGCGGCGGAGCGAGCGGAAAATGGAACGCAACCAGGCCCGATAAACGTGCGGTTTCCCCTCATGTCTGGGCCTTCGGAAATTGGGCCTGGAAGAAACAAACTGGAGCACCAGAGCTATCCGCTTCCTCTATTTCTTTTCTTTTTCTGAAAAAGAAACTATGCGCCGTCCGCGATCGGCATCAGTTGAACATGACCACCATTATTACTCCTGCATAGTGTACTGTAGTACTGTAATAATTACTTAGATCAAACCAAGTAAAACAAGAGTCCTAAAGTTATATAAATTCGTGAAACTATCACTAAATCCATGAAATTACATGAGTTTTGACCAATCTCATAAGCTTTCTCTGATGTACTATGATTCATACCGATAGTCACATCTTATACACCACACAAAGTGCACACCTCGCCTTCAATAATATTCATATTTCACATTGTAGCCACAAATAAACGCCATTTCTCATGGTATATTTACTGCCATTGTAATATAGGGGATCTGATTGAGTACTTATGTGTTGAATAGATATCGCACCTCACTTTATCTTATTAATAGCCACTAGATATCAGCCGACCCTCAAATGCATTTGCTATGAAGTATTACCTTCATTGGTTATCTTCAAGCTTGCAATGTTGGTCAAATCGTAGGCTTGACATGTTGATATATCCACATGATAATTTACATATTTTTTAATTTTAAAATGCACTTACAATTTTTTAAAATATGGTGGTGTCGATTAGTTGATTATTGGCAAAATACATTACCCTAATAGAGCTTGGGAGTAAAAGTCCATAAAGTTGAATTCATTTTCACAATTGTAAAATTATTAACTACATTGTGTTAGTAAGAGATTCCGTTTGGGAATCTGAAAATTTTAAGAAACAGTTGATGTGAAACGAAAATATATGCTGCTAGTATATCATATTGAATATGGTTTAATCTAAAGCGAGAATTTGGATTGTTTAAGAAACACTCTCTAACCGAAATCAAAGTACTTTTCCGAAGTCGAGGTAGCGAACGACGAGTTTGGCCGTGAACCAAACATCCCTCCGCTCGGGCATCGCTGGCGTAACACGCAACACCGTGTCTCGCGGCCGTTTTACGCCGAAACACCAATACACCACCACCATCATTCAACCGTAGCCGTTGGACCTCCCGCCGCCGTCCGGTGGTCGCGAAGCCAGCGGTGTCTCGTAACCCCGTCGCACCCCGCGTACGGCCCTCCACACCGAACTCGCGAACAAACAAAAACAGCGAAGTGAGGAGCACGACCACGCGTCCTGCTTTTCCCTCCGCCTCGCTCGCACCAGCTCACCACCACCTCAAGTCTCAAGCCCAAAAGCTCACCAGCTGCTATAGCTATCGCCTTCGCCCTCCTCCTCCTCCTCCTCCTCCGCCTCCATTTCCACAACCCAGCCAAAAATCCGTCCCACTCCCACCAGATTTGCCCCTCCGCCTCCGCCTCGCTTCCACCCACCCACACCTCTATGCCGCCTCCCCTCCCATGGCGCCAACCGCTCGCCCCACCCCGCGGCCACCCCCACGAGCCGCGACCTTGACGACCACCCTCCTGCTCTTCCTGCTGCTACTCCTCTCCTCCTCCGCCGTCGCCGCAGCCCAATCGCCGCCTCCCCCGCCACCGCCGCCGCCTCCCCCGCCGCCTCCACCATCGCCACCTCCGCCGTCGCCGCCACCGCCACCGCCGCCTCCTCCGCCGCCGCCGTCGCCGTCACCACCGCCGCCATCCCGCGCGCCGCCGCAGGGGCGCGCGTCCAAGCACCCCGTCACCCCGCCGCCTTCCTCCCGCCCGCACCACCGCCACCCGCGGCCCCCGCCCCCGCCCCGCCCGCGGCGGCTCAACTTCGGGGAGAAGCTCGGGATCGCCTTCGCCGGCGTGGCCGTCGCGGCGCAGGTGGTCCTCGGCACCTTCCTGGCGCTCCGCGCGTGGCAGCTGCGGCGTCTCGACCGGGCCGAGGTGTCCTCCTCCACGCCCCTCACCTGATGACCAGAAGCCAGCTCGCCGACCGGCCGCCGCCATGCTCGCAGCGTCGCGTTCGTCCCCGTCAGGTCCGTGGTTTGTTTTTTACTATCCGTGATCTGATGCCATTGCTGCATACTAAACTGTAAAGAAATCAACGAAGATGTAGTAGCTCCACTCCACTACGTCTTCCCCGATTCCATTGTAGAAGCCATTCTTTCGTTCACAGTCACAGATCGAGCACACAAGAGCGCGTCGCTGCTGCACCGTGTACAGCCTGCTTCTGCATTGTGCAGGCTCTGATAGGGAGGCAAGGTGATCTACTGAGAAATGTAGTGTTTTTCTTTGTTACTGCCACTACTATGTGGTCCATATTTCAGAGATATGGTGCCTGTGTTGAGATTAATTGCAATTGCTTACGGGAGAGTACTGAAGATTATTTCGTTAAACGGATCTCATGAATGTACAAACAGAGGGATATATCAATTATTGTAGAGATGTGATCTGGGCTCTTTAAAATTTTCACCTGTGGTACCACTTGCTATAATCAATATCGGTCCATGTGGAATGATTGACCCAACCCTGGCCCCTTGTTATTCGAAGGATCCTGTACTTTCTGTTTTATGTTTATTTTTGGATTTGCAATGTCCTCTCCAGGCCAATGCACAAATTACTCGTGTCACAATAAAATGTTGTAAGTGGTAAATTACCTCACGTGAACGTAGATAGTATCAAGTTTCAGGTGTCACGAATGATGTAGACGATGTTGTTGATATGTTATTTGCACTCAACACCAGAAATGTTCAGAAGATGGAAACCTTTATTTGCTCTTTCAGTTTTTGTTTTGAAACCAGAATGTTGTGGTGTCCTACGTACTGTATTCCTTGACATGGATTTACTGAATGCCTGCTTATGTTATTTGTCACTTCTCAATTTGGATCATGCTAAGGGCATCTTCTTCGAGATATTACTGCAAAAAGGTGGAAGCTCCATTTTTCACCAAGATAAAAGGCCCTTGTGAATTGTGACATTGGCATTATACATGTAGCAGAGCATCTCTGTATGATACATCAATTTCTAGGAAGGTAAAAGCAGCAAATATGTAGTAATGGGTTGAAGTAGATTTACTTGTTTATTTCATTAAGACCTATTTGTATGTCTTTTGTGTCTGTTTGGTAGTGTGTTAAATCCATCTTCCCCTTTGATGCTGTTTCCTCCATGACTCACCAGATGTTCGTGACATCTTATAAAGGTACTCCTGCTTTCCCTGTTACCTTTTGTGAAATGCCAAGCATTTTTGTATCAATAACAAATAATAAAAATATAACCGCAAGAAAGAGTTTTTGCATACATTACTGAGCTAAGGTTTTGATATTTGAGTATTTGACTATACACATTCTAAAAGCATTACTGATTTGAGAATTGTGGAAGTATTATGATGCATGAAAGGTCAACAGTCTTCTAATGTGCGCGTCGACAGATAAGCAAAACATCTCTTGCTTGTTGATCACAGATAGGGAGGGTCAGATGGTTTTTGAATATGAAATCGTACAGGAATCATTGGGCTTGCATGTGAGAGCCAGATAGTCAGTAATAGTATATGCCTTGGATTGCATCTTGGACAACTCGACAAGTCTGATCTTGCTGTACTAGTCCTTACTCAGATCCCTAAACTCAGATTCACTTGGCAATGAAAATGCATGCCGACCTTGAAGGAACAATCGCTGGAGGCTTCTTGAATTCTGTTATTCTTGACTAGTTGATGTATCTTTCATAGATGTGACTTTGATATCTTGAGTTTGTTGTCTAAAGATCGGTGTTGCCTTATCTGGTTACTAATATTAATTAAGCTTATAGCCTGTACATTCCATGGACAGCCCATTTTGTAGATGCTACTTACTCCTTCCGTCCCAATAAAAACTAACATACGAGGTGTCTTCCGTCCCAATAAAAACTAAGATGTGATTTCTCCTAGTACAACGAATCTAGATAAAGAGATGTACTAGCAGGTTGAGTTGGCTTAATTTATCATGTAAGTGAACATTGAGCAACAATTCTATTAGACATGCCAATTAGCTTCAGTTTCATTGTCGATCATAATAGGTATGGTTTAGGAATGTGGCCCGTTTTGCCATAAGCTCTAGCTAAACGCTCTTTAGGAATGTGGTTGTATAATTTTCTTTTCCCTTACTATAGTCTCTCATATTTTTTTAATGCTTTATCAATATAAACGTCGTATTATCTTGTGCAGGTTGTTTAAAAGACATGTATTCTCCATGTTTCATAATAAACTAATCTAAAATAGCGAATCTAGATAAATTATTTTTTAGCTTATTTTATTTTGGGATGGAGGAGTATAGGTTAGGATTTTGATCATGTGGATAGGTTAAGAATTTCCACATGGTAAGTCCCTGCTAACCATACTAAGTTAAAAATATAAACAGAAAATTATACTTCTACAAATTTTATTCGGTTTTTCACTGTTCACCGTAGTGATCATGCCGGGCTTACCGTCGGGGTATCGTATGTTCGTAACCCCTCGTTTTCCGGTAAGGTAAACCCTGAACAATGCCAAACCACATCAGTTTTGCGCAAAATGCTCATTCGTCATGCTGACGTGTGCAGTCATTAATCCACCAGACCTCAATTCGGTTCCTCCAGCGCTGACGTGGCAGTCCAGTGACGCGCTCCCTTCTCTCCCATTGGTCCGCCCCACCATCCACATGGCAACCCAGCCCCACCTACATACCAAAACAGGAAAAGCATCCCCTAGCACGTCACTGACAGGTGGGCCACCATTACGAGCGTCCCCACCCGTCATCGACTCAACCCGCATATACCCACACTCGTCACAACAGGCCAGGCCACTGCTCCGCATCGCGCACCCCGCGTCGTCCCGTCTCCCTCCTCTCCCACCCCGCGCCACCACCACCTACCTCCTCGACGAGCTCCGAGCGGCGGCGATGGCGAGCGACGGCGCGTCGGCCACGCCGGCGAAGGCGAGCCCGAAGAAGGCCAACCTCCTCGACCCCCACTCCATCAAGCACCTCCTCGACGAGACCATCTCCGACGTACGCGCGACACTCGCTAAAACCCTAGCCTCCCCACCTCTCCCTCCATTCTCTCCCCCCTTCTCGATCTCCTCCGGTTGGGTTCCGCTCGATAGATTTGGCCGCTGATGACGAGGTGGCTTCCTTGTGCGATCAGGTCGTGAAGAGCAAGGGCTACGCGGAGGACACGCGGCTGGGCAACTGGAAGCTGGCGATTGGGGCGGCCGTGATCGCAATCGCCCTCCTCGCGCAGTTCTACCCGAAGAAGTTCCCCCAGAACCGCGAGTTCCTCCTCGGCTGCATCGCATTATATCCTTTCGATTCTGTGATTCCGCTCTGTTCGGATGAAACTGGATTTGGATCTGCTTTTGGGTGTTGTCAGTTAGCTGGAATTTGGTTTTTTGGTTGGTAGTTATTATGAAACTTGTTGTTTGTTGCTGTTGATCCTTGACTTGATCGGTGGATACATATGTGGTCTTGAATGTGGTGCTGTTGATCCTTAGCTACACCAAGGAAAAGGATGCCATTATGTTCACACACCCTCCTGCGGTGAGTTATCATCTGGATTTGATGCTCTTTAATTCATCAAAGTGCATATCAGTGACACGCTTTATCTTATAAATGGTTGGGGGTTGGGCACAGTTAGCAAATTAGGAAGTAGTTATCGCATCAACATGTATGAAAATTGAAGAGTGTAAGATGCCTATCATAGTATCATATATAGGTCTTGAAAATTCTGAGTTTCTGACTGAAGAGTTTGAACCCACATCATAGTTTGAGTAAGAGTGGTAGTTTTCAATTTTCAAGTTCTGGTTTGTTTCATATTCTCATGTTATGGACATCTCGTTGCAAATTAGATGTTATACTACTTCATACAAATATGTTTTATCTATTACTTTTCCTCCCAGGTAGCAACTTTGTAGTTGTGCAGGTTATGTGTCGTCAGTTACATTTTACCAGCAATGAACACCACTGACAGACGTGCCTGGTTATTCAGTTACTTTTAGTAATAGTGCTTTGCTTAGACACTTACTTCATCTTGTCTTGCACTCTACATAATGTGATTAGCAGATGTTTTTACGATTTTCTTGTTTGGTACATGTGTTGCCATAATGTTTACAGCATTATTTAACCTGTTGTATTTTTCTTTGTTCCAGGGTTCTTTCAATAGCACTGGACTTGTTATTTCTTCAAAATTACCAAGATTCTCGGATATGTACACTCTGACAATAGCCAGTGCAGATCCCCAGTCTATCTCCGCCAATAAGCCAGTCCATTTCACTAAGAGTGTTACAAAATGGTATGTGTTTGTTAGAACTTCTCAATTCAGTGAGCTAAATGAAGTCATCAAGAAACATATTTCTTGTTTAATCTTAGTGAAGGCACACTCTTTTAGTTAGCTACAGTTGCATGGTTTAAACCTATTGTTCTCTTAAAGGAGAGAATTCTAAATTTGACTGCAATGCACATGCTCATCGTCCAGTCATGTGCTCTAAAAATGTGTTAGCCAAGGCGCTAGGCTGCACCTTCCGGTGTATGCCACCTTCATAGTGTATCCAATCTAGGTGTCTGCCTGGCTCTGCTAGGTTAGCCTTATGCTCTTATCACTGATATGTGCTAGCTGCTAGTCTGCTGCCTAACTAGCCATAGTGCCTTGGTGAACACTCTCTGCTAATGCTCACTCGAGTGATGCTTCCATTGTGCTGTTAGGATTACATCATTATGTGCTGATAGCCAGTGCATGACTGCTCCGAACATGCTTGATCTATTAACTATTATGACCATGTTCGATACCACCTAGTTTGCAGATACTAGTTGCACACTGCAAATCATTAGCGTCGACATTTTAGGCATTATTCAATCGCATGATGAGAAAGATGCAAGCTTGAGCATGTTCTAACTTGTCAGCACAAAGTTCTAATCCATCTGGAAAGCAGTTTGATTGTTAAAGGCATCCTTTCAGGTTACCCTTCTTTCGCACTAATAGTACTCCTGTGCAGGTTTACTAAGGAAGGAGTTCTCGTGGAAGGCCTGTTCTGGAAGGATGTTGAGAGGTTGATTGATGACTACAACACTGAGCGCAAGGGCAAATGAATGGGTAGTCCATGTGACTATGAGATGTTAATTGGCTAGAAAAGAAACCCTCTTGTGGAATTCCTTGCTTGGAAGAATCCTTAGCTTAATCAAAATAGACAATTTTGTCATACATTACTGTTTCACTGGTGATTGAAACGCTGTCGAAGACACCGGTACCATCCCAATTCTTTTTTATGAGCGTACAAGCCTATCGATGGTTAATCACAGATACCAGCACTGAGCTCTGTACGTTCTGCTTAAGACAACATGAATGGAATTGCCTCAGGAAAACAGAAAAAATGTATTATGCCAATAGCCAAATATTCTTGTAAATTATTCCTTCTGTGCACATATTTTTGGACTGGTAAGGTAATGTACCAACAACTACCGGCGTCGTCTAAATACGTAACATCAAACACCACCCTTTTCAAGTTCCATCCGGCAATACGTTACGGAATTGATCCATAACAAGTTAGTTGTCTGATAATGTAAAGTCACGAGTAAGTTCAGTATGTTAGCAGGAGTGAATGTGCCAAACACAATCATCATGAACATTATTCATCATGTTTCCCAAAACAAGAGCCGTGAAAGGGTTTGGAGAAACTCGAAAACAGACTACTCTGTTCCTAGAATAACACTTCACTAATTACTGTACATCATATGCAAAGCCTCAAAATACAGAAGCGTGAGAGAATTCCATTGGATTTGGAATGTATTCCATTGGATCAATACCGATCTGACTGTGTTACGATAGCCTCAACTCGATCGATCGATGCTTGCAGTCGTCCATAGTTCATACTGAAGGCAGGTTCTCCTGTTCCAACAGCCCTGCATGGAGCCAAGATGAGAATTAGTTGGTGTTACTGTGTCTTTATGGTAAAAAATGCCCCTGATTAGTAGGTTCCACAAGGATTGTGCTAATGACGCTTACTCACGAGCCCTTTAAGCAGGGTTGAATGACTTACCCATGAATCTCAGGAAGCACATATTCAGCTCTCCAACCGACCCTCAAATCAAACCCTGGGAACATGCTGAGTGTCGATTTGTTTCTTATCTGAGAGACACCATCTCCCCCCAAGCACGTAGAGAGCTTCCACTTCCATCCAGTGGCATTCAGATGGAAATTGTGACCGATGCCGACCTGTATTACCGTTGTTATTAGAAATTCCATGTACTTTCAGTGCCAGAAAAAAGGAACTTCTTGAACAAATGAAGTCTCAAGATGGACACTTTATTTTTAATCACTACTGGTTCCTGTGTATCACCATGTTGACTATGTGTGGTATGTCCAACCAATCTGATCCTTTCCAATTCTACCTAAGCATGTTTGTTAGATGTGCATTATACTTTCTGGCTAGGAGAAATGGTATATACTCTGTTCCTGGTGTACACGTTAAGAGAAGGAAGCAACAGAGAGTCCAAGGAATCAATTGTCAAATGTTTTGAAGGACCAATCTGCTGCTGAGACTGAAAACCGAAGCAAATGGTATTGTCGTAATCAAGGCATATTTTATGGTCCCCAAAACTGTCATTTTAGCACCCATAATTTGATGTGTGACATAAGCTAAACATCAATGAATTATACTTCAATAACTAAATAACTAAATACCAATGGTGTTAAAGAAAATTCCTAATTTACCACCCACAAAAATTTGGAAGTTGCAAAAAGAGGACTGACTCCACTGTTCAGTAGTTTTGTGATACATATAAATTAATAAATTATTTCATCTAGCTTCTTAAAATAAAAACTGGTGCATGTTCATTTTCTGAAGGATATTGTGATGAAGTAGGAACATATACATGAGGTAGTCTCCATATAAAATAAATTTGCTTAACTGAAGCTAAGATATTTGCCTTCAACATTCCTTTACCATGGTTGAAAGATACATGTTCTTTCGAACTTCAAACCTAAGGTCTGAAATACATCAATGCTAATTTATAATTTCCCTATTTAAAAGTTCTACTCACACCAATTCCATACACTCAACTGCTCAAAAACTGGAAGCATAAAAATGACTTAACCATAGAAATGCTAGCAACTAGGTGCAAATAACAACTAACTTCTCTAGTGGCACCATCAGACACCATGTTTCATGGAAGATACCAATGAACCTGATTGCGATGTTATGTCCTCGCTCGTAGTGGGTTCAGGGTCGGATGGACATGTGTTTTCCTCCAGGTCTCTGTCCTGGGTGTGTTTGGCTGCTTTTGAGTTTTCTGTAATGAGGCCTCAATCAGCATTGTAGATGCTGAGAATGTAATTTGCTCCCCTTGCTTAATAGAAGTTGAGCGACATGCCGGTGCCGTTCCAGCAAAAGAAGATACCAATGAACAGGACGTATGTCTACTGTTTCAAGACAGAACCATGACAAGTATTTACCTAGTCATTGCTATCAACCGACCACAAAAATGATGCACAAATAATATGGTTCAATGAGACAACCTGTAGATTGAGAAACTTCGTTACTGGTATCTTCTTGGAAAGAAGTTGTATGTCACCGCTGATGGGCTTGTAGTGGAACTTCCACTTCCGTTCATAGTCCAGAGGCTTCAGAACTACCTTCGCCTCAAAATCATTCACCTCAAGATTATAGAACTGAAAAGAAAATACATCGTTGCATTTAGACACTTGAGCAGAGAACGTTTTATATTTCACAACAATAACCACACAACGATTATCAATTTGCTACACTAGAAGAGTGTCATATGATCAATCCCCCATGACAAAATTAACCACATAACTCCGCATTGGCAAGATTGTGAGGTGATATACCGATACTGTACCAATGTACACAAGGGGAGGCAACTTCAGCGAGAGCAAATCATTCCCAATAGTAATACAAGAACATCCACAAGATTTAGCGTTCGTAGATCGAAGAGGACTCTACTGAAGCGCATCGGATAACTGAATCTAAATAACTGGGGGAAAGAGCACATAAATCAAATCAAAAGCACTCGTGAGGTTTAGGGTTTAGGAATGTGGGGGATGACATAGGACCTCGAAGTTGAGGCCGACGCGGAGGCCCTGGAGCTCCTTGCGGAACTTGAAGTGCAGCTCGGCCGGCACCACGTTGATCTGATACAGCTCGTCGAGCGTCGTCGGCCCGTCCCCGACGCCCCCGTCGGCCCCGACGCCACCGCCGCCGCCGGCGCGCGAGCTCGAGGCCATGGGAGGCGGGGCGGGAGGGAGGAAGGAAGAGGGGGGGTTCCCTTTCTCTTCTCTTGGGTTTGATTTGGGCGGCGGAGCGACAGCGGCAGCGAGGAGGGGAGGACCGGCCGGCCCGCGCCACCCGGCCGTAATCTAGAAACGAGTGTCGCTTTTTACAGATCGCTCCCTCGCTTTTGCAGCTAATGCATACGAGACCAATATGCATATGTGTGTCATTCAGTTATTACTAGTGTTGTATTTTTCTTACTAATTATTATGATTTCAGAAAAAAAAAACTACTCCCTCCATCAAAAAAAACAACCAGTATTAGATGGAATATTTTCTAGTGCAACGAATATGGACAGATTCGTTATACTAGAAAACGTTCTATCATTGGTTTTTAGTGGGAAGAAAGAAGTACACACGTGCTATTATAGGAATATAAGATAGATATAATGAAACAGGTTATTAGCATTACTCTTTTTCACTTAACTATGCTTATGTATCATTAGTATTTTTCTAGATATAAACACGATGGTCACTAGCTGGTTAGAGATATGTGAATTATTAGAATTTATTATATTATGATAGGATGGATCATTGGGAAAATTCCTATTTTGTATATAGACAAAAAGTAAATATGAATCCGTTTTCCATTAACCAATATTTAAAATCTTTTAACTCAATTTAAGTGCAATATTTTGTTGAGAGTGATCTTACCCTAGCTTCAACACGATATCTTCTTTGGAAATGATTCTTTCTAAACATTATATACGAGAAAATATCAGACACCTACCATCTCACGCTTTAGGCTCTAGATAGTCGTCCTCTAATTATCTTCTTCACCATCCTAATACTCCATGTGCACGCTCTATGGCACGGTGGTAAGATCAAAGTCAGCTCTCTATGCCCTCGTGTGAATATGGTCTGACTACATGTTTGTTGCATGATGAGGAGGTGGCCGATGGTGAAATAGGATCATAAGAGTCTACGTACACGGGTCAAGCAAAAACAAATCGTGTGTTGTTGGTGTGCACGATGGATGCAGTGAGCATCAATGCATCATGTTTGAAGACACAAATTGAACAATGTGTGCACCTACTAGAGAACTTCCACAAGCATTGAGAACCCAAATCTAACCCACCGACGAATGAAGAAGGTTGATGCAATCACTAGAATAGACAAACATAACAGATGCTAGGGCTCTTGCTAGAGTTTAATGATTTTTGTTTCAAAATCCATTGTTTATTTTTGTTGTATTTTAGTGTTTCACTCTACTATTCGATTGGATATTGCACTTGTGATATGTATGGTCTTATTCAAGGTGGTTGGTAATATTTTTTTTCTAAAATTTCAGCTAATTTCATATAATATTTCACACTGATTTCTTATATCATAATCAATATTTTTTAAAATATTGTATTCGATTGAAACATTTTTCATTGATAGACAAAACATTTGAACAATTATTAACAAGCAACTACTGCCAGCTTTTCCCTTCACTGAGTCAAGTGTTCAACCGCACAAATCTCACAATAATTTTTTTTTTTTAAAAAAAACCTAATCTCAAAGGCCATACGGCAAAACCCTGCCTCCTCCAGTCTCTGGTCCCTGGCCTCCTCTCTTTGTCACATCGCGGCGAGTTCATGACGAACGCCGCCGCCGCCGCCTCTTCCTCCTCCGCCTCCTCACCCCCGAACCCTCCACCGCCGTCGCTTTCTCTGATGCCTCCCCGCCTCCACGCCCTCCTCTGCATCTACCTGCCCCATCCCCGCCCGCTCGTCCGCCTCCTCCACTACTCCGCCGCCCCCGGCGCCGATGGCCGCCCGCAGCAGAAGCAGCTCCCGCCTTCGCCGTCGCACGCGTCGTCCGAGCTCTGGATCGCCAAGGCGCTCGCCGCCGCGACATTACTCCGCCCGCGGCACCTCCCGGCCTTCCGCCGCGTCGACCCTTCCCCACTCGCCGCCGCCGCCGCGCTCCGTCTCGCGCCGTGTGCCTCCTCGGCCCTCGGCATCTTCACCGCGCTGCATTGCTCCCCGCTCTCCATCACGCCGTCCGCGCACTCCTGCCAGTATATCATCGTGGTGCTGTGCAAGTCCGGCCGCCAGGCCGACGCCCTCCAGCTGTTCGACCAAATGACGACCCACTACGGGTACTTCCCCGACGCCCGTTTTCTCTCGTTCCTGGTCAATTCCTGCATGTGTGCAAACCTTCTGGATGCGTCGGTGACATTGCTATCAAAGGCCTCAGAGTTCGGTTGCCGCATAGAAGCATATGCATATAACAAGCTCATGAGCTTGTTGATTGGCTGTGGACGGGTGCATGATGTTGTGGCGTTGTTTGAACGGTGGATTCAGGACAGAGTATATTCTCCAGATGTTTGGAGCTTTAATGTTGTCATCAAGGGGGTTTGTCGGGTGGGGTATGTCCAAAAGGCGCTCGAGCTGGTTGAAAGGATGAATGAGTTTGGGTGCTCACCAGATACTGTCACACACAACATCCTCGTGGATGGGCTATGCAGGACTAATGAGGTGAGTAGAGGCCATGAGGTGTTGAGGATGCTCCAGAGGGATGGTGTTTGCACGCCCAATGTTGTGACATTCACCTCAGTGATCTCAGGTTACTGTAAGGCTGGGAAGATGGAGGATGCAATGGCTGTATACAATGACATGGTTGCATCTGGGATAATGCCCAACGCGGTTACATACAATGTACTTATAAATGGATATGGCAAAGTTGGAGACATGGGTTCTGCGGTGGAAGTGTATCAGCAAATGACGCGACTTCGTTGCCCTCCCGATGTTGTGACATTTAGTTCTTTGATTGATGGTTATTGTCGGTGTGGGCAACTTGATGATGCATTGAGGATTTGGAGTGATATGGCCCAGCATCGCATTCAACCAAATGTGTACACCTTTTCTATCATAATACACTCACTTTGCAAGCAGAACAGATCAGATGAAGCGATTGATGTTTTGAATGAACTAAACTTGAGGCCTGACATTGCACCACGAGCATTCATATATAACCCAGTGATAGATGTACTGTGCAAGTGTGGAAAGGTGGATGAAGCATACTTGATTCAGAAAAGCATGAAAGAAAAAGGATGTCGCCCTGACAAGTATACATATACTATTCTTATAATTGGTTACTGCATGAAGAGTAGGATTTCAGAGGCTATCATGTTTTTCCATGAAATGGTGGAGGCTGGTTGTTCCCCTGACAGTATTACAGTTAATTGTTTTATTAGCTGCCTTTTGAAGGCTGGGATGCCAAATGAGGTGGATCATGTAATGCGTCTTGCATCAGGGGGTGCTTCATCTATTCAGGAAGTTCCTTCTCCTGTGAGGCAAAGACTAGATATTTCAGTAGCTTTGTAGTTGAGTGGTACAGCAGAGAATGGAAGGAAAAGTACACTGACTGTTTCCGGTATGTACCGCGGAACATCTGGAGCTTGCAAAGCTTATAAGAGGTTGTGGTGACCGGTGAGTTGTTCTTATTTGAGTTAGAGACCTCTTGCGCATCTTTAACAGATAAATGTTCTTTTCCCTCAAAGTTTGAACTATTTTCATCCCCATCTGACCTTTTATTAGTTTTAAAATTATCATTATAGATTTCGAAGCACATGTTTGGTCTAGTAGCTTTAGTGCCCATCTTAATACCGTCTTGACATTTAGTTCATTACAGATGTAGTAGCATGGATCATTAAAGATAATAACTGGGTTTCTAATAGTCTGTTTAAGTCTGCAGACTGTGAACAAGATTTCTATTGCATTATGCCAGTTTTTTCCTCTTCAAATGATGACCTAACTGGCAGGATCCTATGTTTATTAACATTTTTCATAATATAAACTCCAGTTTAGCCTACTAACATAGTCAAAGATTTGAAGGCACTATGCTGATTCTTTTTTCATTACTTGTTTTGCAGGATATTCAGGTAAGAGAATCTCAAATGTAAACATATTGCACCTGGACCAGAACTACCAAGAAACTAATCGAAAACAACTTCACACTGATCAATAAAGTAAAAGGCAAGCCATTTGGTCTCCCAGTATTTAGTGAAGCGGACAGATATATGGTTGCCAGAGCTGCAAATTTCATTGGGGTTGCTTATGTGATAAGATGATGCTCTAGCTCTATCGATTCTTGGCATGTCCCTAAACAACTCATGTATAACTGGTTCGCCTGATCGCTTTCCTGGGACCTACAGTCACTTTGGTCCATATGTGTCAGCAACATGCTTTTTTGGACTTGTTAACTGAAATGAGGTTGAGTAGCAGTTGAAGGCTTTGATTCTTGAAGAATGGCGTGAAGTAATTTTCCCTCTAGCAGAGGTACTTCACTTGTTACCAGTTTTTCTTGTGCTATTCACCGTGGTATAGATTTTTTTTAGGACGTAGTTGATCATTTTGATCATCTATACGCATGGTTGTCCATATTTCCAATAATACTTACACAAGTTTGAGCACAATTTTTGGTAGTGCGATTTTTTAAATTTCCCATTGGAATGATTATTGGGGTTCTTTTTCCTAGCCAAGCTCGTTCAGTATTTATTATCAACCTTCTAGTTTTCCCAACATAATCTATGGCCTACTGAGTGACTTATCAACTTGTCCTATACTTCTTATCAACATTATCAGAGAAGCTAAGGGAGGTAGTTTATTACTCGATGCATTGTATTGCCTTATCTGGTGGCCCTTCCAACAACATATTATTTTTGAGGGTTTACGCCATAACAGCTTTAAAATTTAATATAAAGCAGTTCCAGAGAAGCAAAGGTTTAGTAATTAACAGCTTTCGCTATTTCAAGGACAAATTGAGCTTTTCTTATCCCATTTTTCTTCAACCTTGCTAGGAGTTTTTATTCCTCCTGCAGTCCTGCTGTAAGGGATAGGTTAGGAAATTGTTTTCCACTGTACAGATTACATACTGTAAGCTGTAACTACCTCCTTCATCATTCAGGAAGGATTGCAGTTGAAGTTGAGCAAAGGAGTGCTGTCACAATCTCAATAAAAATGCTGACTAAATTTGACATACGATTTAGCTGATAATGAGATAGGGTCAGTGAAATGAAATGGTCTCTATTTTAAGGCTAAAGCAGGTAGTTGGCTGATCTACAATATCAACGCTAATGAACATACAACCACTGTTGTGTTCTGTGAACAAGAAAAAACACTTGTTACTATCAGCATCTAGTGGATTCTCCATGGATGTTGTCAAGAACCGCCATTACCCCAATGATGAAAGCCTTGTCACATCCTGACTGCACTACCACATGGTAGAAGTCCTTGCCTCCTATTTGCTCTGTCTTCCCCATCTACAAAACAAAATAGCACGTGTCACACGTTAGATTTCTTTCTCATGAACAAATATGTGTTTTCATGCTTGCACCATGCATGCAAGCAAACTGTTCATTTGGCATACATCGGCGTGCACTTGTACAAAGCAATCACTGGAGTTAATTAGGCAATCACTGGAGTTAATTAAACACCTCTCCCCAACGTTCATTGTATTAATCGGACTTAAGAGATGCTTTAGTTTCATGCTATTACTGAATGATTCTTCCGAATCATAACGTGAGGGATCTCTATCTCCACAGCTCACCTGTGTTAGCTGCGTATGAGCCTATGAGGCATGAGAATGTATGCATATTGATAAAAAATGAATTTTATATAAAAGAAATATAACTTGCTAAGGCAGAGGTGCAATTATATGCATGTAGGGGATTATGAAGGTAAAAAAAAAAAAGTATGGATGGCATACCTGGCCTACTATTTTGCCAGTGCAATCAGTTATTGTACAGTTTCTATCTGCAAAAGATCCACTGATCTCGAAGTCCCAATTTTTGCAGTGCCTCTTGGGTTCAATGTGTATTCTAATTGGAGCACCTTTTGCTATGCATGATTTTGGATCACTTAGGCTAAATATCAACTTGTTTTTTCCTTGGTAGTCCATCGAGTACCCATTCCATTTGTTCCATGTGCTTAGAGCCTGGATAATTCCTCCCTGCAATGTGTAATTTTTATTAGCCATCAAACCGTGCATATAATTGGAAACAGCCTGATTTACATATATATAAATATATGAAAATATAGTTTCCATTTGGACCCTTTTTTATTTTATTCACATCTTATTGTTCACAGTGATTGTGATATTCTTGACTTCTAACTTCATGCTTTCAAAGTTAAATCCCAAATTTAAGTTTTTTAAGTCTGAATGTAAATTTGGATACTAAAACATCCATTGTATTTCTGTCCTAAATCACGTGCGACAAAAGAACTTTGCTATTTTCTTACGTTGCATAATTGGCTCAAACTGTAATGCACTCTTAAAATATTCTTACATGCATGGCAGATTACAGGGCATGTTTCAGACATTCATGCATGTAAGAGTCTCCTTTACAAGTGTTATAAATGACTGCTTGAACTTTGAAGCCAAGCTCTATCATTGTATAAGCAGCAATATTTGATCCGAGTTGTATATTAAACAGATGCACAATTCGGACGGTCAAGATTGTTTTTTTTTCTCCAGTTAATGTGTGAATTTCTTTTTTCCCCCCTTTTTTCAATTAATCTGATAATTTCTTAGCCTTTTCAGCTCTAATTAAGGTGGGAGCTTCTAGGAGAGTATTCAATTAGTATAAAGAAAGATATGGTTTCTGAAAGAAGTATAGGATGTAACTGTAGAGCATATACTCATGTTATCATCTTGTTTGTGACAATTATATTTCTGCATTCTACCAATATAAGTGCTTGAAATTTCTTGAACCAGAACATAAAGGGTTCTAGCTTGTTCAGTACTTAAGAGTTAGACAGTGCACAAAAATGATGGGATATATATAGACAAGTTTTTTGTGGGAACACCAAATTAGGAGTTGGAACACCTATAGATCAACAAATAATTTTAGGCCTAATCAATGAACTTTCACTCAGGTGTAGCTCCCAAAATCAAAGAATTATTTATGAAATATGTAAGAAAACTATATTTGTAAGAGTTGCAATTGTGCAGCCTCATGCCCATGATCCATTACCTTTCTAGAAATAGACAGTATTGGTTCTCCATCACCATTTTTCACCAGCAGTTCTCCCTTGGATCCTAGCATTCCACAACCATCCACAATGAAACCATCATTATTACTGAGGTCAGTAACAACAAAACCACCGCCATTCACGACGATGGGCCTTCTCCTGATCATCAGTGTTGTCAAAGTACTTGAGCAAAAAATCTTGCTAACTACAGGCATGCTATTGTCCATTGCTCTTGAAATTGCTCACAAAATAAAGAGTGATAGCACTATTGCTTGATCTGTATTCCTGTTTCAGTGTGTCTACTTCCCTCAAGCATGTTCTGTGGCCAGCAGGCTGGTATTTATATTGATAGCTTGAGTCATAGAAGTAGTTGTGTTACAGAAGGCAGTTACCCAAGCTAAGAAGCAAAGAGGAGTATTCAGTAGGTGTGATGATTCAAGACAAATAGTTCTTTTCTTTACTAAGGAAAGTAGACTCACAGCAAGCTACTTTTGTCTTGCAAGTTGGATAAAAGCCTCACATAAAGCAATTCCTGAGAAGCTACTCTGTTTGAATAGGCTTTGTCAAACTGTTGAAAGCAAAATCTTTGCGGTGTCATTTCTCAGTAAGTTCTTGCTCATCAGTTTGAACTTTGAAGCAATGTCCTTCAATGTGTTTGTAGATGAGTGTTTCTTTCTACATTCAAATGCATATTGTTTGAGGACACATCCTTCTTTTTCCTTTTCATCTCAAATTGCTATATTTTTCCCTCGCAAAAAAAAGCTATATATTTTCTGCCAGAATTTTGCAATATGATATTCCTGAAAGTGTAAGTACTGACTTCACGAGTGAGGAGCATGCAGTGCATCACATGTGCTAAATGATGATTTGACTGAATTTTTTAGTTGTCACCATTTTTTTTATCACACATATGCCTTTTGTCTTAAAAAGTTAGCTCTGCTTTATCCTTGTGCATGGCCCATACATCCGCCTTTTATCAGCGGTGACCAAGTGAGCAATTATTATGTGTTTAACTTGTGTACCAAATGGTTGAGATGCCATTGCATTGTTTCACGGATTCATCATCATCATCATCATCAGGATATAAAAATTTGCCAGGATCAAAATTGATAAGTATTATGTATCAATGGACAAGTAGAAAACATGTGAATTATCATGAAAACCTATAGATACCAGCTGATTGCAGAAAGAATATGATGGGGGGAAAGATGATAAATACAGGCCACAAGTTTTTTTTTTTTGCCAGGAAATGCAAAATTGTCAGAAGTGTGGTTGCTCCTATACAGGGAAGACCCCCAAATGAAGCATGCGGAAGATGGTGCAACCAGGAAGAAATGGAAATGTTTGAATCTTGTAGTCCTATGATTGTTGCTGATATTTCATCTTCTATGTTTGTGCATTTCAAGAGTTCGTCTCTCTTTCCTGTTTTTTCTTTCCATAACCAAGGGCAAGAGCATTGCTAAAAGCAAACAACACTGAAGGGCAATGATTTAAGTGAAGTGCAGGCAATTTCTCAAATTTCTATATTGAAATTAGTGTTATGTTTTTTCCCTCGAACGTGCAGGAAATTAGTGTTATTTTTTGTTCCATGTGTTTAGAGATACATTTAATTTGGTAACTTTTGCATTGCATCCTCTTGTTGTTCCTCTGAAGGGCATCTCTTGAAGGTCATTTTCAAGCAATCAGTTATGCAGAGTGTAGCTGTTGAATCTCAGGATACTTGACTTAGGTGAAGTGCAACAAAAGTACACATCTCTATCTATTCTTGATGCGTATCTCATTTGAGATGATATCTATTCTTGATGCGTATCTCATTTGAGATGAGAATTATTCTCCTTATTCTGTGATCAGTCACTCTGTATTTTCTTGTAGACTATGAAATTTCTGTACCCTATTATAATAAAACTACACGTATGAAGCTACCTTTTTGTTCGGTACCTTGTGATTTACAAAAACTAAAGTAGATCAGAATTCAGAGAGGAAAACCAAGAAATTGAACTTCCTTCTATATCACTGTTCTTCACTGGTGAAACAATTTTAGTATGTAGATAACTGGAACCGGTAATTGTCTACTTTGGTGCACCAGCTTTGGACTTTTTGTGTACTAAACTGCATCCCCTCCATACCTTGACCCAGTTTACTTAACATATTGTGTTGAAGAACACACATAAGTTTGGTATAAAGTGCCTAACCTAAAAGGTTGTCTGCCTAACCCTATAATTTTCCGTGGCTAGGAGAGAACTTGGGATCTTTGAACATTGTCAAATATTTCTGGAATCCTGCCTAGACATCTTGAGTAAGTTAATAGCGGTGTGCTTACTTCTCAAGGGACCAATCTTGGAATGGTTCAAGTATCCCGGAAACGCTAATTAGCGCGTACGCGCCGGCGGCGCAGACGCTGCCAAACGGCCAAACGGCCCACGCACACGTGTTTGGCGCAGTTTGCTACTGCCGCGTTTCTTTTTTCTTTTCCTTTTTTTCTTTTCGCAGTTCGCTGCAGCTCGCGCGTAGGAGTAGGAGAAAAAATAGTAATTAGTTTACTACGTGATTAGTTTTGATTATGATCTATTAAGATAACATTTCCTTTATTTTAATGGTGTTTCCTATTTTACTAATAAACTGAAAATTATTTTCAAATAAAATTTAAAACTTTCTGTAAAAAAATGAAAGCCATATTCAAAATTTGAAAACTTTTCAACTCGAATTTTTAAATTTCAAAAAATTTGAAAACTTTTAACTCAGGAATTGAAAACTTTCAACTCAAACTTTGAAAACTTTCAACTTTTCATCTCAAATTTTAAAAACTTTCAACTGAAATTTAAAACTTTCAACTTAGATTTGAAAACTTTCAACTCAGATTTAAAATTTTCAACTCAAAATTTGAAAACTTTCAACAATAGGTTTGAAACTTTCTTTATATTGGAAAACTTTCAAGTCGAGATTTGAAAACTTTTATTTCAAAAGATTTGAAAACACGTATGCTAACAACTAAAAAAATCCGAAACGAAAACATGGAAAGAAAAAGAAAACGCACAGTGGCGCCAAAATAGGAGATCACGAAAAAAAAAAAGGAAACGTGTGCAGGGGTGCCAGCTGGCGGCCTGGCGCGGACTAGCAACCCCCCAAGAATTCTGCTTATCGAACCTTGGGGACTAAGCAACCAACTTCCAAAGGTAAGCTTTAAGAGACTTGTTCCACCCTATCTTTGGCATGCTATACCTGCATATAGAGTTTATATATAAAGCTGGAGATTTTTACCTTTTAGTTTCTGATTCGGAAATTTCCACAAATGTTGACGTCTTCTGAAACTAGCTGCAAGCCTGGAAGCCTCATGAACAATACACGAGCAATTGAGCATAGTATATTGGCCTGAAATTGTTAAGTTTAGAAAATTGCTGTCGCAAAGGGGACCATTTGGAGCAGAGATGCTGGGTGGCCGTAGTGGTGGCGCCGGCGGCTGTTAAACCTTTTGATTTTTCTTGTTGAGCCTGAAAATTGATTAGGAGAAATGTCCTCCATTCTGCACGTCACGGTGGACCGGGCTGCATAATGGCGTGGGCTCCCCCCACATGGGCCGCCTCCTCAAAACGGTTGATACTTGGGCCCTTCCCCCGGCGGCCGCGCGGAACTCACTAGGGGATTATTCCTTTTCACTGTTCCGCTCGATTTCGTGTTCATGCGCGGGCTAAACCAGACAGCTATAGCTTTTGCAGCTGGTAAGGCAGTCAAATTTTAGAATTAATTCGGAGGTTATGATCTACTTTTTATAAATTAATTTCAGGATTAACTTATGGTTTTTAGTGTTTTTAGCCTTTGGGTTCTAAACCGCTAAGAATAGAAGGATAATAGCCTTAACGGGATTGTTCTGAAGTGTACCTCCAGTGCAGTGGTAGACTTTGACATGTTTTAGGCTGCGTTCGCTGGTAGAGTTTCCAACCCGAACACGGAAAACGGAGCGATCCATTAGCGCGTGATTAATTAAATTTTTGCTAATTTTTTTTCAAAAATAAATTAATTTGAACTTTTTAAACAACTTTTGCATAGAAACTTTTTGCAAAATACACACCGTTTAGTAGTTTGAAAAACGTGCGCGCGGAAAACGAGGGAGAGGAGTTGGGAAGAGGGGGAGAAGAACACAGCCTTAATGACTATATCGTACCAGTGTCTGCTGTTACTTACTCCTTCCATCCTATAATATAAGATTTTTAGGGTTAGATACGAGTATTAAGAAAATATGTAAAATTAAATGAGAAAAGACTATAATTGGTTGAGAAGTGAAGGTAGGTAGAAAAATTGAATGACGGAGGGTTGTGATTAGCTGGAAAAAGAATATTGGTGAAGAAGTTGTTATATTTTTAGAACGAACCTTGAGGGCTAAAAGTTGTTACTCCCTCCGTCCCATTATAAGCACAACCATAAATTTTCGTGCTCAATTTTAATCATCCGTCTTATTTGAATTTTTTATGTTTAATTTTTTTATTATTATTAGATGATAAAACATAAATAATAGACTTATGTTTTTTAATTTTTATAAAAAAATTTTAAATAAGACTAACGATTAAAGCTCGACACGGATATTTATGATCGCGTTTATAATGAAACAGATATAATATATGTTAGGATGGAGGAAGTAATATTTTATGAGCAACAAGGGTGTCACTTCAGCCGGCCTGGCATGAATCCCAGATGATCCAAGTAGAAAGCTTCTAAAGCACAGAACCGGCTGCCTAAAATGATTAGACGATTCACCTTATCCGAGTGACCAAAACATCACCCACTCTAGCTGACTGAACTCTGCCGTCCTCACCTCCCGTCGTTGCATGCGCTAGCACCACTGCCAAGTGCCAAGGCAACAGGCGCAGCGAGGCCGGCAGTGAGGAAGAAGACGACTACTGCTGCTGATACTGCTGCAGTATTTGGCTCGGCGTTGCTGGAGAGACGCATGGATTGTTAGCTCTTGAAATAGTAGTTGATTAATTACCAGTAGGCACTTACTGTTTCCTACCCACTGTAAACACAGTGGGAGTTCTTTTGATTACTGTACTTGTCTCTTTTGCTAAGCATCCACTACATATATGTGCTACTCCTATGTACTTTGTGATAATTATCAAGGGTCTAATCAGTCCAGCTGGGAGTCAATTAATAAAGCTCTAAAAATACTGACGCTTCCTAGTTGGATTTGCTGGTGCATATCTTTGCTTTCTTAAAAGCTGGGTCAATATCTTAACTCCGGCGTGTTGAAGAACCAAATAGAGAAAAGAGCAGCCTGGAAATTTTAAGAACGACGAGATGGAATTAAACAGTACTAGGAACCAGCCGCGAACTAGAAGCGCGTTCTTTTTTAAAGCTATGTAATCGAGGAAAAAATGATTAATTTTGTACGCATTGTGAATCTGTGACCCTGTGACCCATTAGCATTACATGGATCGATGCAGTGCAACTAATACGAGATGTATGTATAGGAAGATAAACAGGATCTTTCTTTGCCCTTGATGACGATGTTGTTATTCACGAGTCGATCTCATAGGTCATAATTAACATGGCTATTAGTCATGCATGATTGATATTTTTTTCTTCTGTTTTTCAGTTGGCACCAACTGTAGTCCTAACATCTGTTGTCTTGTCTCTATTAATTCGGTCTTTGCAACTGATAGGGACAAATAACCATGGGTCTTGCATAATAGTATCATGTTTATCTTTAGAATGAGACAATGGCACAGTGCCTCTGATTATATGCTAATTTATTCCTATATTTCTCTAATTATCTGCATAAACAAAGAAGCAGATACAAACGTGCATGGCCGAAATAGAAAACTGAAACTAAGATGTGATAGTACAAAAAGGAAAGGAGAAGGCGAGTACCATTCACATGGTCCTCGTAGGAAACCCTTTTTCCAGCAATTTTTCTTCTTTTTCTTTTTAATTTCACCAACCATGAGCATAACCTGTCCTGAGAACGTGTTTTAGCTAGTATTATGCTAAGCTATATATAATGTAATATGTGTGAAGATTGTACGTACCGTGTACGGCGTACAAGGACGAAGCATGCTCTCCAACCACACCATTATTTCTTCATTTTTCTATCTGTAAAAGTTAGCTACATTTACTTACATTTGCATTATTGTTAAGGTAGTAGTGACTTGAAGCTTTACTCTCTTACCTGAAATTTACGCTACATGCTGGTTAGCTTGTATATACATAAGGCTAGTGTTTCTGACCAGTACATCTGTACTCCTGTATTCTGCGGTTCAAGCATCAAATGCATGCCGTCCAAAAATGAATTTATCAAAACCAAAACAGTCATATTCATATTATTTCTATATCTAAAATAAAATCATTTTTATATAAAAAACTACAAGAGCGCATACTGTTATCACTGTAACTTTACCATACCATTGTCGATTACAGTTGGTGCCCTGATGTTTTTTTCAATAAGTGGTGTACCGATGTGAATGGATTAGATTGGAGATTTCGTGGATGGTACTTGCAGTAGTACTCCCTCTATTCCATAATATAAGAGATTTTGTTAAAATCCTTTATATTATGAGACATAGTTAGTAGATACTAGTACATACTTATACTAACGTCAAATTTATAGAACTTATCTATTAATTTATCGTCTTAAATTATTTTTAGAATCATGGGATATTGTATCCCTCTTAAGGGATTAAATGGTATCAGATCAGTTTTCGATGTTCATAAGATTAAGATGTGTGTATATGCGTTTATATATACACATACAAGTGTGTGCGTGTTGTGAATGCTCGCGTCTGTATTGTGTTTTTATTTTAAAAAAGGGAGTAGTAACATCTATAGCGTCTTCACTAAATTTTCCATTCTTTTTTTTAATATATTCAATGAAATGATGCATGCGCACACACCAACCACGCAGTCCATGCCCTTTCTTCTCCCTTTATACACACGCGAACAAGAGAACGATGGAGAGTAAACACAACCAGCCAACCAACCACAACGACGACCTCGCGGCGTCGAGCTCACCTCAGCCTCACCTGCACCTGCAAAGGGATCAGCTCGCTCGCCGGAGAGCAGCCAGGCGCTCACCGCTCGCCGGAAACTGAAAATGGGGGAGGCGCAAGCGCCGGCGGCGGCGGCATCATTCAGCCTCGCGCAGCGGCGTGGCGGCCTCCGCCTGCCGCGCCGCGTTGGCCGGCGCAAGGTCCTCATCGTCCGCCTCGGCGGCGGCGGAGGTAGCAGCGCGCGGACGGGCGGCGGTGGAGGCCGCGGGCTGTGCCTACGCCGGCTCAGGCTCCGGTGGCTCCGCCGCGCCGTGTGGCGGCTCGCGGAGCTCTGCGTCGCGGCGCTGTCGGGCCCGCTCGGGGCGGCGGCGCCCGACGCGCCGGCGCCGTGGAGGGGCGGCGCCGCCGTCGCCGTCGACCCCTACGCCTTCGCCGCGCCGTTCGTGCCAGCCGTGCTGCTGAAGCGCGCGGGAAAAGGCTACTAAGAACACAACGCCTAAGTACATATACGTGACAGTTTATTAACTACGCTTTTTTTTCCCTTCCATTTTGCATTATGTTTCCATTTTATTTCGTTCCATTTCTGTTTAGTTTGGCTTCTGAAGCATGGGAACTGAAAGAACAGTGTACCGTGCTATTGTAACACCAATTATATTAAGTTATGAACGCTAAAAATTCTGTCCAACTCTGTACTTCTGTGTGTACTAGCCAGCGATTGTTGATCCATCATTGCTCAATTTGGTGCCTGAAAGTTATGACGTTAAATCATGCCGACAAAACAAACAGTAAACGTTGCAGGGACAGGTCACAGGTGCACGGTACAATTTTATACCCGCCTTCGTTTGTCAAACCACATAATTTCCATACTCTCAGTATTTACAACTAATTATTTTTTAATTAGTAGATGACACACCCATCAATAATTAGGTGTTTATGGTGACTTCGTTAATCTCGAAATATATCGACTCAGTCTTCCGAAAATATTTATAGGAGTAGAATGTGTGCGTGAGTGTACGTATGCTGTGAGCATCGACATTCGTATCATGCTTCTTAAGAAAGTTCTGTTTGTAATAATTCAGACATATCCTCTTAAATCTCAGTTTTTCTTCCCATGTGACTTCCAGGATTTTCAGTTGAAGCATGAACAGTAGTACAGTACAAACAAGCTGCCGTTTTTTTTTTCCTTCTCTTTGGGCTGTTCCGAGTGGGTACACACAGTACAACACAACAGTGGGCGATCTCACGTGGAGCTGATCCGCCATTAACGCTTTGATTTGTGCTCCTACACTGTGTGTTTGTGTGTGTGGCAGGCAGAAGGAGCTGATCAATTAGAATCTGATCCAAAAAAATTAAACCCAAACCACTACCTAATTGCACGTTGCCTCTTCAATGCCCAGGACGACAGGGAGAGGGCAGCTCGAGCCTCCTGGCCTCGCCTTGCAAAATGCAAAGCCATGTGCATCATATGTAATCCAATCCAAGCATTCAATACTC
Organism: Oryza punctata; assembly: GCA_000573905.2. NCBI lineage: Eukaryota > Viridiplantae > Streptophyta > Magnoliopsida > Poales > Poaceae > Oryza > Oryza punctata. Next base: position 20,251,914 of record CM002491.2, on the reverse strand, counting down.
GCCAACCTTATCATGGAGAAGAAAAAAAAAAAAAACAAACCCCGGTTGCTTGCTTCTGAAAGGAGGAGAGCTAGCCACAGTGTGGTTCTGATGATGAAGAAACCCATGACTGCCTAACTCCTCTCTTTGTTTGGCTTGGCTCTCTTGATTGAGTGGATTATGTATGGATGGTTTTGATTGCTTGATTGATGCATCATGGTATGTACTAGTACTATGCTGGGCTGTGACTGGCTGACTTGTAATCTTGTCTCATCATGTGGCAAGGAGATTGATTATCCATGATCATCACAGGAGATCAATACAAGATACAGTATAGTACAATTATACGAGATATGGTACAATTTATGTAACATTGATGTTGCATTGACAGTTGACAGATCAATAACTTGGCAGTTGGCACATGTGTTCTTTTCTTCTTTTTGGAGAAAAGTGGGGGAAAAGGGTGAAAAACAGCATGATACATGATACTGGTGGCAGCAGCACCCTGACACATACGTTGATATCTTTCTTTCCTTTTTTCTAAATACCTTGAGACGGATATGGAGTAAAAAGGACAGCAAGACAGGAGCAACATGAACAGTGCTGAATGAGCAGCAACAGACTGGAGACATTATTGCCAAATCACAGACCAGAACAGCTGAACGATCCTGTAGTACAATGTGACACACAGGCACACAGCAATTGTCCAAACCATGGGGCCAAATCACCATAAGTAATGAGAAAAGATAGCATAGGGAAGCAATTAAGTTTACACATCAAATGCCAATATGCCAAGCATTGCCGTTCCATCCGAAGATGGCAAGTTAAAGATTGATTTTAGCGGACAATGTGACGGTGAAACCAGAGTTTGTATGGTGGCAAAGGAAATTTCACAAATCTCATGCAACAAGAGGACAAGAAGAGATCTGAAGAAATTTTAAGAACACAGGTACATTACCGCTGTAAAAGAGTAGTTTACTGAAATCTCCAACACAAAGAATTCTGGCTGAACAAGCAGCATAAGAGATACAACGCAATCTGGCTTTCATTAGCCCACATATGTAGCAGAGGCTGCCGTTAAAAACTCGCGGCCATAGTGGGAGCAGCAACTATCAAGATCGTCAAATCCATTCTAATCAAAGTCTAAGAACTCCATCCTCTTCCTCATTGAACCTTTCAGATCTCTCGCTTCCCTTTCTGCTTTCTCAGCCTTGTATAATCAAGATGTAACATATAATCAGCTTCAGATATGACATAACAATATTAAGGTGTCACACTCTACAATGCATCGGCAGGCAAAATGCTTATCAAATTGTCTACTGTATCTCTTTGTTCTCTACAAATGGCATGATGCCAATTGTTATTGTTCGTGAGGTAAGGTGGTAAGGAGGCCACAATTTCTACACAGTTCACAGCTGTTGCAAAAAAAAGTTATCATGTAATAGATAAAGGACATTATAGATAAAAATAAACGATTCCAAACCAATGCAGCTGATCTCAAGGATATAAGTTGACAGCTGGAAGCTCCTAAGAAAATATTCTCATGTTTAATATTCTATTCATGCACATTAAAGCCTAGATTGCTTGTCCACAGATGAAATAATGCCTCAGGGCAGTGGTGGCCAAAGAGGAACAGTTTTCCAAGTAACAGCTTTTCCTCAGACCATGAATGTATTAGGCATATAGGAAGTTGAGAGCTACCTAGTACACCAGAAAAACTAGAGTTCCAGAACAGTATTATGTCCAGCAGAACTGTGTACCTTTCTTATTTCAGCCTCTGAAACACATGTCATGTGAGCAGGGAGTTCATCCTTCTCACGATCCTGCTCAATCCAAAACCAGAGCTAAAGCATGAATATGGGGGAAATGCAATTGACCATGATCATGTTTTTGTGCAGCAGAGATCGTTACCAATTCTCCAATTAATACGACATTCTCTCCCCGGATCACATATAGACCAAGAGGGACATCACAATATAGTTCCCCTACAATTACTCGTTCACAAGCACCCTGAAGAACAACATTTGCTGTGAAGTAAAAAAAAAAAAGGTTAACAAAAGCTAATGGTAGAAAAAATCGAGATGAACACTTTTAAGAAAGAGATTGTGAAGAGTGGCATACCAAATTGATCAAATGAGCAGAGTGTGCCAAGCAGCTTCCGTCCATCTCGTAGTAGGACAATAAGCTTCTCTGGAACAAGAGGAGATATGTGAATGAAACAACTATTATCAAAGAAACAGAAGATGCTTCTATGTGCTTCAGTATCAAAAGAAACCAATACACATGATTCACAGCACTACTCATATTATGCTTGTGAATATTTTCACATATTTGGTTAATAGTTCTAGTCTTCTAGATCAAAAGTATTGTGTCATCCAAGTACTATAATTATCTAGAACGATGGGAAGTAATCAAACAAATGTTTCTAGTATACTTATTCACGCTAATCAACGGCGAAGGCTACAAAAAAGCAGCCTATTCTTACATGGTGTGATATCATTGTCAAACAAACTGATTAAAAATAGTGTCAAATGAGCATAGCATGAAAGTACACAAAGATCTACGAGATGCCAGGAAACCAATAAAAAAATGTTAAAAGTTCAGTGGAACACTTCACAAACATCACTGATACTGTTCAGCTCCAGTGATGGTTCACCTACCCAAATCCCAAATATATATGTCACACTAACAGTATCTGAAGTTTGACACCGCCTCAATGGTACAATCACTCTTCTCAGTGCGCCAATAGGAGAATCAAACATACAAAATGTTTCATAAGCATCAAAGGCTCAAAATTTCTAGTACTATTTATGGGTCAAACCATTACAATCACAGAAAAAAGTCAAGGAGTCACATCAGGGCAACTGTCCACGTATGAAACTCATAATACTAAGGTAGAGTTCTCAGTGACCATCAGATGAAAAGCTTAAATAACACACTATATAACTCTAATGCAGCAAAACTACTACTGACTAATAACTCACCAAATACTTCATATTCAGGATAATGGAAGTACACAATCTTTTAAAGCACCGCTAACGAAGATGTACATCCTACAGTAAGCAAAGAATAATTACATACACCTAGAAATTAAAAGCACATACAAAAGTTCCTGTACAGATTACAGAATCACTACGAATGACAAGGCTTGACTTATATTGATTTTCTAGAAAATGGATTAAAAACCCGGCCTCTACATCCACATGGATGTATGCAGCCATGACTTTGTGTTGATTGATGGGGGTTCAGTTGAACCCATTTTTCCTTTTGGATGGTGCGGTATTGGTGCTAATAATTCAAACTGCTATTTGAAATCTACACCTAGTCCGTTCCAATTGACCATATTTTTGCTTTGATTAGAATGAAGTTTACAAGAAGGCCTCGCGCTGTTGCACATTTGCTAATATCATAGCGAAAGTATAAACTATAGGACCTCACCAAAAGGGAAACTTCCATGATAAATCAATCGGTACCAACTTCTGCGCTTTTATGGAAGTTAACACTTATCAACCAGCATAACCTGCCTAAAGGTCCCACCTTTCAATGACCTGAAAGCAAATGTGTCACATTTGCAGTAATTTGATTCGACCAAACAGTAATGTCTTGATCACTATTTCATTTTTCTAATCCATTCAAATTGTTTACCCAGATTATGATGTTTACTTGTGGCTTGACCTCTGAAAGCAAGGTCAAATAATGCAGCAAAGTCATCAATTACCATCTTCAGTGACTTGGGCAAGACAAGGGCTTATTTCCAACGATATGAAATCATCTTTTCATCATGTTCGGTGCCCTGTCTATGGCCTGCAAGACAAGATATACTTGGAAGTGGCCGTGATGAAATGTAGTAGGATGGCATTGTCAAATTTCATAATAATCTTTATATGCACTTGAATACAATATCGATATGATTTTCGTCAGAGCTTCTTATGTTGTGTACCACCAATCTGTTGGTTTCTTTTTATGGGATGGAGGTAGTATATCTATTGGTTGCGAATTCGGGGTTTTTCATGGTTTTAATAGCAAGTTATTTCAAATATTACCGTAGTGTTAGCACGGGCACATTACTAGTTACTCTAGTCAGTAACATCCTAGTCTACATAACATAGCAAAGGGGCATCCTTTGTAGACTTCGCCAATTTCCGGGCCAAGACAGCTGACGAAACCATCAAGATCAGCAGAAATCCATTGCACTGACTAACCACATGGGTCGACACAAGCCACCCAAGCAAGAACCTACCCCAACCGGATCCAAGAACCACGCGGCAAAAACCAAGCCTTTGCGCAAAGGTTCCTCAACACGAACCGCATCCAGCATCATCCACGAAACCAAAATCAACCAAAACAAATCAAAGCCCGCTAGAGAAGAATCTCACTGTCCAAGAAGCCGGCCAGGGACGTGGAGAGGAAGATCTCGTCGGGCCCGGCCCACGACATCGCCGCCGCCGCGGAACCCTTCAAATCCCGGGGCGCTAGAGATCGCTGCGGCAGCAGGCCAGGCAGACCGCCCTTGATCCGCCGCGGCTGGTGGGGGGCTGGAGCTTGCGAGCGATTCCGGTGGCAAGGGGATTTTGTTCTTAGGGTTTGGATTGATTGGTGAAGCGGGGAGGAGGAGAAGAGGAGTAGAGTTCGGTGATTGAACTACCGTGAAGTGTGAGGTTGACGCAGATGTGGGCTGATTGATAAGAGTCCTGACGTGGCACTGACCGGTGGGGTCATGTACCTGCGGCCACCACAATGGCTCATGATGAGAGTCCAGGAGCTCTCTTTCCCATAGTGTTTGCCCTGTCCAATATGGGCTACGGTGATAGTGCGAGATTCAGGTGTGCTTTTCATGAATGATTCGATGGATTATGGTGATATACTGATATGGACTATCTAAGAATAGGTTATGTAAACAATGATAATTTAAAAGTGTTTGGAGAAAATCGTACTTTTAGAAACCGATAGAAATGATCTTATTAGCTATAATCTAAAATGAATGTGCGATTACCTCTCGGTTTCTCATTGAGATGTGATTATCCCTTATTTGGTAGTAGAACTTATTTTAGAAGTTTTGGGGTTGGGTAAACTATTTTGCTTGTAATGTAGCTTATTGTGTATGGTGTTTGAGCATGCCTGTCATTGAGGATGTGCAAACTTAGCGATGGTATATGTATACGTAACAATGGGTAACGGTGGGGCCTAATGCAGGAAGCACTAGCTATGACAAATGACAGTACTTTTGTTTTTTTTCTCTTGTAACCAAGCCATAGGCTTACGGTGAACGTTGGCATTTAATGGTTTATTGCTATGTTCCACAATGTTTTAGTCTAATCACAAGCTGCCAACTCAACTTTATGATCCTTGCTTTGTTCATATTGTGGATACCTAAAGACCTAAAATATTGGGACCCCAAATTGGAAAGGAAAAGGCCCATTAACCTAGCCTCTATTTGTTCATCCGTTCATGTCCGAGAGAAAGTCACCTAAGCCACAATAGCCGATACCCAATGCCAAGCACATGCGCTGATAATTCATTTGCCCAGCTACTCGCCGTATGTCTAGTGCCACGGAGGCATGGACTTTCTCATTAGCGCGTGGTCTGCATGTAATATTTGGGCATTACGTTGTTAGCGTGAGCAGAGAACCTCGCCTCCGATCGATAACGACAAATATCTTTGACTTACTTAGTTGTTGTTTGTGAATACCTGCTCATCTCATCACTTGCTCCTCCCAATTCCTAAAAACTGAAGGTGTCATACACGCCATCACTAATTCATCGCACACGACATAGTCCTTGGAAGATCGGAAGGCGGAGTCCTGGTAAGTGAGTCGATTCACAGTTGATCTTATCTGCTAGAACATGAGATCAATACTAATATGCTACCGTGGCTCTTTTACAATAAGATTTGATATATTTCTAAATATTTTACAAAATATCATATGATTGATAGCATAAGAGATGATTTTACTTTAGACACGTCTCTAGTGTCAATAACGTGAAACGTACACTTACTCCATATTTTTTGAAATTGGCATCTTTTACGTTAAAATTATATTTAGACTTATGAAAAAACTTTGGGTTGTTAATTAGTTTTTTGAAATAAAAGTACACGTAAATTATGAATCTATTTCTTTTTTAGAAAACCAAAGAGGCTACTGCCTATAATTATTTATTGAAAGGACTGAACTCACAAACAGTTTTATAGGACAGCCCTTTAGGATTGGATGAATTACATAAAGGTCATGGAATTTTCAAGGAAGGACAAAAGAATATCTGAAAAAAGCAATCAAGTTCTTCTTGATTTGCCTTGCGCAGTTGCTTCTTCAGCGTTGAAGACGACGGCGGCAGGAGCAACCATGGCGAGCTGCAGTAGAAAAAGCCTCAGCATGTTCCTGGGGCCTCCGATGAGTGAAGGTAATTGCTCCTTCAACCATGCTTTTTTAATCTCAACTACTTGATCAAGATGAACCGTCGAAGAGGATGAAGAACACTGTCTTGAAAACACACACACGCCGGAGAGAGGGAAGAAGGCCGGCACTACCACAACTCGATTTGGATCTGGCTGCGATTTAGCTGACTACGGGGGTATAAAGAACCCGGAGATCCGATGAATCAACACCGATGGGAACACCAACGATGACCACCGGGACACCAAGACGAGGATGATCGATACGAACGAGCACCTCGAGAACCAGAAGCAACACTATGAGTTAACTCAACAAACGGAAGTTTCCCAGCGGTGGATCTACAGAGAAAGGAGGGACTCCGCCCCCTCTCCCTCCTGTCGCCGGCGGCGCCGTAGGAGACGAGGAGGGTGAGGGATCGGAGGGGAAAGGGGAGAAGGAGTTGGTTTTGCACTACATGTGTTCGTGAGAGCTTGATAGCCTCCCTCAGCCCCCGGCCAGATTCAGAATTCCTCCTGAATCTATTTCTTCTTAGGAACCTATTTGGTACAGCTCCAACTCCTAAATTTAACTCTAGAAGTTAGATCTGGAGTGAAATTATGGAGCTGCCTAAACCCAGCTCCGTTTTTCTAGTTCATTTTGTGAGAAATCTTCACCCAGCTCCACTCCCATTTTAGGTGGAGCTGAAACTATTTGGTTGAGCTCTAGCTCCAAGAGAGGTGGAGGTGGAGCTGGAACTGTGCTAAACAGATCCTTAATTGAATTTTTCACATGTTAATAGTGAGAATGTTTTAATACAGATAGTGAATTAGTTGTCAGCAAATTCACATGCTAATAGTGAAAAATGTTTCAATACAATATTGAATTAGTTTATCAGCAAAATCACATGGAATGTGTGAAAATCAAAGTAGGGCACACGGCAAACCAACTTCAAACTTGTTCTACCTGCTTACCTCCAAGCAAACAAACTACTGAAACTAGCCATGCACGCATGTTCCCAAGATCCTTGATCCGAGGCAACAAACCATCACCAAACACATGAAAATGCAAATGGATTCTCCCGTTTGTACTCCACATTAATTGCTGACAGTTTTGCTATATATTTATCGATAAATTTTCTCTTAAAAATTTGACAGATGTAATTACAGTATAATTTTAGTGTAATTACACTGAAACTTGCATGTAATTACAATGCAACTTGTACGTAACTATCCCATAATTTTGAACCGTTAGATTTGTTTCAGGATTTGTGTAAGTGAGGAAGGAAAAAATCACAACGCACGCATATGTGAGAGGATTCGTTCCCACGACTTCCGTTTCACCGAAATAGCATGTTACGGAGAGATTCTTGAAAATTACATATTACATTATAACATTATAGTTACATGCAAGTTACAGTGTAATTACATCATGATTATACTATAATTATTATCGATAAATGTATAGGTAATCCCATTGCTGATCTGTTACACCCACCTAGACATTGGACGTTGCAAATCTGCGATACTGAAATAAAATATTACTTCCATCTTAAAATAATTATAATTCTATGTGGTTTAACATATATTAAAGTCTGAGAAGAAATACTATGATACCCTTCATTAAATAATATATAGGTGAGAGTATGAGGGTGGTTGAGGGTAAAATAGAGAGGAATTTGAATAAGAGGTGATTGATAAAATAATTAGTACTCTAAAATAATAACTATTTTGAAACAATTTATGAATTCTAGAAATACAATTATTTGGGAACAGAGGTGTACAGAATTTGAAGAAATCTAACAAAGTTCAAATTGACGAAGCACATTCGTTTCCTCACTTGTGTTTTACCAAGAAAGACGACGAATCGAGATAGAAGTGTGCTACGACGCACGGTGTGGATGTGTCTAATTGTATTAAAAAAAAGAACATTTTAAAGGGACAAAATGATTTTCTAAACCTCTTAATACAAAGAACAAAACAAAACTACTTCCAAACATAAGTATATAACATCCTTTTATAATGTCAACTATTTGATTTCAGTACTTCTCAACAAAATGGACTCGAGAGACCTACGCATTCTTAAAAGGGAAAATGTGTTAAAAATAAAGTTAGAAAAAAGAATGTGTTCAAAATGAAGTTTCGAAAAGGAAAAGTTTATACGTACTAACTTTTTCTTATTAACACTGACATGTCATGATATGAGTGTATTCGGATTTTTTTATAACTTTCATCTTTTTAAATCAAATGGTTAAGATGATTTTAGTATAAATGTACGTGTAGCAGTGCTCTTTAGAAAAAAAAAAAGAATTCAGACTTTGATTAAAACAAAACGTGTACACGCCCACGAAGGAGAGGGGCCCCACCTTCCCGCATCCAATCCACACGAAATCCATCCCCCCGCCGCGCGCGCCACCGCCACCCTCGCCGCGCCGCCGCCTCCACTCCACCACCGCGCCTATATAACCCACCTCCCCCCTCGCTTCCCCGGCCTCGGCTCCAACTCCAGCTCCACCATGCAGGCGCAGGCGCACGCCCACACGCTCGGGCTCCGCGCCTCCCCTCCGCCGCCGTCGTCCTTCCCGCGGCCGCGGCGCCAGCGCGCCGTCCGTGCCGCGGCGGCGGCCACGACGTCGGCACCGCGGAGGGAGACGGACCCGAGGAAGCGGGTGGTGATCACGGGTATGGGGCTGGTGTCCGTGTTCGGGAACGAGGTGGACGCCTTCTACGAGCGGCTCCTCGCCGGGGAGAGCGGGGTCGGCGCCATCGACCGCTTCGACGCCGGCAGCTTCCCCACGAGGTTCGCCGGCCAGATACGCGGGTTCTCCTCGGAGGGGTACATCGACGGCAAGAACGATCGGAGGCTCGACGACTGCCTCCGCTACTGCATCGTCAGCGGCAAGAAGGCCCTCCAGAACGCCGGCCTCGGCAAGGGCTCCGATGGCCATACCAAGGTCAGTGAGAGTGTAAGACGTAGAGAGACGTTCAGGTGTGTTTGCTTCTGTGTAAAGTTCACCTTTTTTGAAATGTACTCCCTCCGTTTCATACTATGAGTGGTTTGATTTTTTTTAGTCAATTTTGTTTAATTTTGGTTAAGTTTATAGAAAAATATATTAGTATTTTCAACTCAAAAAAACATATCATTAAAGTGTATTCAATGTTAGATTAAATGAAACTAATTTGATATTTTAGATGTTGCTATTTTTTCTATAAACTTGATGAAACTTAATAAAGTTGGACTAGAAAAAAAGTCAAACGACTTATAGTATGAAACGGAGGTAGTACATATGGTTTGAAAATTTTGCACATAATTTATATATCCAGTCATACCAGGTAAGAATAAGCAGATTATTTTATTATTGTGATATATTGTCACAGTGTGTTAAGAACAACCTGAGTTAAATTCGGTTAGTTTTCTTGTATGGAGATTGGCTCCAAAGAAAAACAGGAGTTATTGATTTGATTTGGTTTTGCTGTAAGTTACGTACTGTAACCTATTATGTCACAGAAATGACCTTTTGTTATGTGAGTCCGATTTCCTTATGAGCTGCTAGATCACTGCGGATGAACAGCCTGAAGAAAGCAACTCCATTCATCTGGTCTTATTGGTAGACCTCATAGGCTCGTTGTTTAACAGTTTTCTGGAATTGCCAAACTAGGCTGCTAACTCAAACAACAGAGTAACAGACTATTAATTTGTCTGAGGAATATGATGGTTAAGCATGTTATATGATCTTGCTGGCTTGTTTTTAATGGATAGAACGAACAGTTTGTTATTTGTTGCAGCATATTCTGCTTTTCATCATTAATTCATTATGCATCCAGTGGCACAATTTTCTCCTGTTCCTTTCTTGTCCTCTTTTGAAAGTCTTAATTCTCTAATTGCTTCATTTCAACAGCTCGATAAAGTCCGGGCTGGTGTTCTTGTGGGAACTGGCATGGGTGGCCTCACTGTGTTTTCCGATGGTGTTCAAAACCTTATTGAGAAGGGATACAGGAAAATTTCGCCTTTCTTTATCCCATACGCTATAACTAACATGGGCTCGGCGTTGCTTGCAATGGATGTTGGTTTTATGGGTCCAAACTACTCAATTTCAACAGCTTGTGCGACCTCCAACTACTGTTTCTATGCCGCTGCCAACCATATACGTCGGGGTGAGGCTGATGTTATCGTTGCTGGTGGTACTGAAGCTGCAATTATTCCAATTGGCCTTGGAGGTTTTGTGGCCTGTAGAGCACTATCGCAGAGGAACGATGACCCAGAAACTGCATCTAGGCCATGGGACAAAGAGCGAGATGGCTTTGTTATGGGCGAAGGTGCTGGTGTACTGGTATGCATTATTGTTGATATAACTTTGTTCGTTCCGTGCTTTATAACTCTGAAATATGTAGCAGGGCAATTGCCATTTATGCCCACTAATTTGTTAATTTTGATTCCATATTTACAGCTTTTTGCTCATAAAGTGCTTTGTGTCAAGTTATCATCTTAATCCCTGTTTTAGACACCACCTATCACACCGATAAAGATCTCTAGCTGGTCACACAACTTAGTCTCTGATGACATGCTAAATCACGGATGGTCTGGTTGAATAGGTCATGGAGAGCCTGGAGCATGCAATGAAGCGGGATGCACCAATAATTGCTGAATATTTGGGAGGTGCAGTAAACTGTGATGCTTACCATATGACTGATCCTAGGTCAGATGGACTCGGTGTATCGTCCTGTATTACTCAGAGCCTTGAAGATGCAGGTGTCGCACCAGAGGAGGTAACTCAATGAAACATAGGCTCCCACAGCTTTAGTTCAAAGGTCCTTGAGGTTGATTACAGTCTAAAACCAAAACATAGACCAAAATCTCTTACTGCATTATGGTGGTCCCTTGGTAAGATATTTCCATTATGTTTGATCTTTTATGCAGTTGTTGAAACTGTTTAGAAGTGTGTCCATTTGGAAAACCTATTAATATTGTGTTTATATTTATTGATCTAACTTTTATGTTCTTGAGGGACTGAGTTGACTGTAATACTAATTTCTATAGTTCTTGTTCTATGTTTGATGCAAATCAACATTTTTTATATTTAAATTCCACTGCTCTTTTAGGTAAATTACATCAATGCACATGCAACTTCAACTCTTGCTGGTGACTTGGCTGAAGTAAGAGCCATTAAGCAAGTCTTCAAGAATCCATCTGATATTAAAATCAATTCAACGAAGGTTTGCACATTTGCATCTACGACATGGCATTCCATAAATTCTTTTGAATGGAAAGTGCCATTTTGTAGTTGTCTTCCTCTGATGGCTTATTTCTTCCTTCTCTGCCAGTCTATGATAGGCCATTGCCTAGGTGCAGCTGGTGGGTTAGAAGCTATTGCGGCTGTCAAAGCCATAACAACTGGATGGGTGCATCCTACTATTAACCAGTTTGTAAGTAATCGTTATCCTCTCTAAATTTCATTTGCTTTCCGATGGTTCATGCAAATTGATGAAGTTTAAGGCAAAAAGAATGTTGGCAATTATTTACTTTAACCTCCTTTTCATGTTAAAAGGGTTTTGAGTTTTTAATTTAGTTAAAGTATTGTCAGATTTAGCAATCCATGTTTGTCACAAGTTGTCTGTGCGACAGTCAAGAAAGAGAAGGGGGGTCACTGTTACTACCATATTTTATGAAGCTTCCGTTTTCATGACGGAAGAAAAACTGTTTTTTTTTTTTTTTTTTTGCAAACTTAATTGATTCAGATTCATTGTCAAAAACTCAAAATGCCAGCATATCAATTTTCGGTTTTCTCCTTTTGCAGAACCCTGAGCCTGAAGTTGATTTTGATACAGTAGCCAACGAAAAGAAGCAGCACGAAGTGAATGTTGGTGAGTTTCTGTTTTCCCTGAACAAATCAACGCCAGAAAATGTTGCCTTAGCCGGCTGTTCCCCTTATCTTCGTCTCATCTGCTGACTGCTGTAGTCAGTAGGGCAATGACACTCTTATGGTTGCCATTCCATGAAAATTTTATACTTCAAGGGTCAGTCTGAGAGAGGACAATAAACTAAATTTACGATAAGAAGTTTCTGATCCCTGATATCGTTGCCAATTGCTCCATTGAATTGCATGCATGAACTTATGTGCAGACAACTCATCTTCCCTTGTCTTTCTGTCAATCTCCCATTCTCCCTTATGAATGTTTGCTGTCTTTTTAATGCAGCTATCTCTAATTCGTTTGGATTTGGAGGGCACAATTCAGTGGTAGTATTTGCACCATTCAAGCCATGATTCCAATTTTTTGCTTCAGAAATATATAGCCTGCAGCATTTTCTGGCAGTTGGTAATTAGCGAGGAATTGCTAGATGTAGCATATTTGATTTTACCGTCCTCCATCTTTAAGGGAGAAATTTTGATTTGAGTGTATGCTTCCGTAACCTGATTATGATTGTTAGATGCCAATTCTTTTCGGGTGCTCCCCGTGTATGTTATGTTGCGACAGATCTGGAATAATGTAAAAACATCAGTGGTCCGGCTTGTCATGTGTAATTTGTTCGCCGCGTGCTTTCGGTTAAATCTCCAAAGAAAATTCATCGGGCAGTATCTATCTGTTTCATAACTTATTCCATGTTGCATTCCCAAGAAGAATGCTGCTCTAGATTTTTGGTTGAGGTATTCAGTAACACACCTTATTTTGTACATAGTACTCTATTCGTTCCTATTTGTCCAAATGCATACCCAGAAATTATATTTAGGAACAGAGGTAGTATCTTCTAAGATATAGAAGCAGACTTGAAAAGAAAATCACCAGCAGTGCAGCTACACCCACAGAATTTCGCAAAGCATCTCATACTGTATTCAGATTCAGACTTGCATGACGTTCCAGGAGCAAGCACATCTGCAGGACAGCACGATGAATAGCAACTGTGCTGTTGCCAATGAGACAGGAATTCCATCCATCTAAAGAATAAAATCAAGAATTTCTCTTCCCATAATAAATATAACCGACGACATCTTCAGAAGCACCTGCAGTCTGCAAAAACAGATATAGAGATTCCTCATTACGAGATTCTGCAGTAACATCAGGTTCTTTTCCTGCTCTTTTGCGATTCATTGCCCTCACTTGCACAACACGTGTCTTTCTGCCCATCCACTACAGGTCTACATCATCCAGATTCTGCACATACCCAGCATCAAGGCACAAAAACAACATAGCCTCTTGAACTTCTACAGTACTATACTATTTTAGCTCCAGTCTTCAGTGCCACTCCACAAAAAGCAAAGCATGACACCATCTGTCCCCATAGCAATTCCAAAGAATGAACCACTCGAATCAATTCTTGTGAGCATATCAGATTTAGTAGTATAAAGCTACAAGTACAAGATGCTCAACATAAAGCTTCCCAATGAACAAACACCCAAGGCAATTGGCAATGATCTTTCAACTCACCATTCTTCGGCACAAATGGGATCACACATTGGAGGTTCTTGTAATGCAGAGAAACAAACAACAATGTGACTGATGAATGGTACAGGGAGGTAAACTTATCATGACTATCTACTAATAATAATGCTTAATTATACGATTAATTTGACACTACTCCCTAGCCAACATTTTTCTTCTTGCATCCAACCAATATAAGCTAAGCTGCAGCAATGCAATGCAATCCGATTTTCTTCTTCTTCTAAGGAGAAATGATGACACAAATTTGGAGTGCCATCACTGGCTCTCTTCTTCTTCGTCGTCGTCGTCGTCGTCGTCCTCCTCCTCGTCGCTCTGTTCGCCGTTGCTGGCAGCCGCTGCTGCAGCGGCGGCGATGTTATTCTCATGGTACTGATAGTGCGGGCGCGGCGGCGGTGGTGGCTGCGGGTGGTGGCGGTGCCTGCCACTGTCGCTGACACGATACCGGCGGTGGTAATTGCCGCTAGCCCCGGCATCGCTAACCGATGCCATTCTTCTAGAGGTGCCACCGGCGGCGGTGGTGCCAGGTGGCGCGGCGGCGGGAGAGGAGGAGTGATTCTTCACCTGCGAGAGCTCCATCTGCGTGTTGAGGAAGAACTGCACGCGCTGCGACTCGAGCTCGCTGGCGAAGTCGAGGCGGCGGCGCTCCATCTCCGCGGCTTGCTCCAGCTTCGCCGTCTCCACGCGCTCGTACGCCTCGCCGAAGCGCCGTATCGCCTGCGCGAGCTCCCGTAGCCCCTGCGCGCGGTCACCGCCGCCCCCGCCCCCGCGCCCCTCGTCCGCTCCTCTGCTCTTCTTACCATTCGGCGGCAGCGGCGGGAACGCCAGCTCGCGCTCCGGAGGGAACCCGTCGGACGACTCGGACGACGCCGACGGCTCCAGGGACGGCGCCCTCCGCTTCACCGCGGCCAACGGCGCGGGCATCAGCGGCGTGCGGCTACGCTGGGGGAAGCCCACGCGCAGCGCCGTCGGCACCGGGTTGCGTCCGTTCAGGCTGGCCCCTCCTCCTCCGCCGCCACCGCCGCCATTGCCGCCGGGCTTCTGGTTGTACGTGGGGGCGAGGAGGTCATCGAGGCGTCCGAAGAACTTCCACGACGAGGCCGGCTTGGCCCTCTCGATCTTGTACTTCTTCTTGAGCGTGTCGATCCGGTTCTTGCACTGGACATCGGACTTGGGCGCCTTGGCGTACCCCTCCCGTGACGACACCGCGTCGGCGACCTCCTGCCACTGCGGGTGGCGGAGGCTCCCGCGTCCGAGCGCCACGAACCTCTCCCCCCACGCTTCGATGAGCGCCGCCGTGGCGCCCTCGCTCCACGCGTCCTCCCTCCCACCCCCGCCCCCGGGATTCGGCGACGCCGCCGCGTGCTGCTGCTTCTGGATCGGGAGCGCCAGCGCCAGGAGGCCCGAGGGAGGCCCCGCGGCGACCGTGACGGGGTCAGCCACGGGGAGCGCGGACGCGACGGGGGACGGCGAGGGGGAAGGCGAGGCGGCGTCGTCGTCGTCCATCTCGGCGGCGGGATTGGGGATCTGATCGGGAGAGGGGATCTATCCGATCTGGTTTGGCCGTTTGGGAGGGGGAGTTCGGCGGCGGTGCCGGCGGTGTGGGGGGATTGAGGCGAGGGGGAGGGGGGAGGCGATCCGGTCGGGACCCGGCGGGGTTGACTTGGGCCAGGCCGGTGGGATGGGCCGGCGCCGAGGCGGTGGGTTTGGTAGGTCAAGTCGGGATCGGGATGGGATCGGAGGGAACGGCCGGCCGGCCAGCCGGCAGCCAGGAAGACCGGTTTCAACCTCCCCAACCATGGTGTACCCACCCTGCGTACACCAAGGCAAGAGGATATCTACATAACTATATTATTACTTAACTATAATAACTACGTATGATGTGGTTTGTCGTCGCTGGGTCATTCAAAAGCACCAATTTCAGTTCAAAAAGATAACACCGATTTCATTCATTATGTAATTAATTAATTAATGAGAAAGGTTGATTTTATACCCTAAAAAAAGTAGTTTTGGTTCAAGGGATTTCCCTTCTTGGGAGAATTAAGCTGGCACATATAAGGTTATTCTCAAGCATATCAACTCTATTTCGGTTTGGTTCTCAGATTTGTTTTCGGTACTAACCGGTACCGGTGTATCGTTACATACGTAAAATAAGTAATATAAGTTTATTTTTTATGGTACTTTACATTTCTTTCTGTTTTGGATAGAGTTTTACTTTCTGTTATTTTATCTTTGGGTTTTAAGTATTGTGGCTATCAACACCTATAATGAATTTGTAAAAAAAAAAAGGTTACACATAGTTATAGCGGTATGAAACGAGCATCATAGCAACCTCGTCCGGACCACTAGGATGCGCTAGTATTCAATGTATATGAATCAAGCTTGCACCGCTAAGGATTGTCCTCTTTGTCCAACATTTTGGTGGAAGACAAGGGAAGCAAATATTCTTGTCCGATCCCATGATACTACACGCATTGAGATGAACATTGGTTCAACAATAAAACCTACTTGGTTCAAAGCATGCTGGGGATGTCAAGACAGATGCACTAGCGGAAAGAGGTAGAACATGTTGCTTGCAATAGTTTCCGTGGTTATTAATGAATAGAGTAAGGGGTTGTTCATTAGGCATTGTTGTGGCTACAACTTACAGTCGTCGCTACAGTGCATAAGATGTTAGTATTGGTGCAAATGCAACATGAGGAAAATGAGACTTAGGTTCTTGTTTCAATTATTGTGGATGTGGTTCTGTCTTGGCGCTCTAGTATTCATTTTGCCGATGAAATGATATGATTTTTTTCTATGAGTTCTAAATAAATAATACTTTAATGTTGGTATGTTGGTGTAGCTAAATTATAGGAAAGTATGAGATGATCCTTTCAAGTCATTACTCATTGCTTTCTATTCGAGTCATGTTTGGTATGACTCTAGCTTCAAGTTTTCTTTCTTGTTGGGTGTACTTTTAACTCCAAAATTTCTTGGAGGTAGACATATTTGCTGAGGCTAGACTATTATTGCTAAGACGATACATTTCTTTTGTATATTAGGCTAAAGTTATATGATTAAGTTATATATAAGTTTAATTTTCTACAAGAATTCAGGAGTTAAAAAGACTTTGCAAACAAGCCTAAAGTTCCTTGTGAAACAAAAATATATCATCTCCCAATTCTCATCTTCACTCCCACTAGTATAGTAGTATGTGCTGTATCATGTGGACAAATGGGTTGTTTGATTCATTGCCATTTCTAGCCGTTGCCATTTTCTGGCAATGGCAAAAATTGATCATTGCCAAATATTGACAGGCTTTCGTTTGATCTGCTAAGTTATACACACGTTGTTATTTAACTAAGGCACACAATCAGGCAAAGGCAATGCAAAAATTTTCTACAAGCCAAACAGATGATCAATAGTTTGTCATTGTTAATTCTTTAGCTTGCTTAGGTTTGGCTAAAAAATTCAGATGCTACAAAGTTGGCGAATACATTTTTGTAATTGCTTCGGCATCTAACAAAACGAGAATGGAGACGCGGGGAATTGAACCCCGTGCCTCTCGTGCGAAGCGAGCGCTCTACCATATGAGCTACGTCCCCATTGTGCTCTGACAAGAACATCAAAACCATTCAATCAAATCATGTAATGGCTTCGCTGATAAGCACGGTGGTAGTTGGCTAATTGCATCACTCGCAAAGCAGCATAACCTGTAAAACCGGATGCCATTAGTTCTGCCCATGGGAGCAAACAGCCATCGAATTGATCATATCACGTGTTCTCTTCTAGTCGCATGACATCACATGCTCTAAACCTCCACTACGACAAAAACAGCAAAATGCATAAAACGCAGGGCACATCTCAGAAAATCTGCATTCGCCGCATGGAGGTCGATTGTAAAGCATTACAATAATTAGATTCATACCATTAAAACAAATACTGAGTTTAAAATATGCCACTAGTATTTAAGGATTTGGAACCGTACCAATATAATTTTATACATATTTGAGACCCCTTGGATGCATTTAAAAAAAGATTGGACAAAATTGCCCATCTTCTTCCTTCCTCCCCTTTCCCCCTCCTCTCTCTTCCACAACCTGAGACGGCGATGGCTCGATGGCGGCGATCGCAGGCGCGCCGACGATGGACTTGGCCGCCGCAGTTGCCACCTCCTCCCTCTTTGGCGCTCTTCGTCCAGGACGTCCGTGTCTCACCGTTGTCGCCGTCGGCATCTCTCCTCCCTCCCTTAATCCCTCGACAGTGGAGCCAGCGGTAGGGGTTGCAGCGGTGGAGCAGCAGGGACGACGGTGGAGCGAGTTGCAGCGGGCGACAACAGCAAGTAGCAGTAGAGCGAGCAACAACAAGGGCGGCGATGACAACATAGCAGGCTACGGTGCGTGGCAGCGGGGACGATGGCGGAGGGAGTGGAGCGACGGCGGAGCAAAGAAGCAGTGAGAAGAGGGGTAGAAGATAAGGGAAGAGAGAGATAGAAGATAAGGGCATTTTCGTTCAATACATGCAAATATACGTATCTTAGTAGTACCACTGAGATTACAAATAAGTAGCAGTGGCATCGTTATAAATACGCAAATAGTAATGATATATTTTGAAACCGATATATTTTTAGTGGCACGTATCTAATTAACCCTACACTTAATTGCAAAGTTGCAATCATTGATATTGCTCACGATTTCAATTTTTTTTTTCTAGAAACCAAATGGCATTGGGTTGCAAACTTGCGGCTTGCAAGTGAGAGCAGCTTCCGGAATAACAATAGCCTGTGAAATGTTACACAACTTACACAGACTAAAATGAACAGGGCAAGGAGCCAAGGACTAGCAAAAGGGATCTTGACCTTATCAAATCTATAAACAGATAGAACTTCTATAGATCTCTGCATGAATGCGAACTGGACGCATCTTCGTCCTTTGGCAGCATACAACGGTGATAACAAAAAAAGGGATGTTGATGGGAGGTCCATCGTTCACGACTGTTATCTCCATGCAACATCTAAACCATCTTCCAAAGCTTGTTGCAGATATCAACAGGGGGCGTCGTCTTGTCAAATTCGAACCTCTCTAGTTTCTTCATGTTCTTATCAACAATATCTGAACGAAATTAAGGATTTTCAAAAGTTTTTGATAGCTGTAAGACAAAACTGACGGTGAAGTGAAAAGAGAAAGCACTAACCAAATAGCTAGTACTAGCTTTGGTAGATTAAGATGGGTTCAAACAGTTTTGTTTGAAAAAGGATACAACCAGAGATCTTGTCCTTGTCTTCAAAATTTGGCATGATTTTGGTCACCGACACACACATAGAAAGCATATTTCTGCATGAAAATGTGGTCAGTTCATTGCTCTGAGAATCAGGACAACCAATAAAAGCCACGCTACAAGAGTTCAATACAAATTAATTCAGATTCTGGGACAATGTTGTCCCGCAATGACAATGGAAACTCAATGAGCCATTTTGGCCACTGTTGAGGAATGCAAATACAATCACAATATACTACAAAGAGGAAGACATGGCAACCATAGCATCATCCAAAATCCAAATTCGACCAAGAAACTCCAATTGCCCATTTTTTAAACGAATCTTGCATTACGAATGTAAAGTATACCATTTGCTGTTGCACTAAACAACAGTGCTAGGCATGGTAACAATTAAGATACTCTGTTTTGTAATCTGGGTAGTTTTCACACATTTGATTTTAGTGAGGTTATGTAAGTTAGACTGTTCGAAGAATGGCCTGAAGAAAAAAAGACTCCTAAGATCTAATCAACGGTGAGAGAACTTACTGTGCTTTCATCATGTCCTTTTCCTTCTTCCTTAGAGCTTCCTTCCTTTGTTCTATAGAATCTCTTTGGCTGTCTAGGCTATCAAGCTCATCACGTACTGCTGTGTTGACAGAAAGCAATATTAGGACTTCAACTTCTTCATTACCACAATGCAGCTTTTCAGATGATACAATTTTGAAACAAGAACTTATCTTAAATCCTGGCGAAGGCGTTGCTCATCTTGAAGTTTCTCCTCCATCTCTTTTTGCAGAGCATTCAGTTCATCATCGGCAATTGTTTCAGATTTTGTTTGTTCTATCTTTTCTTTGCAGGACTTTATTTTTTCCTGGTACTCTGTTTTGCAAAAAGAAAGATGCATTTAGATGGCAATTATGTTCTCCATTGTTAAAAAATGTGAACTCCCTATAGTTCATAGTTCCAACTTCCACATCAGGTTTCAAGCACAGTCAAACATCATTTTACCAATATTACTAATGCTATGTGAGCATGTGTTTTCGGGTCATAGCAGAAATATAGGTTTATTTGCTTTGTAGACCTTACAATTACGGTGAAATAATGAAATATAATACACTTCACATGAAAATTTTTAAGTTTGGATGATTCAATAGTGGAGTAACAGAAGAAACAGTTTACTAAAGACATGCAAATGTTCAGAAGAGGCAACCTGATTGGAAATAGAAACTTTTATACTGCTGTCATATGTTTAGGAAATTCTTTAATTGAAGCATGCTTTGACTACTTATTCACCCTATATGGCTATTTCTACTTCCCAAGTGATTCATTTAGAAATATATCTCTAATAAATTGTAGTAGCAGCTGATGTGATGACTCTACCTTCAAAGGTGTTCATTAAATCATTTTTTATACGCAAGTGCGGGAATTTCAGACTCGCTTATTACTCACTTTAATTTCTTCTAAGTAAATGAAATTGGCGATGCATTTTCTTTTGTGCGAAAAGACCTTATGCTAGACAGTGTTTTTTTTTTCTGAGGTACCTAATTAACAGTGAGAATTTCTCCCCGTAACAGAAAACAACAGTGAGATTGACTACATTTTCCTAATCCTTTTAGCACCGAACAAGAGCAAAAAATAGTTTTTCATTTTTAACCATAGTAGGGCCGCAAAGCACGAAATGGGATGAAATTTCAGGACAGTCGGGGAGACCGGACCTTTCATTTGCACCTCGAGGTCGCCGGACTCCGAGAGGCAGGCGGACCGCAGCATCCGCGCCCCAGCGCAGGCCTGCGCGAGGGCCTCGCCGTCCTTCCTCTCGCCGAGCAACTCCACGGTGTCGTCCCCGAGGGCGAGGAGACTTGCCACGTTCACGCGCATCCCCTCGTCCGCCGCCATCTGGTCGCCGGCCAAAACCCTAAAACCCCCCCGCTTCCGCTCCAATCCCGCCCGCGCCGCAGTCCGGCGGAGAGAAATACGCGCACAGGGAGGAGGGTGTAGGAGGCCGAGATGGTGGGTGGGGCGGTTGGTGATCTCCGGCCGGCGGCTTCCCTCCTCACTTCGCCGTCAGCTCGCCGGCGTTTAGGTCTCCGCCGAGAGAGAGAGAGCACGAGTTTTTTTTTTTTTTTTTTTTTGAAAAGAGGAGCGCACGAGATTTGAATCGGCTCGACTCGAGTCCACACTTCACACTCCGCTCGTGTCTCTACGGGCCCATCTGCCAGTGACTCTGACACAAAGGAAGGGCTCCCATGTAAAAGTATATCTTTAGACTTTGACTAATCGGGCGCGAGGGCCCACATGTCGGCGTGATGGCGAGAAACGACGCTCCAGCCTTCGTCGCAGCACGGCGGCAGCCGCTCGCCGGAGCTCCGCGTTCTCCGGCTAACCGCGGCCACCGGATTTCGTAGACTCTACGCCGGAGATGCTGTTCTACCGGCGCCTGAGCTGCCTGCCAAAAGCAATCGCTCCTGTCAGTGAAGCGTCCGCAAGATGGCGAAGCAGTACAAATTGCAGGCAGAAGATGACAAGATCTCCGCTTAAATGCATCACTCGATTGACCCCAATTGCTTGTTTTCGCGTGCACTTATTAATGACACCACGCGCGATTCGTTCGTTTGTCAGGCAGGTGTTCGATCGATTCGTTCGCCAGGTTTCAGGCTTTCAGTAACAGCGAGATCATCAATCATCATATCAATTGTCTGAATCAGAATCAATTCACACGCTGAATTTTGATGAACTTTTATTCATTTCTTGAGTCTGAAGTCTGAACAATGAGCCACTCAGGGAATTTGATTACAGGATGAGGACGATCAGCATGGCGACGGTGGTCAGGTTGATGGCGTCGTCGTCCACCTTGTGCAGCGGCGACTCCGTGGCCAGCTGGTTGCCGACGCCGACGCCGCCGACGCCGAACGCGTCCTCGCAGCCGGTGGCGGCGCGCCGGACGACGCCCATGTCCGCCACGTACGCCTGCGCCTGCCCGGTGTTCAGCGCGTGGATGGCGCTGTGCACGACGTTGAGCGCCTCGATGTACAGCTGCCGGCACGTGGCGAGCGCCGACTGCTCGCGCTCCGACCAGCCGCCGCGCCGCTGCAGCGCCTTGATGGTGGCGTACGCGGCCGTGTAGTTGGCCAGCGTCAGGTTGGTGGCGATCACGGCGAGCCCGCGCGCATCGGCGCCGGCGCTCCCCGGGGCGGCCTGCAGGGTCGACACGCAGAACGGGGCAAGGTCCTTGCGGCTGCCGCTCGCCGTCGCCTTCGCGCAGGTGTCCTCCACGGCGGAGGAGGAGGAGGAGGAGGAGGCGGCGGCGGCGAGCGCCGCGTGGGAGCACGCCACGGCGAGGAGGAGCGAGAAGACAAGCCTCGCTGCCATTGCTTGAGCTCTTTTTCTTGCGTTGGCCAATGCAAAGCCGCTTTATGGGTTTATGTAGCGGCGATTCCTGTGGACTAGTGAGGCTGTTTTTTTCCCCTAATTAATTGTGCAAATAATTTTCTTCTCATTTTAGATGCCTTTATTAATTCACACAGCTTTGTGCCATGAAAATACTCCTAGATACATTCCCACTATTCTAATATCATCAGTTATCTATTGCATTGATAACTTGCCACATCTGATAAAAATAATGTTGCACAGTAGGGTCAATGAGGCTGAGAGAGAATACTGTCAAAGGTGAGAAGAGAAACTTGGGTGATTGGGTCTTACTAGGAAGATTGTTTTTAGCACGATCTAAGAGCAAGTTTAATATTAGAGCTCACTATCAAATATTAATCTATCTTAAAGCCAACATATATAATAGATTAGCTACAAAGGTTGGCTCAATTTATCTTCTCCTCTCTCTTTCTCTTACTTGTACATTTGTCTTGGAACATGTGTTAAGCTAGCTCTTGTATGAGAATCAACCCTCTTCATTTTTTTTCTTATCTCTCTCCTCCACATAAGTTTATAATATGTTTATAGCTCACTATTATCCTTGCTCTAAAGTGTGTTGAAAAGGGTTGGTTAGTGTTAACACCAAAATTTGGTAAGATTTTCTAGTGCATTCGATTAAGTAAAGAGAACAATCAGCTGATGGAAACTTATCCAGAAGAGATCGAATTCAAGAAGGATTATGAAGACGGCTTAATTTTACATATTAATTAGGTAGGGTTTTATATTTTTCCTTTTATATTTAGGAAAATGTGTTTAGAGTCCGAACAGGATTTGTATCTTTTCTTTTATCTTTAGAAAAGTTTGAGTCGTGTCCGATATAGACTAGTGTCTACCCATGGATATAAATATGTATACCCGCCCCTATAATTTATCTCTAGATCAATACAACTACTCTCGACGCATCGTCAGCCTCTTTTCCGAGGTTTTACTTATCAACCGGCGGAACTTGGCACCTGACGCGGGGCTGCGTCGGCTTTCGATCTCCGGCGAAGGGGTAAGTCCTACGTTCCGTCAGCCCTGGTGAATCTATCGGCTACATTGGTGCTGTTCAAGGCTGCATCGTTTCAATCTCTTGGATTGCTCTGGTTTGGTTGATATATTTGCCTACCTGATATTTCAATTCTATTTTAATTGCATTGTATTTAGAGATACATCGGTTTAGTTGGGACTATCTCGGTTAGGTTTGATCTTTTATCTTAGCCGATATCTCTCTATAATAACAATGTTTTTTAAATAAATTTGTTATATCCATCACATTAGACATATCTATCGGTTTATCAAGTATTAGATTATCATATACAATCTCGTACTGCATCGGTTAGGTTCGATCTACTAGATTGTTATTGATAATGTAAATCTTGTTAAGTCGATAGGTTCATGCTAATGTTTTATCGAAGTGCTAGCCAATAAGTTATTTTTACATCGGACCTCTAGCCGATGTATATTTTAATCATCGAGCTTACATTCAATATTCTATTATTTCAATATTGGCTGATTGGTTCATTGGGTATTTATTTTATTATATTATCATCAGCTGATTGTATTTATATCATTATCTACATTGGATATATAGCCGATCGTTTACAACCCTATAGACATCGGCTAGTATCAGCATCGGTTGGAATTACTCCATCGGCTTGTCAGCCGATCGACTCTTTGGTGATCAAAATATTTATCTATCTTAATATTTTGGACCTACACTGGAGTTAAGCAGATCTCTTAGACCGTTATGTTCATCGATTTAGTTCGCGCCAACATAGACCTGGTCCCATCGGTCGATAGCGGATTTTTCATCAAAAATTAGCCACACAAAAACGAGAAATATAGTTAAACATATCACTAAGTGAGGAGTATTAATTATTAAAAACTTGAAAAACGGTTTGATTTTTAAAATCAACTTATGTATATTAGAAAATTTTCATATGAAATATACTATTTAATAATTTAAAACTCGTATTAACGAAAAAAATTCGTATTAACGGAAAATGAGAAAGTAGCCAAAAGTGAAAACGCAGTTTAGAATGTGCCCTACAAACATTGTTGTAGGAACCAGTTAGTTTCAATGCCTTCGCCACTAGATCGGACGCCATTGCCGGACTATACTCCTACTTCACTACTTCAGTCAGTTGGGCCTGGGCCTAGCATCAAACCAAATACGGAACCAAACGCAAAAGAGCAAGAGAAGAAAAGAGAACAAAACTGGGCGCACCCGCTTCCCACCGCTCATCGCCCAGATGGACGGCGCAGCGCGCGCGGAGAGGATAAGAAACAAGTGGGCCTCAATTTTTCATCCAATTTTCCCTTTTGTCCTCGACGAAGAAATCTGGGCCACAAATCCGAGGCGTTCGAGACGCTTCCTTCGCCATCGGTGAGGCCCAAATAGCAGCAGAGGATCACCGCGAGGCCACCACGAGACTACTTGAGGATGGCGAGCCCAACAACAATGGTGGGAGTGGCAACCTCGGCGCATCTCGGCCGCCTCAGCTGCGCACCGACGACGAGGGGAACAAGGCGGCGGCGGTTCGCGGCGGCGGTGCGGGCGTCGGCGTCGGAGGCGATGGCTACGGAGAAGCTCGGCGTCCGGGTGGAGCGCAACCCGCCCGAGTCCCGCCTATCGGAGCTCGGCGTCCGCCAGTGGCCCAAGTAAGCGATCACCTTCTCGTGCTCGATTCCTCGATCCCCTCTCGTTCAATTCGCCCGCGCTGATCTTCTCTCGTTGGTGGGCAAGGTGGGGGTGCGAGAAGAGCAAGTTCCCGTGGACTTACTCGGCCAAGGAGACGTGCTACCTGCTGCAGGGGAAGGTGAAGGTGTACCCGGACGGCGCCGGCGAGGATTTCGTGGAGATCTCGGCGGGGGACCTGGTGGTGTTCCCCAAGGGGATGAGCTGCACCTGGGACGTCGCCGAGGCCGTCGACAAGCACTACAAGTTCGAGTAGTTCGAGTAGATTGGGGATTTGGCACCCCGATTTCAGCGGCAGCGAGAATGGAGGCGATGATTTGTGCTTCTGCTATCTTCTACTTCTACTAGCAGCTATAGCTCGTGCTCTTATGCGTTATACTTCAGTTGTTGTGGATCATCTCCTGCGATGAAATAAAACTCTTGATTAGTGGATTAAAATGATGGGATTAGTGGTATTTTGGTTCTCTTTCGTTTGCGGGTTGTTTACTTGCCAGCTGCAGTTACACTTCTGAAAATCCATTCAGCAAAACAACACGAGGAAACTAGAAGACATAGTGGTGCATTCTCTTCTTAGCTATAATTGGCGTTTTCAGCTGAAGAAAGTTACAGATTGATCAGCGCCTAAACCTAATTTATACTACCTGGTATCAACAATATCACCCACAGCTAAGCTGGTTTCAGTACTCATATTCCTCATCATAGAGACATTAATACTCGTTTAGTAGTATACATTTTGGGATGTTTGTAACCAAGTTAGTAAATAAAGGCGGGCTCATTGTGCATTTCCATCAAGTGAATCAGGGGAGCTTGAACTTTGGAAGTCCGGGCCTGTTTGGATCATTCCCAACTCAACCATGACAAAAAAAAAAATCGGCATGCCAAAATTTTGCCATTCATTTGGTTTAGATAAAAAAAAATGGCATTGCTAAATTATTTGGCATCCCTTTCATGGCAACAATTCAAACAAAAACCTGACCAAAATTTTAATGACCAAATCTTGCCATTGCCAAACAAAAACGCCGGGCCAGCGAAGGAGCCGGTCGAGGTATATTAAGTAGAGAGTTAGAATGTACAGAACACGAAATGCCATTGCCGAACAAACCCTCCATAACAGCAGCATCGCTGCAGCTTCCCAGGCCTGGGAGTTTCTCCCATTTTGGGGAATTGGGGTGGCTTGTTCTTCCACCTTGGGAACTAGGGTCGGAGTTCAAGAGTGGGAGAGGAGTGATTTCTACCAAGTGAGTATGTCTGCTCATAACAACTCTAGTGGGTTTCTTTCCCGCAAGTTTCTTCACATGGATCATCGGGATTTTCAGTAAATCTTGACAGTCTTGCTCCTGATTTGATTGTTGTAGTGTTTGTATCTGTTAGAAATGGCAGTGTATGCCAGTAATTTCTTGTTTATGAGCGTGCACTTGGTCTTTCATGTTGGGTTATTGATGTTATGGCAATTGGCAAGTAAGTATGTTGTCAATTAGAGGAAGTTGATTCTCTTGCCAGGTTGTGACGTGTGTAATTCAGTAATTGTTTGCTGGTGCATCCGCACGAAGTGTTTTGATGAAACCATGAAGCGGTCTGTGAGCTGGAAATGTGTTCTATAAAGTTTATTTTATCTATGTCTGGGACTAGTCCGAGTAGTTTATATTACTTCTAACTGTTTGTGATCTTGTCATGTGTGTTATCGTTAAACGCAACCATGAAATTCTTGAGAAATTATCTCGATTAAGATGGCGAACTGAAGCTTCTTATTCCTCAGTTAAGATATGCACAACGATGAAAAGTGCGACACATCTTCACATTCTCTCCACACGCTTTTTATGTACCTAAACATGTGCTCCAAACAACAACACTCGCAACCATAGTTTCCACTTCACAATTTTCACAGCTCAGAGCTCCACCTTCTTGGCCTGCTGATTCTGCTCCTCGCCGGCACCGCCGCCGGCGCCGGCGCCGATGCTCTTCTTGCCACCGTCGTCCCCGCCGGCGATGCCGACGACGCGCGGGCCCTTGATCTGGTCAGGCGCCAGCTTCCGGAAGCGGACGGTGAGCACGCCGTTGTCGAGGGAGGCGGCGATGGAGTCGAGGTCGGCGTTGTCGGGGAGGCGGAGCTGGCGCCAGAACCTGCCGTAGGAGCGCTCCTCCCGGTGCCAGTGGTCGCCGCCGCCGCCATTCTTCCGCTCCGTCGTCTCCTCCCGCCGCCGCTCGCCGCTGATCCGCAGCACCCGGTTCTCCTCCACCTCCACCCGCAGGTCCTCCTTCCTCATCCCCGGCACGTCCACCACGATCTCGTGCGCGTCGCCGGTCTCGCGCCAGTCCACGCGCGCCATCGACAGCATCGCCACGTCGTCGCGGTCGAACCCGAAGGGGACGTGCTCCAGGATCCGGAACGGGTCGGCCGCCGCCAGGAGCCCCACCTCCGACAGCGCCGGCACCGCCTCGTCCCGCGCGCCGCCGCCGCCGAACCACGGGAGCATCGCGCCGTCCGCCGCCGTGCTCGCCAGGACGGCGATGCAGGCCAGCACCGCCGCCGTCTTCACCGCCATTGCTCTCCTCGAAGCCATCACGTGACAGATCAAGCGCTGGAGAGATCACCTGAAGCGAAGCTAGCGTGTGCGTGTGTTCGTGTTGTCTCCTCGTGTTTTGCTCTGCGATTTTTCTGTTGGGCGAGACGTGACGGCGAGATGGGGGGAGGATTTATAGGGTGGCGGCGAGGGAGGTGGATGGGCGGTGTCGCGGCGCGGCGGGGGCGAGAAGGTTCGGCCGACGAGCGCGGGTCGAGAGGATTCGGGCGTC
Organism: Oryza punctata; assembly: GCA_000573905.2. Classification (NCBI taxonomy): domain Eukaryota; kingdom Viridiplantae; phylum Streptophyta; class Magnoliopsida; order Poales; family Poaceae; genus Oryza; species Oryza punctata. Next base: position 20,223,997 of record CM002491.2, on the reverse strand, counting down.
TTCTTCTCGGGCGTCGAGGATTCGACGGCGGGAGAGATTTCCCGAAGGATCCAGGCCGACCTGGGCCTGGACTTTAAGGGCCATCTTTCCCGCTGGGCCTGTTTCCTCGCTTCGCTGTTTTCCTCGACGGCGGATTGCTAGGAATATATCGGGCATTTTTCTTTTTTTTTTCTTGTGATTTTCACTGCAGACGTACGCGCGCGCGCATCACTGTAGATGTAACACCACATTTACATATGTGTCCCCTAACACGTTCTAAGAGGACGGAAATCAACGATGCATCTCTGATCTTATTAAAATTTCACTGAAATTCTATCTATACCTTGACTATCACTCTTTCTTTTAAGGGAACAGATAGCTTTATTGATTAGGTAATAGAATTACAGTCTTATTGCAAGTATTAAGTAATACAAGCCGGTGCACTATCTCTCTAAACCGCGCTATGCCCCAACCGTTTAGCGAATTGAGAAAGTTCATGAGCTACCCCTATTAAATCTCTCTTACAGTGCGACAACCGCACTTCTTGGGCGAACGACATTGCTACTTTCGTCTCCCGCAGTAAGAAGGTCCACCTTGATCTTTCTTCCCCCGTGGCCAATGTGACTATCACTGTTCTGCTGATATTAGAAAGATAAAACATGTTGATAGGTCAGTTGGTCGCTGTTTAGATTAGATTAGACGTAGGATTATATATACTTGATGGCGTGCAACTTTGTAAGTTGCCTCTAGCATAGTCCAAGACTATGTAGTACTAGTTTGTTTTCTAGCACGAGTTCTCCATGCAATGAAGCTTTTTTCTCAAACCAAACTGCATTGTAGTTATGAATTATGAATTATGTATATGTACAGACCGGAGAAGGATCAGGTGTTGATCCCCTCAATCCAAATCGCACGAATAAACATTGACCAAATTGGGAAGAAATTTTCTGCTTTTTAAAGTGCGCTCTGTGTACAAGGAGAGGAGCATAAAAAAGGAGGACAAAAATAACACAATGCATAGCCATATCTTGAGTTAACAAATACGAAAACGTACAGTGGCCCATAATTAGGTTAATGATGATATGATAATCCGTTCAGTGTTGATTGTGTGGGTACGTGTCTTGATCATATAACACATTCGATATTCAAGGTCATAACAAATGGGACAAATAGGAAATGCTGAAAAAAAAGAAATTCAGGGCTTGAGGTTCGGAGTGGCCTCCTCCTCCTCTTTAGGGGAAAAGAGGGATGGTCTTTTTTTCTTTTGTGGACGATATGCTTTTGTGTTTGTCCCATTCATTCCATTTTCGTTGTATTATTATACGTGTGCGTGTGTTCCTCTCTCTATGCTTAACTGGGCAGTTTTAATTATAAAACACACAATGACATTTAGCATCGTTAATCTGGTCCTCTATGGCTCTATCTCTTTCAAAATTTCCTATCATTCAGATAATTCACGTACTGTTTCAAAATATGCAGTGCAGTGAAGGGCTGAATGCTCTATCATTAAGAAGCTGCTAATCTGCTTTGCATGGAGCAGAGTAGCATTTTAGATGTAGCTAATCCTGCTTTTACGAAGCTAAAATCTGCCTGAAACGGCGACAATAATCACATTGTCAAACTCTCATCAGCTTATTAATTAAGTACAGGAGAATTATATGGTACAATGGGACAATAGTACAATTATGCAGCGGAATACATGATGCACTAATCAAAATAGAGGTTCAGAACCCTTCATTTTGGAGCCTAAGCATCATGCACTAGTTTATTAGTGCAAGCAAAACATTAGCATATCATGGTCACACATGATAGAAAATTTTTTTAAAGGAACAAAGCAGCTCGAGTGAGTGTCAGATGCACTAGCTGCTACTGCACCTTCGTCCTAATCCGAACACTTAACCTGCTCAAAACCACAACTTAATAAAGCTAAACCTCCATGAAACCTCTCATTAACTATGAATCATGTATTATTTGTCTAATCCAATTGGCACTCATTAGTGGAACAATCGGCCATGGCCATCCATTTCCCTCCACTAGTACTACATAATGAAGCTAGTTTAAGCCATCATGTTTAAAAGAGCCACCAAATGGTACTAGATTAGTTTGCATTTCAGACTCAGTCGGTGCTTGCAATGCCTTGATCAAAAGGTTCAGAGATCACCATCTGAATTCAGCACTGTTCTGCTAATGTAAAGCTGTCTCGAGTTATGGCTATGCATTACAGCACAGGCAATCTACTCATATATTAACACCCAGTAATCACCAATCAGCTGCTCATTAGCTAAAGCTAAGTTTGAACCAACTCCTTGAAAGTGAAAGTTTCAGTCAGCTTCAATTTTTTTTTAGCCTCGTCAACGCAAAAGCTGACCCAAGTGAAAGGCTAGTCTAATCGACTCATTTTAGCTGACCCCCTTGTTGATCTTCTGTGCTCTGAACTCTGAAGATGACATGCACCTGCGCACTAGCAAGATACCTGACAGATGACAAACCTGAAATGGACAGTCCTGAGCCAAGCTTCGATCTGCTTTTGAGTTTTGACCAGTTTTTACTTGCAATTAGTATCTGGTGCATGAATCTGTTGGGTAAATTTTGCTGGATTTTGGAGAGCTTTAAAATGGTTGGCCAAGCTCCATGATCTTGCTGCACTCAGTGTTAAGGTTAAAAGATTTAGGTAGCCAAACTAACTGTCAACTGTATATTCCTCTGCAGCCTAATTATAGTCATGGGAATTTTGTCAGTATAAACCAAACGAACTTAGTTAAGAGTATAACTTTTACCTCTCACCTACATCAAACTTGATGTGTTGTAACCGTGCTCAAAGCTTCTGGGAAGCATTGATGCAGTAACCATCCAGATCTGATGAGGCAGGATTCAGTCGATCCCCTTGAGGATCTTTGACCAGTACAAGTGAGTATAAGTGACCTGTCCTTGAAGCTATGATGCCTAGAGTACAGCTTGATGTGTAGAACCAGTACCACTTGGCTGCAGTGCATAATTGCTTTGTAGTATCCAGTACACAGCACGTGAGAATTCTGTTGCAAACTTGCAATGCTGCAGTAAAAGTTTTTTCAGCTCTGGGCCGGGAGGCATGCTGCAGCTAACGTTAATAGATAGCTTACCAGTGACGATGCATGCCAAGGCCACTGAATTTCACAACCGAATTTGATGTTTTCTTACATTGCAAGTTGCCTACTTGCAAGAGGCAAACCCCCATTCAGCAAAGCAAAAGGCGTCAATTTTAAACGGCCATCCATGTCACGTAGCCGTAGACAGACGCCGAACTAGTCCAAAACTGCATGGATGGAGAAGAGAAAAAAAAATGGCAGCTGCTGGTTTGCTCCAGTGAACAGAAAAAACGAAAAAAGAAAGCCAGTGCACCATGCTGCAACCATCACCATGTCAATACGAGTAGTTTTTAAGCATTTAAAATGGGGAGGAGAGGATATGAGGTGATGACAGCATTTGCAACTATTAAGAACTGAACTCACCTCACCCCCAGTTGAGTTTAGCCTCTCAATGCTACTCCTAGCTGGTACTGCCATTTGTGCAGTACCCAATTGCTCATCTCTTGCTCTTGTTCAACAGAAAGTGATAGGCCCAGTGCTTTTGCTTTGCATTGAAATTTTGATGCATATATAGGGAGATTTGACACTGGCAAAGGAGAGACGCAGGCAGAGAGACACAGTTAGGACTTAGGAGGAGGGAGGCATCATGGCTGAAGAGTATGAGCTGAATGAGATAGATGACACCCTGCATGGCTCTGTAGGGAGCAGGCTCTCGCTGTTTGCGAGGGAGCTCAAGTCAAGGAGAAGCAGCAGCTGGCATGGCGGCACCGCCCTGAGGCTACCAAAGGATCTCTATGACAGCCTTGTCATACACCCCAATGGCAGGTAAGACGACAAAGATTTTGATCTCTCATCCAGATTAGTTAAGCCTTTAGCTGAACATCAAACTGTCTTGTCTAGTATCATTGGAGCAAACTGTAGCTAGCTAGCTACCATTCCATGCAAAAGCGATGATCTTTCACGTAGTCAAATTAGAGAGCTCTCCTGCATGGAAAAGAGATGATTCTGATTGAGACAGGATGTTGAACTTAATTAATTTGGATGCAATGTTTGTTTTGTTGATCAGTTTGGTTTACTGGCGATTACTGCAGATGGTACAGGATCTGGGCGAACATGATGTTCCTGTGGTCCATCTACTCCACCTTCTTCACCCCGTTCGAGTTCAGCTTCTTCCGTGGACTCCCCGAGCAGCTGCTCGACCTCGAGTGCGTCCAGCTCGTCTTCCTCGCCGACGTCGCCGTCCACTTCTTCCTCGCCTACCGCGACCCCCACACCTACAGGATGGTCTACGACAAGCGCCGCATCGCCCTCCGGTGAGCAAACACACCTGATCAAGAACTGATCAAGAAGTACCTAGTATATGGTGATCACTGACACTGACCAGGCTTGTGTTCTTCTCAGCTACATCAAAGGCAGCTTCGCTCTCGACGTTCTCGGCTGCTTCCCCTGGGACGCAATCTACAAGGTATAGCAAGCATAGCATTTCAACAGAGATCTTTGAGAATGAGGTCTTTGAGCTTTCATGGCGTGGCATTGGCATTGGCATTTCGTCGAACAGGTGACGGGGAGGATGGAGGCGGTGAGGTACCTGGTGTGGCTGCGGCTGTACAGGGGGAGGAAAGTGATGGCCTTCTTCAAGGCGATGGAGAAGGACATCCGCGTGAGCTACCTCCTCACCAGGATCGTGAAGCTCATCACCGTCGAGCTCTACTGCACCCACACCGCCGCCTGCGTCTTCTACTACCTCGCCACCACGCTTCCCCCCGCGCGCGAGGCGGGGACATGGATCGGCAGCCTCTCCCTCGGCAACGCCCGGTACATCAACTTCAGGGAGGTCGACCTGCTCACCCGCTACGTCACCTCCCTCTACCTCGCCATTGTCACCATGGCAACAGTCGGTACGTCAACTTCCGAGTCAAATAGAATTTTAATCTTGAAACTTAATTTTGGAGAGCTGATTAGTCAATTTTCCCATCAGCTTTTTAACTGCTAATAACACGGATACCTACAAATTATTTTTAGTTATTTTTTTCATTTTTCTATGGCTTAGCTCAACCGATCAGACGGTGACTTCCATATGCTCTTGATCAGCCATGAGTTTGAATTTTCAAACTTAATTTTTAGACTGATTTTAGTTTGTTTTACCGTAGTGTACTTTTACTAGCACTACAACAAGATCAGCAAGATGAATCAAAACGAGATTTTCTACTCATGATCAGCAAGATTCCAGCTCCCCATATCTCACCTGCACACGAATCAAAATAAGATTTTTTTTTTTTTTGTTCAGGCTCCCATCATTTCCCTAACTCAGCATCAGCTGTTACTAAAATTTAAATTTTAAAAGTTATTAAATTTAAAGTTTTTTCATCGAAATTTATTTTTCATAATTAACATTTAAGTCGCTAAGAATACATAGATAAAAGTTTTAACCATAAATAATTATTATTATTATACTAATACGTGTTGTATGACGTATTATTCGTGTTTGGCCAAACGATGGGGCTTCAGGCTACGGCGACATCCACGCGGTGAACACGAGGGAGATGGCGTTCACGGCGGTGTACATCTCCTTCAGCATCCTCCTCAGCGCGTACCTGATCGGCAACATGACGGCGCTGATCGTGAAGGGGTCCAGGACGGAGCGGTTCAGGGACAGGATGACCGACCTCATCAGGTACATGAACAGGAACAGGCTGGGCAGCGGCATCAGGTCCCAGGTGAAGGATCACCTGATGCTGCAGTACGAGAGCAGCTACACCAGGGACCGCGTGGTCGTCGACGACATCCCGGTCGCGGTTCGATCCAAGGTGACACAATTTCATTCGGATCAGAAGCATATATGTACGAAGATGATGAAGAGTTAGTTTGGTGCTGCGTATGCTGAATGTTTTCTGCTTATGAATTTTGTTTTTTTTTTTTTCTTTTGTTTTTGCAGATGTCACAGACACTGTACCTGGATATGGTTTCGAGAGTGGGGTTGTTCAGAGGTTGCTCGGATGACTTCCTAAGCCAGATTGTAAGATGAATTTTGTGGGTTCATGTTTCTGCAACTACTGCTAGTCCAAGTTGAGAGAATCCATTAAACTCTGTTGGTCATTTCAGGTAGTAAAATTGCATGAAGAATTCTTCCTCCCAGGGGAAGTTATCTTGGAGCAAGGCACCGTGGTTGATCAAATCTATATCGTCGCACATGGATGCCTGGTACCATTTTTCACTGAAATTAGACATTTTCAACTAACATTATGCATGATCTGTTTGTAAAAACAAACCTGCAATAAATAAAGAGACAACAGAACTGCACTATTTATGACCAAGACTAAGCATCACTTACTGTCTTACCCTGTTCTTTTTCATACTGTCACAGGAAGAGGTGGCCAATGGGGAAGATGGGTCTGAAGAGATCATATCAGAACTGCGGCCTTACGGCATAGTTGGCGATGTCGCTGTGATTTGCAACATCCCACAGCCATACACAGTTAGAGTTTGTGAGCTTTGCAGCCTTCTGAGAATTGACAAGCAATCCTTGACTAGCATCTTACAAATTTACTTCAAGGATAACAGTCAGATATTGAGCAATCTACTAAAGGCACATCATCTTTATTTCTAGATAAATGCTGAAAATACATTTGTATATTGCTATATTAACAAAACTTTGATAAACGATATAGTAACAACCATTTTATTCTGCAGGGGAAAGAAACGGAGTCGAAGCGCAAGCAATTGGAATCAGATATCACATATCTGCTAGCGAAGCAAGAATCAGAACTAGTCCTTGGAGTAAACAATGCTGCATATCATGGGGATATGTTTCGTTTGAAAAGCTTAATAAGTGCAGGAGCAGATCCGAGTAAATCAGATTACGATGGCAGGACTGCATTGGTATGTGAATGCTTTTACAAGCAATTGGTCAAATTGCAGTTCACCTTAACTGCAAGATCCCATTCAAATGCAATATGAAGCATTTTTCTACTGAAAAATATAAAGATATAGTATCACAGTACCAAAAATTAAAATTGTTTGGCAACAACTAGCTGAAGAAAAAAAACTGTAATTAACTCTTAAGTATCTAACTGTTCAACTTTTTCCCCTTAGCATATTGCTGCACTAAGAGGATACGAAGATATCGTGAGGTTTCTTATTCAACGAGGAGCGAATGTCAACAGCATAGGTATGAATATGATAGCAACACTTCAAATGACAAAAGAACAGAACAGAACAGAACAAAAGCACTTTCATCTGTATCTCTGACAATGAATCAAACAACACATCTGAAAATGCAGACAGGTTTGGAAACTCACCACTGCTGCAGGCAGTAAAATCAGGCCATGACAGGATCATGTCGCTTCTCGTGGAGAACGGTGCGATCCTGAACCTGGAGGATGCTGGAGGTTACCTCTGCAGAGTAGTCAGGGATGGCAGGATCGATCTGCTGAACAAGCTGCTCAGATTCGGGATCAGCCCAAACTGCAGGAACTACGATCAGAGGACGCCGCTCCACATCGCTGCTGCCGAGGGCCTGCACCTTGTTGCCAGCACGTTGATAGAATCTGGAGCAGACATACAGGCCAAAGATAGGTAAGAACATTATTCCCAAACATTCAGATATTATTCACTACTATAGTAGAATAATGGAATGACATTGAAACTGCTTATCTTGATGCAACAAAATGAGAATTGATGATGCAGGTGGGGAAACACGCCGCTTGACGAAGGGAGACGGTGCAGCAGCAAACCACTGGTCAGGATACTGGAGCAGGCTAGAACTGTTGCAACCAATTGATGAAAAACAATGTGTATTCATGGGAAAACTGCTTGCAATGAAATATTCTTTCTGAGGCATTTAAAACTTGTCACAGGCTTTTCTGAAAATGTTTTCATCTTCAAATAAGCAGCTGCAGCATGGTTGTTCAGTCTGCTTTAAAATAAGCTGGTTATTGTCGGTGAGATTACACTGGCTGCCATAAGAACAATTGGCATTACCATGCTTTAGCAAAACGCAACATATATTCTCCACTGACCACATGCTTCCCACCAACAATCTAATAACAACAAAAGGCAAGAACCGGAGGCATTACAATACAGGCATAGACTAAAAAATCACATCATTAATCAGAGAGTTTAGACAATTAACCAATCCATCCAACTAAGGAGGCAGAAGATGGCCTATTGATACTACTATTACTGTGGCACTACCAACTATGTCCAGTATGATACAAGATGTAACGTAGCTACTACTAATACAATGGGGCAACCAGGGCTGCAGCAACGACGGTCACCCAGTAGGAATTGAGGTTCCCCCGGTTCACAGTTTACCACTACTATCTATTTTTTTTTGCCAGGCCATTACCACTACTATCACGATCACATTAGAAAGAAAAAATGGACGCTCAATCTCTGGTCCTCTTGTTGCTGCAGCCAGGACACTTGTAATGCTTGATGTGCTCCGCCTTGGCAGGGGTGATTCGGACACATTTGCCATGGAACCAGGTCTCACAAATGTCACAGCAAATCCAGAACTCGCCATTTGTGTAGGCCTCACCACAGGCGCCACAAATGGTTTCAGCTTGATCTTCATCACCTCCATTTCCTCTTCCACCGTTCTCTTCCTCATACTTTGCCTGGACCTGCTTCTGTGGCTTGCTGTCAGAATTGGGCCGCTTTGGTGGCTGAAATAGAAAGGAGAATGAATAATCAGAAGCATGTTTTAATGTGCGGGCAAGAAGACGTGCAATGTTCGACATATGTATTAACCTTAGAGCCTGACTTGTTTTTGCTACTGCCATTGGCAGTTTTTGATTGCATAGTCACACTTCCGGACACAACTTCAAAGACAGTGGGGAGACTACTGGTCATCATGAAGAGTCGTTCCCTGCACCATATTCAAATGCCGCTTAACAGCATCATCAAGTTCCTTAACACAGCTGACATATTTTAGAGAACTAAAAGAACCTTGGATGCTCCTATCTATTTTGCTGTGTAAAAAAGGACGAACCATAAAGCAAGTATTGTTTAGAAGGTGTGGACAGAAGGTCGTACAGGCTGTTCATATAAATACGTGAAACAGTGAGTCCATTATGAGTTTTGTGAGAATTAAGATAGCTAATGGAGCAAATCATTAATAAATGATCCATTATCAGATTTAAAGCACGGCAGGTGTCACTAAAACAACCTAGACTCACAAGTCTACCACGACACTGGAATCAACATATAAGTACACACATCCTTGCACATAGTATAGAGCAAAGTGGGAATTCTTTAGTAGAGTGATAGAACAGATAGAATTAAAATGACCAGTTTGAGAAAATGTGATGCAAATCAACAGGGAAAAATTGAATTAGAAGCAAACCTGGCCTTTTTATCAAATCCAAAACGAGCCCCAAAGTAAAATGCCACAGACAGTAACCATGAATCACTATGGACAGCTATCAGGGACAGCCAATCTTTCTCCTGCATTCCATCACGAGCGAAGTTTATCCCGAGTGCTGGCTCTGGTAGTTCAGGAGGAACTTCATCAGCTGGCAGAGTCACTACCCAGGTTCCATTAGGCAGTCCATAGAGGCACAAGTTCTCCTTCTCTGGCAAAATAAAGGAATGTTTATATCAGCACTATCAGGGGTGGAACCATCCCTGCCACCCCAGCCTGTTTTGTCCCATAATTTAGTATGGTGAAAATTGATTGAGGCCCATGGGCTTTTAGTCCCAGTCACAATCCAGCCCAGGTGGCCTGGGCCCTGGGTCCGCCCAGATCACTATAGTTACTACAGAAAAGGACAACCGGCTTACTCAGCAAACTACCAAGGAGTTGCCATAACACAAACAATGCACAAAGTAGGATTTGAAGGTTCCTTTTTTTTTTCTAACTAAGCATTTGAAGGTTCATTAATTAAATAGAACAAACAAGCACTAAAAAGTGGGTGCTGACAAGGAGCACAACATTACTATATGCACTTTGCCACAAATCCCAGGGCAGCAATTCAAGGCAAACAGGATCCTGTGCAGCTCCTAATCTCCAGCTATTGACTAATGCTCCAGACCTCACTCTCTTTCACCACACCTTGTCACCAGCCACTAGCCCACTACATTTTCTATATATCGCAGCAAGGTCAAACATAGACAAAAGCATGAGTCAAAAATTGCTTCCTGAACTTCTGTTGCGTCCTATAAGTCACCTAACATGCATCTCTTCCAACTTTTCAATCTCATGACGTGAATTGATCTAATATGTAGAAATTTTTTTATGATTCCAGCCAAGGCATATGGAGCTTTACAGCAACAATTTACTAATGACGCCTCCAATCTGATCAACCAATACTGTAAAAATATCAGAATGGCTAGCAACTACATGGAAGCACGAGAGCAATCAGATACCGTAGGACCACGAGACTCGCTGTACTAAACATATTTTAGAAGCAACGGAGGAGACTCACCAGGGTCGCACTGCTTGTAGAACTTCTCCACCTCTGCGCAACAACGAAACCACCACCCAAAAAAACAAACAAGCACAAACCATCAGTCAGTCAGTCAAGCGACGAACCCCCACACCAAACGCATCCAGAGACACAATAGATATATAGATTGATAAAGAGGGAGAGGGAGGGAGAGAGAGAGAGGAGAGGGAAAGGGAGAGATACCGGTGGTGAGGGCCTTGACGATGCCGGCGCGGCGGCCGCAGAAGTCCTGGAAGACGTCCTCCGGCGAGCGCGCGTCGTGGACGATTGTGACCGAGCCGTAGCCGTTGTCCATCCTCACCTTCACCAGCAAGGGTCGCGGGAACTCGGCACGGAGGAGCGGAAGCCGGAAGCGGCGGGTCTCCGCCGCGGCTAGGGTTTGGTCGACCAGCAGGAGGAGGTCGGCGGCGGCGGAAGGAGAGTGGCGCCTCAGAGAGGAGGAGAAACCGAGAAAGATTAGAAGCGGAAGTTGGAGAAGGAAAAAGGCGGAGGGGCTCTCGCGTAAATTTCTCGGAGTTTTCCGATTATTTGAAGGTTTGGGTTAGGTGGAGGGGTCCTGTGGGTCCCATTTGTCAGGGGCTCTGCAAGTGGAAGCAACGGCCTAGTAGTTGGAACGGGCCTAGGTTTCTCTCGCCCTGTGGGCTCGTCGTTAACTTGGGCCGTATAGGAATAGTCGTCATTAAATTCGGCCTGTTTGAAATTTGGCCTAACTTGACAATTACTCCTGATTAAACGGGAGGATCAGCTCACCCGGACTTTTAGAATCAGAAGATATAGAATCCAGAAAAATATAAAAACTTAACTTTTATAGATTCTTACCGCTACTTCTCTTCTCTACTACACTAAAAGAGGACTCGCCCTCTTTCTCTTCTTCCTAAGCTTATTTTCCCTCACCTGAATGTGTGAGGAAACCGATCATTGCCCCATCCTTCTAGAAAAAACCGAACGGTTTCTCTAGGATACCAACCAATTACAAAAAAAAAACAGAGAAATATGAAAACAACAACCATAACGGTCTACTTACAAATATCTTTTTTTTTTCTCTCATGGCATGGATAGTTTGCAAGTTAGTAGGGAAATCCCCGAAGAAGAAAAGAAAAATAAAAGGAAAAAAGGAATGCAACCTCGCATTCGACATGAAACTTCATATGACGTATGTGAATACGTAATATCTTCATGTATGCATACGGTATGCTCACGTTTCCGATTATGCAGAATATACATGCACACCGACGTACAGGAAACAGGACGGATGGATTTACTGTTGGTGCAGATGTCGTATACTCGCATGCGTGTAGCTAGTGTACAGATGTACAATAACGTGTTCGTCACTCGTCAGCAGCAGCTAAGCTTGGAGCTTAGCTCTGGTCTACAGATCACAGGTCAAAGCTGTGACTGTTGAAATGGAATACGGCGCCGGCGCGGCGGCGCCTCCAGCCGCGGCGGCCGAGGTTCTGCGACCTGCACTCCCTCGCCACACTCGCCTGCAGCCCCGGCGGCCCGCACACCAGCACGCCCACGTCCGCCGCGCCGCCGCCGCCGCCAGCCTTCTCCGCGAACGCCGCGAACTCCGCTGAACGAAAAATGAAAACAACCGCAGGTTAGCATGTCAGCCGGTCGCGCGCTGGCGTTCGCATTGGTGTGGTGCGCGTGGTGGCGTACCTTCGAACTGTGGCCGGCACCCGTACCGCGTCGTCTTCACCGCGGCGAGGCTGATGCCGCCGTCGGCCGCGTCGGCGCCGTTCGTTGTCTGCTCGGCCTCCTCCTCGCCGTCCCGCGCGGGCGAGGCGGCGTCCCACCTGTCGTCCTCCGCCTTCCGCTTCTCGGACAGGTGCCACAGGAGGACGACGAGGCCGCCGGGGAGCGCGACGCCGGCGGCCATGCACAGCATGAGCACGAGGCCCAGGTGCCACCACGCGAACACGTTGAAGCGCCGCACGTAGTACGCCTGCGCCAGCGCGTACGCCAGGACAAAGCCCAGCGTAGACGCGGCGAAGTACATGCCCGCCCAGAAGTTGTCCCCCGTGCCGACCAGCCCGGACATGGTCGTCCCGTTCTTGACGAACATGCCGGTCGCCTTCTCCTCGTCCCCAACAATGCCTTCTTCCTGCAACCACAAATTGCCAATTCACGCCATGAAATCACTGAACCAAATCTCATTTCTCAAATTTTGGAGCTTGGAATAGGAACAAACGGATTGATCAAGAAGACAAGAACTACTATATGCTCTTACCAATGGAGGCTGGGATTCTTGGGTCACAAAGGCCTGGATGTCGAGATGTAGCTTGTCAGAGACAGACGAGCTGATGAACTGCGCGTCGACGGCGGAAAGAAGGGAGAGCTCGTTGGACTTCTTCACCGACCACAGCACCAGCACGTTCTTGGGCATGCATGGCTTGCCTTCCTCGATCCTATGGATTATGTCACTCAGGATCGCAAGGAACGGCGATATGCCGATGCCTCCGGCCACAAGAATGAGATTCTCGTACCTAAACAAATACAAACACAACACAAACAGAAATCTTGAGCCAAAATTCAATCGCCATCGGCACCAAATCACCAATGTTACGATGAACTGAAAGCTCACATCAGGTGGTATGGCGATTCATGCCCGTAAGGCCCTTCCACGCAGGCGGTGATCCGACCGGTCTCTGACTCAGAGCCATTCCTGGTCTGTTCCTGGGCATCAGTGATGATGCCTCTCAGCTTTTCAGTCCATGATCCAAGCACCTTGATCAGGATCGACATGTGATATCTCCCATCCATGGGGCTTGAAGACACACTGAACGGGTGCCACTCCAAGAACGACAGCTCACGCACCTGAACGAAGATGAAGCTGAGGGCATTGTACCGGAGACCTGCAGAGCAGAGGCACATATCTGTTCAACCAACTGTGGCAACATCAATGGAACAGTGATCAACAAAATGCAGGACTTGTTCTTTACTTGCTGGCTTTGAGAAGACTAGCTCCACGGTTCCGCAAGGGCGGCAGGAGGCCGAGATGATGTCCACCTTGGCCCTGGATTGCCAGAACCTCAGGAAGCGATCGAGCATGAAGAGGAAGATGGGTCCGGCCGAGAAGCTGAAGATGAAGTCGCCGACGTGAAATGCCAGGAACACGACGAAGATTATGTAGAGCTGGTGGGTGTAGAAGAAGAGCTCGAAGAATCTCTTCCTCACCGGGTGAAGTGATGTCACCCACATTAGAAGACCGGCTGCCAAGCTGATCACACCGGGTAAGTTTGCCACTCCGATTTCTTTCCATGCAGCCAACTAACAACAACAACAACAAGAAAAAAATTAGAAAGTTTTCACCATGTCTAACCTCCGAAACAGAGTAGATGACACTTGTAAGTTGTAACAACAGGTTTAACAGTTTTTTTTTATATCAGTGTATTCAGTAGATGTGATTTATCTGTTGCTTATTCACTTAAGAAGATGGACAGTAACACACAGGACATCGGCCATAGCAAATCATTTGCCTGAATGATTCTAAATCATTCTTACTTCTCCAAGTAGATTCCCCTCGAGAGACCATGCGATCACATAGCATAGGCCATGTAATGTGAAGAGAGCCATTGTAAGATGGCCGAGCCAGACGTGGTATCTAGTAGCATGCTCAAATGGAATATCAATAAGCCGGAGAAGAACTGAACCCCTTGAGACAGGGAGGAACAGGAAAGCCATGCAAAACAACCCGACTGATCCGAACCGGATGCCAATAATGTACAACAGCAACTCGCTGCAAAAAGCATATACAGAATGTTAGAAATGTGTTGAGATCATGTAAAATTGATCTGAGTTAGTAGTTCAATTTTCAGCAATATCATCAATAGTAGCACAAACGGCACATTTTAAATCAGTACGGTACATGTATGCAGTAGTGTATTCATCCACCAACATTTTTCTGAACATCATAACTTGAGTTACATTCAAGGAGACGGATTCTAGTCACCCGGGTGGACGTCCATTCGTTTATTGCATGTCAACTATGAAAAAATTTAAAAAAAAATGAGAGATATGTAATATACCACTCCACAAACATGCAAATTCAAATTTAACTCCTACACGTTGTAACAAAAATAACAAATTTAACTGCAAATATCTTTATACTAATTTGAGTTTTATTTGTTATTTTTGTTACAATTTGTAGAAGTTGAATTTTGAATTGCATGTTTCTGGAGTGATATATTACATATTTATCTATCTTATCAATTTTTTTCAAAATTTTTCATAACTATTTAGATGACATACATTAAACGGGCGGATATCCACTCGGGTGATTAAAAGAGTTTCCCTTGCATTCAACTACACTATACCTCAGCATCTTGTTCTCTTTTCTTTTTATAAATAACTTCAGTATCTACAGGGTTTAGTCACATATTGACACAAAAATATATATGTAAAACTCAACTCTTGTCACTCATATACTCAATACATGCATCAGTATTACATAGTTCTTCAGTTTCAGTGTATCACACCGTTTGCTCTAACTATCTAGCATAGAGGCTACTCTTTCCCCAAAAGATATAGTACTACTTCATATACAGTATTTACAGCATACCTGTAAGTAAGCGAAATCTGGCCAAATTTTGAGATGAGACTCACGCTCTCCACAGCGTAATAGGTCATTGAATAGACAACATAGACAATAAACAGGACAATTCCGATGAATTCTACCGCGGAGACAACCCCGAAAGGGCCGTCCACAAGAACAGGGAAAGTCCAGAGCCGGAAACATAGTGTCTTCAGCTTGTTCTTCCTGATATCAAAGAGGCAAGAAACAGTGAGCTGTAGGCATGAATCAGGTCACTCTCAAATATATGAAGTATGTAGTGCTACTTTCTGAACTTTGACGGTTGCAAGGTTAGATTTCAATCAACCATGATGGTTTTCATATCAAACAGGCTCACCTACTGCCTGAATCATATAATTTCATTCATAAAGCAAATTTAATTCACTTGAATTATGTGTGCTTGAATCAAGAAACAGTCTGAATGTTCAGCGACAGATCCATCCCCAGTGATTTTGTACTGACCAACAGTCCCCATCCCCCACAGTTCAGAAATAGTAGAAAAGGACTCATGTTCTGAATATTGAATACCCAAAATTCCTTCAAAGAACTACTCCACATGGAATAGAAACACCAGATTCCCCACAGAATTCTCAGATACATAACAATTAGCAAGTGGACGAGAAACACCAGATTACCCACAGAATTCTCTGCACGGAGATTAAAGAAAGACTTACTCCACATGGACATGATCACTCGGGAAGACGGAGATGTAGACGTACGCCAGAGCTGCGACGATCAGAATCGGCGCGCTGAAAGCAAGGAAAATACTCCCTGCAAGAACCAA
This sequence comes from Oryza punctata, assembly GCA_000573905.2. Taxonomy (NCBI): domain Eukaryota; kingdom Viridiplantae; phylum Streptophyta; class Magnoliopsida; order Poales; family Poaceae; genus Oryza; species Oryza punctata. The sequence continues at coordinate 20,208,145 of CM002491.2, read as the reverse complement.
GAAAAAGCTTAGGTTCTTTCACTTACTTTCCTTTTCTTGATTGCAAAATGGGGGAAAGGAAAGCGGAGGAGGAGAAAGAGGGGGGATATGGAAAGCTTGGAGATTTCTTGAGAATTCTGTACCGGTGATGCCAAAGAGGGACTGCTTGGTGGCCGCCATCCAACCCTCGAACGCCGCCTGCGCCGGCTTGGTCGGGTAGAAGAAGATCGCGGCGGCCCAGGTGAGGAACACCGCCCACATGAGGACCTTGAGCACGGTCTTGCCCAGCGCCGGCGCCGGCGACCCCTTGGCTCCCCCGCCGGCGGCGCCATTGCCGCTCTGCAGGAGCGGCTCGCGTTCTTGCGCCATGGATGGCGACGGGGGTGTGAACAGTGGAGCCGCGGAATCTACGGAACTCGCGTCCCCTCAGCCAAGCCGGGGGCCGCCGCTGCCGCTTTATGTGGCCAAGATTACGAGTTCCCCGCGGGCACCGGACGCCGATCGCTTGCAATGGCGACGGCGATGGATCGGTGAGGGTGCGCGTACGGGAGGCGTCATCTCTCCCAGGTGGTTGCAGTTGCGGCCTCTGATGAGTAGGCCAGTGGACAGTGGCCGGCCGAGCTTGGCGAGAGCCACGCATCCAACGTGTGCTCGTGAAGGCCCAAGCAATCAGGATTCAGGAGGCTGATTGATTTTTTTTTTCAGCCGGTGAATTTCCCGCGAGATTATAGCTGTGGCTCCTCACAAATCTCTACAGATTACAGTTCGGGAAAAGCCGAGAAGAATGGGTAATCTCAAACTGGAACGGAAATCGCCTGAATTATCAGGGCGGGAAATTACAGTACCACACGCTGGGGAAAAGAGGAGATTTTTTTTTTTTGCCGCACGAACTGTGAAATCGAAATTAACGGCGTGGCAGACGATATGGCCGTGGGTTTCATCTCTGGAGAAGGCTCAAACGCCAGGTGAAGTGCTGAACGGAGATTTTCCCCAGCCAAGGGAATTTCCGGTGGCTGCCGGTTCGTCGTGTGCTCGTGGTCCACGGCGATCGACGGTAAACCGACTCCGACGGGAGCAGCAGCGACAAGACAGCGAGCGAGGTGTCGCATGGGGCCCACAGTTAAATCCGAGGGCCCCGTCACTGCCTCTCGCGAGTCGCGACCTTCGTTGAGCAAGTTTAATAGTATTCGTTGAGCAGTATTGCTCACTGCTTACTATGGGTGTGTTTGATCAGGGGTAAAAAAATTTGGCGGACCACATCGGATATACGGACACATATTTAAAATATTAAACGTAGACTAATACCAAAACAAATTACAGAATCCGCCTGTAAACTGCGAGATGAATTTATTAAGCCTAATTAATCCGTCATTAATAAATGTTTACTGTAGCACTATATTGTCAGATCATGACGAAATTAGACTCAAAAGATTCGTCTCGTGATTTACACGCAAACTGTGCAATTGTTTTTTTCATCCAAATTTAATGCTCCATGCATGTGTTCAAACGTTCGATGTGATGGGAAAAAAAATTTTAGGGTGGATCTAAACAGACCCTATAAATATAAATAAATGTTAGACTTAACATTTCTAATAGTTTAGTTATAAGGGTAGCTTTATTTTTTCTATCCTCTCTCTTTCTCTCACCATTAATTTAATGCTTTTGAAATTTATGTGGAGCTAGCTCTTGCATAAGAGCCAACATTTTTCATCTTTCTTTCTCTCTCTTCCACATAAGCATATAGCTTACTTATAGCTCACTATTATCCTTACTCTTAAACCGTACGAGGTGGGAATAAGTTCACTCTAGATCCACCAATTTGTCGCTTGTCTGATTTTCATCCTCAATTTGGAAAACTCAATATAACACATCCCCAACTTACAAAACCATGCAAACGAGATCTCTAGATGGTATTTGACCCTGGTTTTAAATGACGTGGTACCTACATGACGCGCCTATGTGGTTCCTTTGACTAGTTCTTCATCCCACATGACATTAACGTGACGCCTACGTGATAATTCGATACTGAAAAATAATAATACCCGTGGGATCCACATATCAGTTACACACAAAAATAAATAATTAAAATGATGGGGCCCATATGGCCCCACATGTCATCTGTAGCGCCCTTAAAATTTTATTTAATTATTTAAAATCTCTTCATTTAAAAATTTGGACTTTAAATTTGGTTCTTTTTTGAGTTTGTGCCAAAATAGATATCAAATCCCCTACTAGACATCCCCTCATTTTCCTGTTAAACCCTTGGTCAAATTCAAATTCAAATCCTCCAAAAATTCCCTCAAATATCAACTCAAAAAAATCCCTGAGAAAATATAAAACTCTACTGTTCACTTGGGCCCCTTCCTTTTCTTTTTACCCTCGGCCCAACTCCCACTCCCTTTCTTCTTCTCCCTTTCTCCTCCCCAAGCAGGTCGGCCCAGCTCCCTTCCTCTCTCTCGGCCCATGGCCTGGCCCGGCCCACTCCTATTCACTGTCCCCTACCTCCGGCCAGCCGCACGTGCGCGCCACATGCTCGACGGAATATCGAGCCGAGCGTCGAGCCCCGCGCCGCGTCGCAGTCCCATCCCGAGACGGGCGCCGAGCCCCACGCCGCGCTCCCGCCCCCACACCGCATCTTGCGCACGCCGGCTATAAAAGGGCCCGAGCCCCTCCCCCGGTCCTACCACCCTCGCCGCCCTCTCTCTCTCAGTGTCGCCGCCCCCTCGCTACCACTTTTCCCCTCCTGGCACCGCCGTCGCTGGCCGCGCCTCACCGGAGACCGCCGCCGCTCCCCGGTCGCCGGCCGCGCCTCGCCGCCACGGCGCACTATGCCCGAGCCGAGCCGGGCGAGAGGAAAAGAGAGAAGGCCCGAGCCACTGACAACCCGGGCCCACGCCCCTTTTTCTCCCTCAGCCACCAACAGGTGGGCCCCACCCCCGCGCCGTCAACTTAAGCGGAATATTCCCTCTCCGTTAAATAAATCAATTCCAAATATTCCAGAAAATCCTTTAATCTTTGAAAATTCATAGAAAATCAACCGTAACTCCGTTTGACCTCGTTCAACTTTCCAAATTTTTCTAAAAATGAGATCTACACAGTGGCACCTTTGTTTCTCTGATTTGAGCATGTTTTATTGCCTTTTGTTTATTTATTCTCCTTTTCGCATATAGAGCACGTGTACGAGGAAGCTCCGGACGCCGTTTTCGAAGGAGAAGACCCGCATCGTCTGCAAGGCAAGCCTCTTTGGTCAATTGCCCTATATTTGGAAGATATTTTGTTTGAAAAATGCATTGCTTAGTGTACACAATAAACTTGTTCAGGCCTCAGATTGTTTACACAATCGATGGACCGACCTAGTAGTTGCACTCGCTTCACATAGGGTGTTGTTATTCCATTACCTTTGTTAGCTCCACACATGTTTGCGCCGGTATCGCTATCCATTGGGTACGATTACCGAGGTAGTTTGCTTAGTCGTGCTTATGTTTGTACTGTCATGTGGGAAACTTGGGTTATTCCAAATTTATGCTTAAAAATCCGGTACGCTGTATCGATGTGTTGCGAAATAAAATGGGTTGTGAAAATGGTGATGATACGAGGCCATGTCTTTGTGGTTTGGTCGCGTATTATCGTTAAGGACCGTGTCCTTTGGGAAATCCATCCAAACACGTTACATTGCGACCCCACGGGTATTCATGGAATGCCTCTGGCTAAGTAAATGGTTATCACGTGGGAGTTTGGTGCGCCAATGGTTGTAGAATGCTGAGGGTAAGGAGACGAAGTCTTGGACATTTATAGCCCTTTTTGGGTGTTCTAATGCCTCTAATGTGGCATATGGTACTAAGTAGGAGTAGGAGACATTCTCGGTATTCCTGAGTGGATGACGATTGATCTTGCCTGATGCTCGGCTAAGAGACTTGGCCCAACTAGGTGGCATGCGATTTTCATGGGTTAGCTTTGGAAAAGCCTTGTCACGAACTTTCGTTGCCGACGGGTAAACGGTGTCAGTTTCGTGTGTGTGGGTAAAGCGTACAACCTCTGCAGAGCTTAATGAATTGTTCGAACAGCCGTGCCCACGGTCATGGGCGAGTGTAAGGTGTTTCTTATAGCGTAGATTTGTTTGGCAAATGTTTGATGAAAATGGTTGGTGAGAAGGGAATCGTTTCCAGAGTTCGCCTGTGTGGCAGACGACTAGCCTTTGTGGTTAGGAACGGGTCTGTGTGACCTGGGGTGTCGTTAGGCACCAAGGTGTGGTTAAGGTCGAGAATGTGTTGATGTGCTGAGAAAGCTAGGTTAACTGTGAGAAATAGTGTTGTTGTGTATAACTAAGTTGTTGTGAAAGTGAAAAGAAACTAATAGAGAAAACCAGTTAATAATTAATTATCAATCTTTGTGACAAGTTGTTGCAAAGCAACTTGTGGAATGGGACGAGACGTGAGCCTCCTCCCAATAAGTAAAATTTTGACTCACTAGGGGTTTTGTGAACTAAAACACTTCTACCAAAAGGGCTGCTTTCGCAAACAAAACCCTAGCCTCCTTGTTTAAACTAGACATGCCATTCTTTCCCCGGCTTGCTGAGTACATAAAGTACTCACCCTTTCTATATATATATATAGAGAGAGAACTTGAAGATGAAGACGTCGACCCTACTACCGAGGAGTGTCTCCAGAAGCAAACCGAGTATAAAGACTTCTAGAAGATTCGTGCCTAGCCCCAAGCCTTGCCTGTGGAATAATTTAGTTGCCTAGGCACTCGCCCAGTGCCTAGTCACCCAGTCACTTAGCTTCTCGTCGCTTTTAGCTTCCGTGTTGTCGCATTGATGGTTTATGTATTGTTATGTTGCTCATCCATGGGCCTGTGCACGATGGCAACTTATGTAAGGACTAAATTTCAGTGATATAATGAAGTAGTTTACTTTGATTCCATATTTATTCTGTGTGTACCAGCTAGTGTATCCTGGGACTGGTACTATCCCACAGGTAATGCATAATACCTCGGTACGAGTTAGCTGGTGTTTACGGCTGACGAGTGTCGGGCATTACATCATCTCACTACTCCCTCTTTTCTCTGTATCCGGTCGGAGCATAGGGGTGGTGGGCGAAGCAGCCATCTCCTCGCCGGCCTTGCTGGACTCCCCGCCTCCACCTGCCTTGCCCTGGTCGCCAGCAGGGGAAAGGAGCGACGCACGACGACGGGTTATGGCGGAGTAGCCGGCTAGCGGCTGGAGCTGCGACGGGCCGCAGGCGGAGTGGGGCGGGCGGATGAGAAGGACGTCGCCGCGGTCGTCCACCTCGCCGGGGCGGGAGAGGAACGACGGGGCCGAGCGCGAGAGGAGAGGCGAGTGGTGGCCGGCAAGAGAGGAGCGGCGTGCGGGCTCCAGTCGGCGAGAGGAGAGGAGACGCGGGCGATAGAGTACACACGAGCGGCGACTGGCGGGAGAGGAGTTGCGGGCAGTGGCCTGAGCGTGGCGCGGGTGAGGAGTCGTGGTGAGAGAGGAGTCGCGGTGGCTGCTGGAACGGTGCAGGGCGCTGGCCGGTTGTTGACGATGAAATTTGGCAAGCATATGAATCGGAAACGAAGTCCAATTCGAAACGGAGTTGAGGATATGCGGAATTCTCAGAAAAAAAGTGCGTATCGGCTGGAAGACCGTATCGGCTGAAACCGAGTCTGATCTAGATAGCCGATATGGCCGATATTGCATGCATGATCAATATCGGGTTCGAGGAAGAGTTTGAGACGATGTTGCCAGACAAAGATAGAGTCCAGAATTGGAAAATGTATCTATTAATTAGGATTATCTGTAATTTTCTTATAGATATTTTCGGTAAGAGTCCACCTAAGGGGTTTGTTTGCTAGTTGGATTTGTATTAGGACGATATGAGTCGTGTCCATCTTGGACAATGTTTGTATTTGCGGGTATAAATATAGACCCGAGATCTTATGAATAAAACAACAACAATTCAATCAATCTCGGCGCATCGCCAAACCTTTTATTCTTTTTACTTTCGACGAGTTCTTGCTTTCGAGTCGAGCTGCATCAGTTTCGATCTTCGGCGAAGAGGTAGGTCTTGTTATGGCGGTTTGCATTATCGGAATTGGTGCTTACATATTTATGACACTCTAATTCTATCTTGTGAATCTCCGAGTTATCATATGCATTGTATAATTTAGATTGACGATGCTATCTACTTGCATCGGCCGATCTCTATCTAGGGTTTTGCTGGTAACGGCTAGATTGTCTTGTTGCTTTGAATTATATAATGTATCCACCATCCTAAAAAGGCAACCATCGACTTGATTATGTAGATATTATGCTTCTTTTCGTACTTAATGCTTCATCAGTTAAGTTTGATCTATTAAGTCGTGTTTTGAATCATGATCTCTAGCCTGCTTTATGGTTGTTAATAAGGATAGTATCGGAGTTTCAGCCAATCTTATCTGGTATAGTTGTTTTACATAGTTTCATACTTTGTTTAATATGCTATATCTGCCCCTTATATCAGGATCTAATCTAATATAAATATATTGGACTTACTATCAATCTGATTGATAGTAGTTAGATATATTTGTTGCCAGAGAATATCCTAGTATAAGGTTGCATCAGAGCTATAGCCGATACATGCTTAAATCTGGACATCAGCTATGACATGAGTATATATAATCATTATTTCATGTTACTTTATACTTGAGCAATTTATACTATCTTGGTTAAGTCCGATCTATCCCAATTGCTAATTTCTAAAGTAATATTGATATATAGATTATGTAACACTGATATTTTCAGCCGATGTATCAAATTTAGGTTTAGTTACACCTTACAGCCGATCCATACTATACTGCATCGGCCAGATTACATCACGATATGATATCGGCTAACTGGCCGATTGACTATCGTTTGCTAATAAACTTGCATGTTCCATCTTATTGATTGCAGGATCAAATCAACTGGCACGCCCTTTGAACCCGAAAGCAAGTTTTGGACCTGCACTAGAGTAAAGCAAATCTCTCAGGCTAGTGTGTGTTTTTTACATCAACACCGGTGGGAGGAGAGGAACCGCCCGTGGTCCGTCACTGCTCTGTCCTCAGCTCCACCCGTGGCCCACCGCCGCTCTGGCCGTCGGTCGCTCCGCCCCACTCGTAGCCCGCTTCGGCCGCTGCCCAACTCGCTCCGTTGGCCAGCCGCTGCGTGCTCTGCCCGCGAGAGAGAAAGAGGAGGCGGGTGAGAGAGAGGATAGAGAGAAGAGGAGAGTAGTGAGGATGACATGTGGGTCACGGTGGGTCCCACCATTTTTATTATTTGTGTGTAACTGATATGTGGGGCTCACGAGTTTTATTATTTTTCCGGATCGAATTACCATGTTAGCGTCACGTTGGACTAAGACCTAGTCAAAGGAATGCCACGTAGACGCCACATCAGCCAAAACTAGGGACTATACTACCGAGAGATCTCGTTTGCACAGTTTTGTAAATTGGGGGATGCGTTGTATCCGATTTTGTGCTGCAGGGATGAATTTTGAACTCGGTGACAAATTGAGGGACCTATGTGAACTTATTCCTACGAGGTGTCACCGATGCCGATGGATCTTACTGTTATGATAAACCCGGCCTTTTTCGGGAAAAGCCCATGTTACTAAATGGGCCGGACTGAGAAAAGGGCACCGACCTGAGGCCCACATGTGAGATCTCGCTGACTTTAGCTGTGTAGACTGTAGAGCCAGCACAAACCGAGACGACGATGCGGTGATGTCTTCTGCAGCAAATCCTCTCCCTTTTCTCCTTTCAAAGCAAGCGCTGTCGCTCGATCGCATGTGCAAAGTCAAAAAGAGCCACACCTGAAAACTTCGCCGCCAATTCATACTCCAAGCTGATAAGTTCAGTAGTTTCATCACCCGGTAGCTCAAGGGTTAAACGCATCGTAACGCATTTCAAATTTAAGATGATAAGATCAAAGATTTAAGACGATTCATTTTTTTCTTTCTTTCTGAAAATTAAAACCAAATCGCACAAATCATGGAGCAAATGTTACTGCTTCGCCTAGAAGATTGTGAATTTTCTCCTAACTCACGGGGAGATTAGAAGCATTTCCCCGACGCGGGAAGCTAGCCGGAACGTACAGCGTAACGTAGCGAGGGGAGCATAGAGTCAGCGCGCCAATCTCGAGGTGGCGCCACAGGTTTCATGGCCATGTTTCCGAGCACCAGCGAGCGCAGTGGGTGGTGGTAGTGGTGGCGGCCATGCACACGACGAAGCTCCCGGGTCTCCACGTCGCAGCAGCTTGACGCGGCGATGGACGGCGCGCACCGTCCGGCGGCGCGGCCGGCGCCGCCGCGGTCCAAGATGAAGATCCTCCTCCTCGTCATCGCCACAAACCTCGTCTCCGTGTACCTCTTCTCCGGCGCGTCGCTGTCGCTCCGCCTGCCGGCGACGGCGCCGAGCATCCACCTCTGGGACTCCTCGGCGCTGCTGCGCGACCTCAACGCCACGCGCGCGGCGCTGGCGGCGGCGCGCGCGGAGGTCGCGGCGCTCCGCGCGCAGTGCAACGCGTCGTCGCTCCTCCTCGAGTCCGTGCTCGCCGGGCTCGGCGCCGTCCACGGGGACAAGCCGGCGGCGGCGGATCAGGGCTTCAACGGGTGGCCCGAGGAGCCCACGGGGGAGTTCAGGCTCGCCATCGAGCCGCACAGCCTGCCGCTCGGGTTCTCCGCCAAGCTCGGCACCGACGAGCTGTACCCGGGCCTCGGCTTCGCCTGCCGCAACTTCCAGGAGGAGCTCGCGCGGTACATGGCGTACGACGCCGGCGGCGAGTGCCCCGACGACGACGCCCTCGCGCTGCAGCTCATGCTCAAGGGGTGCGAGCCGCTGCCTCGCCGGCGGTGCAGGCCGAGGTCCCCGGCGAGGTACGTCGAGCCGGGGCCCCTCCCGGGGAGCCTCTGGTCCATCCCGCCGGACACCACGGTGAACTGGGCACCCTACACGTGCAAGAACTACACCTGCCTCGTCAGCCGCGCCCGCGCCAGGGGCGGGTCGTACGAGTGCAAGGACTGCTTCGACCTCGCCGCGGGTGGCAAGGAGCGGCGGCGGTGGATGTCCGACAACGGCGGGCCGGGATTCAGCATCGACGGCGTGCTGGCGTCGCGTGCGCCCGGGACGGTGCGCGTCGGGCTCGACATCGGCGGCGGCACGGGCACGTTCGCGGCGCGGATGCGGGAGCACAACGTCACCGTGGTTACCACGACGCTGGACATGGACGCGCCGTTCAGCCTGTTCGTGGCGTCGCGGGGGCTCGTGCCGCTGCAGCTCACGCTGGCGCAGCGGCTGCCGTTCGCCGACGGCGTGATGGACATCGTGCACACGATGCAGCTCAGCAACTGGGTCCCCGGCGGCGTGCTCGAGTTCGCGCTGTTCGACGTCTACCGGGTGCTCCGCCCCGGCGGCGTCTTCTGGCTGGACCACTTCTTCTGCCTCGGGCCGCAGCTGAACGCCACCTACGTCCCCATCCTGGACCGCGTCGGATTCCGCCGCCTCCGGTGGAAGGCCAGCCGCAAGCTCGACCTCGGCGCCGAGAGGAACGAGTGGTACGTCTCGGCGTTGCTCGAGAAGCCCATGATATGATCGACGCCGGCGACGCCGACGTTGTTTGCTTTTCTTGCTTCCTTAGCTGTTTCTGCTTTGTGGCGCATAGCTGTGATTGACAGAAAATGTTCACATAATTCAGAAAAGAAATGCAGCCTTGTAGGGAAGGTGAGTGGTATACTGAGATTGAGGCGAAGGATTTGGATATTGTCTCCAGAAATATTTTACGACAAATAATTCGGTACATTTGTTACAGAACAAGAAATATCTCATTGCATTAGATGAAAGAGATAATTACATCCATACCCTCACTTTAAATCTTAATTGTTGTTTTACCCCTATATCTTAAGGTTTATAATTTTACCCTAACTTTTTAAAAGCGAACCAGCTGTTTGCATCTAGTTGTGACACCCGTTAGGTGGGTCCCATGTTTTTGGTTAAAGAAATATAAATAAAAATGAAAATTTTATTTACGAAATATTAATTTACCGTTCTACACATGAGTGAATGGATATTGGATAGGGATCTTTCACCTCCCCTCCCCACCGAGTCAACCATAGAGATGGCGGCGTGCGCGCGACGGCCGCGCCCAGGCTCGGTGAGCGACGACAGGCGGTGGTCACGGGGCCTTCCTGTGGTCGGCACTCCCAGGCGCGGCGAGCGGCGCCTCTTCCATCGTCGAGTGAAGCAACCGGCGCCGCTGCTCCCATCGTCGAGTGAAGCAGCCGTTGCCGCCGCTTCCGTCGTCGAGCAAAACCGTTGTTTTCTCATCAGATGTCGTCACCGCTGTTGCTTTGCTGGATCCAGCCGTCGGCACGGAGCAATTACTGCTGGATCTTGTCATCCTTCGATTTCTGCTTAGCATGCAGATCAGAGAAATAATGGAAGGTTTTTTCAGCTGTATTGGATTTGGGGATTTCTTAATTTCCTTGTATTCTCCTTCCTTCTCTTCTTGATGCAGATGCGTTGATTTGGGGATCTCTTTCCTCGTGTTCTCCTTTCCTTTTCTTTTCTTGATTCACGAATGATTTTTTAGTGGAAAGCTAGACAGTACAATTATTTTGGTTGGAGAGAAGATGTGGTTATGCTCAGATTTGTTTCTTGCCATGAACACATGCGTTAGTAGTAACCATTTGAAATATAATTGCAGTTTTTCTCTCTTAGGCCAGGTAAGCCAACCAAATAAGTTCGTTCTCAGGCATGATGCTAAGGGCATCAACCAAACAGGTCCGAAATCGTATCAGCGGAGCAGATTTTCATGGAACAGGTTAACAGGTAAATACAGGCAAAAATGTAACAACCACCAACACCAAGGATATTAACAAACACCATCAAACTAGACATCAAAACTAAGGGATCCAGCTGGTTCGTTTTCAAAAAGTGGAGGTAAAATTGCAAATTCTAAAAAGTAAGGGTAAAATAGTAGTTGAGGATGAAAGTGGGGACCTGGATGCAATTGTCTCTAGATGAGGTTGATTCTTATAAATTCAGTTTCATGAGCATTCCAGTTGACGAAGTTTGGTCTCTGAACCGTGAACCACCAGCTGACCTGATTACTGATACGATAGCTTGTGGTGAGAATGAGTTCTACCAATAGTCTAGCAAATGTGTACCGCACATTATGCGTGAGAGAAACCTTATTAGCGCTTTTCAAAAATCGAGCGAGAGAAAAAACCTTATTAGCACTTCTCAAAAATCGAGAGAACACGACCGATGAACAAAAATAGCTGATTGTCAGGCATTTCGTATGAAGAATCTTTCATGGAACGATAAGGATCATATCTCTATTAGATCCATCGCTTCAGATTCACCCCCCTTCCTCTCTCTCTCCTTCAAACCTTCCATGTTTCCCCTCTCTCTCTACACTCGCGCCTCCCCCGACCCTCCCTCCCCCTCTCATACCGGTCTCTCCCCTGCGCCGATTCCCCGCCACCATTGTGGTACCGGGAGGCAGTGGACAGCGGGGGTGCTTGCACCGCCTCCCACAGCTGCAACCGATGCCATCGCCCTCCTCACAACTGTTGGCATCGGTATACCCAATCTAAATAGACTGAATTCATGGATTATATAATTTAGGTAAGATGAATTTAAAATGCAGTCTCGAATAAATCTTTTCTAAATGTTGTGATCTTATTCCTCATCCTATCTGTTTTGTAGAGGACAAACAGATTGGATAAGCAGTCTATCCGGAATTAGTCAAACGAGTGCAGTAGTAAGGTTGGGCGCTTTTTATGACCATGTACCTAAAAATGGCGATCTGCAGCTTATCATTTTACCAAGTAATCTGTATTATGCTACAAGTCTTGTTTGTTGTTTGACTATTTGCTATGAGGCATTCCAGGAACTGTTTGATTAATGATCCCATCTTATACTAATTACCGTTGCTGTGTCAGTTAAGCAAAATTTCGCGCAGAGCAGAAGATGGGCAGCAGCAAATGTGTTGCTGGTGATGGCAGCAACCATGGCGGAGTGGTTGTCTCAGGGTTTGTCAAACGAGAGGAAAGGGAGCAGGAGCCGGAGAGGATGCAGCTGTCGTGTTCAGAAGGTACATGTGTGTGCTCGGCAGATCGAGGACAGTAGTGGAGTAGAAGGCCCCTGACAGAGATCTGTTCGGGGAGTTTAAAATTCTGAGAGGTAACCGATTAGTAGTTAATTTTTAAGAATCTGGAAAAACTGAGTTTCCCAGCTTCTAACTTTTAGTTCATTTTCTGAATTCTATAACTACGAGTTTTTTTTGGAAATATATTATTTTAATGAAAAATCGCAACAATATAGGTCGGTCAGGTGAAATCACAAGTTTAGCGCCCCTGTCGAACTGCCCCAATTCGACAGGGTAGTTGTCCAAGAAAAAAAATAAAAAAGTACTTGCTGCAGTGCCTAACAGGGATATATCGAACTGCTCCTGTTCGATAGGGCGCGTGCATGGAAACATGGGGAGTTCCAGACGGGAGATGCTACAGTGTCGCTACAGTGTTTTTCCTTTTTTAATTATTTTATCACCTATCGAACTGGGACAGTTCGACAGGTACCCTATCGAACCGCCCCAGTTCGACAGGTACCCTATCGAACCGCCCCAGTTCGACAGGTACCCTATCGAACTGCCCCAGTTCGACGGGGCGCTAAACTTGCGATTTCACCTAACCGACCTATATTTTTGCGATTTTCCATTAAAATAATATTATCAAAAGTTAAACTGTTCGAGGAGTTTCTGATTATGGGAGAAGCAATCTAGATCAAAAGTTGAACTGTTTGAGGAGCTTCTGATTATGGGAGAAGCAATCTAGATCAAAAGTTAAACTGTTTGAGGAGTTTCTAATTATGGGAGAAGCTGCAGCAGCTAAAAACTCTCCCACGCACTGCATGTGTTTGCTCTCCTTGGTGATGATGCACCATGTTGTCAAAATAATATCGTTATGGAACAAAGTACTTTGAATGAATAGTTTTTTTTTTTGTCTAACAAAAATGGTTTGGACTTCTGGTAAGATAGTTTTAGATTTAGATGTGATATATTTTGGGTGTTTATAAACTGTGATGTCAGGTTCTATGGTTTTGCTATGTTCTGATGGAAAACATGGGTATGGAATTTTGAAAAATGATTACGCATATAATCAGGATGAGAATATACAAGTGATTTAAATGAAAAATAAATTGTTCAAACTAGTCATTCATTTTAGACTTGTTTTAAATCCTTGATCTGACTCAAAATATTTGATAGTCCTCTAAATCTGGGAGCTTACAAGCTGCTTATGTCAGCCTGAAGAGGTAGTATTGTTTGAATTCAATACTTACCTTCGCATGGCACAAGTTACTACTAGCTGTAAGATTGCAGCACAACTATTCACAAGAAGCTTCTTAATGTCATTAAAAATCAAGTTCTTGGTGCCCACTAGTACTATGGCTCATAAGCTTCTTACTCAACAGAATAAACGCGTACGCCCTTTACAGAAAGCAGGAGAGAAAAGACAGAAATTGTTCAACTCCACACACCGGATTATATAGGCCCAAGACTGCCTCATGTTTAAATTCAGTATTATCAGGATGCCATGGTTAACAATGAAAAGAAAAGAAGCTTTGACAGGGTAGTTCATCACAATTTTCACATGTTAATCTCTCTTTCCAGCAAAATGATAGTTATCCATTACTAAGCGTGCATTGTAACATCACAAGATCGTAAAAAAGCTAACCCGACATTAAAGACAAAATAAGTTGACAACACGGATATAACCTAGGCATCAGCTTATGTTTATGGTACAAGCACAGTTGCACCATAGTAGGAAGTAAGAAACACCAAATTGTATTTGTTCGCATTCAAGACAGGGTACCTTTTCTTTAACTAGGAGAGACCAACATGCAGAATAAAATATCAATATGCAGGATTAAATGTCTGTGAAGACCAACGGGAACTGAAGCAAGATGAAATAAGAGCCAACACGTAAACTAGCACATGACTGTAAAGACATTTTGGCATTCAAGCCATGATCTTGGCAGACCTCATGTAAAGACTGTCGACGACCTTCCCAACATTCGAAATAGTTTCAAGTGTAGCAGGGAAGATTGCCTCAGTCTTGGGATCCTCAAAGATAATGAGGCAGCCAGCACCTTGATCAAGAGTTCCTGCAAACTTCTTGTCAAGGATCATCTGCGACAGCTTCTTCTCAACATGATCAACTGGCAACTCAATCATCTCCGCGATATGTGCAATCTCCACCCTTGAGTACGGCTCAATCAGCCTGCACAGGTTCTGCTCCAGGAGGGTATCATACAGAGATGAAAGATGCCTGTGCACAATAGGGTCCTCCTCCAGCTGAGACTTGTAATCACGAAGGGCAGTTTCAAAGTACTTCAGAGATCTTTTTGAGTAGGCATCAGCTACAGCTTTCATAGCATCAACATCAGGACCCAGATACTTCAAACCAGCCTTAGATGAGATTATTCCTGCGACATCATCAGCTTGGTTAACCATTATCTTGCACAGGAGCATGTATTTCAAGCTGAAGATGGCCTTTGGGTCCTCCAGGGCACTGAATGCTTCAAATGCTTCGAAAAAGTAGCTGTAAGCAGTCTTGTAGTCCTTTTCTTCAGCATGAAGGATTCCACTCTGCAGATCAATAGTACCCTGTTGTGCTGGTGGAACATAAATGGCATTCGCTGCTGTTCTAGCAGCAGTCAATGAAGCTTTGGCCTTTGGCAGGTTTCTCAGAGAAAAGTGGAGTTTACTCTCCAGAAGGTCAATGTCAACAAGAAGCAACTTGTCATCAAGCCTCCTGACTTCCTTGATAAGACCAGTAAGGAGAGTAAGAGCTTCAGTGTACTCCTGATTCTCTAACAGAAGGGCTGCTAGCCTTGCCTCCACACGCTGCCTGAGGAATGTCCGCTTCTCAGCACGGGTCCATTCAACCATCTCCTTGCAGAGTGAGATCTGAAGTTCAGATGTTCCTGGTATCTTGGCAACAGCATCGATGATTCCACGGACAATTTTTGCAGTCTTTGCCTTGGGAATCAACGAGAAAAAAGGCCTGAGCTGGGTTAGAAGGTTTCGCAGCTCCTCAGCCCGGTTCTCTTTAGTAAGGTAGTTGGTAAGATTTGTAATTGCAAGTTCCTTGGTTCTCAGAGCCTCAGCAGAAGATGACGGGTCTTGTAGAACACGGTAAAGGATTGAAATGGACTCCGAAGCGTCTTTAGCTTCCTGAGCCTTCGCTATTGACTCAGTGGCTGCAGGAAGGTAAGATGATTCCATAGAAGACATGATCGCTCTGTCAGTAAAATGAAAACAAGTTACAATGAGAGTTACAAAACAAATCAGAAATAGCCGGAACAAAAGTGAAAACAATCCAAAGTAACACATTATTATCAGGAAAACTATTTTTCAGTTTGGTGGTTTTCATTACATCTGTCACATCGCACAACTGAAAATTTACCAATACTCAGAGAACAATAACAACAGATTATATAACCAAACAACTTCCTCTGAACAATGTCTATCCTCTACAGCTACATGTTAAGACTGGGACTTCTATAACTCTCTTTGCTTAAGTGTTGCAAAATTTATCCAAAATTTTCTGCTCACGGGCATGCCAAGACTTGTTCCCAATTTTGGAGCAAGGCAAACCCAAGGAAATTCTTGGTTATCAAGATATTATTTCCCCGAAACAAACGAACTATCCAAATAGACACAAGAACTCATCAGGGGTATTTTCTCAGATAATGGTTAAACCAGCTGCTGCATCTAAGATGCACCAAAGCCACAATCCTCAAGAGTATCAATTCACACAAAAAAAGAAAAAAAAACATCCAATCACCCTTGTTCATCTAGATGCATCGCAAACTAAAAGACTGCCCTAACTAACTCCCGGGTTTGAATATGAACCCTAGGTCGCAACAAAAATCTCTAGAAACTCAACTCAACCCCAAAATTGCGTTCAAAAAGGCGCTAGATTAGGGCAAAGAGTTAAAAGGGCTTCCAGATCTAGAGGATGTGCCGGCGGGTGCTCACCGCGGCGGCGGAAGCAGCTGCTGCTGCTACTCTCGCGGCGCGACGGAGATCGAGTAGATCGGCGCAGGCGGCGGGCGGCTGTATATATACGGAGACGAGATCGAGTTAGCGCAGGCGGCGAGGAGGGAGTCGGAAACCAACTCGGTGGTGTTGGGGGGGCTCTCAAGATTTCTTTCTTGGAGGAGAAGAAGAAGAGGAGATCCGGATGTAGAGGAGGGGAAGGGTCGTGGGCTTACTTACCAACTTGCGGCGGACGCCGACGCCGGCGGGGAGAGTTGCGACGGCGGCGGCGGCGGTGGAGAGAGAGCTCGACGAGGGGATCGCTTTTTCGGCGGCGTGGTGGACGAGATAGTTGGGGGAGGGGTTGGGGACGAGGCGAGGTCGGAGGTAGCGGGGGCAAGTCGGACCCAACGCCCGCTCCGGGATGGATAAGTAAGCCCAACCCAGATTAATTGGGCTCTCCTTGATGACAAAATAAAATTTAGACCCCGTTTGGTTTTCGAAAAGGAAAAGAAAACTTGTTTTTTAATATTTTTTAAAGATTCTAACTCTATAGTCAGAGTCTAATCCAAACCCACCACCATAATCAAACGGTGCAAATATTTTTTCTATGATTAATATGAAAATTTCTATCTTTAAAGCAAACACGTTTTAAATCTAAATGATATAATGGATAAAGTTTTAAAGAGATCCTTTGAATAAAGAATGGAACCCTATTCTTCTTTTATAAGTCGTATGAATTGTCAAGATTACTTTGAAATGCTAGCGCTCATCGTCATCCTTCTCCTAAGAGACTTGTTTATGAGGTCTCTTACCAAAACCTCCCTCTGACAGCTGGCGTGAACTCCCTCTAAACGCCTTATTCTCTTGTAGCAGCACCCTAACTTTTGCAAGTTGGTCATGTTGGTGGGTCTTAGGGGGGAGCAGCTGATCCATTCTTCTCTCTCACCCTCTCCCCCTTAATCCCAAAGACGTGGCTAGAGTGAAATTCGGTGTTCAGCTGTTAAGGCTTGGTTTTGGACAATCTCGGGTGTAGCTTCCATGTTGGTCTAGTGGCGGCCGGTCCGGTGCTAGCCTTATCCTTATCTGTGCAGGTGTTGTTGGCGCGTGGTGGTGGTTTTCTTTTGTTTCTGGCTACAGCTTTCCAGGTACTAGCTTTGTATTTTTTTTCTTACTCTATTCAATGAATTATCGCGTTTGTCTAGTGTTGATCATCCAAAAAAAAGAAAAAAAGAATCATGTGACTTGATATCTCAAGTCCTATAAATAGAACGATATAGGGAAACCACAAGAATGATCGTTTGGATGTAATACAGAGAAAACATAGAAATCTACATAAGAGAGAAATAAACACAAAGGAATTTTTCCAAGAGGTCAAACCTCATTTGAAAATTCTCCAAACTTCCTATGATTTGAGGCAATCCTAAGGAATTTTAAAGGGATTTAGGAGAGTCATTCCTTCATTCCAAAGGATGACATAGAAATTCTTTTAATAGGAATCTAATCCTTCAAAATTCCCTTGTTCCTCCAAAATTCTTTTGTTTCAACCATATAGAGATTTTGAAGGAAAATTTTCACAAAATTCCAAAATTCTTTTTTTCCTGTCATTTGCCTTTGATGTGTTTTTTTGTCATAGGATTGGAGAAACTGGCCACTTGATTGAAGTGTTTTGTATATTCCTATATTTTGAGTTTCATGCATTATGAAAAGGGCCTAGTAGGGATTTGACGACGAGGACACGGCTAGGGCGATATACGGTGAGCTTAGGGCGAAGACGGTGGCGGCGTGTGATTTGTGGATTCGATGGCTCCCAAGATGTGAAGTTGACTACAACAATGAGGAGGGGTAGATGACACTACTAGGAAAATCATTTTTCCAGGCGACCAAAAATAGTTTTCCCAGGCGGGGGAAAGGGTCGCCTATAAACGAAGGCCTGCGAAAATAGATGATTTTTGTAGGCGGCCCAGCGGCCCACCTGCGAAATTTTCGCAGGTGGCATCTCCATCTTCGCAGGCGGTAGATTCATCCGCCTGCGAAAAATAATTTCAGCAAAAAAAAATCGCCGCCACCACCCCTACCCATCACCGCCGCAGCCGCCACCGGCGGTGGACGGATCTGGGAGGAAGGGAGGGAGAGGTATGGAGCGCCGCCGCCACCTCCCATCCTCGTTGCCAAGCCACTGTTGGCCCTCCTCGTTGTCGCCATCACCGGGTTGGTAGAGGGAGGAGCCAAACCACCGCCTCACCTCCTCGTCGCGGCCGAGGCCTCCCCACCTCGTCGCTGAGTCGCCGCCTTCACCGGGAGAGGGAGGAGCCGAGCCACCGCATCTCCTCCCCTCCTCTCACCTCCTCATCGCCGCCACCTTCCGTCCCCTCCCCGAGATCTGCCGCCGGCGGATCCGTGTGCCCGTGGCCCGCCGGTGGTGGATCCGCGTGCCCGGGGCAAGTCGATGGCGGATCCAGGAGGCGGCGTCGTCGTCGTCGCGACCTCCTCGTCGTTGAGCCACCGCCGTCGCTGGGAGAGGGAGGAGCCGAGCCACTGCATCCCCTCCCCTCCCCTCCCCGAGACCGGCCGGCGGTGGATCCACGCGCCCACGCCCCGGCTGACGTTCGATCCGTGTACCCGGGGCCAGCCGGCGGTGGATCCAGGAGGCGTCCTCGTCATCATCGTGACCTCGTCGCTGAGCTGCCATCGTTGTCGGGAGAGAGAGGAACTGAGCCGTCGCCTCCCCTCCCCTCCTCGTCGCTGAGCCACCGCCGTCGCCGGGAGAGGGAGGCTGGTCGACCGGGAAGGAAATGAGAGAGAGAGAGAAATGAGGGGAGGGAAATGAGTGGAGGAGAGGGTAAGGATGGTGGAGGAGAAGATAAGGATGAGAATTAGATATTTTTTCTGCAGGCATGATTTTTATAGGCAGACCACATAAGGTTTCCACATGCGAAAATTATATTTTTCCAGACGGATGTATTAATAGGTCCACCTGTGAAAATAAGGTATTTTCGCAGGCGTACATCTTAAGTGGTCCACCTGGAAAAATTGATCTTCGCAGGCAGGTGGCGAGCTCCACCCCAGTTTACATTTTCGTAGGCGGCCATTTAGCTCCGAGGACCATAGCCGTCTGGAAAAATAAAAACCCCACGTCTGCGAAAATACTTTTTCTAGTAGTGTGATGATTGGAGATGAGAAAGTCAATACTGAAAAATAAACTATGACAAAAATATTAATATATTTAAGTTTTAAAATTTAAATTTTGGTTCCGGCCAGCAATGCAAAAGTGCAAAGGTTAAGGCAGGGCAAGTCTGTCTGCGACTCCGCGTCAATGGGAATCAATAGAAAAGCAAAGTGGCCTTCATGCTTGCATATGCTAGTTTAGTAACGAATTAAAGAAGTATCGATACAGCTATACCCCCAAAACTTTTGGTATAGTAGTGGCTGAAACACTATACTATAGTCTTAATTAACACATATAATCGCCATCAAGAGAGAACATGCTAAATGTGTTCCTTAACCACGAAGAAGTCCATGTCCACTGCACATATAAGAGCTAGCTAGCTTTATCTAGAAGGACACTGACGAATAGCTGGCTCAATTAGCTCGCCAGAGAGGAGCCTGCCACTGCCGGACGGCGGGTATGGCGGCGCCGGAGGCGACGACGATCGAGGACACGCCGACGTGGATCGTCGCGGCAGTGTGCTCCGCCATCGTGCTCATCTCCTTCGCCTTCGAGCGCTCGCTGCACTACCTCGGCAAGGTGACCGGCCAAATCAAGAACCAATTAACGAAGCTAATTGACTGCACATTTGCACTGCTTATTTCAGCTTCAGTTCATTACAATTATTGTGCAAAGCTTGCAGGCGCTGGAGCGACGGAGGGAGACGCTGTACGAGGCGTTGCTCAAGCTCAAAGAAGGTTGGCCTCAATTGGTTGGCTAATCGCTGACACTAATGCCAGTAAAAAAATTAACTGAACTCTTTACTTCGATTCAGTTTTTCTCTGATCTCCTCTCTTCCGAATGTCTCCTCTTTCTCTGTGATCTGTAGAGCTGATGCTGCTGGGGTTCATCTCGCTGCTGCTCGTCGTGTTCCAAGACCTGATACAGAGGATATGCATCGCCGAGAGCCTCATGGGCCACTGGCTGCCTTGCCGGAGCGACCGGGAGGCGTCGTCGCAATCGCATCACGGCGTCGCCGCGTCGGCTGCCATCGTCTCCGGTGCCGGCGCGAGGAGGCTGCTCGGAGAAGGGGCAGCCGGATCGGGGCACTGCTCGAGCAAGGTATTTTCCTTTTTTGACGTAAGTTCGAGAGCTCGGTATAGTTCAGCTTTCGCACTTTTGCTTGCGTTGGAAACGTTTCAGACTTTCAGCTTCATGACTTGGTACAGTGGTTGGCTTGTTGCTTACAAGGCTTATAAATTGCATGGTACAAGTATATTTAATTAAGGGCCTTATTCAGATGGAAGGAGTTTCATAGGAGTTTTGAAGGAAGTGAACTGTTTTATATTTTATATGAAAATTTTGTAAAATTTCTATGTTCCGAGAGGACCGTAAGAAAAAGACTTCAAGCTGACCGAGGTCAACAGTCAACTGATGCTCCATTTGTGCACCTCATACAATGCATCACCACAAGTTAACATTAGAAAACGTGGTGATGTCCGGTACCTTTTCAGGCTTATTTGAATCACGGAAATAAAAAATAGAGGAATAGGAAAACACAGAATTCTAACATGATTGCAAATGTGATACAAAGTACTAAAAACAAAAAAAAATAACCGTTTGATTCGACCGTAAAAAAATAGGAATCGGATAAGAGATAGAGTTTCATTGGAAACTTTTTAAGAGTTTAGAGCTCCTGCTAAGTTTCCTCCAAAATATTTATAGGAATTTAGAGTCAATCCTTTGTTTCAAGGGCTTTCATAAAATTCTCTCCTATAAGATTGAAATCCTCCAAAATTCTTATAATTTTCCTACAAATCAAAGGAGCCCTCTGATGTAAAACCACTTGTATCAATACTTCTTTAAAAGTCTCTAGTGGTGGTGATAGTAAATCCGCCACCTCAATATTGTTTTGTTTTAGTTTTTACTAATTGCCCCTAATATTTTTCTAATATTATGAAACAATCGAACATTTGATTCAAACCAGTAATTAGCAAACAAGTGATACTAAGATATTTGAAAAAATATTATATTTTGCTATGACATATAAAAAATTAGCAAAGCTTGGGCATTTTGCTAATTTTTAAAAAACAGATGCAAATATGTAATGCAGTACCTAGATGGTTTATGTTTGTCATTTCGAAACAAATTCATAAATTAAGATTTGAAATAACATATCTTCTCATCATCTTGTATCAGGGAAAAGTCCCATTGCTCTCGCTCCATGCCATAGAACAGATACACATATTCATCTTTGTTCTAGCGATCACCCATGTCGTCCTCAGCGCCGTCACCGTTCTTCTGGGACTTCTACAGGTTAGGCGCATAATATATGATATTATCATAATGATAATCCTGTCAGCATATGCTGATCCATTTCTAAGTTTACATGTCCACAGATGCGAAGATGGAGGCATTGGGAGAACGCCATCAAGGCAGATGGAGACTGTGGTAGGACAATCTACCCTGAATACAAACTAGGCACACTTGGAACATGAGAAATTTTAGAATCCCCTATGAAGCACGAAATTGTTGTGTTTCAATTTGAAATCCCATTTTGAGATAAATGTTTGTATGTAGCTAAGCTAGTCATTTTGCCATGATCAGCTGCAGCTCCCAAGATGATCAACAGAGTGCAGCAATTTAAGTTTATCCAGGATCGGTACAAGGGGTTCGATAAAGTCACCATGGTCATAATTTGGGTGGTATGCATTATGCAATCAGCAGTAGGTTTAAGCTTTGTATGTTGGGCATCACCTGATGTATATATCTCTGAAGTCTGAACTTCAGTAATGGTTGCTTTTTTCAGCGTTCTTTCTTCAAGCAGTTCTATGGATCGGTAACCAAGGATGACTACACTGCAATGAGGCTTGGTTTCGTCATGGTACACATATACAATGCTTGGCATTCATATGTTGGCATATGCTCTTCTCTCTGTATTCTGGTCCAAGCAATGCATTTGTATTTGTTTCGTATGTTCTTTGATCATAGGAACACTTTAGGGGGCACCCAAAATTCAACTTTTACGACTACATGATAAAAGCTCTTGAGAAGGATTACAAGAGAGTAGTTGGCATAAAGTAAGTTTATATACAATTGAAAATTTGAAAACACTTTTCCATATTTTTTTGTCTATGGTTTATACACTGTTACTGAAGCAATAGCAGCACAATCAGCACCACTTGCTAATGCTATATTAGCACAGACAGCCATTACAAATTGTCTCTAACATGTTTTTTGTTCCAAAATACAGGTGGTATCTTTGGATATTTGTAATGATCTTCCTCCTACTAAATGTCACTAGTATGTGTTGTGATTTTGCTCATCAATTCAGTATATATAAAATCTGTGTCTGGAACACTATTCAGAAATGAAACTGACCATGGTGCCTATCTATAATTTCCTCGGTGAGAAGGGTGGCACTCCTACTTTTGGATCTCATTAATCCCATTGGTTGTAAGTTCACTACTCTACTTTTTTCATACTAAATCATAGGATTGTTTCACATTATGTTGCAAGCATTTATGTACTTCCTGACTTTAAGCACCTTGCTGGAGCTCAAGTGTTCACTGTTCAGAATCTGAATCTGATTGCAGCTGCTGCTTCTGATCGGGACGAAGCTGGAGCACATCATCACTCAGCTAGCCTACGAAGTGGCCACGAAGCACACCGCCGTGGAGGGGGACATAGCCGTGAGCCCGTCAGACAAGCTCTTCTGGTTCCACAGCCCCCGGCTCGTGCTCGTCCTCCTCCACTTCATCCTGTTCCAGAACGCGTTCGAGTTTGCGTATTTCATCTGGACAATGGTAAGGGTGTAGTAGTAAAAAACAGCACAGTACAGACGATCATGATCGAGGTTATCTGACATTTACAGTTTCAGAGATCGTATCTGACATCCCTGTCATGTGCAGGCGACGTTCGGCTTCAACTCCTGCATCATGGACAGGCTGCCGTACAGGGTGTCAAGAATTGTCATATGGTAGCAAGGCCATTGATTTGGTTTCTCCTGTTTCAGATTAACCATCTCAGGTTCAGAGATTCAGTTACCATCTGTTAGTTACATGACATCTCATGCTTGCTTCTTTGTCCTATCATGCAGCGTCGTCGTCCAGGTCCTCTGTAGCTACAGCACGCTCCCTCTCTACGCCATCGTCTCCCATGTCAGTATACATAATCTAGACAATTAACTTCTTATTAATACATAATCTAACTGGCTGGTTGCTTCTTTGTTGTTTTCTCCTTGTTCCCCGATAATGGTCATCTGGCTGGATGTGTTGTGTACCTAAACTATGCTTTCGTCTAATACAAATGACGTGCAATCCTTCTACACGTTCGTGAAAAAAAATACATAATCTAGACAATTAACTTTTTAGTAATCTCTACTATATAAAAGAGAGTATGTATCCATCGTTTATCAATTAGGGTATATACAATAATAATTAGAAATGATTGTTGACATGTAAGAGAGAGAAGCTAGGAAGGCAAACATCTTTGCTATGGTTAACAACTGTTTAGCAACGACTCTTAACCTTTATAAAATGGAAACTTTATTTTATGAGGGTGTGAACAAATAAAGAATAATAAAAATATTTTTTCGGATTAATGGTTTAGAGACTTTAGGTCTCTGCCGTGCTAAGGAAAGTCTCTAAATAAACATGCATTATCTAAGAGTTTCTAACTCTCTATGGGCTCTATCTTTACTCATGTCCTTAGTATAAGTGCAATTTTCCTATGTCAGTATACAAAATCTAGACAGTTAATTTCTTATTAATCTCTACTTACTTTTAAAAGGAAGAGCCCATTTCTGACATCCGTCAATTAGGATATATAAGTGCAATTTTAAGCCCACATTTTCAGCTAGTTATGTGAAGTGTTTCAGTCAGTGCATATATAAAACTGACGTTTCTTTTTTGTTGATGTGCAGATGGGGAGTTCGTTCAAGAGCGCCGTCTTCTCGGACGACGTCGCGGACAACCTGAGAGACTGGGCCGCCGGATCTCGGTGGCGCACGCGAAGAGCCGCCGCCGCAGCGGCAGGTGACGGCGTTGGCTGCCTGGGTGCGGCAGCGACGGCAGGATCATCAAGGCGGGAAGGGATCCAGATGCAGGACGTGTGAGAAGGGCCAACAGCAAAGTGATTCATGATGCTTCAGAATTTTTTCCCCCAATTTTATGATACAAATTAAAAGGAGTTCATGGGCTACTGTCAGCATGGTTCATGGGGCTTCGTTTCAGATCAAACTAGCTGGCGGCCCCCGCAATTACGTGGCTAGTATCCATATAAAATTATTTACATATGAGTTTACATAAAATTTGTTAAATTGCTATCTCGTTATATTAGCACTTTAAAAGACCGAACCTTGTCATCTCCGTATTTCTAATTTTATAGTTTTTAAAAATCATACCTATCACTGCCTCTTACTCATTTATTACCCATTTATTTGCTTGTTCGATCTACTATGGCTTCTATTCGTCCTCCTTGGAAATTTAAAATTGGACCTTATAAATTTTAGAGTTAATTATCTCGTTAGCTTTCAATTTTATAATTTTTAGAAGTTCCATCAAATGATGTCACTCTAATCCTCTACTTTCCATCCATCTCCTTCTCTCTTTATTGTCATTGGGATTTTAAAAATCGAACATAATTATCGTCGGTGTTCATTTTTAACTTTCTAGCAGTTTCGTCAAACTGTCAGCGACTTCACCATTATACTCCTCTCCTACCCACCCGATGGCTTCCCTTTTAATTATCATTGAGATTTTAAAATTCAAATATGATTATTATTGTGCTTTATTTTTTACTTTTTATAAGTCCTGCTAACCACCGTGATTGTGCTGCTTAACGGATTGCCCGCCATCTCTCCTCTTAATTGTCATTAGGATTCTATTTGGGATTTTGTTTATAGTTTTTACACTCGATGTTTTCCCTCTTTATTATCATTGTGATTTTAAAAGTCAAACATGATTATCATTGAAGTTTATTTTTTTTACTTGCTAGAAGTCCCGCCAACCACCGTGATCTTGTTGCTTAACGACCTATCCATCGTCCCTCCTCTTAATCGTTATTGGGATTCTATTTGAGATTTTGTTTATAGTTTTTAGATGTCCCATCAACCACTATCACCCTACTTCTTTATAGCCATGTTGCTTCTTCTCTTTATTGTCATTTATCATCGTTGTGTTTCTAGATGGATTGTGTTTTTGAAAATTCCATATTTATTATTCTGATATTATGTTATTTATAAATTTTACTACTTAAACTCTTATAATTATTTTTATATTTTCTAAATTTAATTTATTTTTTATTCCAAATTTTAATTAAATTCGTGTTGTGTTCTATATGGTTGTTCTTTCGATATTGCTTATTTTATTATGAGTTTTAGTTATTTTTAAATTTTATTCCTATATGAACTCTTATTTTTATTTTTATAATTTAAAGTTTTATTTTTTTTATTCCAAATTTTAATTAATCTTATATTCGGCTCTATGTGGATTCTTCTTCCAATATTGCTTATTTTTAATCCTAACTTTCAGTTATTTTTAAATTATATTCCTACATAAACTCTCTTTTTTTCCTTTTATAATTTCAGAATTTATTTTACTTTTTATTCCAAATTTTAATTTATCTCGCATTCACTTCTATATGGACTCTTCTTCCAATATTGCTTATTTTTAATTCCGGATTTCAGTTATTTCTAAATTGTATTCATATTTGAACTCTCTCTTTTTCTTGTATAGTTTCAGAATTTATTTTATTTTTTATTACGAATTTTAATTAATCTCGTATTCGGTTCTATATGGACTTTTCTTCCAATATTGCTTATTTTTAATTCCGAATTTCAGTTATTTCTAAATTGTATTTTTAGTTGGACTTTCTTATTCTTTTCTCTGATTAATGTGAGAATATCTAGTCTCCACAGCGAACATGGTGTCTCGTTTCAAGACTGTTTTAATAATATAACTAGCTGGGTGGCCCGCAAAATTGCGCGGCTAGCACCCATACAAAATTATTTATTTTTTTATATATGATTTTACTTAAAATTTATTAAATATCTATCTTGTTGTCTTAGGATTTTGAAAGATCGAACTTTATCATCCACGTGTTTATAATTTTATAGTTTTTAAAAGTCGTTTCGATCGCTACACCTTACTCATTTGTCACGCCTTTATTTGCTTATCGATCTATCACTATTTTTTCTATTTATCTTCCATGAAACCTTTAAAATTAGACTTTCTTTGCTTATCGATCTATCACTATTTATGTTTGTCGATCTATCACTATTTCTATTTTTATTTTTATATTTTTTTTGAAGTTCTCTGTTGCCTCTTCTCTTTATTATCATTGAGATTTTAAAAATCAAATATAATTATCGTTTGGGTCCATTTTTTACTTTTTAGATGTCCCGCTAAATCGTTAGCGGCTTTGCCACTATACTCCTCTATGCGCGACCCTCCTGCTACCTCCTCTCTTTATTTTCATTGAGATTTTAAAAATTGAACATGATTATCATTGGGGTTTATTTTTTTACTTTCTAGGATCTCGCAATTGTCGCGTCTGTGCTGCTTAATGCCTTATATGTTATCCCTCCTCTTAATCGTTATTGGGATTCTATTTGGGGTTTTGTTTATATGTTTATAATTTTTATATGTCTCATCAACTACCACCACTTTACTCCTTTACAGGCCTATTATTTTCCCTTCTTTATTGTCATTTGATATCGTTGTGTTCTAAATGAACTATTCTTTTCGGAAAATCCATATTTTTCATTTTCATTTTTTTTTGTAAATTTTATTCATCCTTGAACTCTTACAATTATTTTTATATTTTCGAAAATTATTTTATTTGTTATTCTGAATTTTAAATTATCTCGTCATATGTTCTAGGTGGTCTATTCTTTCAATAGTCTTTATTTTTATTACGAATTTTAGATATTTATAAATTGTATTTCTAGTTGAACTCTTATTTTTGTTTTTCTAATTTCTGAATTTATTTTATTTTTTTATTTTGAATTCTAATTAATATCGTGTTGTGTTGTAGATGGATTAATTGTTGTTTCAATATTTCTTTTTTATTCTGAATTTTAGTTATTTCAAATTGTATTCCTACTTGAACTCTTCTTTTTCTTTCCTAATTTCACAAATTTATTTATTTTTTATTCTGAATTTTAATTAATCACGTATTGTGTTCTTATATGGACTCTGTTGGGGGGTTGGCTTAACTGCAGGACCGCCAGCGGTTCATCGCTCTAAGTACCGGGTCCTCCGGGTCATGCTTATGCTCCAGAGAGATGGAGGTAGCTCCGGAGCGTCGAAAGGGAGAGCCCCTAGGGTCTCACGGGTCTTTCCTCCAGGGAGGCTCCGAGAACTGGCTCCGAATCTATCCCCGGAGGAGGCTCCAGGGTCGGACTCCGTCCGAAGGACGGAGGTATTTTTGACCGAAGTGTCGAGACTGGGCCCCCGCTTCGGAGCCGGAGGCGAAGTAGCAGGAGCAGAACTCGGCCATAATGGCACAGTAATGGCGCCACCTACCTTTCACATCAGGGTGCAGCCCACGAGGCGGAGGCCGCGGCAGGCTTTAGGCAGATGCGGCCTCAAGCAACGCATCCCGGGAAACCCGGATGCTTTTGGAATGTCTCATTGATGGGCGCAGCCCTTTCCAGCTCACTGGGGAATGACTGTTGTGTCCATCGATATGGGCCGCATGTCAACCCAAGAAGAGAGGAGTAGTCGATAGGGTTAACCTTGTAACTTCCCATGCTCCCGAGGGGTTATAAAAGTTGTAATACAATCTCCTAATAGAGGGGGATTCTTGGGGGGGGCAACAGTTTGATACTAGTTGGTTTGTTCCAACAGACTGCTCTTTCAATATTGCCTATTTTTAATTCCGAATTCCAGTTGTTTTTTAGATTTTATTTCTCCTTGGACTCTTCTTTTCTTTTTCATCGATTAATGTGAGAATTTATAGCCTCCACAGCGAACATGGTGCCTTCTTTTCGAGCTTTCTTAATAATATAACTAGCTAGTATCCATACAAAATTATCTTCTTTTATATATGAGTTTACTTAAAATTTGTTAAATAGCTATACCGTTATTTTAAGACTTTAAAAGACAGAACCTTATCGTCTCTATGTTTCTAATTTTATAGTTTTTAAAAGTCACATCAGTCGTTACCTCTTCTTTATCACCCCTTTATTTGCTTATTCGATCTACTACAACTTCTATTCATCCACCTTGGAACTTTAAAATTGGATCTTATAAATTTTAGAGTTAATTATCTTGTTGGTTTCATTTTTATAATTTTTAGAAGTTCCGTCAAACGCCGCTATTCTACTCCTCTACGGCCCATCCGCTGCCTCATCTCTTTATTGTTATTGAGATTTTTAAAAATCGAACATAATTATCATCAGTGTTCATTTTGAACTTTCTAGAAGTCCCACCAAACCATCAACAACATTGCCATTATACTCCTCTACGGTCCGCCCAATGCCTTTCCTTTTAATTATCATTGAGATTTTAAAAATCGAACGTGATTATCATTATGGTTTATCTTTTACTTTCTAGAAGTCCTACCAACAACCGTGATTGTGCTGCTTAACGGGTTGCCCGCCATTTTTCCTCTTAATCGTTCGTTGAGATTCTATTTAGGGTTTTGTTTACAGTTTTTACACCCGCTATCTTCCTCTTTATTATCATTGAGATTTTACAAATCAAACATGATTATTATTGGGGTTTATTTTTTACTTTCTAGAAATCCCACCAACCACAGTGATCGTGTTGTTTCAACGACCTGTCCATCATCCCTCCTCTTAATCGTCATTAGGATCAACCACTATCACCCTACTTCTTTATGATCACGTTGTTTATCCCCTCTTTATTGTCATTTTGTTATCGTTGTATTTCTAGATGGATTGTGTTTTTTGAAAATTCCATATTTTTTATTCCGATACTATATTATTTATAAATTTTATTCCTACTTCAGCACTTATAATTATTTTTATATTTTCAAAATTTAATTTATTTTTTATTCCAAATTTTCATTAAACTCGTACTGTAGATGATCTCTTCTTTCGATATTGCTTATTTTTTATTCTGAATTTTAGTTATTTTTAAATTGTATTCCTACATGAACTCTTATTTTTATTTTTCTAATTTTAGAATGTATTTTTTATTCTGAATTTTAATTAATCTTGTATTCGGTTCTATATGGATTTTCTTCCAATATTGCTTATTTTTAAGTTCCGAATTTCAGTTATTTTTAAATTATATCCCTATATGAACCCTCTTATTTCCTTTTCCTAATTTTAGAATTTATTTTATTTTTATTCCGAATTTTAATTAATCTCGTATTAAGTTCTTATATGGACTATTTTTCTAATATTGCTTATTTTTAATTCCGAATTTCAGTATATTTCAAAATTGTATTCCTACTTGAACTCTTCCATTCCTTTTCCTAGTTTCAGAATTAATTTTATTTTAATTCTGAATTTCAGTTATTTTTTAGATTGTATTTCTACTTGGACTCTCATTTTTCTTTTTCTCCGATTAATGTGGGAATTTTTAGCCTCCACAGCGAACGTGATGACTCCTTTCAAGGCTGTTTTAATAATATAATAGATAGATAGATAGATAGATTAGGCTTGCCTTCTTTGATGGGCCGAAATTACGATCTTCAGAGACCAAAATTTGTGCCTTGACACGCACGCACTCGTGGGCTGAAATTAGAAGCGCATATATAGGACTACGTGTGTGCAATTGTGCATAATGGCGAAAGTAGGGAATAAGTTCACTTCAAGTCACTCATTTGACGTCACGTTTGAATCGTGTCCGTGAACCGTAATACTAGATATAACGCCTCTCAAATTACAATGCAACACTGAACTACCTAAGACATATACTAGGACTGGTGCTTGGTTTTGACCGACACGACGAGTTGGCTACTATCAACACAACTGAGTCAGCGTGAATCCTTCATGAGCCTCATATGTAAACGGTCCAGTCCTCTTCCTCCTATTTCCCCCTCCCGCTCTCTTTCCTACCTCTCTCCATGCCATAGGGTGACGGGGAGCTGGGCGGCGACCACGTCACTAAGGCCCGAGCCATCCGCTTCTCCCAGTCCCACACCCAGGTGATGTCGCACCTGAAGGACGGGAACCATGCACTTCAGGGCTGAATTTACTCACACTAATGGGCCAAAGTTACCCATGGGAAATTTAACTATTTATCACTTTTAAGATGTGGTGTTTAACTATTTACCATTTGTGGTCTATTACATGTGGACCAGTAACACATCCTTAATTACCACTTCCGCAATATCTCTCGCATGGCGGCCGAAATTCCGCAAGCTTAGGAGCCGAATGCACTGGCAATTACGGGCCGAAACTACGCGTACTTCTGGGCCAAATCAAGGGCTTTCTTAACCATGCAGATGAGTCAACTCGAAGAAGAAGAATCAAGCCGACTCAACTTATTCACATGATCCAAGTGATATATTCAGGCTTCAATCAGAAACATCCCAAATTTTATAACTGAGATCCCCGTCTGCGAAGATGAAAATTAGGCGCTATTTTGTCTTAGTTTTGTTTACCATATACTATAATCAACTGAACAAAGACAATGATTCGATGAGATTGATCAAGAAGATGCGCACTAATTAATTAGTTAGAGAGGGGCCTTCTCTACACCTCCAAATCCAAAGGGAAAGAAAAAACAAGAGAAAACGATGCGGTTGTTATCTACAAGTAGGGCGCCTGTCCCGTCGTCGACGAATTGCGGCAGCCGGCGGCGGCGGCGGACGACGACGAGGACGAGGACGTCGTCGGCATGAAAGCCAGCGCCAGTAGCAGCACCAGCATCGCCACCGGCACCAGCATCAGCATCGACGGCGGCGGTGGCAGCGGCGGCAGCACGAGCGGGAGGATCACCAGCGACGCCGTCACGCAAACCAGCAGGAGAAGCGACTCCACCGAGAAGTACTTGCCCCACATGCCGCCGCCGCCGCCGCCGCTAGCCACCGCCTCAGCCTCCCTGACATTGCTGCTGCCGCCGCCGGATTTACCTGACGACGACGACGACGGCGGCGCCGTGCTCCCGCCGCCGCAGGCTTTACCTCTCCCGTTCTCCATGTCGCTGCTGCTGGTTGCAGTGGCGCAGGATGCCAACTTGAGCTTGGGCTGCTCGTCGCTGATCAGCTCCTGGATTTCTTCCTGTTCCTCGTCGCCATTTCTTGGGCTCAAGAAGTACATGAGCTGAGCTCTAGCTGCCTTAGCTCAGGTGCAGTGCATCCGAACCGATCGTATGCGTCTCTCTTAAGGCAGTATCAATCACACTATCTTATTCATATCACTCTGCTGGAGCTTAGAAATGAAGCTTCCATATATAGCTCGATCTCTTGATCCCGAATCAGATATTCAGATCAGATCTAAGCTGTTCCTGCAATCTGCATGCGGTCTCTGCCAAGAAAGATGGATCGAATCAATCGTCAGCATATGAAGCAAGCAATCGAAGCAGGTGATAGTCACTAATAATCACAGTATCTATCTATGCGTAAGCTTTACGTAGGACAGGTCACATTATATTTTGTTACTACGTATACTATACCATAACACCAAGGAATTGGAATTGAAATTAAAGTTGGTAAAGCCGGCCACAGGAAAAAGGACTCAGGATATCATAACTAGGGAGACAAGTGAGATTATTCCTTGTCTTTTCAGA
The DNA here is from genome assembly GCA_000573905.2 of Oryza punctata. NCBI lineage: Eukaryota > Viridiplantae > Streptophyta > Magnoliopsida > Poales > Poaceae > Oryza > Oryza punctata. Next base: position 20,176,248 of record CM002491.2, on the reverse strand, counting down.
GAAAAGGGCCCATGCATGCTAGCTCGCCAGCTAATCCGCAGAATTAGTGACAAATTACAGGACGAAAAAACAATCAGTGTACCCAAAGAATCAATCATCACCCAGATTTATAACAAAGATAAATATGATGACCAGCAAATTAAACTGATATACAGCTAACAGCTCTGCACTACATCTCATGTCTGACAACAGCTGTCTAAGCTATCCATCATCATCTGTAACTGTAAGAACGAGTCCTTTTACGCAACGCACATATGCATACGATTATTGCATGCAAGGATCTATACACATGAACACTAATCAGCTGTAATTAATCACGAACCAGCGAGCGTACTGCACACAAGCGTACCTGCTGATTCGAGAGACGGATGGCATACATGCAGATGCAGCAGCCAGGCACAACATAGATCGATCGATCACCTCTCTTCAGGCCCAGGCAGCATCTCGGTCGATCTCGAGCTAGCTAGCTACAGCTGCTAATTGGCACCGTCTCCAGATAATTAAGCTGCTAGCAGCTGCAGCAGCTAGCTGGACTGATCGATGGAGGAGGAAATTAAATGGCCAGGAGGAGGAGGAGGAAGAAGAAGAAGAAGAAGAAGAAGAAGAAGATGCAAGCAAACCAAGCTAGAGAGACAGCAGCAGCTGCAGGCCGTGGTGGGGTAGCTAGCTAAGCAAGCAAGCTGGGATGGATGCAGTGCATCTGGCGGGGGAGGGTAGGTCGTCGCCATGCAAGTGGAGGAGATGGTGGGGGAATATATTAGTACGAAGCTCGAGGGGGTTCGTCTCCCCTGGTCTCATGGCCGCCCTCGTACGGCGCCCTTTTTTTTGGGCGTTTCTTTGTGATGGATCATCATATGGATGGATGACCCAGCTCTGCTGCCAGTCTAGCTACCTGCGTGTACACATGTATAACTCGCCTCGATCGGTCAGTCGGTCAGGCGGCGCGCACGATATATGTATGTATATCCATCCAGCTGGAGAAAATTGGCACGTATACGTACGCAAACTCTTGCTCGTCAATTTTCAAATTTGAGCCATAAGGATGGGTTCGAGAGGAGAGGATAATGGTATATGATTAATTAAATATTACTCTCTCTATTCTAAAATATAAGAATATAATATTAGATGGGATATATCGTAATACTACGAATCTGGATAGATCATATGTCCCGTCTTATTCAGTAATAGATTTCTATATTATGTGAGACGGAGTAATTATTTTAAATTTGAAAAATAGATTAATGTGATATTTAAACAAATTTTTTTCTAAAACAAATCATTTAATAATTTGGGAAGCGTACCCGTGGAGAATGAGAGAGCTTTTCTCTTAATTAATCCACTGCTGCCGAATGCAGCTTAAGGTTCGTTTTGATTCGCTGCATATTTCTATGTTTGTAGTCATATCGGGAGATGTCATATTTTTTAAATATAAAAATTTGATACCTCTCAGTGATTAAATAAAGTGTAAGATTTGATCTCTCTTCGTAATGGAAAAAAATGAAGATTTTGGTACTTGAAAAAAAGAAAATAAAATGTGGCACCTCTTTTGTATCTTCTCAAATATCAAATCACACCTTTTAAAATGATGGCGAGCGTGTGGTGTACGTTAGATTTGTGTGAAAAATGATGGCAATACTTGGGAGCTTTATATGGCCACTGCTTGTAACCCGATGACACGTACGTAATAGAAACAACAAAGTCAATTTTAGGTTATGAGTATATATTCTTGTCAGTTCAAGAGCCAACACTGAAAAGTAGTAGAAACTAATGAAACAAAACCCTCCAAATCAATTCTAAAATTTACAATTAGCGCAGCTCAAACAAGCAAGCCCTAATTCAATTCACTTTTAGAAAAAAAAATGCAATATTTAAGTTAGATCGGTCTTGATCAGAGTGACAGGCGCTCGTTCACAACCAGATGGAGTGGTATTGTATTCTCTCCCTCGCGCATGGATTGAATCGCAGCGGAAATCTAGGGGCTGGGCCGTGTGGTGCATCGTACTAGTAATCCTTAATTTAATTTAGTTAGGGGTTAGTTAGATAGCTCTTGATTGCCTGCCAGGGGCAAGCCTTTGGCTCTTGGCAAAGCTCAGCGGGGGAGGAATCGATCGGTGAGCCAAGCCACGAATCAGTACGTAGTACTATATTTAGTAGTAATTATTAATCCTGGTAATGCGAGCGTTTTGTACTGTGCTCCTTCTTAACTCGATAATTAATTAGGAGGAGGTGCAGACTAATTAGATGGGTCTCATCAGATCGTCAATAGAAAATGGAAATTGTGCTAAGTCGCGGTTGGTCTTAATTGCCTAACTCGATTGGATCCTTTTGGTTTGCACAAGTACAATGATTATTAGGTGTACCACGCGCCCGTGTGATACTTCATTCTGATTTTCTAAGGCCATCCTAACCGCCGATTTGCTCGGAATATTGCAACGTCATAGGTAGAAATTAATAGCTGTTCGTGTGGAATTCATTCGAAAGAGTTATAAACAGTTTGTGTGAAATTCATTCCTAAGAATTGAACTGTTGAGTATGATGTTGCAACATGTTTTGATTGTGAATTGCTTTTTCAGGGGAATGCTTAATGTAATGCTCAGAAATGTAATAACGTATAGTATGACTATACCATTTTGGTCCAGAACAAGAGGATGGCGACATGCCTTCTATTACTTGTGTTTCCAAAACCTCCAACAAATAAATTTGCACAGTTCGGATCAAGGATTGCATGTAATACAACAGGACTGACTAGACATGATCCGCTAGCAAAACTTAGATAATGTCCATCAAACAGCTATACACACAACGGGTGTCCATTTCATACTAATGAGCTCGTCATGTGGACCATCCTGGCCTGGTGCATCGCTGAGCCCATTTTTTTCATCAGTAAACATAAATATCAACAGTACTATTGTACAAGACCAGCCAAGTGAGGCGTGTTACCATCTGTCCAGACTTGCCAGGCCTCATGGTCCACCGATGAACACTCCCAACGGCCTCAGCTAGTCTTCCAGCTCGACAAGCTGAGCTCTTCTCTCGGCAGCTTTCTTCCTCACAAAGATGCCCCATCGCATAGCGGCCTTAATCTTAAGCCACCCAACAACGGCCTTACCAGACGGCCGAGCCCGGTCATCCTCGTAGTTGAAGGCTGGTGCAGGAGATGCCATGAAGGGGGAGAATCCATCTCCATTATTCAGGTTAGCTGATGATCCACCCATGCTTAGGATGCGCAACATTTGTTGCATGTCCTCTTCGTTCTCTAGTATCTCGTGGCTCCTTACCCGTATCTCCTCCATCAAGTAGTCATCAACACCTCCACGGTTCTCCTGCAATCGGGACCAGTCATCGAAAGGATTGAGGGGAGAAGGCTGCATGGACTGACCAAGTGCTGAGAATTCAAAGTTTTGCTGTTGTGTTGGTCCCAAGGCTAGCATGTTGGAGCTTCTTGAAGCTTGAGTTTGGATCGAAGAACCAGCAAACTGTTCTTCAGGTCTCAATGAACTCATGTCATATGGCACGTTGATACTTTGTGAGATGTCCTGAGGATTGGCTGCATATCTTGCTGGTTGGCTCCCGTTGGACATGTTTCTAGTTCCATCTGCTTAATAACACAGCAAAAGAGTTTATATATGCAAGTTACAATGAATTACTTAGAAAGGTGAATAATAAAATTGTTAACTGAACTTATAAATGCAACATCATGTTATTCTTGGCAAGTAAATTGATGAAGACACCCAAGCAGCAACAGTGGTAACAAATCTTCTTTTGCACATGAAGTAAATGTGATTTAGTAAAATGACAACTTTAAAACAATTTGCACAGATAAAGTCAAACAGAAATATTAAAAGTGTTTTTAGTTGTTTGACTAAGTAGAATTAAAATTGTACGCATATTCAAACACATCAATGCAATCCAAAAGATACAACGTTCACAAATGAGTATTTCTATAAAGAGAATAGAAACATGAACATGCAGTTCAGGCCACAAATAGGGGAAGATCATTTTGTTTTGATAGATAGAAAATCACTGGCCAGAAAGAATGGCTAAAAAAAGGTGAAGAAAAGAAATTCATATACCTTCACTCATACTGCTCATAGATGATTGCTCAATATTCACAGGTCCGCCTGTCAATTGTTTATGCGAGTGTGTCGAACCATATGAAGCAGGGTAGCTAGTTGAAGCCTTTGCTGTATCACTTCTTGTCGTGACAGATTTCTTTTTCTGCTTGAATCTCAACAGTTCCTTGCCATCATATTCGACAACGTTGATCCAGTCATCATATGCTTGTTTCACTAGTGTATCCGCAAACAACTGCAATTGAGTAAAATGGGATAATTACAAAAGGTTAAATATTTCAGCCATCACAAAACAAGCATCAAATCACAAGTATCAGTAAAATTTAGTGTTGACATCTTATAGTGGCAGTGACTTAGGTGATAAGAGAGGTAACAGAGCTGAGAAAACTCAGATTTCAATGTAGCACGCAACAATTTGAGATATTTTCAGATCACTATACTTTGATTATGTAATGTTGGCAAAGTGGCACAACGGATACAAACCACTGTAGTGAACAATATATATCTTAAGAAAAGCTTTGAGTTTTTTTCTTGAAATAGAATTATGACAATTTAACCACCACCATTCTCTGTTCAGATAGTGCAAATGGCCAAAATAAGCATCTACAGGTCAACCAGTACTAGGAACAAATTTCAATAACCGGTGCATATTTTTTTGGATATAATAGAAGTGGTTAACTATATTATGACCATTCAAAACTTGGTGTTGTGTTCTTGAAAAAGAAATGCTTCCAAGCATCAGAGCTTATTGCTAACGAGCACCTCAACACATCTAGTATATGCTGCCAAGAAATAGAAGTATAGAACTGCTTGGGTGCTTTTACATACTCTGCCTATGCCAAATAAGTATGGCACCGTGGCAGACACTCCAAGCAAGAGTGATGATGGGAATTTGTATGTCAGGAAAAGCGAACACTTTCAGAATGGACAAAACAGACCAGACAAAAAAAAAAATTCAAGATCAGTGGTGCTAGGATATTTAACTTCCATTGTTAATCCTTAACGGAACATTAAAAATATACTAACCCTCTGGTTTTCAGAAAGGTTTTCAGCTGAAATGTACTGATCATCAGCAATCAAACCAGTGAACTCATATATGTTATTGAATATTGCTCCAACACTTCTTGCATCGCTTGAGTAATATATATAGTGCTTGCCACTCAAAACGCATGTCTTTGCATGCTCAACAAGACTTTCCCACATCTTATTTGACATGTTACTGCCAAGAATCTGAAAATACCAAAAGAAGAAAACCAATTTTTAGTTTTAAAGAAACGAAATTCTTAATATAAGTTACAAACAGGTATAATAAGACTTACAGTTCTTAGCTTCTGTTGGTCTCTAACAAGAAGTTGAAGAAAATGTTCAACTGTGTATATTCCATTCGAGTTTAGCTTCTTGTGAAATGCACCATCCTTTCCAATCTTCTCCAATCTCCAAACATCATCCTTTAGGGCAGGAGGGTAGTGTTTCTTGTACACTACAACATGGATTATAATTTAAGATCTACATGTTAAGACATGTAACAGTTACACAAGATCAGTAAAGTATATTGAATCATACATTCTCCTCTGTGGTCTTTAACAGTAAAAGCCTCCGTCTTCGCCTCCTTAACACGGACACCTTCACAAAATCCTGAAGAGACTCGCAAACCAAGTCTAAATTTCCTGCTTCTTATCCAGCTTGAATTGTCAGTGAAGATAAGCTCTCCAATCGTCCCTACACCTTCTTTGAGAGTCACCTGGAGGTCACCAGTTAAAAGAGGTCTCTTCCCTTCACGTTCTTTCACAATATGGTTCTCAAATTCCTCTTCAGTCCAATCTTCATCTTGCTCTTTATTAAAATCACCCTCAAGCACAAGGACATCCAGTTTTGCAAATGACTCGGGTCCTGAAGTGACTACACGTCCAGTGTTCGCATCCAGCAGCACAACATGTATCGCTACTCCCTGCTCACCTTCCACTTTTCCTCCTGTAAATAGTGGTAGTGATAGCCTAGACCTAAACTGAAGCTGGAGATTGCTACCACTAGGACCTTCAATTCTTTTGGGAGAGGTCCTGTTTTTATTTGGGATATGAAGGTCAACTTAATGTGGAAAATCCAGATAATACTATAGAAATATGTATCTGTATTCCTGCATTAGATGCATTGACAGGCGTAACCATAATGAACAAGTTCCACTATCCTGTACCTTCCTTGAATTCTAGCAGGAGTTGCAGCTGGACCCAATTTGGCTAAAGCACGCTCTACTTCTTCACTAACCTACATAGCAAAATACGGGTGATGATTAATCAGGAAAGCAGCCATATGGGTAAATAAAAAGGTTCCGCAGCAGATAACAAAGCATATTTTTCAACTCACAACTCTTCGCAGAATTGGCTCAAGTGATGAACAAAGCTTCTGCAAACTGTCTACTTTGAGGGCTTCTACAATGACACTGCAAAGAGACAAGTTTCTTAAGTAAACTATCAGAGAAATATTAAAATATGGTAAAAAAAACTCAGAGTGAAAGATACAGAGAAACAAATGTATTGTATTCAACCTAACATAAATGATGTGAAAAAAAAAATCTTAGGTTTGTCATTTGTGTGCCTTTGTTATAGAATAGGTGATCAAGATAAAACGGCATCAACTGAAGCATGTTTCACATAGTTGTCGTATGGCCCTATAAAATGGACATTCAATAGTTGATTGACAATTGTCTATTAAGAACTGTATCCGTTGTTCAGAACCTCATATCATGACATACAATCTCCTGTAGTCATTTGGGAAACAAGGGCTAAATTGTTGCTACATTACCTAAAATATAAATCGAAGTAATTTAAGTCCTCATTAATTGCAACAAAGAAAAACTAGAGGTTCCAATAAAATTCTATGAAAACTAGCAAGGTGGTACTGCCGACAAACGACAACAGGCAAATGGATTACTCGCACAAAGGGTTAAAAAATCTGAGAGGAGACCTTGGTCCCACACTCCCACTAGGCACCAAGCTCGAGCTTCCTCTTTTATCTTTGCAGGAAGGTGGTTAGCGCTACAATTTTGAGCAACAAACTCTCATTTCAATCCCACTCTTAATTTTTGTCTGGGAAAAAGATATAATTCACAGTGAACTAATCCATTCAAATGAAGCTGCTGCACTGAAAATATACTACTCCCACCTAGTTTGAGCATTTTGAAATCATAGGCACATATATATATTTAACAATCCATGTACTAGATTAAATACAGGGTTGCCATTATCTACAAAGCTAAGTCAGTATTTTGTTTACCAGGCTGGAACCATCACCACATGAACAAAAGCTGAGCATAGCTACAGCTCCACACTAAATTGCAGTTTTGTATAGTCAAACCAAGTTAGGGATCAAAGTCCCCCACGAATCTAAAAGGCATCACAAAATCTTCGGAGGCGCCCCCAAATGCCCAAACTACCATTACCACATCACATCAGGTTCCCGCACCCACCTCGCGAGAGCCGGGACGCGCGGCCGCTTGGGCGCACGGTCGTCGTCATCCCCACCGCCGCCACCCGCGTCGAGCGCCCGCTTCGACCCCGATCGCTCCAGGTGCCGCCCTTGCCTCTGCATCACCTCCTCGCCTCGCCCCCACTTCCCCCCCTCCAGCCAGATCTGCGCCCACCGCCGCATCAAAAAACGAACGCCCAAATCAATTATCAAAACCAAAAAACAAAAACAAAGTGGGTAACAAAATAAAACAATCCAGACCGCGATCGAGGAGCGCGCGCTTGTACCGAATCGCCAGCCGCCGGCGAAGAAATCCGCCCGCCGCGGCGAGGAGGAGACCTCTCGCGTGGTGGTGGTGGTGACTGGGCGACGACTTGGGCGGGGCGAGCTGGAGACCAGAGCGCGAGCGAGCGCGACAGCGGCGGGGAGAGGAGGAGATCTGTGGACTCTGGCTTGTGAGTGGGTGGGTGGGTGGCGTGGCCGCCTTCTTTTTTTTTTCTTTTTTTTTTTTGGCCTTTGGCCCGCGCCGCGCCGTCCCAAGTGTTTTGCTTTGTTTAATCAGTTTTGGTCGGGGGTAGTACGAGGCGCTCCTGTCGCTGACAGCGCGTGGCCCACGTGAGCGGTCGGGGATCGGCTTGGAGTCTGACAGGTGGGGCCAGAGGATGGTGGGACCATGTGTCAGTGGGGGGTAATAATACCCTGATCATTGTATTTCTTTTTTTTTCTTTCCGTAAGGGGATTGTGCACTGGCTTATATTTAGCGGGCGTCTGTCACCGACATGTGGGTCCCACGTAGTACTCCGGCCTCGGGTTGCGTGGAGTGTGGACGTGGAATTTTTTGGTGAAAGAGCACTCTGGTCATTGGTGGTTGTAGATTGGGTTAAGTAACCGAGGTTGCGTGGATAATAGACGTGTGGTAATGCTGCAACTTGTTCCAATGATATGGCTGTAGTAAAAAGTCCAAATTTCTATCATACAAATGTGATTTCACTCTGCAATTAAAAATAGTATGTATATGAGTGACGATGACAATTTGTACTCTTCTCACTCGGAAAATCAAATAATCTGGTGCTTGTTTGATTCCCATTTAAACACTACAGTTAGACGAATAGGACAACTAGCTCTATGTATGGTCGTTGTTTCAACAAAGGACTCTCCTTGTTTTTCCTAAAATGTTGCCAACGGACAACCATTGATGCATACCCTGATAATTTTTTACACAGTAATCTCATGCCAGTTAATTAGAATTCATTTTCTTAAAGAAAATATACATGCAATTTGAAGGACGAGTTACCTTAACAATATTAATGTTATGAAATAAATTACAATAGTTTATAGAAATTAGATAGAAAATATCCAGATTAAGTTAGCACGCGCGCGTTCAGTCACTTTTTAAAAAAATAATCCTTAGGTTTTTCGATAAACTATCAGGATAATGCATTTTATCCTGTCATTGAAAAGTTTAAATCTCATTAAACTAGCTTAGGTATAAAAAACCTAATACTAGCATCATGCTTTTAATTATTTAACTACAATATTATCTTGTTGGATAATTAAATTGTATCGATGGTACACCAACTTATGAGATGGGTATGGTTTAATATATAAACTTACAAAACACTTCTTCTGGTGCACGGACTTATAAGATCAAATTAGTATGCCATAGTTATAATCTTACCGAGCTAAACATGTGTTAGGATGACACTTTGGCACACATATCAAGATGATCCCTTCTGCACATCATGTGCTCAAACAAACATATAAGATATATATATACTTTCTTCGTTTTATATTATAAGTCGTTTCGATTTTTTTCTAGTCAATTTTTTTTAAGTTTAACTAAATTTATCGAAAAATATAGTAATATTTTTAACACAAGACAAACATAACTATTAAAATATATTAAATGTAAGTTCTAAAGAGTTGCAGGTGTTACTAAATTTTTTTATAAACTTATAATATGAAATGGAGGGAACGGAGGGAGTATATGTGAAATATACATGGATGATGCGGTGAATTGAAAACAGCGTGGTAAAACAAAAGGAAGTACCAGGTTGAGATTATTTGCACGTATTGGCATGCCTCATGACTACTCCCTTATACATGCGCATACCATTCTAATTAGCTTCCAACTTAATCAGCATTATTACTCACGGTGTGTTCGCATGCATCAGACAAGTCCGTGAATCTAAATAATTGTTTTATAAGTTCGCGTGATTGCACCTAAATGTTAATTAAGTCCGTGTATCACCAATGGTTATAAACACAATACTTCAATTTTTCATCTTGATAGGATGATTTTACTTCGATCTGCTTGACACCTAGGTATAAAAAACCTGTTATTTGCAGGTCAAACACTTGGAACTTAAATATAATATATGCTCACCTCAAAGAATAAATTTAAGCTAACTTGGATTCAAAACTCCAACTTAACAAACAATAGTTTTCTGCAGTGCTAATTCAAATGGCTTTAATTTGTCTCTGTCCTTTGCAAACTTCTTGTTCAGAAATTGAAATTTTAACTTAACAATCTACTCATAAGATTCGAGCCATCGTAACAAAAGCAAGTTGGTTGAATACGCCATAAATCATAAGATTCGAGTCACCGATAATATAAATCATCACCCTTCGATCAATTTTAAATGAATGGAATAGATCGGGAACCGGATGCAACCTTCATTCGCCCTGATCATGCTGATTAATTACTTGAGAGTTAAAATTACATCAATCCATTGGTGTCGGCCTATTAATCATGAAAAGAAATCAAAGGCAATACAAATGAAACACTAGATATTCATGAGTAACATATATAGCTCAACCCTCTCAGGCCATATCATGGGCTCTTGATCGCTCTCAGCTGATGCTGTACTTACAGTTCTCCACAGTTACACTGTGGTTTTTTTGTCAGCTCATCTGCTATAGTAACATGAATTATTAGACAAAGCATATGGCTGCGACAATATGTGGGGGATGCATATATAGTCTGAACTGAAGCAGTGCACTGAAAAGATTATTCATTTCAAGGTTGATCTGCAATTCTGCATCTCTGTCTGTACTCTGTACTAGATCTCTGCGACACAAACTCATGGCTCATGCAGGCTTTGCATGTCTAGCTAGGAAGAACAAACCAACTAAATGCAGCAGCCAGATCTTTGTTGCTCTAATAAGTGCACATCATGCAATCACCTGGTGCGTCCTATTCTAGCTAGATATGTCTCTGAAACACATCATATCGAATCATAGCTGTCAGGTTAAGCTTGAATCTCCTCACGGCACAGTACATGTACATGTATGCTACCAGGAAACCTCATGTTTCAAATGGCCAAGAACTCTCAGAAAGACTGAGATATATACTTTTCAGGGTATTATATATAGTAACAAAAGAAATTAAGGTTTTACTAGTACTACTATACTAGGCTTATTACTAGCTAGTTGATACTACAAAAAAAATCCTAGCCTTCATCAACAACACAAAGCAGCTGGATAATTACTGCAACTGAAAATTAATTAAGGCGAGTTCATCAAGGCAATTCTAGCACAAAACATTTACAGATGACAAGTACTACAAACAGCCATGCAGCTCCTCATGTAAAGAAAAAAAAACTTCTGATCAGTCATCAGTGTACCTAACAATGCATGCACGAATATCCATCCCCCCCCCCCCCCCCCCCCCCCCCGAACTGAACACTGCAATCACTCAAATCACAAGTCCCATGAACCACACACAGATGACAAGACCAGATGGCACAAAGAGGGAATTAAATTAAAGAAAGCACAAGAAATAACGAGAAGGAATTCAAGCAAACGGAACAAGCAAGAGCTAGGGGAAGAACGCTTCATAGCTTCAGGGACAGGTCAATCATCTCGTCGGCGAGCTCTCCGTTGCCCCTGCCGGCAGCGGCGCCGGCCGACGAGTCGCCGGAATAACCCTGCATCAGGCGATGGTGGTGGTGGTGCGCCCGGCCCCTCATCCCACCTCCTCCCCACACGCCGGCGTCGAGATCCGCGGCGCGAGCAGCAGGCGGCGCGCTCTCGCCTGCCGCTCCGCCGACGCCGCCGACGCCGCCGAGCGCCGCCGTCGTCCTACCTTGCTGATCTCCTGACGCAGCAGCAGCGGCCGCCGCGGCGGCGGCGGCGAGAGAGGCGGCGGCCTCCCTGCCCCGCCTGGCGAGGTTGCGCTGCAGCTTGTGCGCGTTCTGGTGGCCACCGAGCGCCTGCGAGCTCCGGAACTTCCTCGGGCAGTAGCAGCAGGAGAAGAGCGCCTGGAACCTCGGCGGCGACGGCTGCAGCGACAGGCTCAGCGTCAGCCCTTCCTCCGCCGCCGCGTCCTCCACCATCCCAAACTCCATCCGAGATCGAAGCGAGAGAACAACAACAATAACAACAACAACAACAAGAGAGCGCGCGAGAGCGAGCGAGAGAGAGAGAGAGAGAGCAAATGAACAGGGGGGAGAGTCGAGGAGAGAGCGCGAGCGATGATATTATGGCGCGGCGTGGGGTTGGCGCTGTCGGAAAGGAGACCCCAACAACAACAACAACAACAACAACAACACAGTTACATCAACATCAAACACTCGCACTCTCTCGCAGTAAAGCTCACGAGGTTAATTAAACCGTGTGTCCTAGCCAAGGCTAAAAGGCGACGGCGACGACGTACGGCGGCGCGCGCCATGAGGCGACACGGCCGAGGGGCTATAGCTAGCTAGCTATAGCCACCTAAGCTAGCGTACGTTAGCATCTGCATCTGCATCGATCATGCATGCGCGCGCGCGCGAACGTACGTATACCACGAGCTCTGGCCGGCGCGCTGTGAGCCTGTGACTAGGTTTCTGGTTGATTCGCTGTGGCTAGCTAGCTAGCTGCGCCTTCTCTTCTGCAGCACTACGTACGTGTACGTGTCGCGTAGACGCTGGGCCGAGGCCACGGCGCGCGGGTCGGCGACCGACTCGGCGGCCCTCGTCGTCGTCGTCGTCGTCGTTGTCTCCCCGGCGATGGATGAGCCATTACTGTTGATCTGGATGTGTGCATGTGCATGGCACTGTGCGCTCGCGAGCTAGCTAGCTAGCTAGCTAGAGCCCAGATCGACAAGCGCATGCACGCAGGCGATCGATACGCATGCACGTACTGATAAGGGCCTGAAACGAGAGGAGGGGGGGGGGGGGGGGGGGGCTGGAAATTGAAACCTCGCAGTTGCTATACCTGGCAACGAACACATGCATGCACGCGAGATCGACTCGTCGATCGATGTACGTGACACGCACTGACTGGTGAGACTTTGAAGCTAGCTAGTATGCCGCAACAGTGGTCGATCGATTATCGATCGATGTCTTTCTTCAAAAAAAAAAAAAAAAAGCCGGTCTGGAGCAGCGACAGTCGAACCGCCAATCCGGTGATCGAACGATCCGGCCGGGGAGGGAATGGAATCCCAGGGAGCATGTCGCGTAGTAATTACAGACATGAATTGAAACGAGTGTACAACACGTACGTACGTACGCGCGTACTCCCTCCGTGTTAAATTATTCTCGTCAATCTAGTTACGTTATGTCAAATATTTGTATCTTTTTTAACATCGATCACATGATTTTAGAAATTTATATAGTTTATCATCACATGATTTTATTTTTATATTCACCTACGTTCATTGTTATATTGTAGTATAAACCGTTTGACCAACCAGTGAAATCCGATCAAATTTGTCAAATAAATGAATAGATTTCAGTTTGAATATTTTTTTATTTTGGGCTAACTCAAAACCACTTGTTTATTTTTCACAAGCAGTTTGTGACCACGGGCCAACTTAAAACCTCTGGTTTTCATGAAAAGTGAGCGTGGTTTCATCAATTTTGTAAACATTTGTGCGAGACACAATAAATGACTGAAGAATAACAAGTGGAGTGTGTACATGTCCGTCTTCCGTGTAATAGAAAAATCCATTATATTAACATTGTATAGGGAAATTTGATTAATTTTATATACTTCCCTTTTCCGCCTACAGCCATACCTTAAAACCGTGTGTATAAGTGTATTGCCACTATAACTAAAAACAGTTATAATCGTCCTGTTAAAATGATATTGTTATATTCATTAACTACAAGAAATACTTTCACATGTGTGTATATATATAGAGATTCGTTACCTTAATTTTAAATACAACGTCAGATGTCGAACAAAATAAAAAATTAAATAAACCAAATTATGAATAGGGCGGTGACATACATCAAGCATAAAATAAAAAATTAACATTGCAAAAAAGGAAACAAATAGCACCGCTCTCAGCGACAAGCGCAAACTAATATGTGTAACATAACTAACCTCAGATCGATTTCATGTGGAAATTAACATTTGGTTACGTGCCTGTCGGTAGAGACCGGGATGTACATAAACCAAAGCACTTCCATTGTCTGGAAAATGTGAGAATCAGTTATAAGAAATTGCAATACTAATTGTGCCAATGTACACACAAACTTTTACTGCACATACATGAATATATACCACCACCCCATCCACAGCTCAATCCTAGGATCATTCAGGTTAAAATTAAAGAAAAAGGGAGGGCTGGTCGACAAGGCAACAAAGGAGGCGGAAACCGGAAAGGACAGTTCAGAGAGGGTGGTACACACAAAGGGTGGGCATGCAGTAGCCCTAGGGAGGAGCTAGCAGTGCACTGTATATGAGGAAGTTAAGGTTTAGCATGAGCTGAGGAGGGTACGTACGATGGTCCATCTCATCAGTCATCACCCCAGTCCGGCGACTGTAGCAGACGCCTCCTCCGGATGGAATCGACGGGCGCCCAATTATGGAGCCCCAAGATCGCTGGCCTGCATACGGCCATACTCCAGTTATACGTATACTGTATACGTACGTATATGGTTAGTATGTGTACATCAGACGAGAGCTTTTCTGGGGGTCTAATCTACGCACACACATGCTACAGTACGATGTTGCTTTCTGAATGCATGCGAGTCGCCAGAGAGAGTATATACAAATATATTCCTGATCTGATCTGCTGGGAGATATAGATGCTCGTGTACGTAAGAATGTACAGTGCTACAGTGATATACATGGACCTACGTGCGAGCACAGTGCTACAGTGTTATACATGGACCGAGCACGAGAAAGGTGTATGGCGTAGGTATAGCTACTACTGACCTACCGTGGATGATGATCTCTCCCCCTCTCTCTCGATTGGATGGGAAATATATGTCGACCGTACGGACCTTTTCAGTGGTTTTATTAACAAATATTAGTAATGCAACAAGGGGTTGCACTTGCACTAGTAGAAGTATACGGTTTTCTATGTGGACAGTTTATTCTCACTTTATTTTCATGTATAAGGTATTTGGATCTCTCTCATATTTTTCTTAAATAATAATGAGGGTTTTATTAGAGTTGTTTTATATCATTTTTCTCGCAAATCACACTGTTGCGTGTACGTCACACATATATATAGGACCGGTGGGTACGAGGGTTTTATTAAGGTTGACAAGAAAGTCCAAACAAGTTACGAGGACTGAGGTACTGGACTGGGATGTCTGAAGTAGTACTATTGCAAGAAGGTCATGAATATATACTGTTGAGTGTAGTGGGGAGTCTACTGTTTATGTTGGAGTACACTAAATATGTAGCTCGCAGAGTAGGGACCTCTATATATAATTAGGATCGTGTAATTGATTAACATTGAAGAATCCGATGAGAGGTTTTTAGAGGGGGCGTACGTACGCCACCTTGTTTGACTCCTGGAGACACAAGCACATCGCCAAACCTTGTTACTAAATCGTTTTGGCCTGCAGCTACCGGTAACCAAAATTAATTTGGGATGGTTACTCGTTAAGGCTAAGTTCTTTCTCCAACTTTCCCAACTCACCTCCCTCGTGTTACATGCGCACGCTTTTCGAACTGTTAAACAGTGTATTTTTTACAAAAAAATTTCTATATGAAAGTTTCTTTAAAAAATCATATTAATCTTTTAAAAAAATTAGTAAATACTTAATTAATCATAAGAAAATGTGTCTCTCCGTTTTACGTGTGTGGGAGGTGAGTTCCCAACCTCATTTTCTAACTACAGTCCAAATGGGCTTTCATTCTCAAGCCTTGGGCTCTGGGCATAGGTCCAACCCCCCCCCCCCCCCCCTCCCCCCTCTTGTTTTCTCTAAAGATTTAGCCTCGAGTAATGTTGATTAATTTTCCCGTCAGGTGGCACACTCTCTCCATCGATCACAAACACTCACCCCTGCCTGTACGTACTTTCGCTCGATCGATCGTCAGTCAGTTTTATGTATGTGCCGTGCACAACATTTTGATTACCATGCATATGGTTGTTTTTTCTGCCGATCTCCATGAGCCCATGATCGATGCTGGCATGCTGCGCATGCGCCCTGTACATATGCAGTGCGTTTTTTCATAGTATATGCAGTGGTTTTTCTGGGCATGCACTCATACTGATATGTACGTGGCCTATACCGGGCGTTTCACATGGCAGGGTGTGCATGCATGCAGGCGAGAGTGCAACAGCTAGCTAGCTAGCAGCAGCTGGCCGGAGTGTGTCTGGTTTAGTCCTGTCACCCCTTCACAGTACGTAGCCCACTCCTGTGCCACTACAATGCTCCTCCCTGTACATGCGTGTGTACTGCAGGATTTCAGAGTGCACGTTACTCCCTTCGTCCGTTCTTCCTAGACATAAACATCTGGAGAATTTTTTTTTTAGCGGATGTTAAGGCTTAAGAAAAACAATAGAAAAAAAACTATAGTAACCATTATTAAACGCGGAAATATGGTTGAAGAAAAGATTAGGAGAAATTTGAATGGGACGACATGATTGGTACACTATATTAGGGAATCCTCTTATCTTGTGACGGATCATAATCATCATCGGTAATAATAATATTCGTGACGAGCTCTAGTACGTACGTACCACGTGTAATAAAAGTAGTACTTTAAAAATATACCTCTATATAGATTATAGGTTGGGATGGTGCATGCACATATTGATCTAATCGGAGAAGGTCGATCAGCAAGCGAGACGATGAACGGCAATGCCACAAGGCCATGTCGGGCCGGCCGAGGGAGAGAGCTGTTCTTCACAGCTGCCGCTGCATGCTGCTGGATGGACGCATGCAATGCAAAAAAGTGTACGTTCTCCAGTACCAACGTGCAGGATCCAGGTTTGGGTTAATTTGGGGCGTCGAGCGGGTTCACTTCCTGCCCCTACACTGTTCATCGCGCACAGTTCCAGCGTCCCGTCACACACACACACACATTTACGTACTGACGCCGATAAATAATTTCGGCGAATGCTAGGCTAGCTGCTATTGCTGCTAGTACTGTTAAGCTGTACTGGCCTGTAGCTGTAGCTATAACTCGGTTATTATATACTCCCTCCGGTTTTTTAAGAAATAAATTAAACGTCCACAACATGCACACACTCACCCCTCTAAACACACATACCACTACTGGGAATCGATCTTTGCTCCCGGTTCACAACCCCTTTAGTTCTGGTTGTGCAACCGGAAAGTACAATCCGGAACTAAAAATACCCATCTTTAGTCCCGATTGAAATAATTGACACTAAAGATGAACTAAAGATGGTAGCGTCACGTGGCTATTGCTACCATTTTTAGTCCTGGTTAGTGTTACCAACCGAGACTAAAGGTTTTTTCTTTTCTTTTTATTTTTTTGTTGTTTGCATATTGATTTCAAGCCGAACTCACCAACATCACAAATTAACAGATTGAATAAACATACTCAAATTGACATCACAAATTCACAAATGAAATGAACATCACAGATCAAATTGGCATCACAAATTCACAGATCGAATGAATATCACAGATCAAATTGACACCACAAATTCAAAAAAATATCTAAAAAAATTCATCGGAGGGGAGGGGAGGGCGCCGCCGCCTCCCCCCTCATGCGCTGTTGCCTGTCGCCTCCCTTCCCGCAGGATTTGGCGGAGGGGAGGGCGTTGCCACCGTCCACCGCCTCCCCTCGAGCGCCTCCTACCCGCCACCGCCGCCCACCGCCCACCGCCTCTTCTCGGGCGCCTCCCGCCTACCGCCGCTGCTCGCTGTCGCCGCCGCGGGACACCCTGCCGACACGGCTTCGCCCGCTGTCGCCTCAGTCAACGGAGAAGGGAAGGGGAGGAGGGGAGGAGAGGGGAAAGGGAGGAGGAGGGGAGGGGAGGGGAGGGCACTGCTGCCGCCCGCCGCCTCCCCTCGGGCGCCTCCCGCCTGCCACCGCCGCGGGACACCCCGCTGACGCGGCTTTGCCTGCCGTTGTCTCAGCCGACAAAGAGGGGAAGGGGAGGAGGGGAGGAGGTCAACGTTGAAAATAGTGAGCCAGCTTCCTGAGGGTGTAGAAGGAGGGCAAAGCGGGGGGGGGGAGGTCGAGGAGATAAGGGGAGGTGGCCGCCGAGGAGATAAGGACGAGGGGAGGTGTGCGGCTCCAGTTTTTTTCAATCTTTGGTCCCGGTTGGTATAAACAACCGGGACTAAAGTGTTAGTGGGGGACTGACATGGCCTGATGACTTTTTGAACCGGAACTAAAAATGATCTTTAGTCCTGGTTGATGTTACCAACCGGGACTAAAGATCAAAAAGTGTTGTTGGGCTTACGAACCGGGACTAAAGACCATCTTTAGTACCAGTTCATAATACAACCAATAAATTTATGATTTTCGCCCACCAAGGAAAGATCAGTTCTCCACTGGTGTACACACACTCTACCCATATGAGCACCTCCGGAAAAACTTGACAGGCATATCTTGAGGTGTTGACGAAATCATCACAGGCTCCTCGTTGTCGACTGGTACGTCGCCTACCACTGAAAGAATAATTACCTGTAAATGCGAGCACCCAATTCAAATCTAGAGTTTGAACCCAGGCTGGTTCCACCGCAAGAAATCTAACCAGTTAAGTTACGCTCACTTCCCTACTCACTCCTTTTTCATATATGATAACATTGTCCTTTTGAGATATGTTTGACCATTCGTTTTATTAAAAGAAGATTTAACTACCACTTATTTTATTATAACTTGATCTATATCTTTAGGTATGAATTAAACTTTTTTATATGTGCACAATAAATTGAATAAGATGAATTATCAAACAATATTTGTAAAAAAGATTAACGGTATCATATATTGATAAATAGATATAGTACTATACTAGACTTATACTAGACTGGTGTACTGCACTTACACTGGTGGTACATTTTTTGCACTGTACTGCAAACGCCGTTACGACGTTCATTGATCATCGTGTTCAACCTCGGCCGTCGATTGATCGAGGAGTATAGCTGTTGTTGTGGTGGTGTACAGCGGTGTTTGTTGGTGTTGTTGCGGACCGGTCAGCGCGCGCGCAGTTTGACGGGCAGATTTAATTGGCTACGTTGTGTTCAAGAAAGGAGAAAATTGTGTCAGCTGGCTCTCAGATATCTTGATTGATGAGCCGCGAGCTAGCTAGCCCGCGATTCGTTCGATCAGATGCCTGTTGTCAGCAAATTAACTTTAAGGTAATTTTATCACTCCAGAAAGTACCGAAACGTGCTATATCTACTAATATAAAACTTGACTTGGTACCTTGGTAAAATTTAGATATCTCGATATACTTTCTTAAGATCGTAAAATTTCTCTTAACTTTAACATCATCAGCCATCGATTATACAACAACCGAAAAGTGCACAAAATAGTATATATAGTATTGCTCCCTTTATCCCAATAAAACAATTTAGGATAGGATGTGATAACGAATTGGACAAACCCCTTCTAACTTGGTTTTATAGGAGGTAGGGAGTAGCATGCATATCCGCATGCAGGAACAACAAAACTTACATGAAAGCATAGGGTACGCTCCAAGGAGCTTATCTGATTGGTCGTTACTCCTTTTTTATCATGAGCACATTTCACGAACGGTTGAACGATGTATATTTTACAAATACATATATATATATATATATACATAAGTTTTATTTAAATCATATAAATTTATTTTTTGAAGTTTATGATACTTAATACTCAAATAATCATACACTAATATCTTGTCTTATTTTACGTGCCATAAAAATCTCAGCCAAAACCGATTTGAGCGTGCCTTATGCTGTGTTCTTTTGAGGATGTTGAGAACCCTTCCTTCTCGGTACGTAAAACGGAGAGGTGAATTAGTTTATGATTAATTAAGTATTAACTAAATTTCATAAAACTCACCTATTATGATCCAAGTTAAAAAAAACACAATTATTTTAGCAAGTGGCACATAACCCCAAGTGTTATAGTCCTGATTTTTTACAAAACCATGGTATTGATCATTTTGACTATGAATTATCACAGTTTTGAGTTCTACAATCACATCTCAAATTTATTTGGATTTTATCCATCATATAGATGTTAAATCCTTTTTTTAAATTTTAATACAGGAGTATATCAAAATGATTAACGATGTGGTTTTATGAAACTATAGAACCATAATGCCTAGGATTATGCATCACATACCAAAATCTCCGTGGTTTTGTGTAACTTGTATCATAATATGTATGGTTTTATAAATTTACTTACGTATTAGCTTAAAATAACTTGATAAATGGATTATATAATTTTTAAAGCGTTTGTAAAAAACTTACCGTTTAGCAGTTTGTAAAGCGTGCGTGTGGAAAACGAGAGATGAGAAGTTGGGAAAGCATAGTATAGGAAGCAACTTAATATAGTGATGGCTCGTTCCTCGTTATATTGATGATGACCAACATCTTCACATCCAAATTATACTAACAATATTAATAGTATAGTTCGGAAGCATATTTAATTCGTATGGTGCACGGTACATAGTTGTGAATAAAAATGACTTTACCCATGACGATTATGTTTGTGTACTAGTAGAACGGAACCGGAATATGATCATGGCTAGGGCTTAGGGCTGGGTTAGTGTGTTATCTGTCACCGATCGAGCACGAAAATATACTCAATATATTAAGATTTCAATGGAATTATAGAGCTAAACCTAGAGCTTAAACCTAGAGTAGATCAGTAGTTGTCCCACCTCCGTCCTTTCCTGGCAAGCATATTCGTCATCAGTGAAGTTACGTGAGCTATATGGATATTTACCCTTAACCTTCATCGATATATTAAATATTGGGTCTGTTAAGAGTGTGCACACTTATATGTTTAGAACATAGTAGGTTTAGAGACAAGTGAATTCCTGTAATTGTGCCATAATTAGAGGGTTACTCCCACTTAGGCACTTTGAATTTTGCCATAATCTGTACAGTTAGAAAATTCATCTTTTATTTTTTTTCTCTGGGCAATTGGAAAATCTTACAAAAAAAAATCTGTGCGCGTTGATCGTGTTGTAACATATGTTTAAATAAGAAAAGTTATGTAAAAAAAAGCGATTGTACTCTCACGTATTGTAAATAGCATAAGTTCATATTCAGAATTTTGTAAAGCATGCATGCACAAATACAAAGTCTAAACAAAACGGATTTACTATTATATACCCAGACTACCTGGGTTTAATTGGTTTTGTAACTTAATTGCTCGATCATATCTTGAGACAGACCACCCGGCCCGTGTGCGATCAAGTACCACGAGACCAAAACTGCTTCCCTGCCGTGTCAGTGATGAGGCAGCTCCATGCATGCCCGATCGATCATGTGTCGCATCAGGGTAACAGCGATGATCCTGTGGTGTGGAAAGTGCGGCAATAGGAGGACCTATATAGCGCTAGCATCTCCAACGGTTTTTGAAAGGTTATAAACATTTGGGGTCACTGATTTAGTGGTTCTCACTAATGCTTACCGTATAAGTAATTAGTAAATCTCTAACTGTGTTCACCGTGAAGGTACGGTTACAGTTATACGCTCGAGATCTTAATTTGTTGGTAATAGTTACATAAAGATTTTCTATACATATAGTATCCTTTAAAAATAATATAACATTGGACACTATAATGCCATTATTATTATTGTTACCTGTGATACCCTCGTTCGTCATGTGTTATCACCATGATGGTGGTTGCATGACAACACCATTTATTGTTCTCGTTGCTATATGTATAATCTTACTTCTTTGTCACATGCATGGTCCTTCGGTTGTGGTAATTATCACTTATCTACATTCCATCGTAGATTCTCGTACTCACTACCACTATGGCTATCGTTGTTTTTCTATCTATTATTTTTATGCCAATCCTAAACAGTTATGTCACACGTTGGGGTTAGCCATGAACTACTCTTTCCATTGACGATATAAGATTGGTCCAACTGAATGTAGCAACCTCAAACTCGTGATAGTTAGATCCAATATTACCTAAGATTAGGGACGGTCGGACCTGGCCGATCGAAAACAACCACTAGATCTAATTAAGAGGAGGGGTAGTGGAGCTAGGTTGAATTGAAAGAGAATGAGAGTGAGATGGGAGTGTAGCGGTAACTAATGGTAATGGTTACACATAAACCATTACTAGCTAGGCTACGTTCTTTCTCTCAACTTAGAGAGTTTTTCAGATCATGCAACACGAGAAAACTCATTAGCACATGATTAATTAAATATTAATAATTTTAAACTTAAAAATAGATTTTATTTGATTTTTTTAAATAATTTATATTTAGAAAATATTCGTTAAATAGATATAATTTAACAGTTTGAAAAATGTGCTAACAGAAAACGAGAAAGTTGGAGTTTGGAGTTGAAGAAAAAAACCAAGCCTATATAGGGTTGTCAAACTGTTATTAAATCCTCTGTAAAAAAATTGATATAATATCATGTCAATAACGATTCAAACTAAAAAACTTTAAATTTAGATAGCATGTTTGGAAACCATAGAAATAAACTAATTTATATATAAACCATTTAATATTAAAAATTTTAAGGATGGTTATTTCTACAGGTTTAATAATTGTGGTAGTTAATTACTGCTTCTGATTTTATTCATATCATATGCTCATCAATTAAAATACAACATGCTATCTCTAATACACGAACCCAAATATCTCCAATACTCACTTTTTTCCCTTGAAATTTGTAGTCTGCCTCTCTCTTCTCACTTCTTTTCACCTCTTTTAATTCTTCTTCTCATCATCATCTAGTCCTACGTGTCACTTATATGGGCAAACCCTGGGACGAAGCGCACACGTATGCCTGATCGAACATACGGAATTGTGATGTCTCGAAGGAAAAAAAAATTTGGTGGAGACGCGTGGAGAAGTGCATGATCTGATGGTGCGCGCTCCTCGGCTCCACACCGTGTGCGCTCTGTGGCGGCCCATCCTCCGCTCGGCTCGCGTGCCTTCGTCAGCTCGACTCAACCCCGGCTTGGAAGCTATAGAAGAGGGACTGAGGGAGCGACGCGCGCTTCACCGATCAGCGATGGCGTGTCCACGATAGTCAGATCGTCGGACGAGGAGCGGGACACTGTCGTCTTCCTGCGTCTGATCGCAGCCAAATCGCCGGCACCTGCAGCTGCCATGGCAGGAGAATCATCCTCCACGGACGATGCAGCTACAGCATCCACCGACGCAGTCGCCGGGGATTGTGGAGCCGATGAGGAGCAGTCACCGGGAATCGTGGA
Organism: Oryza punctata; assembly: GCA_000573905.2. Classification (NCBI taxonomy): domain Eukaryota; kingdom Viridiplantae; phylum Streptophyta; class Magnoliopsida; order Poales; family Poaceae; genus Oryza; species Oryza punctata. The sequence continues at coordinate 20,153,157 of CM002491.2, read as the reverse complement.
GACGACGCAGTCGCCTGGGATCGTGGATTACTGAATAGATGATCCTACAATTCAAAACTGTGTGTTCTGGAAATGATCCAACAGGACTAACAAAACTACTTAACTGTAAATATGTAATCATGTTGTCCTTTAGCTGTTTTGTATCTTGGAGGCTTGGAGCCATGTTTTCGTTTTTGTTTTATTGTAGTGCACTGAATTTGAATACAACTTTGTATAACCAGTAGCCTCCTGTGTTGTAACGTTTTTGGGGAGTCTTTATCAATTCATCCAGACAACATCAAATTGATGCATAATGCTTGGACTTTACGATTTCAGACATTTAAGATTTCGGATTACACAATGTTCCATATTTTATTTATCTATGGAATCAGATAAATAGTCACATTTTTTTAACAATGCAGATTTCAGAACACCCAACACGCCATATGTATTGCAGATAGAAAAATACATTGTACAGATTACTATGGGATCTCGATTTCCTTGCAATTTGAACAACAACAAAAAAAAAGGTGTCAAATTACAGCTTATATTATCTGGACTACAATCCTTGCAAACTCTTTAACGTTTTACAGAGATTAAATATTTCAGATTACAAACAAGGGCTACCATCATGATCAAACTACAATACACCATCCTCTTTTGATGCATTTACAATCCTTTCAGTTAGTACATGTACATCTCCCTCTTTTGTATTTCGAAAGAAAATAGAGAACCACCATCATACAAAATTCAATTGTTCACAATTTGTCAAAATGAGAAGTGCAGAGGTTCTGCTTTTATCATAAACCTCAAAATCAGGAACGAGAACCCTCTTTGTCATACTGCAATGTTCTATCTAGTGCCAAGTTTGTGTTCTCAGCCATGCGTAGTTCCTCCAATTGGTCATTTCCTGAAAGTAGCACAAGATTAGTGAGGTTGATGCATAAGCTTTCATACTTCTTGGTTTCATAACAGCTTGGGTAATGCACACGATGCCAGCAAGCCCAATTGCATCAATCAAGGGTGAGAGATCTGATACTGCATTGGGGATTCGAAAACAAAACCCCAATAGTATCACATGAATGAAAGCGTTAGCAACCACATTCACGGCGGACGGTGGCTGTGGCCTCCTGCGCAAGGATGCAGATAGCAGCGGTGATGGGCCGCGAGCCGGCGATTACCCCTGTGGAGGTGAAAAGCAGCGGCGACCCTCATGTGGTTGGACGAGGAGCAAGCGGCGCCTCCCTCGCTTGAAGGGGGCCAACGGTGGCATACGACTATACGAGTGGTGCTACCGGACGCGCCGACACTTCCCGGCGGCGGACGAGAGAGATGGCAGTTGAATCACAAGAAAGGGGGAGAGGAGCAGATCGCGCTCGGGAAACTATTTTATTGCTCGAAGGATGTTTCTCTCGTCTATTTAAAAACTATCTGAACGATTATGAAAAATTATAGAAAAATTTAACAACACTCATACAACATATCTATACAACTCAACAAAATCTTAAGTCCAAACTCAACCCACACGTCGAGATATAAAAAAGACAAATTCAGCGTACGAATAGTAGTGTACCGTTTATATCTGAATTTATCTTTTCTATTTCTCGATGTATATGTTAAATTTGAACTTGATTTTTAATGGAATAGTACATATCACTATGCTATATGTTGTTAACTTTTTTTTTAATTTTTCACAACTATTTACATTGAATTTAAAAGAAAAAAATACACGAGAGAACATCCTCCAGAGAAATTAGAATCCGGTCCCGATCACGCTAGCCTAGAGCCGAGCGAGCCGGAAGGGTATTGAGCGGAGCGAGCCGCGGCACGCCTAGATCATGCTCGCCGGGAGCCGAGGGTCGGCCGTTAGATCTGCTTTCTATCCACGCGTCCTTCATCTGCTCCGGGGCTGCACGGGCTTCGGTTTGCAGCCGGTCTCCACCAAAATTTTTTCCTGTCTGGAAGGCGTGAACACACGCCCGCCGCCGCGCCCCGCGCGCGTCCAGCTTGCTGATCCTGCCCATCTATCTAGCTCCGCGTGCGCGCTGGCTCACCTTGGTGCGGTACGTGGACGACGCCTGCGTTGGCGCCGTGCGCGGTAACCGGCGAGTGAACGACTGAACGTATTACGGCCGTCTCGCGTGCGTCTCATACGTGCAAACACAATTTCATCATGGAGAGATATCTAAGTACAATCTGCCATATTGCCAGCGCCCATCGGCAACGGAAATCCGCGTGCCATTGTCCAATCTCCAACGTCAACGAGACACGTCGTCGGCAGCTGCAGCGCGCATCACGTACGAGGAGGAGGAGGAGCCCCTCTGCTACTGCTCCACATCCTCCTAAGCGACCCCGCCACCCTCGCCGAGTCGCCCTGCGGCTTCGCGGCGGCGGCGCCTCCGCGGCCCTCGCGGGTCGCCGTCGTCGTCGTGTCCGGGACCTCGATGACCAGCACTACCGCTGCTGCTTCGTCTCCGCCGGACGATGAGGCGGCGGCGGCGCTGGTGTGTCGTCCGGAGTCCACGATGGTGGTGGTCGTCGCCACCGCGCCCTGCGATCCCCAGAACAGGACGTTCGTCGGCAGGGCGGTGGTCGTCGCGTTCGCATAGTTGGCCGGCTCCGGTTGTGCCGGAGGGAGAGTGAACGGAGGAGGAGCGTCGACGACGGCGAGGCGGCAGAGCGGGCAGGTGGGGTGGGAGCGTAGCCACAGGTCGACGCACTCGGCGTGGAAGCCGTGGCCGCACCTGGGCAGGAACCTCGCCGCCTCGCCGTCCTCGACCTCCGCTAGGCACACCGCGCACTCCAGCGCCACCGCCGCCTCCTCCGCCCTGTACACCGTCACCGGCAGCGCCCGCAGCACCGCCGGGTCAACGCCGCCTTGCCCGCCAGCCTTGGCGCCATCTGTGCCGACGCCAGCCATCACGCCACGGCCGCCGCCACTCGACACCGACGACGTCGACCCCGCGTCGCTCGTGTCGCGGCGGCGCATCGCGGCGAGGAAGTGGTGCATGACGAAGACGAACGCGAGGGCGACGAAGATGAGGACGACGCCGGAAAGGACGACGTCGCCGTCGACCACCACGGTCGGACTAGCCTGCCCACCTCCTGGCGCGACGGCGCCGCCGTCCGCATCTCCCACCACCAACGCCGACATGCTCTGGCGCTCTGTCTCCCGCCTTGCCTGTGCGCTTCGGCGATCGAGAACTTGTTATTATCTGTTTCCTCGAGAGGTTTTGGTGGCTGTTTGATGCAATCGGACACTGGAACGCTTGATGGAGTTGGTATGTTAGTGTGGGTTAGGAACGGAGTACTACTAGTGATTAAGTTGAGGGCGATCTGCTGACAACATAAGGGCAGGGATAATTAAGGCCATAATTAAATGCAAGATTAACAACTGATCTACTGTGATTTGTGTATGGAGAGGAGAGAGGGCTAGAATTCTGGAGGAAATCTTCTAGAACTGTAAGCCGTGTGCGTGATGGAGACGGAACTGATTAACTCAGCAACGCCTAGAAGATTTGCGTTGAGAGGAATGGAATCATGGAAGCCTGGACGGTGCTGGATGGGCCGGAATGATCGCCTTGATGGCCATTTGGACAAGTCCAGTTTTTACTTCTAATTTTAGATTTTTTTTTGGGTATTGCTAGATTTGTGACGACACATATTTTGAATCTTAGTTAAATTTTAGACCGTTTGATTTCTATAAGATTCATGTATACGTATATTCAGGTGTATTAAACAACTTCCTTTGTTGTTATAATTATACTAGAAAAATACCGTACGTTGCAAAAAAAAAATTAAATTATAATAAACATCAGAGGTTCAAGTTTCGTCATGATTTAAGCAAAACATATCTTTTACGTGGAGTTATCATTAACCTATTCAAAATAGTCTAAATCAGCTCTGAATTAGCATGACACCTGCGTGGTATATTCACTAAGCTAACACACAACACAATCATCCCAACATACGTCTTACATTAACGGGTTATCTCTTCTAATTCACAGACATCGAACCCTCCATGAATCGATATAACTGCACACTTTAACTTCGAAATATATAAATATTTGGTTGCATCTTCTCACTAAAAGAGTCAAGGAAACTAAAACACACCTGTAATCAAATATCACCGTAGATTGATTTGAACTTTATCCATCGAAGTAAGATTTTGTAATTATTTGACTTGAAAACTAATTAATACTAAAAATTACCACTATTTGGCCTAACAAAATTTGGTGTGAGGCTTTTACTATTGAGTGTGCATGGCTTAAGCACATGATAGAGGCTCGGACTTGTGCATTGGCGACCGAAAGACCGATTTGGATGCGGGCCTCCTGCACGGACATGTTTCTCTCCTACTCCAGCATGGATATACGGACCCATCGATCATCATGTTCTATCCTACTTCGGCGCGGACAACGAACAAAGAGAAGAGTATGAGCAAGCGGGATGACACGCGATGATGCAGTAATGGGCGACGCACAAAAAATTTCCGGAATACTTGTATATTTTTTAATTAGATAGGTGTAGAATTAAATCAATTTACAAATATGGTAAGTCTAGGAAATAAAATAACATGGCTAATTTTTACTTTTTAAAATTATTCATGATTAATCACTCTTTAGAATTTATTTGAATTTTTCAGAGCTCAGTTACTAATTTTAATAATAAAATAATTTTAATAATTAATTTAAATAAAAAAATAAAAACCCTCTCTAAGTCTGGGCCAAATATGACCCATTCTTCCTTCCTCCTCGCCAAACCGGTCCGCTTCCTCTCTTCCCTCTTCTTCTCCCTCTTGGGCCGCTATCCCTGTCCGCTCGGCCCAGCAGTCGCACCATCCCGGACCGCTTCCTCTTGGGCCGCCATCCTATCCGCTCGGTCCAGCAGCCGCACCAGACATCTACCATCGGGCGTGCGAAAAAAATCGCGTAAAAAGAAAACGGCGACGCGCAAAAAAAGGAACGAAAAAAACCGGAACGGACCAAAGAAAAAAAAGGAAAACTTACGTATTTTTTTTATTTTATGCAAATTTACAATGGAGTTGCTATATTTGTTGCGTCATAAATCTTGCAAATGTAATTACACCCCACTTATACACCACTTACCACATGTAAATAGTATATAATTTTAGGATATACATATATAATTTTGGACTTACATATATAATTTTGAAACTTACATTATAAATACACTGAAATTACATATGTAATTTAGTAACATACAATGTAAATGTATAACTATTTACTATTTATATTTTAACTATTAACTATTTATTTTTAAAAAATATGATGCCATAAATATATAACTACTCCCTTATTTTTTTCAGCTTCAGAAACATTTTGAGGATCTGGGCCGTCTCGCCATTTACTTCGGCCGCATATGGGCCTTCCTTCTCCGGGCTTCTCGCCGCCGCCGCCGCCTCGACGTTCTCGCCGCCGCTCCGGGAGATATTTTTCTTTCCAATTTTTGGCGCGATGCAACGACATATCTACCTGGCTGCCTCTCCAGTCTCGCGTGCTTTGCTTCAGCAGCAGCCTTATCCTCTTCTTGCCACTGCTGCTCGCGGGGGAGGGGGGAAGCATGTCGAGGATGGCGGCGGCGCCGCCGCCGCTCTCCGGCAAGCCGCCCACACTCCCCTTCTCCCTCAAGAAGCCGCCACCCATGCCGGTGTACAAGGACCTGCATTTCAACCGCGACCTCTCCGCCACCAAGAAGCTCCAGGTAGCAAGCAAGCATATCAACAAACAGCTACCGGGCGCCTAAAATCTGGCCTTCTCTGAGGTTGTTGCTCGCCGAATCTCTCTTGCGCAGGCCGGCGTGGACCTGGTGGCGCGGCTGGTCGGGGTGACGCTGGGGCCCAAGGGGAGGAACGTGGTGCTGAGCAACAAGTACGGCCCTCCCAAGATCGTCAACGATGGGGAGACGGTCCTCAAGGAGGTATAAGTGCCATTTTTTTACCTCCTCCTCAAGAGCACAATGCCCTATCACTTCCATGGAGATGAGTCTTGACTCTTGAATCGGCGCATGCATAGGCTGACAGTCTGACAGTGTTCATCTCAGTAGCTGCTCTTCATGATCTATACATGTTACAGTCTGTCAGTCTTATTTCAGTTTTGCAAAGTTAGATGCTTTACATTGTTCTGCATTGGCAAAAGTAGGATCCTTACTTAAAAAAAGAAAGAAAGAAAGAAAGAAGAAGACCCATACATGACATTGTTATAATAACACTACTGTCCGAGAGCTTGATTGTCTTGCTCCGTATATGACGTGCCATTGCCACATTACTTCTCATGACTGATTTTCTTTTCTGTTTAATCACATTGTCAAAGATTGAATTGGAGGACCCACTGGAAAATCTTGGAGTTAAGCTGGTCAGACAGGCGGGTGCCAGGACGAATGATGTTGCTGGTGATGGTTGTACCACTTCCATAATCCTTGCTCAAGGCCTCATTGCTGAAGGAATGAAGGTGTGTTGCGTGCTCATGTCCTCTCCTTGTCCGTGCCCTGTAATTTGTGATTGACAGGAAAACTATCTGGAATGATGGATACGTTGATACTAGACATTCTGAATCTTATCCTGCATCTTATGATCATGTTCATGAAGTAGGTGCTTGCAGCTGGAATTAATCCTGTCCAGATTGCGCGGGGCATTGAGAAGACTGCTTCTGCTTTGGTGTCTGAACTCAGATTGATGTCCCGGGAGGTATGCTTTGTCCTCGTCAGTTTATCTTCCAGTGTTTCTGTATTTTGATTGACAATATTTTGTTTCTATAATATCTTAGTATCGCCTAATATATTCTTTTCTAGATAGAAGACCATGAAATTGCACATGTGGCTGCAGTTAGTGCAGGAGATGATTACGCTGTTGGAAATATGATTTCTGATGCATTTAAAAGAGTAGGCAGGAAAGGCATGGTGAGGATTGAAAATGGAAGAGGCACGGAAAATGGTCTAGAGATTGTGGAAGGAATGCAATTTGAACGTGGTTACGTCTCACCCTACTTTGTGACTGATCGTACAAATATGTCCGCGGAGTTTACTGACTGTAAGGTAACTTCTAACTCTACCATGGTGAAATACCTTTATGCAGAGCAGAGTAACATTTTGTTTACTTTTCCTTTTGTAGATATTGTTGGTTGACAAGAAAATTACTGATGCAAGTGAGATTATAAGGATATTGGATAGTGCTGTCAAAGAAGATTATCCATTGTTGATAGTTGCAGAGGATGTGGAAGAAAAAGCAATGGCTGATTTGATAAAAAACAAGCTAAAAGGGACAATTAAAGTGGCTGCAATCAAGGCCCCTTCCTTTGGGGAACAAAAGACTCAATGTTTGGATGACATTGCCATCATGACAGGAGGTATAACACTTAACAGAGGTTACTAAAAGGACTTTTAAACAGATGAATGCAACCACATCATCCACATTTTCATTGGTTTTTAGGTACACTAGTGCGTGAAGACATGGGATATACACTAGAAAAGGCAGGGAAAGAGGTTCTAGGTTCTGCTTCTAAGGTTGTAATTGGGAAAGACTCAACACTAATTGTTACCGATGGAAGCACCCAGCATGTGATCGAGAAAAGGGTTGCTCAGATAAAGGGCCAAATTGAGGTATCACAGTCCGAAAATTTGATGAATAACATTGTCATTCAACCTTCTCAACATATTAACTTACATGTCCTGTTAATGTTAAGAAAAACTTACGTGTCATGTATGTTCAGAAACTCAATGTTCTCTTCGAAAAATTGTATTTGCTGCAGAAATAGTTCGATTCTGCAACAAACTATAAACAATATGTGTTCCAAACATAAACTAAAACTTCTATGTCATCTTTAAAAAACTAAAACAAAACAAGAACTTCTTTGTTGAAGGTACAATGTATCCGTGATCATACTTAGTTCTGTGATTATCCTTTTCTTTTGAACTTCCAGAACTCAAGTGAGAGGTACCAGAAGAAGATATTGGGTGAGAGAATAGCAAGATTATGTGGTGGAATTGCAATCATTCAGGTATGCCACACATGCTCTCGGTGCACTAAGAAGAAAAAAATGTTGCTGCTAGTGCTTGTACCATTGGAATACCAGATTTTGAAACTTCAGTGCAAAATAAATTGCAGGTCGGTGCTCAAACAATCATTGAGATGAAAGACAAGAAGCTCAGAATTGAAGATGCCCTTAATGCAACAAAGGTTACTTCTACCCTATCTACATACATGCTCTGTAAGTGTTTGTGAACTAAAAGGTCCTTTTGTTAAGCACAGTTTTGGATATTTCAGGCAGCTATTGAGGAAGGAGTTGTGATAGGTGGTGGATGTAGCCTATTAAGATTATCTGTGAAGATTGATAGAATTAAGGAATCATTGGATAATATGGAGCAGAAGGTATATATCTCACGCCTTACTGTTCTGAGTAAAAAGGATGATGATTGCTAAAATAATGTAAAAGGGTGATGATTGCAAAAATAAAGTAAAAGGGTTTAAATATGTCTTGATGATTTGAGGAATATAAACACCATAATTCTGAACTACTTATGTGTCATGGTACCCTTTGTTGCCCCATAGCTGTTTTTTAGTAAAAGAAATACGCTTTGAGTTCTAATTGATCTTTTATCCATCTTTAGATTGGCGCTGATATCTTCAAACAGGCTTTGAGTTACCCTACTGCATTGATTGCAAACAATGCTGGGGTGAATGGCAGCTTCGTCATAGAAAAGGTTGTTGCAATGATGGACCTATGCCTCTCTCAGTTGCATTAGATGTTACTTCTTTTTTTCTCATTAGCTGGGTTCTATAAGCATAAATTATCTGGCTAACACAATTTGATCATGGCTGTTCAAAGGTGTTATTAAATGAGGACAGTAGATATGGCTACAATGCTGCCAAGAACCGCTACGAGGACTTGATGGCCGCTGGAATATTAGATCCATCAAAGGTGGTATCAAAATAGTCACAAGACGTCTATAACAGTGTTAATTCCAATTAAAACTAAATCAGCAATGTTGAATGGCATACTAATGCAGCAATTCCCTGATCCTCACAACTTTTACTAGGTAGTGAGATGTTGCATAGAGCATGCTGCTGTGGTTGCCAAGTCTTTTCTCACATCTGACGTGGTGATTGTTGAGGCGAAAGAAGGCAAACCAGTTCGCATAAGGCCCCCAATGCCTCCTAAAAGTTTGATCCCCCCAATGCCTGCTTCTGGTAACTATCACACCTTCATATAGGACACAAGTTTCTCCACTGGAATATCTTGCTTGCTTAACTTAACTGCTTGTTTTTCAGCTTCAGGAATTCGAGTGTAGGATACATCCCTTCCCCAGCACTGATACTCAACACAAAAGAAAGAAAATTGGGACATAATTCTTTTGCAAATATACCCAGATATTAACACAGTGCCGAAATACCTGACAAATAAATTGACCTCAAACATTGCTCTATAAGTTTTCTCGAGGAAGCTGTCACAAGAACATGGCTTTCTTGGTATGGACAACGTGTTCATCGACGAAAGAAGCAATAAGAGGGGTGCTGTAGAATAGAAAATACTGGAAATTTCAACTGATATTCTTGTTTCCCACAGTGTTATTTATTTTTTTGCCTCTATTAATAGCTTAAGCCAGTTTTAGATGGCTTATCAATATGTATATGTAAGTTATATATACATAATTGTTACCTTGTAAATATGTTGAGTAATTTCATGAAGTGCTTCGATCAAAATGTAACTCTTAATGAAAAGGCACACTCGTTCTGTTTTCCCTTAAAAAAAATGTAACTCTCAATCGTCAGGCTTGGGTTGATATCTATTCTGCATCTGTAACCATTGTACCATATCCATTATTGAACCAAAGAGGACGAAAATTCTGACATGAGCATATGGCAATAGTTAAGGATCTTGGTGACAATCTTTTTTGAATGCAACAGTGGAACCTGTCTGCTTGAGACTTGGATGAATACTTGTTTTGCACTTCATTTCTAAATTCAAGATCGGTTTATGCCATGCTGCTTCAGAAAAATTTATGCGTACTGCTATGTATGTTTTTCAAGCCTTCTGTTGCTCTTTGGCTGCATGTTGGACAATTGGTAATTCTGTTATTTAGCAGCGATTCCTCTCAAAAAAAAAATCCTGCATTTGTTGAATGTGTAAGAGGACAAAATTCATGAATAATATACATTAGATGTGCTCAGACGGATCAAATTAAGTCATCAAACTCATGGCATAAGGAAGAAACTGACAATGCAAAATATAATCTGAATTCTGAAAGCAGAGTCGACTAGTATTGTGCATGATTTTGCCACAGGCGCAGGGCGTGCTCACACACACGTGTGCTCGCACGTAGCACGCACACAGATAAGAGAGCGGGAAAGAGGGGGTTGACTTTGTGGGCAATTAGCTACCACTAAACAACTTGGATCTTCTTCAACAGAATCCACTTTAGGACACTTGATAAGGACGCAAATCCCCCCTCCTTTCAGTTTCTAATGCTAATATCTTATTAGTCGAGTTGGGAACTTGGGCTGTTCCCGTTCTACGACCCTCTGAATGGAGATATCAATTAGCTTAATTAATATATAATTTAAGTCATCTTTGGTGTTGAACTGTTGATTTCTAACTCGATGTGATATAGCAGTTGGTACCTGAGCATAATGGAGTCAGTTCTGACTGTCTCAAGCCGCTGTATGACAGCTCAAGCCTTCTGGACTTCAGGAGTAGTAGACGGTCAGTACACGATGTTGATTAGCAATTAGATATGTATATAGTCTGAACATGCAAATTAAACCATCCATTTCATCATTTTCATGTTCTTTTTTTAAAATATCACAACCATCAATTCCTTTCATTTCACCTTGTCATCTTCTGATACATAGCTCAGTACTATAGCTTGATGCATCCTGTCACAGATTGATCTTGTCAATTTTTTAATAACTTTTTAAATGACACGTAAATAAGGTAGCTATCCTTTGGAGGGACAAATAGGCTTTCCGGTACTCTTACTGACATACTAAGTACATGTTTTCAGCTTTCTTAATTTCCAGGACTGCAAGCTCATACTACCTTTCATCCATGCAGTCATCCATGGCCTTTTTTACACATGCCCTAAACATATATGGCAGATGCCTGAAGCATGCATGCAAATTGACACTGAGATGTACTAACAGCAAATTGACAAGTTTAATATATAGTATACGTGTAACTATAAAGAGGCTGCAGGCACAAGCTTTCATGTCAACAAGCACATATGTTTCACCCCTATTGATCCACACATGTACACCAGATTACCAGGAGCAGCAAGCAAATGACAGAGGAAAGCAAGCTGAGACCAGCAGCATGCAGCAGCTAGACCCAAGCTAGTCCTAGGTATTAGCAGCAGACTAAGCAGTAGTAACATCCAGTGGCCGCCGGTTAATTGCAGTAAACTCCAGGTTAGTTAGGTTCCCCCCCTCCCCCCTACGTAAACACTCGCCTAATCATTTGCTGCTGCTTCTGCCCTAATTTCTCCCGTCTCGCACTCAAAGCGCGCGAGCGCCCGCGCCTTCGCCTCCGTCGTCTCCGCCGCGCGAATGGTGGGGGGGAAAGCTAGGCCTCCGGCAAATGGCATGGTGTTCCTTCAGCGCCACACAAGATCGAGTGGTTCGCGGGAGCCGGGAGCCAGCCCAGCAGCTTAGCGCCCGCACGAGGCCGCGCATCGGGAGCCCCGCCGCGCGCGCGCGCGTCGTCACGGTGACGGCGGAGGAGTGGATCTCACTCAAGGCGCACGGGGCTAGCTAGCTAGCGTCCGCCATGGCCGTCGTCGTCGTCGTCGTCGTCGACTCGATTATCCCACAAGTCTTGGCTAGCTAGCTAGCAGCTGCCTGCCCTCACATGCAGATCCCCCTTAATCCGTGCTCGATTATAGGCTAATCATGTCATGCCACTGTTAATTGTTAACTGATCGATCATCTATCACATCAGTGTTGATGTGGTTTCTATCTATGTGCCTGGCTGGTGTTGAATTTCAACCGTCAAACGAGGACTAGTCCAACTATCAATTTTTTTTTCGCGCTATATATATAGAAAATGTTAATTTAGATGATCGAAGATTATTTGATTAAGCACCATAAAAACATCCATTATCTGAAAATGTATGTTTTCACGTGAGATGTAAATTTGGATGGACAAACTAATTGAGTACTACTAGCAATTTAATTTCTGCTTGGTACTATAAGGTGGATTCTAATTAACATTCTCTGCATTGTAAAATTTAGTTTCAGTACAGAACAATTACGTAGTACCGATCGTAGTACGTGTTTCATAAATTGGTTTGATCCATCCATGCATCGGGGAAGTACGTAGAGCTCTTTAGTCTAGTGATGAATATATTTATGGATGTCAACTAATCCTTCGAATCTAATTAAGCTCACCAGTTAAGGTTTCGGGGAAACTGTGCCTGCATCCATGTGTGGGGGGGACTGATCCCTAGAGAGTTTGGTTGGTTTAGGTGTTGGGAATGAAGTGTTGGGCCATAGTTTAGTTTTTCGAGCTGCTTAATTAATTTAGTTCAGTAGTTTCAGTCACCCTACAGTCCCTACTCTCTACTACATCCAGGAACAGTAATTCACATGTGGGTAAATTACAAAAGCAGAGCAAGCTAAATTGACAGTACAAAGTTCACCTGACTTACTCTGAATTCACTTGATTGTGCTCATAAAGCAGTCTGGATCACTGTGCGTTGTTATATATGCATGCATGACACTTATGCATCTACATCAAGAAAGAAAATAAATTAGGTCAAATTACAAATCACTATATGATTCTTTATTGGATCTTGCCCTATCTACTCCTTTCCTAGTCCTCAAATCATGTGCATCAACATCAATTCATGCATGAAAAGGATCCCATCCCATCATCCCTATCTCGACCTAGTTAACAACCGTAGTATCTTACATGCATATATATAACATTTACAGAATCACACTATACTATATATGTACCAGCTAGCTCAACTATCTATCTATTGTATGTACGCTTTTACAGTCTTCATCCATAACTGTTAGAGAGATTATCAAATTAACCAAGAAGAAGGAAAAAATTATATACTTCCAGTTGTAGTGTTGGCACGAATCATGACACTGTAAATCGATTAACCGTATGGTTATGCACATTTATGTATTAGAACAGTTTAATCTATATTTGGAATAAGTATACAACAATTATGTTCAGCATGATAACAAAAATTATGTAGCAAATTCATATTTAATACAAATATGTATCGGTATTTAGGTGTGTGATTATTGATTGGTACTACCTATTATAAATTTGGTAGTTCATGCCTACTTCATAATGGTACTCTCTGGTCATAAATATTTGATGTTAGTTTAGGATAAAATTAGAGTTATAAATCATCAACTAAGATAGTTAGTGATTGACCTTTTCAAGCAGCTATATCGCGGGCCAATATTGAAGTTATAGCGGCTAAATTGTATATGAGAGCAAATAGCCATGGCCTTCCTCAAATAGTTATATTCGGAGATAGCAGTGGCTATAGCCAGAGATTTAAAACCTTAGATAAAATTAAGCCAAACTTTTGAAATTTTGATCATCAATAATTACTCAAATGTTTAGTTTAGAAACAAGAAAAAAAGTAGTAGGCCTTAGATTTTCCTTGTAAAGTACCACCGTAATTTCACAGACTTATTTATAGATTTTATAGATCAATTCTAATATAAAATCGATGGATAAAGTTTAACATGCTTGATTGAGTATTATCATGAACGTTAATATTTATAACGTACTGTATGTATATATGGCTTTAGACCAAATCTATAAACGCAATAAAAGTAAATATGCCACAATAATAATAGTAGTGTATTTGTCCCCAGTAGCTAGGAAGGAAATTCCTCTTATGCTTGGGGGACCTCCATCACGAACTAAATGTCTCGTCCATTAATAATCGAGATACCAATTAGCTGCAAGCTATGCCAATTAACAGCCAACACTCAGTACACAACAGACGAAGAGAGGGATATGAACTTTTATTCTTTTGAGGGGATGTCCTTTCGTTGCATGCATACCATCTAAATAGTTATTAAAAAATTTAAAAGAAATTAACAACATAAATTAATATGAAACATATCACTCCATAAACATGCAGATCAAATTTGACTTTTACAAATTATAAAAAATTAAATTAAAAATAGTTAATGTACATTCGCAATTATATTTATTATTTTTATTACAACTTGTAAAAGTTTAATTTTGATTTGCATGTTTGTCGAGTGATATATTTTATATTAATTTATCTTTTTTAAAATTTTTTTTAATAATTATTTAGATAACATGCACGAAACTAGGGGATATTCACTCTAGAGATGAAAACACTTTCTCCGAAGAGAGTTGCTTAATATCTACCCCTCTCACAAATCAAATGTAATTACAACACAAGCTGTAAGCAAACATGTAACTGCTTAGGCAACAATAAAGAATTAATCCAATCAAGATTAGCAGCAGTTAGCTCTCCCCAAGGTACACATAGTTAGAGCGAGATGGAGCACTTGCTTTGATCTTAATCAAGCGATCCCTAAACAATGGCTGCCCTCCTGCCCTCGGGATCGTTATCGGCTGTAGAATATTGCGTCTGACTACTAGCCTAGCTCTCTCGCGATCATGGCCTTGCCTTCGTTTCTACGTGACCAACTTTTATCCCCGTCCAGCGCCGTGGCGGCCGGCGTCAACTCTTCCACCACCATCACCATCTCCCCTCTTCGCGCGCCGTGGCTAGCGAGTGCGCGCGGCTAGCTAGCTAGCCATGGCGTATATATATATATATACGCGCTACAGGCCTCTCCCGCGTCCAGAGAGAGGAAGGTGTTTTTGAAGCTAGCTTGAGATCGATTGCCATGGCGGCCTTCTCTTCCAGTAACGGCGTGCCGCCGGGGTTCCGGTTCCACCCCACCGACGAGGAGCTGCTGCTCTACTACCTCAAGAAGAAGGTCGGCTTCGAGAAGTTCGACCTCGAGGTCATCCGCGAGGTCGACCTCAACAAGATCGAGCCATGGGAGCTCCAAGGTAGTAATAACAACAACTGAATCCTCTAATATAACCCTCTCAATCATGCATGCGGACGCATGGCGTGTAGTTCTTATATAGCATATCGTTATAGATTCTGCGTGTTTTCTTTTCGGTATTTTAACTGGATATCACCGGTTGGTAGAGGTTGGAGATGTAAATCATTTTCATTACATTTAAAAGAAAAACTCTCCAATCATGCATGGCTATATATAGAGGTGACGGCTGCCATTGTTGTGCATGCAGAGAGGTGCAGGATCGGGTCGGCGCCGCAGAACGAGTGGTACTTCTTCAGCCACAAGGACCGCAAGTATCCGACGGGGTCGAGGACGAACCGGGCCACGACGGCCGGGTTCTGGAAGGCGACGGGCCGCGACAAGTGCATCCGCACCAGCTACCGCAAGATCGGCATGCGCAAGACGCTCGTCTTCTACCGCGGCCGCGCCCCGCACGGCCAGAAGACCGACTGGATCATGCACGAGTACCGCCTCGAGGACGCCGACGAGTCCCAGTCCACCAGTGTAATATTGATATATAATCCTCTATCTCCTTCTCTGCAGTTAGGGTTTCAAACTTTGATCACCCTACTGCTGGTTGAGTGATTGTTGATCGATCGATTGTTGCTTGATTTTGATGCGTGGGCGATCGTGCAGGAGGACGGATGGGTGGTGTGTAGGGTGTTCAAGAAGAAGTGCTTCTTCAAGATCGGCGGCGGCGGCGGCGAGGGGAGCGGGGGGAGCCAGGGAGGGGACGTCGGCGGCGGGGGACACCTGGCCGTCTCGCCGCCGCTGGGGGGAGGACACGCCATGGCCGCGGCGTCACACTACATGCACCCGCACCAGTACCACCACCACCACCACGCCGCGGCGGCGTCCTCCTTCTACTACACCCAGATGCAGCCGGCGCCGGAGCCGCCGCACGCGGCGTACTCGCACCACGTCCAGGTCCAGGACCTCCTCACCAACCACCGGCCTTCCTCGGCCGCCGACGCCGGCTACGACTTCTCCGGACTGCCCGTTGATCATCAGCACCCTGGCCTCGACGTCGGCAGCAGCGACGGCGGCGGCGTCGCGGCAGGCGCCGATGGGGACCAGGCGGCCGCGGCGGCGGCGGCCGGGTCGACCGAGCAGCAGTGGCAGGCGATGGACGGGTTCAGCAACGGCGGCGCCGGCGCGGCGGCCGTGCAGCAGCAGCTGGGCGCCATGAGCTCAGGCCAACGAGGCGGCGAGATGGATTTGTGGGGTTATGGGAGGTAATTAATTAACCTAGCTAATTAATACTACTCGTCTACTCCGGTTATTATCTCTGAAGATATGCATGCATGCATCGCATGAACTGGTGCGTGCATGCATGTGATCAACGACGACGGCTCAACAACAACGAGGTGTTCTTGGGTAATTAAATCACGATATGATTTGATTTGATTAGTTTTTGGTGCCTTTTTTTTGAGGTGTGTATATGTTGTGCTATTAATTCGTTGGTGGATTAATTCGATGTAATAAAAACCAAGGATATTACATTGGTGTGCATGTATGTATGTTTGTACGTAACCGGTGATTAAATTATGGCTGTACATGTACCTATGTATGCAAGAGGAGAAAAACACAAGAATTTAAGTTTTGTGTCTTTCTTGTCATGCTTGGAGTGAAACAGTTTGTAGATGAGCGGAGAAGTGGCTGTGGCCGGCAGCATTTGTTTAATATTGTAATTTGTCACTGAAATTAACTTAGTAATCATATGCTATATACCTCTTCTTCTGATTCTGTGCATCTTATTGCACAGTGAGATTTGACTTGTGATATGTGCAAAGCAGGTTTATTGTATAGGCTGAGCATGTTGCTGTTTATTGTTTCTCTCTTCTTTCCAAGGCTTCTAGGGATCAGAAAAAATTGCATATTTTTTTCGGAAGGGCAGGGATCAAACATAAGTACCGTATCAGTAGTTCAGTACAGGAGCAAATGACACGAAGATTAGTGAAACGGGACAAGAAAGATTTGAAAACTGCGGGCTTTAGTATTTTCTCCATGGGCCGAATTGAAATGCACGGCCCACATGGGTGATGACCAACCTAATGGAGGAACGAGATTTAAAGCCCATTAAAGGGACTTGCTTCGAATTAACATTCTACTCTGGGCTTAGCTGCAAATCTTCCAACCCAAGGTCCTCGTCCCCCCCCCCCCCCCCCCCCCCCCTCTCTCTCTCTCCTCCGCCGCTTCGCGCCGGCGTCCGTCACCGCCAAGCTCGCCGCCGCTCTTCACCGCCTCCACGACGAGGCGCCGGGAGGGCGGAGCCTCGCCGTAGAATCTCCACGCCGAGGTTCTTCTCCCCAGCCTCTCTTCTCACCTGGGCTTTTCTTCTCTTCCCCCCTTTTGGGTTGCCGCCGGGAGGGTAGCATTGCGAGCGGTGAATCATGTTGCTGGCTATGCGGTGGAATCGTAGGCTAGAAACCTGTGCTCGGATTGGAATGCTTCTGCTTCTCTCCATGCTTATTTCAAGCTCTGGTTGCAACTGGTTATAAATTGTTAAAAAATTATGAGTAAGCTTGTTTGGAAGCTGGACAAGATCCCTATAATCTAGAGAGTTGCGTGGAATTTTGGGGTGCTGGTGCCACATATGTAGCCATGCTAGGTTCGAGGATATTGGGAACATATTCCCCTACAAGTTCTATATTCAATTGGAGGGCGGTAGAATACATTGGATGGTGAGGTTATAACCAACACAATCAACTGAAGCTTTGCTGAAAAAGTGTCATCCCTTTTTTTTCTTTCAGAATTAAGAGTATTCTTGTTATTTAAGGAATGTAATGTACTTGTAGTTATATAGGTTAGCATAATGTTGCTTCAGTGCCCCATTTCATGAAAATAACTTGGTGCTATAACTAGATGCAAAGTTTCTTCTATGGCTCAACATTATGGCGTATGTATGTATGTATAGATGTTAGGCTCCATTGTCATTCTACCATTCTTATGCAGATTCTGATAAGAGGATAAGTGCTTTTCTAACATTTGAAACAATTAAGCAGGCTCACATTCGTCTTTGGAAATGCATCCCCCTCTAACCTTACACAGGCATCCTATGTGTGCCGAGGTATCCCTGTACTGACCTCATTCTGAATCTTTGGAATATCTTTTAGTTTCCTTCGACACAATGTAATGTCCATTTGCTCCAGATTATTGAAGCATTCCAGAAGTGCCATGTGGACCATCCTGTCAAGAAGTTTTTTGGCGAATGCACAGATCTTAAGATTAAGCTAGATCAGTGCTTCCGGCAAGAGGTAAGCAGCTTTTTTTTTTCTATATTAGAGTTGTTACTAAAAAAATGTTTGTTCGTTCCTATACCAGAATTGATGCTACAGGAACATTTTGCTTCCCTAAAATTCTGCATTACTGTCTTTGTGAAACTCAGAAAGCTTTGAAGAGAAAGGCAAACTTTGAAGAGAGCAAGAAGTTTAAAGAACAGTTGCAGGCCTATAAAAAGGAAATGGCTGAAAAAGACAAGGAACCATAACGATGGAAGAGGACAAGAACCTGAATCAAATGTTTTCCCCTACAATGCAATGACTCCAACTTTATGAAGAAGTTGCAAATTTGTCTTTACTTGGCATGCGCTTTTACATATCTTTACTGTTTAAAAGGTTGCCATTGATGAACTTAGCCAGATAATAAATTGCAGTTTAGAACTTCTTATTCTCTCATGTATCTACGTTACTTATGTTTGGCCATTTTTTTCAGTACTGTTGCAGATATGGACTGCAAGTCTTGCTCTAGGTGTAATATAACATTTTTTAAATAAATCAGATCCTTCGGCTTCTAGCATTATTTGTAGAAAAAAGAATTTAGGGCAAGGGTTGCCACTTGCCAAAGAATTATCATGCTTACATGTCACTTTAACAATGTTGAGGACTAGATTTTATCATAATATCATCGGTGACTTCCACTAGCTGTTAACATGTTGACATTGTTGAGAAGGTCATGAGGTCAATATCTGAGGTGATATTTGGCATTGACGCATAAACTATTGCCTTTTCTGGTGATTGGTTATATTAACTATCATTGATAAATACATTCACTTGCATTAATAATCTCTCAAATATTTTGAAAGCAATCTACAGGAACAAGGACCACTATGCTATTTGCCCTTTCAAGTTTCAAGTTAATCAAGACACTCGGGTAATTATGTAATTTGAAAAACTATTATTTTTTACAGGAAAGCAAGTACATCTTTTTATGCTTCCATCACTCCAGAATTTTCTTCTTAAGTACCTTCCTGAAGGGTATTAGGGTAGTGTACATTTTATTGCAAGCCAGTCTCAGCTTCTCAGGTTGTTTCAGAGAATAGCAGATCAAGAGTGACAGTAAACATCATGGAATCAATATTTCTTCTGAATCCTTCTGAGTGAGGAGATTCAGATTTTCCGACTCTCACAAGTCATCAGAAGCAACCTTTTGTCCATATTTTGATAATTTGTATGACTTTGTTTTTCTTATTTGTTATTGTTCTATACTTTCTTCTGTTCTTGGATGTTTTCATGCATCAATTATGCCACATCTGTTCTTGTTATGATTCGAAGTTTGCAGCAACACATCAGCGAGATATGTCACATCTGATTAACTTATGTATTTCATCATATATTTTTTGAAGCCTATCTAATGTTCCCCAGAGCTTTTCTTTTTCCTGAGAGTTTTTCTCATATATAAGAACTATAGAATATATATGTTTTTTTCTTTTTTAAAAGAAGGTTGGGGTCTGGTCCCATTACCTTAACCACCACAAATTATTCTCCACCAGTGGGTGACTGGGATACATTTTTTTAATGTGCTACCTCCATACCAGCATCACTTTATATGGATGGAGGACAAGCGTGGCACTGTGGCACCATCCCTTCAAGGCACTCAAAAAATTTGATCTGATTTTTGGTTGCATTGCTTCAAGAAATTTCCTGGCAAGTGAAAGGGAAAAGATGAAGCCTGTTCCTCTTTTGGATCCTTATGAAATGGGAAGATTCACTTTCTCACACAGGTAAGCCTAGAGTTTCAATAGTTTGGAGGCTTCATTATGTCATATATGTTATATTTTCTTGCTTCCTTATGTTCTTTAGAAGTTTTTCATGCATCAGTTATGTGTTTTGGCCCGCAAATTCATCACATCTGTTCTTGGGATCAATTAAAGTTTACTTATCTTCTCACCCAAGAGAAAAGTTTACTTCAGTTTGCAGAAACTAGTTTGTTTTTCTCCTAAAGGAATGGAAAGGACTATCCCATCTGAACTTTCATTTGCAGTGGAACAGATAGTTAATGTGCACAATGTTTAATCGTGCCCATATCTTGTATGGGAAGAGCATGTAAATTGACTTGTAGTTATTTCTTCCTCTCTGCTGCATGTTTGCTGCAGATTGAGATCAATGCTGTTTGGTTCATGGTAATATGCTCCAGAAGTGGGATGAACTTAGATAACATTTATGCATTACTTGAAAATTGCATTTTAAATGCTGGTTTGGAAATCCTAGCATGATTCACTTCACCTTTTTATTGTTTTGGCATGACCAATATATGTCAAAAATTGTGGAGACAAAATGTAGGTATCAAAAGAACTTGTTCTCTGTGAGCAGTTCACCAGTTAAAGTCGAATAGAACAGCATCTTCCACATATAAGTCCATACTGTAGACTTCTGATTACCTGCAGTACATTTGACAAAGTAAAGAGCAAACCACAGAACTACCTACCGTTTGTTCTATTCACTTTCTTTATGCAGAATTGTGCTGGCACCATTAACAAGAGCAAGATCATATGGCAATCTCCCACAATCACATGCCATACTGTACTACTCGCAACGGGCTACAAAAGGGGGACTTCTGATTGCAGAAGCCACAGGGGTCTCGTCTGATGCTCCATGCACGAACACCCCAGGGATATGGACCAAGGAACAACTAGAGGCCTGGAAGCCTGTCGTGGATGCTGTGCATGCAAAGGGTGGAATATTCTTCTGTCAGATTTGGCATGTAGGAAGAGCATCTGACTTAGGTAAATTCTGCTGATATGTGATGTTCCTCTCAATTCTTTATTGTTACCACCATTTTGAATGTAAAGGTGTTTGCAGAATGTTATGTTCATACCGTCCCTGTTGTTACCTTGCACCTGCAACACATACAACTAAATCTGACCTTATTATGTGATATTTACACCGTAAGCTTTCTAGAGGCTATTAGCTTGTATCTTCTGTGCAAGGAATCTTCAGGTTTGGTGCAACCACCAGAGCCTCACCTACCCTCTTTCTGGTGCAACACTCAAACTTCAAATTTGATTGTTTAGCAATATCACTCTATTCTCAAGTAGTACCACATTGCTTCTGGATAAAAACTTTATTCTTACAAGGTCAAGTATATTGAGGCAATGATGACCCAGAAGATAACCCTCTTTTGTGTTCCAGAGCAAGAACCCATCTCAAGCACGGACAAACCAGTGGAAAAGAATGAAGCTAGCTACATGGATTTCCCTGTCCCAAGACGCTTAGCTGTTGAAGAAATTCCTGATATCATCAATCATTTCAGAATAGCTGCAAGAAATGCTATAGATGCTGGTAAGATGATAAGCATAATAAGCTCCTTAGTTAAATAAGTATAGGAAGCAAAGATAGTAAGAGGAGGGTGATTACTAAGCTACTGCAAAACATGAAGTAATTCAAGATGTAGCCTACTTGTTTAGTAAATTCTCTTTACCTGCTTATTCACAAGTATCTAGACATTATAAGGTCTTCCAATATCACCCGAAAGGTGAAGGCAATTCACCTGGTGTGTCATATGCAGGGTTTGATGGGGTCGAAATCCACGGCGCACATGGCTTCCTCCTCGAGCAATTCATGAAAGACGGCGTCAACGACCGCACCGATGAGTACGGTGGCAGCCTGCAGAACCGCTGCCGCTTCGCCCTCGAGGTCGTTGATGCCGTGTCCGCCGAGGTCGGCTCCGACCGCGTCGGTTTCCGTATCTCCCCCTACATCAGCTACTACGGCTGCCACGACTCCGACCCGGACGCGCTGGGCGTGTACATGGCCCAGGAGCTGGACAGGCGCCGCGTCCTGTACTGCAGCGCGGTGGAGCCCGAGATGGTCGCGGCGGCAACGGACGGCGAGACGACGATGAGGAGGATCATCCCGCACAGGCTGCACGGCATGAGGGAGGCCTTCAGGAGGGGGATGTTCATGGTCGGAGGAGGGTACGACAGGGAGGCTGGGAACAGGGCCGTGGCGTCTGGGTACGCCGACATGGTGGTGTTCGGTCGCCTGTTCCTGGCAAATCCTGACCTGCCGAGGCGGTTTCAGCTGGACGCGCCTCTGAACAAATATGACCGGGCGACGTTCTATACTCAGGACCCTGTGGTTGGGTACACGGACTACCCTTTTCTTGACGATGAATAATCACACGGACTGAGTGAGGGTGGGCATGGCGTACGTGTTGCTGCTGTTGTCTGTTGATCTTACGGTGAAATAATAATACTGTGATCTCTGTGTTTGGGTGATGGGCATTGCGACGTCAGATACTCAGTTCGTGATCAGATTTCAGCTTCGGAAAGTTGTTGATTGTGGACTTCTGGCGTCATGTGCAATGTAAACGAGAGCTCTCTTTTACTCCTAAATGGTTTCGCATGATGGTTCCATGGAGGCTTAAACAAGCGGTTTCGGTCAACTAGGGGGACGTTTTGGCACTTCATCAAATACTCAGTGCTCGATTTTTGATTAACTATCATGGCATGCTGGCATTGTCTGGACTGTTGGTCTTCGATGAGGGAAGAAAAGGAATATACGCAGGAAATATTTCGGGCCTTCATTGTTTGCCCAAAAAGAACCAGTTGTTGTAAAAAATTATATTTTAAAATTTAATATTGGAGTTAATTTTAAAGCATTTTCAACGTAGTTTTTGAAAAGCTTCTTTTCTAGTATTAGCTTTCAAATTACTAAGGACACGTATAAATATTTTACCTATAAATTATTATTTTTGTGTTTAATAAGCCACTGTTTTGGTTTATAACTAGCTCTTGGCCAATGGGGGTTTATCTGTAGGGGAAATTGGTAAGACAAAATCACCACGCAAAACCACTTAAGAGAGCAATACGAACGGTAATTTCGCAAGGTAGATATCTACATTAACCTTAAACATAGATCCACCTTTTTCATATATATCATTTAGTTGCCACGGCTAGTAAACATATAACTATTTGCGTTTCCTTAATTTATCATATAATATTTTAAAGCTATGAAACACGTGACAGTGGGTACCACACCTAGTTATTCAAATATTCAATCATCCAAGTCAAGAAGTCATTATAGGGTTAAATGGATAACCCCAAAGTGTGAAGAACAAGGTGCTTGCCAACTGCATCACAATTGTCAAGAACTTCGTATCAAGCGCATTGCAATTTGCCACATAAATCCAAGAGCCAATGCAGCTATAATGCAATTCATACCAGGTATAAATATGCCAGTCTAGTAGTTTATTGCACAGATCGAAACATAATACCACCATATTAGTAAAGACCTTAATTAATACCTTGTGATCACATATCAAAGTCAACAAGCATTTAAAATATCTTTAATGCCCCTCCTGTCATATGCTATAGGAGGCAATAAATAAATGTGATATGGTATCTTTAATGCCGAGCTCATATCCCAAGGTTAGAACATACACTGACACGTATTATAAAGGGTACCGACATCTGTAAACACTTGTGGAAGGTTTGATATCTATCTTGACAAGTGTTAAAAATTTTGGTATTAAATATATGCATCACAATGCCTGGCGTATTTTCTCTATTATTTAAGTAGCACCTTTGAAGGTAGCAAGATATCTGAAATTACTCATGGGTGCCTTTCAAAAGCGAGAAGAAGGTAAGAAAGGAGAGAGTGCAAATATGGATGGTATACCTATTCTGAGTCCTTATAATATGGGGAAGTTCAATTTGTCACACAGGTATGTAAGAGAAAACATTTGGCTTTTAGAATTTTGAAAAACATATAGAACATTGCATTTGCAAAGCTAGCACATCTATTTGTTTTGTTGGCTTGATTGTAATAGAAGAATCTCCATATATATTTTTTCTTATAGAGTTGTGCTAGCACCATTAACAAGATCTAGATCATATGGCAATCTCCCGCAACCGCATGCCATGGAGTACTACTCACAGAGGGCAACCAAAGGAGGCCTTCTAATTGCAGAAGCCACAGGTGTGTCATCTGATGCACAAGGGATGAGTGTAATCCCTCACACCCCAGGGATATGGACCAAGGAACAAGTAGAGGCATGGAAGCCTATTGTAGATGCAGTGCATGCTAAGGGTGGTATAATTTTCTGCCAAATCTGGCATGTTGGAAGAGCATCGGACATGGGTAAGATCTATCTTATACGTTTGTTCAAAAATCAATTTGTAATATTTCCATTGTAAATGTTCTGGTGAATGTAGAATAGAGTTTCTCTTATCTGTAATTGCACACCCACCCTATAAAAAAAAGGCTTTCTGATCTGTTCCCACTATGATCGATGATATATATTTTTCCTTTTTTTATCTAATTAACGTAGTAATTTCTGGCTCTTCAAAGTGAATGTGTTGTTTGACATTCCTTTACTAATATAATATACTAATAGAGTAATGTTGGGTCCTTGTGAGTTGTGATCATCCTTTCACTATAGAATAATAATGGTGCTGGCTTCTTGTGACCTTCTTTCAGCTGTATAGCAGTTATGTTTTGCCTTTCTGTGTCTGTCTTCTAATAATGTAATAACATTATAATAGTACCAGATAGATGGAGTAATGGGATTCAGTGGCTACTGGAGGACATTTGTTTGTACCTTTGTTTTTCAAAATTCACTTGGAGTTTGTTTTGAAGTCGAAGAACACAGAAGCAGTCACTCTGCCCCAACACTGCATTTAAATTTAGTTATGTTACTTGTATATTTGTTCCACTCATTGCTTACTTTGACTACTGAACATTAGGATGAGCATCAATTTCAGAACGATTTTTGAGCAATGGCAATCCTAAGTTTCTAACTAATGGACATCTCCTGTCAATGTTGCTAGAGGAACGGCCCATCTCAAGCACAAGTAAGCCCATAGAGAAGACTGAAGAGAACTACTTCCTGGATTTCTCCACCCCAAGGAGCTTAACCGTTGAAGAGATCCCTGATGTCATCAAGCATTTCACACTTGCTGCCAAAAATGCCTTGGAGGCTGGTATGTTCACTTCATTTAAGTTCAAGTGAGAGGCAAATAATTATAAATTAAAAGTGAACCATCACTTCGTATACCTGCCTCAAGGTCCTTCAGAATGCAAGAATTTTTCATGTTCTGGATGGAAATCGAAATTGAACATGAAATTTCACAAGCTTAAATTGGACAAGGCTATATGTGCGCATATTTTTCTTATAAAACTTCTACAAACATTGATATGTCACATTGTTATTGAATCTAAATACCTGTAAGTACTATCTAGTTAAATCAAACGGATG
Source organism: Oryza punctata (assembly GCA_000573905.2). NCBI lineage: Eukaryota > Viridiplantae > Streptophyta > Magnoliopsida > Poales > Poaceae > Oryza > Oryza punctata. The sequence continues at coordinate 20,127,638 of CM002491.2, read as the reverse complement.
ATAATTTTGTTTGTAAGAGTTCTGTAAGAAATTTGCAAGTTCACTTAGGTTTTGTTCGATTCCAAAAAGAGAAGGAATGTTTGTATTGCACATAAAACGAGAAAGCTTATTAACATATGATGAATTAAATATTAACTATTATAAACTTGAAAAATAGATTTATTTGAATTTTTAAAATAACTTCTAAATAAAAAATTTTTGAAAAAAAACACCATTTAACAGTTTGAAAAGCGTATTAATGAAAAATAAGGAAATTGAAGTTTGGAGTTGAAGAAAAGAACGGGGTCTAAGCGCTGCTAGCCTAAATTTTCTATCTTTTTGAGTTTATTCACAATTTTTATTTAAATTTAGCCTAAACTTCTCTACTGAGTCGCTATGTGTTCTTTTTTTTTTGTGTGTGTGTGTGAATTTGTTCTTCAAGGTTTTGACGGGGTTGAGGTCCACGCTGCAAACGGCTTCCTCCTGGACCAGTTCATGAAGGACGGCGTCAACGGCCGCGCCAACGAGTACGGCGGCAGCGTGGAGAGCCGCTGCCGCTTCGCGCTGGAGGTGGTCGACGCCGTGGCGGCGGAGGTCGGGGCCGACCGCACTGGCGTCCGCCTCTCCCCGTACTCCCGCTGCCTCGACTGCGCCGACTCCGACCCGGATGCGCTCGCCGTCCACATGGCGCGCGCGCTGAGCATGCGCGGCGTCATCTACTGCAACGTGGTGGAACCCGAGATGGTGGCGACGCCGGCGGCGGACGGCGCCGGCGCCGGGATGGCGCGGATCCCGCACCGGCTGCGAGCCGTGCGGGAGGCGTTCGGCGGCACGCTGATGGTCGGCGGAGGGTACGACAGGGACGAGGGGAACTGGGCCGTCGCCGGCGGCTACGCCGACCTGGTGGTGTACGGCCGCCTCTTCCTGGCGAATCCGGACCTTCCCCGGAGGTTCCGGCTCGGCGCGCCGCTGAACGGGTACGACAGGGCGACGTTCTACACCGCCGACCCCGTCGCCGGCTACACCGACTACCCGTTCCTCGACGACGGCGGCGGCCTCGCGGCGGCGGCGGCGGCGGCGGCTGCGAGCTCTAACAAGAGCGGCGATCAGGACGGCGTTTAGCTCGGACATCGTTGCCTCGAGCTGTGTACGAGGCAGTACACTGCAACTGCACCTGAATAATTCGCTTTGGTGCTGCTTAAGCTTAATAATGTTGACAATCGAGAGCTCTCTTCGTTGATCCAAACCCTGTTTCTGTCTTGACATGATACTGTGACAGGTGTATGCTGGCTGCTACAGGAAGAGGGATTCTAATCATCCGAGTGAACGTTGCTGGCCCAGTGAGATGCATCGTGGGCTAGGCCCAGCTACATCCACTCGGCTAACATCAAGAAGTGAGTATTGCGCTCCCACCTCATCCACGCACGTCGAACGGATTTGCCCCCATCTCCTCTAGCACAACAATGAAAAGAAAAGGGAGGCATATACCTACTTTTTTTAGATAATAGATTTTTAATAATCCGACCTTTATATCCACAAATGATATACATCCAAAAGGATACATAAGCACTTAGACTCATATCTCCACAAGAAGGAGAACACACAACAAAAAAACAAAAACCTACAACATAGGCACATCATGTTTACCAACATACTCTCCTGAAACGGCCACTTTTAGCGAGTAAAAGTCGTCTAGACGTCGCCGCCTCTAATGCGCCGTCGCTGTGAACCTCCGCTGGTGTCATCTTCATCCGTTTCAGGTGAGCTAGCACCACGCATCGCCGGTTAGCCCACCTTCATCCGTCGTCGTCCAGTCAGAACTAGCTCGATGAGACACGAGCCGACAAGATCCGATTCCGCTTCATCGGACCTAGGCCTCCGCCGCCATAGGGCCGCAGCCATCAGGATCCTCTTCCTCCTCTCGGACTCCTAGCCCATTGCTACCCCTAGGACCGCCACCGAGGATATCCTCTTCCACTCAAAATCCCAGACCTCCACCACCCTTAGGGCTACCGCCGCCGATGGGATCCACCTCTTCTTCCTAGGGAACCATGCGCCAGCGCTCAGGCCGCCGCTACCCCTAGGACCACCGCCGCCTGATCCACCTTCTCCTTACCAAGGACCGGTTGTCGACACTCGGGCCACCACCGTCCGCCACCCCCACCGTTGACCGAAGGGGTGTCTTGTCGCTTCCTGCCGTCCTCTCGACCACCTCCGCTACTGTCACCAACATGCACGGCCAGGCGCGGGCCTGGAAGCCTCCTACTGCCTCCGCCGCCCAACTCCCCACCGCCGTCGTCCATGCTCTCCTTCGTGCCGCTACGGGCAGACAGCAGCGACCAGAACGAGAAGGCGGCGCAGATCCAGGCGAGGGAACATTAGATCTAGCCTCGCTAGCTCGTGTTGCACCTCGTCGCCCGGCGCCCGCAGCTTCGAAGTGTCGAGCCTTGCCAACCACCTCCTTTGTCACCAACCCATACACAAACCCTAGGTGCCCGTTGCCACTGTCTCAGCTAGCCACGCGGCTTACCGACGATTTGCTCCGGCAGTGGGGAAGCTGGGAGTGGGAGGAAGGGGTTTCTGGAGGTAGAGAGGATGGGGTATCTGGAGCCCTTAAAAGATATAGAGATGATCTAAATGCAATAAAACAGTAAGCCATTCCTGATAAACCCTAGTGTCGATCCTAAGAAGCGCTGGAAGGAGACCGAATGGTGTCCTCCATCCCCATCACCGGTTAGTGCAGGTGGCGGCTAGAAGGGCAATGCCACCCACACCGTGAACCTTTGCTCCGACTCCGACGATCTGCTACCACGACCCAACTCCACTGACGACCCTTACGGCGGCTAAGATGGCTACAAGCTCTACCGGCTAGTCAATTTCACCATTCCGTATAAGCTTAAATGATCATGTACTCTCTCTGTTTTAAAAAAAGCACATCCTAATACGAGGTTGGTTTTATTTGGGTCGAGGGAGTATGAGCCAAGGCTAAGATTATGAATTTAAGTCTTAAAAAAAGCATATCCTAGTTCGAGGTTAGTTTTATTTGGGTTGAGGGAGTATGTGCCAAGGCTAAGATTATGAATTTAAGATGTCCACTCGTTCATTTGCTGACAGCAAAACTGCAGCAGACAGCAACACTGCAGCAGAAAGCTTGCAATTACTGCAGGGAAACTTACAGTTAATCATCATTAATCTGCAGACGAGAGTGATTGATTGAACATTTTCTGTAGCTAGCGCGATCATGCATATGCATGTACTACATTAGTTGAGTGCTCTCTCCATATCAGCTACACGGCATGGGCAGGTTTCACCTCTCCCACAGGTTGGTTAGCATTAGCACACGTAGGACGAGACGACAATCGACCATTCTGTTGACCGATCGATCAATCGATCTCTTGTGGGTTTGGTTGATCTGTACTGTAACCCTAGACCTATCACCTGTTCAAAGTGGTTCTTGCTACCCGCTGACGAGGTCCCGGTCCTACGGCAACATGCCGCAGCCGCAAGTACCCAAGTACTCGGATCGGATCTTTCTGCAACCAAGATCCATATCCTATACTTTACGAGGAAATATCATCCATTTCACTATCATTATAATTACTGCTATTACTACTATGCGTATATCAGATAATTAATCATAGCTTGCATCTGTAGCGTATGGACACGGTTCCAACCGTACAACCGTCTGTGAGGTTTTCAAAGAACAACAGGATATGAGGATGGATTTTCCAGTACGGAGGATGGACTTTCCGGTATGTACCTACTCCAAAATTATATATCTCATTTATTCTAAAATAGAAATATATATTAAATCTCTTGTTTCTCCTTTAGTTTGCATGACAGGCGCAAGGGACCAACTTATACGGCTACTACGTTTGTAACTATATACACACCATAATACATGAAATCAAAAGTAATAAGGATATGGAAGTAAATAAATATCATTCATACATTATGTACACACATCTTATTTTTATATCTCATTTTTTTCAAATGATAGATTATTTGGATGAAGGAGGAACTTTCCCACGAGGTATTTATAAAGACTGCTCATGAACAACTGAGGGAATTTATCATGTATGATATTATTAATCCCGAGGAGAATTCCACGACAATAGAAAACCTATTCGTCAACCCCACCCTATGCTTTAGATTTTGTAATATACAACAAAACATTAGAAATTAATAACGATTATAATATATACATACCAACAATTATACTGTATACATTTACTTATACGTTAGTATATATTAATCATATGTGTATGCAATAACTTATATATCTTTAATTCTATTTATATATATTACATAGATATATATATGTTTATATGTCATTAATTATAAATATATATGTCTTCATATATAAAGATATATATATTTATAATTAATACATATATACATGCATATATAGACATACTATACCGTACCTGGGGTGCGCTATAGTTAAAACGCACTCCAACATTAGTAATTTTGTTACTAACAGTGCAATCATGACAAATTCCTGAATTAAACCTAATAGTAAAATTATTACTATCAGATATTTGACAACATATAACGTGTACTAAACCAATTACTATATAAGGGACGCGTTTTAGTTATTACACACTCAGGGTGCGTTTTAGCGTATCCCCATGCATATATATATATGTGTATATATTTATTACAAATATAAACATGTATATATTATATATATACACGCATATACATGTGTGTATGCATTTATACATATATATGCATATGTACAAGAAATCATCAAGCGATAAAAAGCATTTTGGAAAAAAAGAAAAATATCTTTTAAGGACCGTTGGTGTTAAAAAAGATCAAATTTTAACCCCGTTTATTTTAATCGGGACTAAAAATACCATCTAAGATCGATTCCCCAAAAGTATCTCCCAGCGAGCCACCAGGGGCAGGCCTCCTCATGTGCTAAGTTGATCGATCGATCGAATTCTTCAGGCAAATGCACGCACGCACTTTCTCCACGCTCACGCATGCATTCAGATTCAGGTATTAATCCTGCACTCCGGGGAGCCGGTCGTGAGAGCGGTCCATGCCAAAGGGTTCATGGTCGCTAATCGATCATTCATGAAGGGTTCGACGTACGGCGTGGAGCTGGTGCACGCGGCCCCGCGCACGGCTACCGGATCAACCAGTTTCCTGTCTCACGGACAGCGTCAAACGACCGCGACGACGGGTACGCCGGGGAGCCTGGAGGTCCGCCCGCTGCCGCTTCACGCTCGAGGCCGGTGCTAGCGAGGTCGGCGTCCGGCTCTCCCCCAACACCGAGCACCTGGGCGGACAACCGGCAGGGTTTTTCTATACCATTGTCATGGCACCTGCTACTTAACATCAATTGGAATGATATAAGTATATATATAGATAAACAAGTAAGATTAAGTTTGATCTACAAAGAAAAAAGTTAAAATCAGATAATAAATAGTACCTACACAATGTAGATAAAAATTTATTGCTTTTTCTTCACGGTTAGATCGGATTTTAACTTGCATAGTGTTTTGTGTTATTATGATCTATCTTAAAATTTTATAACTATCCAAACCGCGTACATACATCTACATGTACTACCTTAGCGTGTTCGACTCCGACCTGGACGCGCGGTGCCACGGCGCGCTCTACCTCCAGGTGGTGGAGCCGCACATGGACACATGGTGCAGCCCATGGAGAGCAGCGACACTGTGGTGAGTAAAACGAAGTTGCTTTCTACCTAATGGCAGTGAGATGGTTGCTGATGCACCGATACGAGCATACGTACTAAAGAAGGGGAAAACAAGGTGATGATGTAAGAAATTAGCTCCATCTAGATATGTCTTGAACTATCTAGTATTTTTTTTTCTTAACAAAATTACAGCTTGGCTAGGCAATTGAGTTTTTCTTAAATCTCAATTGATTCATCTCACCAGTGAAGATGTAGAGTGGGGATGAGGAGAGGAGAGTGATGAGGGGGCTAACGCTGGTGGAGAGTCCTAATGGATGTTCCGCCCCAACGCACTGGAGATTCGCTCGATGAAGAGGAGGAAGAGGGAGGGGGAGGAAGGGGAAAAGTATAGTGGGTGGTGGCTAATATGTGGGTCTGTTAGAGAGAAATGGTGTTACGTGTTAGTTTGTTTTTACTGTCACAAGGTTCAAAATATAAAAAAGTTCTAATTGATTTACTAATAGAAAAAATTATAATGTCTGGCATACAAATGATCAAGGGTTGAAACATTAATTTTATGGAGGGGTCCACATCTGTAGAGCTAGTCTCAACCCATGTGGTATGTTTGAGGCCAATGGTAGAAGTAGTCTTCACTGTGCATGCCCTTACTAGGTTTTGGTTTGTTTTTTTAATATGATGTCATGCTTGCATATAAGGGGAAACAGCCTAAAGAGTTCAGACAGAAACAATGTATTGTTTCGTTCGAATTTATTCAAAGCATATACCACAGTGCCATGTTCTTCCCGAAGTTGTTTCAAATCAAGAGATCGTTTAAGCATGACCAGAATGGTTAACGATCAAGTGAACTCTTTGGGCCTTCTATCAGAGCCCACATTGCTCAACTCTACCATAGCCTTCTGGCCCAGCTAAAGGCCCATTTCTTAGATGAAAAACTCCCTCTATTTAATATTATAAATCGCTTTGATATTTTTCCTAGTTAAACTTTATTAAGTTTTAACTAAATTTATAGAAAAATATAATAATATTTACAACATCAATTTAGTTTCATTAAATATAATATTGGTTAAATTTCGATAACATGTTTGTCTTGCATTAAAAATATTGCTAGATTTTTTATAAAATTGGTCATTATTAAAATAATTTGACTAGAAAAAAATCAAAACAACTTATAATATTAAATGAAGGGAGTACAACAAAGGAGTTGTATTTAATTATTCAATAAAACACTTTAATGTTCAAGACACAATGTGAGTACTTTAAAAAAAAGGACTTATATTGTTTGAGCATGTCCTTCTAAAGGATCTGATTGTCCAATTAGAAATCTTGTGGTATGGGTCTGTTATATTGAAATATTGAGATGAAGATGAAGACGGTGGGTACTGTGTAGTACTGTACTACTGTGTACTCTTTTTAGGCTGTGTTCGTTGCTCCGTGTTCCCAAAATGCACAATGAACGCGGAAAACAGAGTAATCCATTAGCGCGTGATTAATTAAGTTTTAGCTAAATTTTTTTTTCAAAAATGGATTAATTTGATTTTTTAAGTAACTTTTATATAGAAACTTTTTACCAAAAATATACCGTTTAGCAGTTTGAAAAGCGTGCGCGTGGAATATGAGAGAGGTGAGTTGCGAACAAGGTTTCTGTTACCGCGATACACCGCGCAGTTACCGCGCTTACCGCGGGTACGGTAAAAGGAAAACCGCGATAACCGTCTTAAATTCAAATAAATTTAAAAAATAATTTGAAATTTTGATAAATTTTATACGAATTTCGTACGGTTTACCACGGTTACCGCGGTTACCGTGCGGTAACCGTGCTTACCGCCGGGGCACGGTAACCGCACGATAACGGAAATCCTGGTTGGGAAAAGGAGAGAGAACATAGGTTGTTTTCAACCTCTACGTGCTCCATCTCTCTCATTGAACAAGCTAGAACACTAGCATTTGAATTGTTGCACATAGGGACTACTCTTATATCTCCACCCACTCTGTGACCACAACACTATCGTAACAATCACAAAGATTTTTCGATGACGATGGGTTAGAGGTGAGGTGAGGATGGAAGGTGGGTTAGGACAGAGTGGGTGTACACCCAGGGCTTAGAGCTAACTAGGGTAGTGACAAATCGACGGTCTGCGTTTGATGGTTAGCTGGCAATGGGGTGGGTTACGGTGGTGACAAAGAAGATGAAGTGCTTAAGGGCACAAAATTTCTGACTCAAACACCGAGAAGGATGGAGGTAGAATAAATGTTGCGACCCTCGGATGCACATCTAGGGACGAAGATTAATTGATAGATATTTTTCGCTCAGTTAATTGACCGTTAAATGCACCCAAAAAACAAAATGTGCTAGGCACAGTTCGAAGGTGTGTTTGGCTATACTCACAACCAAACTTAAGGCAGCGTTCGAATGAACAACAGTGGGTGAGAAGATTGCTTGTTCTCGATGCGCACACTTCCCGACTATCAAACGGTGCCCTTTTTTTACCAAAATTTTTTATATGAAAAAAATCATATTAATTAATTTCTCAAGTTTAGAATAACTAGTACTTAATTAATTGTGCGCTAATGGATCATCTCGTTTTTTTTATCTTCTCAATCTTCTCCGGTCACTTCCTCTCAAACACCCCTATGTTCTATTTCACGTGTTTCCAACTTCTACCCTCTCATTTTTTTCGCACACACTTCCCGATATACTAAACAATTTTTTTTCAAAAGTTTTCTATAGAAAAGTTGTTTTAAAAAAAATATACTCCCTCCGTTTTTTCAATATATGATATCATTGATTTTTTGAGATATGTTTAATCATTCGTTATTTTATTGTAACTTGATTTATTATCAAATGTTTTTTAAGCATAACTTAAATATTTTTATATTTGCAAAAGGTGAATGGCCAAACGTTTATAAAAAAATCAACAGTGTCATATATATATTAAAATAGAGGTAGTATTAATTTATTTTTTAAATTTATTTTAACTAATACTACTAAGCTCCCAACTTGCTTGTTCGAACACAGCCTCATGGAAAATTGGCACTATCCAATAATGGAGCGGATGTCACCGAGGCACCCACTCACCGTCCATCAGTCCGTCACTATCACTCTACCCGCCGGGGTTTTAGACTATTTGCCACTCTCCCGGATGGCATGTTCTTAAATGCCACTCTCCCGGATGATTTTCCTTTTTGTCAGCGGAAAGAGAAGATTTCTTGCTCGTGTGCTATTTTTGAGCCCGCAAAGCACCACATCACCTGATCTGTGGACAAAATGACCGTCTTACCCTTCCTTTTCATTTCTCCTCCCGTCTCTTTCATCCCCTTCCTTTCCCAGGGCAGTGAGGTTATTGGGCTCCGGTGAGCTCCCCACCTCGCACTCCTCCCTCCTTCGCTCCTCTCTTTACCTCCCCGGCCCTGTTCTTCTCCACTCTCCCCTAACATCGGCAGTTGCGTCAGGTCCACCCTTGGGGCTTCCCGTACCTTGTCGTTCGCCACCCAGAGCCAGGAGGTGACAATACACATCAGAGCGTAGAGAGCTTCTTTCCTTTCTTCTTTTTCGGCAATGACCTCACGTTTAAGGGGAAGCACGGTCTTGGCCTGCAATGGATCTAGCGGAGGTGGTGCCGATGCAGGGCGACGGATCTGGCGGCGCATGGTAATACAACGGTGAGGTTGGTCCGGCGATGGTGGTGGTGGTGTCACCAGCTCAAGCGTAGGAAGGAAGCTTGGAGAAGAGAGACCCCGAGCTAGAGGAAGAAGAAGGGCAAGACGGTTATTTTTCCCTCGAATCGGGTGACGTGACACTTTACGGGCTTAAAAATAGCACACGAGCAAGAAATCTTCTCCTTCCGATGACAAAATAGCGAAGTCATCCGGGAGAGTGGTATTTAATAACACACCATCCGGGAGAGTGGCAAATAGTCCAAAACCCCCTATCAACCCGGAGAAGCGACAACTTGACCAACTTCAATCCCGAACCATTTTTCTCCTCCTTTCCGAGCGAGGCGGCTGCATGCCTTCAGGTTCATTGAACCAAGCCACCACGAATCACTCGACCTTCCCACGTTGAGGCTAAGTTCTTTCCCCAACTTTCCCAACTCACCTCCCTCATGTTCCACACGCACGTTTTTCAAACTACTAAACGGTGCATTTTTTGAAAAAAAAATTTATATGAAAGTTACTTTAAAAATCATATTAATCCATTTTTAAAAAAAAATTAGTAAATATCGCTCCTTTTTACGTGTGCAGGAGGTAAGTTCCCAACCTCACATCCCGAATACTTAATTAATCTCTCACTCAACTTGGGCAGCTGGTTTTATTTATTCCCCTCCTTTTGCGAGAATTTTCAATTGCGAGCTTTCCTCAAAGGAAAGACGATTGAGGACGAACTCCACGCCGGAGAGAAGCCTGCAGGTTCATTGAACCAAGCCACCCACGAATCTCCTGCTGCTGTTGTAGGCGAGTTACTACACTACAGCTCTGAATTTCTAGTAATTTTTCAACTTGGCAGAGCATAAATAATTGAAGAGAGGAGGGAGAGGGGGAAGATGAGCAGCGGCGCTAGCACAGCCGGAGCCCCACTCCTCACCCCCTACAAGATGGGAAGATTTGATCTTTCCCACAGGTCCAGCCTCTCTCTTTCCCTCCCCATTTTACCTGCAATGTGCCCCAAAATTTTACCCAGTTTCCAATTTTGGCCACCAATCTGCTGTTTAAAGTTGTTTAATTAAACAAGTAGATGAAAAGATTGCAACTGGTGTCGATTCGTTAGGCCTGTTCTGCTTAGGTGAGGTGATCTCTGCCGCATCAGCCGTAGCGAGACGGTCTCGGGTGCCGATTCTCATTCTGGAGAGGAGAGGAGAGGAGAGAAAAAAAAACCATGAACATGCCATGCCATTTATGTGCCAGACCTAGCAAGGTAGCAAGACTGCTTTTTTTTCCAATTAGGGAGGAGGAAATCCATGGACCGCAGACCGTGGTTTCGTCATCTTTGTTCTATTTCGTCATCTTTGTTCTACGGATGTGTTTTGATTTTGTTTCTATTAGTTGGTTGTACTGTTGTTCATAGGACAGCTAGATTCTTTCCGTCCCTCTTATCTTTTCACTTTTTTGCCTTTTGCCTCTTGGGCAAGTTGGGATTTTGTGGCTGTATCTTATTGTACTAGGAAGAATCATGTGGTGCCCCAATATGTGGTATGTTTAACGAAAAGAGCAGAGATATATGTAGTGAAACGGCGATGTAATTGATCAGGTTTTGAGCTGATAGGTTCGGTATTGGATGGCTCAAGCAATGAAAAATAATATGTATTATCTATGTGGAAAAATACTTCAATCCAAAATTGTGATGTTTACAGAAGAATTGCGAGTTTTCTATCGTCAGTTTTTACCGAGTAATTATTCGACAACAAGACCATAATATAACAGTAATGACTTATAAGCAACAAACTCAGTGAATTCTTTCTGAAACTATGGCTATAACTTGAAAACCGCCACTCTTATCTATGCAATGATCCATTTTTTACTGAAAGTTTTCTTGTCTGTCTAGGGTAGTTCTTGCACCACTGACAAGGCAGCGATCCTACGGTAATGTTCCTCAGCCTCATGCCATTCTGTACTATCAACAGAGAACAACCAAAGGAGGCCTTTTGATTGCTGAGGCCACTGGAATCTCAGACACTGCTCAAGGGTGTGTATCCTAGATTTTTAGGCTGTGACTTTCTGAAATCTCAGGAGCCATGTTCAATTGCCTTTTGACGGTTCAGCAATCTTTAAAGATCAAATGTTTCTTGTATGCTTGCAAGGTACAAAGATACTCCTGGTATTTGGACAAAGGAGCAAGTGGAAGCGTGGAAGCCAATCGTAGATGGCGTTCATGCCAAAGGAGGAATATTTTTCTGTCAGATTTGACACGGAGGAAGAGTCTCTAATAACAGTATGTTTACTAAATCTGATATAAGCATGTTCCCTAGCTATATAATTATCTGTGTAGTTATTTGCAAGCAGGAGAACCTTTAAATTGGATTTCCAAATGATGAGACTATAAATATATTGTATAAATATTCACATTTCACTGGTACCTCATCGTGGCACAAGTTGTGCCATCTTTGTTTAAAGTGAAGCTGTGTAGGCAAACTCTTGCTCATTTTCTGTACTCCTTTTTATGTGTTATCCAACCATGTGACCAACACATGTTCAACATCACAATGCAGCTTTTCAGCCTAATGGGCAGGCTCCAATTTCGAGCACCAATAAGTCACTAAAACCTGCAGTAAGGGCCAACGGCATAGATGTGGCTACTTTCTCAACTCCTAGGCGATTAGAGACTGATGAGATCCCTTTTGTCGTGAATGATTACAGGGTTGCTGCTAGAAATGCAATTGAAGCAGGTAAACGCCTTCCTATTACATTTTTCACTCCAGATATTTTGATTAGGAACACTTTGAATTATCCTAATATGAATATTGTGTCAACTTTTTTATCTTAATACGGAGGAGTAGATTAAACCAAGATCCTTAAGTCTTGACTACTGATGAAAACATCAAACCTTCATGTTTGATATATGATCTGTAGGATTTGATGGTGTTGAAATCCATGGAGCTCATGGTTATTTGATCGATCAGTTTCTAAAAGACCAAGTCAATGATCGTACCGACAACTATGGTGGGAGCTTAGAGAATCGCTGCCAGTTTGCACTAGAAGTGGTCCAAGCCGTAGGTGATGAAATTGGAGCTGACAAGGTTGGGATAAGGCTGTCACCCTTTGCCAGCTATTCAGAGGCAGCAGACTCAAACCCAGAAGCTCTAGCCCTGTACATGGCAAATGCACTAAACAAGTTTGGAATCCTCTATTGTCACATGGTGGAGCCGCGGATGGTAAAACTCGGTGAAAAGTTTGAAACCCCCAATAGTCTTCGTCCAATCAGGGATGCTTTCAAGGGAACGTTTATTGCTGCTAGTGGCTACAATAAGGACGGAAATAAAGCAGTCTCCACTGGATATACTGATTTGGTTGCTTATGGGCGCTTGTTTTTGTCTAATCCTGATTTGCCTCGGAGATTTGAAATAGATGCCCCTCTCAACAAGTACAACAGAGAGACTTTCTACATCTCTGATCCAGTAATTGGATACACTGATTACCCATTCTCCCATCAGATGTCTAAATGTGCCTTTCAGTATTGAATTCTCTTCCGCATCTCATCAGAGCGGCATAGCAACTACCATTTTTGGTAGGATTGAAGGAATATGGCATTTGATCTGAAAGCTTAGTTTTCATATGTGTGGGCAAGGCATTTATAAAATAATGCGACCATTGCTTCAGAACTGGGTGTGGATACAAAGGGAATTGATAGGTAGATCAAGCAGTTGCTTGTGTATTGAGAATTTAATTTAGTTTGCATGCAACTATTGTGAGCCTGATATAATATCATGGGGACTTGTAAATGTATTCTCAATCATTCAGATGGTTGACTGTGGATGATCAAATAAGTCAGCGACTACAAATCTTTTGTGTATTTGTGATATATATGTGTGTCACTGACTCAGAGATGAGAGTACAGTTGGAATAACAATGTAGCATGTGTGTTGAATGTATGCAGACTGCTATTGCTAGTTTAGCCTGTTTGATGTTTCAGTATACCTTTTGGTATTAAGTTCTGAACTGATGTCCTGGCAGTTACTGATTACAAGGGCATATTGCACAAGGAGTTGAGATACAGATTTCACAGAAAGAGCTTAGGAAGGCAAGAAGGACCTCTCTCTGCCCATCTCCGTATGTTGTTCTTAAACAAATGTTGTGTATCCTTTTTGTTGTGTTGTGAAAATTACCCTGGCCTAATTTCCGGTCCTTTAGAAATGATTCGTCATCCACTAGACACTTGAGTTTATCACAAAAGTAATAGCTTAAGGATGTTTTGAAGAACCATCTCGTAATTAAGAGCTTTTTGCCGGTAGATAATTGAGGGTTGATTATGGATTAAGGGAATATCATGCTGAGCTTTAATCGTGTTCCCTGGATATCACCACTGCCAGAGTGCCAGGATAAAGTAAATGAGAAGCATTATTAGTCCTAATATAAAAACAAAAGCTACTAAGCAATGCATGTAGTGCCTTTAGCATCTTGGAGATGTTAGAGATCTTACTTTGGAAGTTAAAGCGTTGTCTGTGTTAGTTTTCTTAATTATTATGCAGTTTTATAGCCTAATAGCTGTCACATTCCTCTGTATGTGTGTGTTTTATTTACAGAGTACCATGTTCAAGGAAGAGCTATCAGTGGCCAATTGTATCATAGCAAGTCCACTGTCCACACTCCACAGATTCATGGAAGCACGCCGTCATCTTGGGTCGTTTGCTTATTGGTGAAAATACATGTATCCCATTAAAAATATTCTTTATGTTAATTTATTCTTTTAAAGACCTGCAGTTTTCACACCTGTTCTCTTGCAGCATATATATAGAGGGAAGTTTACTGTAATTAAAACATGGGATCATTCAATGAACCAGCAAATTGTCATGCCTGCCTCTGGTTGCTATACGATGGTGGCAAAACTCTTGTAAGAATTTCAAGGCATGTTAACTGCGACTTTCTGGAGTTCTCCTAGCATCTAGTTCTGGAGTTAACTATATATCAAGAACAAAAGATACTATGGTAGTTTGCCAAATTCCCAGAAGGGTGAAAACTTGCGAACTGTATGGATTATGTGCTTCCAGAAATGGAAATCATTTAGCTATTGTGCATAGCTGTTTAATCTCATTCTGTATAAATGATTAAATATTTTCATGAAGAATTTGCTTTACATGGATTTCAGCAAGCATGAACAGGTTAGGGATATTTTTTGAATAGTCCTGTTTAGAAATGCAGTGTGTTTCATATTTCGCAGCGGACTTAACACGTTCGTCTCACGGTACCCTTAATATTTCATCATTGTTCCTTTTTAGATATTGGAATGCATTTATAATGTTGTATTTAATGATTTAATGAGTAAGGTCTCTGGAACACAATAATTTCATAGGAACTTTTCAGTATTTTTACAACAACTAGTTCAATTGTACCAGGAATCAGGAAAAAATCAGATGTTCCAAAAGAGAACTAATTGTGGGTAGCCAAATAGTTCTCCCTTGGTACTTCAAGACGACAGATATTAGTTGGTTGGCACTTTGTTACTTGAAATCACATTATTGTTGAATTAATATGTGGTTTCCAACATGAAGGATAGGTGTTGGCTGGTAGCTTGTCACTAACCTTTTACCTGATATCAAGAACCATAGGCTTTTGCTTCTTCAGTGGATTTATAGTACCATTGGCTAGAGCTAGAAAAAGGAGACAAAAGAAAAATATATACTTTGCTCTTTTTTTTTCCTTTTGACCTGAGTGTGATTATTCTCTTTGTTTCGTTTTTCTTTTGGTGCTGCTCTGCACTTCTCCTTGCTCCAAATAACTGGAGCATTGCAAAAGGCATTATTCTGAGGAATGTGCAGAGTCACCCTTGTATTACATCACGTATTCTTGACGTGTCAATACTCAATACTACTTCACTTGGGCCAATGTTTTCTAAATTTACAGAAGCACTAGTCAAATGTCATAAATTGTCAGATCATCGGGCTTTGTAGAATGTTGTTGCTTCATTTGTTATGCACAAGTCTTTATTTAACTAGTGAAATTCCCATGTAATTGTGTGAGCTAGATTATAGTTTATTTTGGATTCTGTATTTCATCTATGCTTCTGGTTATAGATTACTTCTCACGTTAACTATTCTGAATTTCATTTATTTGTGGATTGTTTTTGGCATATGGCCCTTTCTTTTAATCTAGACTATCATAACCTATAGACTAATCAATTGTATGGGTCTTTATCTTTTCCACTGATTAATTTGGTAATTTCTAGCTAAATTTTCCATGCAATTGTGCGGGCATAGATTATATATTCTATTGAAAGTAGAATTCTATTTGCTATACTAATATTAGTTTTATGTCTAAAATGCACCTGTATTTATCCAATCAATCTACACCAATATAACCCATAGCTGCTCTTATCAACTGTGTAGAACTTATTCTCCAATTAATGTGGTAATTTCAAATCATTGAGAATGTGCGTTGGCTTCTTTTTGCCCTGTTTTATTAGTATAATAGATAGATTGCGGTTTTAATAAACATTGTATATAGAATTTTTCTGCTCAATCTTTTGGGCTTAAGTGATGCATCTTTATTGAATTGAAAATGTATGTATATATTGGAGGCCCTTTCTACTGCCCTATGGTGACCACTTGTCTTAATATATAAATGAATAGAAACCTTCCTTGCTAAGCTGAACATGTCCACAGAAGATATGCCTCTTATGGCCAAGCGATGCTTGTGGTTTAACAGCCAAAATAGTTAGTAGCACATCAACACAAAAGATGGATTCCTATCAACAAAAGAGTTGATAATAGAGGAACAATTGTTTTATTTCAAATTCTCGCATAATGCATGTCCTATGTTAACTAGATTCGTTTGGTTCTAATGTTTCATTGGCCCTCACAAGATTTGATTAACGACTGAGATGATTGCACTGATGTACCTCTGTAATGTGATTTGCTACCATAATAATTAAACCTGAAGACTACTTGTTTGGAATCTTGGGTCTAAAGAAAAAAAGGATCATTAAAGGGGTGGTCCTGGTAAGCTGCAATCATGGGCCCATACATATGGCACAGTTTTTTAGTCTTTCTTTGGATTGATCAATTAAGATTCTTGAATTGTGCTTTCACTTCTCTTAGTCTTTGTCAGATGTGCATGGACAAATTCATTAGTGTTTAAAGTGTATGCTTGCTGCAAGCTTATTATTGAAAAGAGGCAGGAAGAGTGGTCCAGGACTCCTGTGAGTAATTAACGGCTTGATTTATGTGTATTTGTAATGTTGCAAAGCTTTATTATTCTGGTACTTGCCAATTCCGGAATGAGGACATGACAAGTTTTGGTCTATTGAACGAATTAGTTTTTTTTTAGCGCAGCTCTCTTTAAATAAACTATGATACTACTAATCAGTGAGCTGAGATTTGCTAATCAGCATATACATTTTTTGTGCACAATTATGTTTCTTTGATTATTCGAAGTGAAGTTTGACAATAAGTATGGGGTGGTGCCAATGGATCACAAGATTTTTCTTTTTTTTTTTTTTGGTTTCATTTGAAAGATAAATTTGTATACAAGGTGTTGGCCTGTAAACCAAGTCTATAATAAACATAGCCTCCATGAAACTAGAATTGCAGTGGTGGCTTAGGCTTTGGGAGCTTTTGTCAGCTATAGCTCCACCCAAAATCAAAAGTTCTCCCAAATAGTTTCTCGTCTAAATTTTGAGAAGTTGTAGTTACATAAATCGAAGAATAAACTAGAAGCTTCTATTCTCACAAGCTAAGTTGGATTCCTATCACCTGCTTATTAGAATTTAAAGCTCCTTAAACATGCCCATAATCACTAACAAGTGTTTATTCTCCCCTTTTCTTTAACTCAGAATTGCGGAATATATATTGGGGCAATCCTATTTTCTATCATCGGTATGCATATTATGGCGGCATAGAGAATATGAGGTTAGGAGAAAGGAAGGGCAGCTTATTAAATATTAATCTGACCTTTCAAAGTAGAACAAATTCTTAACAATGTAAAGTGCAAATGCCTTTGTTTGAGACATATTCCTCGCTAAATATTCATTATACATAGACCACTCGGCTATCTAGGATGAGGTAGCACGAGCCAATATGAAGTGAATTCATTAAAAGAACTTTATACGCTTTAAGGTAAGCTACACCCTTTTACCATGTGGTTATTTTAAGATGCTTGGGGGCTGTAACAATAAGATTTACCTGCTCTATCTAAGGCAGCGAAATAATCAAAACAAAAGGCTATTTAATAAATCTACAAGTTACACGAACATCGAGCCATCAAAGGGAATCCATCAAAATAATTGTAAAAACCAGTAAGCTAGAAAAACATCAAAGAATAAGATAAATTACGAAAAAGAAGCGTAAAGCCTAATGCTATATATATATATATATATATAGGGATGCGCTAAAACGCACCCTGGGTGCGTAATATCTAAAACGCGCCCCTCATATAGTAAATGGTTTACTACGTGTTGTATTTTATCAAATACCTGATAATAATAATTTTACATTAAGCTTAATTCAGAGATTTATCATGATTGCACTGTCAGTAACAAAATTATTAACGTTGGGTGCGTTTTAACTATAACGCACCCAGGAACGGTATAGTATGCATATATATATATATATATATATGTATATATATATATATGTGTATATATATATGTATATATATATATAGAACGTGGTAAATGGAAATACTCCATCGTTCGCCTACAGCCCTTAGGCTTATAATAATAATAATAATAATAATAATAATAATAATAATAATAATAATAATATATGTGTCCTTATCTATTTAAAAGTAAATGCTGAAAAATAAACTATGATAAAGGATAAAAACAAAATCAACTCTAAAGTTATGTTTTGAAATTTAAATTTTAGCTGCGGCACGTAAGCTTAAGGAACAAACTATGGAAGCTTTGAAGAGCATGAGCACTTGCCAGCGGTGACGGATCTAGGGATTTTCTAGTATGCGTGAACACACCTTAGATCCGCATGTGTGTCATGGACGTTGGGCCGGGAGTCCTAGGTTCAATGGGAAAGATATCCTCCCCCCCTCCCCCCCTTCCCACAGTATATACGTAGCTCAGTTAGATAGTGTCTGTTAAGATTAGGTTAGGGAATCATCCATCTATCTTGCTGGATGAAAATGACATACCTCCATTGTACCTGTTTCAGAGTACCAGCAGCTGAGAACTGAGCAACAAGAATGGAAGGCAATGCATGGAACCCAGAAACATCAGTGTTCAGTAAACATGACCATTCATTTCATACTCTACCCATCCCATAAATAAAGTATTACCTCCGTTCTAAAATATAGTTATTTCTAGCACAGTATATTATATATAAAAAATAAAGCTATTTCTCCATCTATCTTTTATCTTCTAGTCTCAACCAATCAGAATCATTCTCTTCACCTACTTTCTCTTCTCTATCCATTACACACTTCCTCCTATCATTCTACTTTCTTAATACCCGTACCAATCTAAAAATAGTTATATTTTAGGACGAAGAAAGTACTAAAATGTATCACATTTGAGGGAGGGAGGATGTAAGGGTCATCAAATTCAGGTCATGCATATAGCCATAGGCGCCTTTTGTGATGTGCAATGGCTGGCCTACCAAAATTATTCCTTGTCCCTCCCAAGGCCACAATAAAAACGCCCCCACTTCTGCGACAAATCCAAGCCGCCATTAGCCTGAAATCCAGAGGGAGATCCCAAGGCCTAGCTGCCACTGCCACTGCCACTGCCACTGCCTCAGAAGCTAGTTCAAACTAGTGAGGGGTTTGTGTGCAAGAGAGAAGAAAGAACAGGCAAAACACAAGACTGAAGTGAAGAATCATATCAATCAATCAGTGATTCAGTGAGTGATATGGCTCGTGGCAAGGTTCAGATGAGGAGGATAGAGAACCCGGTGCACAGGCAGGCCACCTTCTGCAAGCGGCGGATGGGATTGCTCAAGAAGGCCAAGGAGCTTTCTGTCCTCTGTGATGCTGATATCGGTGTCGTTGTCTTCTCACCTCATGGCAAGATCTATGAGCTAGCCACCAACGGGTAAAGTACATGTTTATATTGTTTCTCTTCACTGGTCAGTTGTTAGTGGTCCAAAAGTATTTATCTTCATCGGTGTGGTCCAGAAGTACTACTACCTCTCTAGAAAACATCTTATTTCATTTAAAAAAATTGATGTGTTTTATGGATCTCTAGAAAACATCTTATTTCATTTTAATAACATTATTGGTGTGTTTTGTGCATGGCTGATGATGATAGGAACATGCAAGGCTTGATTGAGCGGTACAAGAGTAAGCTTCCAGAAGCGCAAGTTGAAAGCAACGAGCAGAACATACCTCTGGTCAGAATCACACGTAGATAAGATGATATGCATATCATGTTTACTACATAATCATGACATGATTTACTGCATATCTCCAAAGTTTATAGTTTCAAATAGATTCATAGAACTATTTATGCATACGAATGGAATTTATTTTTTGCTATGGATTTATTGTTCAAGGCTTCAGCTCAGCACACTTGTGCTTTTGTGTTTTGCTCATGGACATAAAATTCTGGATTTTATTGTTTTGGATAGAACGCTTCCTCTAATGATTAACTCATTGTTGTGCAATTCCAGGTGACACAACAAGATGTACTACTTCTAAGGCAAGAAGTTGACCTGCTTCAGAACAGCTTAAGGTAAGTCATCCGCATTACTTGTATACTAGTACAGTGAAACGACATTTGGTACTTCTTTTTGTCAGAAAATGGCCCTAGTAGTTCTGTTTATATTGTAGTAATGCCTAAACTATTTTTTCATTTCATGTGTTCTTGAAAATGATCATGCGTAAAGAATGCAACACTAAGAACAGATAATATGATAATGCTATGAACATCAGAAAACTGCTGCATGATACTTCTTTATAAAATGTGTTCAGGAGAATAGTTTTTAATTCGGAAAATAAGAAAAAAGGACAAGGAAAGTGCAGCTACTTCATAATATAATACAATGGTCCAGCCATATAAACTGCTGAAAATATGTAAGAAGTTTCAAAAGATCATGAAAGGGACTTTTCAAGGGTGTAGGGAACTAGCTAGTACTGATCATGACACTGATGGAAAAAAGCAAGCAACTAAGCACACCTCATGCAGGTACATGTATGGAGAGAGAGATATAAACAACATGAATCTTGGTGAGCTGCAATCCCTTGAAAGTAATCTTGAAGTATGGGTGAATAACATTCGCTCCACAAAAGTAAGCCATTAATCACTGCAGAAGGAAAATAAATTCCCAAGAAAATGGCACTTATAATATGTCACCCTTTTCTGCTGAATAGATGCAGATCATGTCTAGGGAGATCGAGATGCTCAAGAGCAAGGTTAGATCAGCATGCTTGATTTCATATATCAAAGAGATGCAAGTAGAATAACTATTCACCAATAATTTTATGTGTTTCAATTGCAGGAAGGCATATTGAAAGCTGCTAATGATATACTTCAAGAAAGGGTACTTCTGGCAATTAATACATGCATTCTTTCAAAAGAAGCAATACTATTCATAAGAAAATAACTTTTAATTTTGTAGGAATTAGTTCAAGATTAGAATTATAACTTAGAAATAGGCTAAGCTGAACTTAAAGAGATTTTCCTCACCATCCATTTTTCTGCATAAGTACACACATTTTGTTTGTAATAAGGTGCCTCCTATTTAATCCAGTTGACATATACAGTAGGAAGCTCACATACAAAGAATATTTTCTGCTTTCCTTTTTTACCAGGGACATGGAAAAGACGTGTATAATATTATGATTGAGAACTTAGAACAGTCAAAACAACAGCCAATGTGCCAACTGAAATTAGGATAAGAAAAACTGAGAACATAAATGTTTAGCTGATAATCTCGTGGCATCAAATACTTATGCTATTCTGTAAGAAAGAGTAACTGTATCTGTATCATCTCTTAAAAACATTTTTGGCCCGCCATGTTCAATTTTTCAGAGATTAGCACCTCTCTTATTAGCTTGATCTTGTGTTTGCAGATAGTCGAGCAGAGTAGTATTCTGGATCCGGGCGGCAACATGATGATACCACAAGTGCCATTCCAGCTAACCACTGAGAGTAACTACTATTTCTAGCCTGAAAGGCCAAACTACCTGCATGTCAGTTACCTCACCAGTTCTGTTTTGAGTTCCACAAGGCTACAGTGAAAAGACCTATTACAAGCTTGTGCCTATCCATGTTGTAGAAAAAAAAATTGTCTCCATTTGCATCTGTGCATTATTTTGCATGTGTAAATTGACATTTAAGATTGAAACTCTTACTACATTACATGTATCTGTTTAATATGGTACAACTTTCTAGATGCAATGTTGATTAGAGAATCATCAAAACCAGGAAATTGGGTTCTTTACTCAATTTCAACAGATTTGCCAACACTTGCAGTAACAAAAGTGCATAAAACTATGAGAAGGCAGAGGTACACATTTAGCAGATATGCCATGTTCATCCCAATTCATGGAAGATCCCAGACCATTGTGCCATCATGATGAACAGCAGCTACTCTTCTGTGGCTGCTGCTGCTGCTGCTGTTGCTGAATCGGCTGGCCTTTCATCTGAACTAGATTGGATGCCTTCCTCTCCAGGGCTGCCTGGCTCCCAGATTTTCTGCAGATTAGACACAAAAGTTTCAGCATCATAACTTGTTTATAAGAAACTCTGAAACTTTATGCATTGTCATTTATCCCTACTGCTTTTTGATTGCGGCACACATCGCCAAGAAAGCCTCTTCAACATTGATCGAGTCCTTAGCACTTGTTTCGAGGAATGGAATGCCAATCTCATCAGCATAAGCCTGCAGTGATTTGTACCTTTTCATTTAGCTTAACAAAATATAACACAATTTTTGCATTGCTAAGCCATCCATAATTCCATAGTGTAATAGGGTGGTTTGAAATGCGACCTGTGCTACTGCAGTTTCAACAACCCTGCTCTCTGCCAGATCACACTTGTTACCAACAAGAAGCTTGCATACGCTGTCATTGGCATACTTGTCGATCTCGCTCATCCACTCCTTCACATTGTTGAAGCTCTCCATATCCGTAATGTCATAAACGATCTGGATGCATTCATGGAAACTAAATGTTTACTGAAAGCACACATTAAAGAGTAAAGAAAATGTTCAGAGGTTGAAAAAACTTACAATTATCCCATGAGCTCCCCGGTAGTAGCTGCTAGTGATGGTTCTGAATCGCTCTTGTCCTGCTGTGTCCCACTGTTTGCAATGCAAGTACCAATGTCAGACTAAATTAGGGATTGCAGCTTCTGCTTTTTGCAACATATTTAATTCCACAGTTAGATCTGATGATTATTAATAGGAAATACTAGAAGCTCTTTGGTACTAGAAAAGATAAAAAAACGCCAATATTCATCCATGAAGATAATTTAGTTTTCAGAGAACAAAAAACATTTGTTTTTCCCAAATGACTGATTTTAATTTATACAAATCACCCGATTTATAAATTCAAGCACATTGAGATCCAGCGACATCTAGCAAGTAGCAACCAACCACGGTTATATAACTTCAACTAGGTGAAACTCCACGCGTTGCTGCAGGAGTTTAGTACGATAACAATAAGTAAAAATAGAGTGCAAGATAGCTAGGCAATATAAGCTATCTCCCAAAAGCTTTGTTTTGTTTCGGCTTTCTCCCAAAAGCCGGGTAATGAAAGTTACCTTCAGTCAAAAAAAAAAGATATCTAGGCAATATAAGCTTGCCTAAGTTGATGTGGTTTATGACAATTTAAATTTAAATAGTATATAGAATAATGATTCAAATGTAAAAGTAGGACGATGAGGCTGTATGAGAGAAGAAAAGAAGGGTGATAGTTTGGATCATAGATTAATCATCTAAGACTAAAAACAATTGATATGATATGACTTAATTAGATAAGAGAGATACATTAACTAAGTGAGGATAAACTACATAGGTATATAGGATATTATAAAAAATAATGAAGAGACATTTTGAAAATATTATGTGAATTATGTGGGATGATGATTTAACATGCTTGAATTTTAAAGCTCTAAAATTTAATAATCTATAAATAAT
This sequence comes from Oryza punctata, assembly GCA_000573905.2. Classification (NCBI taxonomy): domain Eukaryota; kingdom Viridiplantae; phylum Streptophyta; class Magnoliopsida; order Poales; family Poaceae; genus Oryza; species Oryza punctata. The sequence continues at coordinate 20,104,250 of CM002491.2, read as the reverse complement.
ATAGTATTGCTTATATGATGTTTAAATATAATAATTATTAGTGGATAATACGTGATATCTTGTTAGTGGATGATGATGTGACATTTTTGTATGTTAAGCTTTAGGAATCAGTGGTTATAGTAAGAGAGGATAGGCAAAGGCACAAGCTACAATCCCATAGTCGCTATTAGAAAGTTTTGCGAAATTCCGGGACCGCTACTCCGCTAGGAATAATCGCGATCCAATGTAAGTGTTCCTCTGAAAATTTCCAGCATCACTAGCAATAATCGCGATCAGAAACAAGTAGGATCTATTTTAGATGGGCCTCAATTCGGGTCCCACCGATATTACGGGCCCGAATTGAGGCCCAACCAAACAGGGCCTTACTTGGCTTCGTCACCCTCGTGTGTGTGTCCCTCGACCCTCGCACGTGGCACCGCCGGTCCGCCACGCGGCGGCGCCCGCGGAGCTCCGGCGAGCCTGCGCGCTCCACGCGGCACAATCACTCCCGGCTCAGCATCGCCGGCCATCTACGAGGCGACCATGCATCACGCCACACTCCGGCGGGCATCGATTCTCTCTCTTCTCTCTCTCTCCGACGGCCGGACGGGGATTCCGGCGAAGAGATCAACGCCGGATATATGCCGCCTCCGCCACCGGGCGCCGCTCCGGTAGCTAATCGCGAACGAGTTCAGAGATTGGCAAGAGACACTTACAATCTGCAGCTTGATGGTCTTTCCGTCCATCTCGATCGTGCGTATCTTCTGCAGATGAACAAATTAACAAGGGATTCGAATGAGGAAGAGGCGAAGAACAATGCGGCATTTCGCAAGAAAAAGAGATGGACTCACGAAGTCAACACCGATCGTGCTGATGTAGCTGTCGACATACGAGTCGTCCTGGATGAAGACGAACACATCAATCAAAATGAACACAATCTTGAAAGAACAACACGGTGCCAGCCACCGAATCCAGATTGCCATTTGCGAGACAACTCAAAACTCACCGCGAATCGGAGGAGGAAGCAGGACTTGCCGACCGAGGAGTCCCCGATCAGGAGCAGCTTGAACAGGTAATCGCTGGCAGCATTTTCAGTACAAAGAAATTAAGAACGCAGAACTCTACAAGTGTAAGATTGACAAGAAAGAGGATTACAATTCGTTGTTCATGGTTCTTCCTGCCTTTAACCCAGCTCTGCAGCTTCTTCTGCTCAAGATCAAAGGTATCAGCAGGAAGCAGAAGAAAGAGAATTGATGCTTGGACAGAGCTGGAGAGGAGGCTCTCCAGGAACAAGAAGGTGGTGACAATATGGGAGACGACCTCGCAAGATCAGCAACCTCGATTCCTCACCCAGCTCGACGACGTCTCAGGAGAAGTATAAACAAAGCAACTCATCAGCCCGTACATCTTTTTTTTTTGTTTTTTTTTATCCTCACGACGTTGGAGTGTTCCCTCTCCCCAGCAGGCTATTTGTTTTTAAAAAATCCAAGACAAGATTCACGGGTGCCTTGCCCAGGATGAACACGATTGCTGTCGAGTACCTCTTCCAGTACAATACTAAAATAGTCGAAAGTACGAAGAAAATGTACTTTGAGCTGGAGACGCCATGAAGATAGCACAGAAAATTGTAGCAGAATCCAAGATACATTGGACAGCTGCCGGCAGTTTCATGTGCCACTCTACTTGTAATCTTGTGTGGTTGTGCAAGTCGGTGCCACCAAAAGCTGCGCTATTTTGTATGTAGATCCGAGTATATAGTGGTGTTACATAAAGATTGCACGCGTTAAGAAAGAGAAATCTACCAGGCAAGAACCATGAAACACTACTGGCTTCTCAGAGCAAAATATACACCGAAGACTGGAGTTATACATACATTTCTCATGTCTGCTTGCTACTGGAGAACGCACGTCTATCAGAGGTTCAGAAAGAAACTACCCACTAGTCGAGTATTGTTGAAACAAGTAGGATAGTATCTTCTTATGGTCCCCCGATTGGAACCCAGTATTAGGATCAATCAGATATGGCACCTGAAACACAAAGGGTAATAAGTAATAAAAAATTATCTTCAATGTAAAATGCTAAAACTGCAAGTCAAACAATATGCACGCGTAACAAAAAATACTGGGCATATAGAGTTCCATGAATTAGGAGGTAACATGATTATCAGAGTCTCCATGACCTAATAATTTTATTGCTGTTCCTTCCGACTTATTACTTCTCAAAATGCATCATATGGCTCGCTTTACCTTCTTAGAACCTGATATCTTTTGAAGCAAATCCATCTTTGAGGACCCCTCTCCAACATTCTGGAGGATATAAGGAACCTCCAATTCACAGAGAGCCTCACGTACAATCCTTGCATACTGAATCACCAACCACATATGAGAAATAAAAGCCAACTTCTACAAACCACCACATATGAGGAATAAAATAGAGCCAACTTCTACAAAAGGATAGAAAATATAGGTGATGCTCTTACAGTATTATTCTCAAACGAGAAGAGCTCTAGCTTATCTTCAGGTACCACACCAGCTTTGTTCCACAATGTCATTCCTCTTCCAGCTCGAAGAAGAGTAGGCACCCATCCTGTGAGAATTGTACTGCAAAAAGAATACGGGGATATGCCCTGAGAACAGCCAAAGATAAAAGGAAACTTGTCTAGCATCACAGTAGTTTCTTCAAAAATATTTTGGATCTACATCATAGACAAGTATATTATCTCTGTAACCTACAAGAGGTACAATACATATATCTTATCAAAACACACAAAAGAGACCTCTCAAGGAGTCCAAATGAAGGACTCTTTCCTTCTCCATACTGTCTGAACAGGTATTTTACAATATCTCCTGCACATTTAAGACACATATTAGTATCCATATCCATTTTATAGATTATTAGCTATCCAAATAGGAAAACTACTCATCTTAAACATAAATACGGGATATGATGTCTTTATGCCAAGATCAAAAGAGTATAAAAGAATTCCACGAGTGGAAACTTGGAAACCTACAGAAATATTTTTTTTTAAAAAAAAAGGTTTAGTTGAACATTACCACTTTCATACATGGTGACACCATTACTCCCATCAACAAGAAGTGGAAACCTGTGTATCAGAATAACACCAGTTCAGTGACACTTCAGGTCCAGGTCTCTGCATTTCTGTTCAGCTGAAGCATTACTGCAGCTATAATAAGTAAATGCATAATTGGCAAACACATACTGCTCCTTCCCTCCAATTTTCTTGACCACATCTCTATGTCTTAGCGATCCTTTTGGGCAAGGATATACCTGTATTTTATTCATATATAGAGAGGAAGTTATTAACTAATCAAAATATGTTCATATGTAGTTCCTTGACATACATTGCTTCACAACTATATTGAAATTCTATAAGAAAACAATATTGAGCAAAGCTATGTTGATTGCACCATATTCCCAATATCATTGTATTATCTCAGAATTACATAATTTGGGGAAGCATTGTAAGAACTAAGAAGTATGAACACCTCTGCAGAAAGATCAAGCTCAGTCATGGCCTCCCGAACTCTCCTACAGAAGGGGCATGCCTCTATTGGGAAGGAAAACGAAGGAATCGGTCAGTACATTCTGAAAATAACTAAGCTTTAATGCCAGCAAATCAGAACCAATGTACTAATATTTTTTTACCAAACTCGTACAATTGCAGAGTCGGTGCACTTGCTGTCGGGTTAACATTATTCTCATTGTTAGTAGATACACTTGAGCCCCATGGTAGTCTGGCTAAACTTGAGAGTGAAGATGTTGCAGCCTGGAAAAAAAAAGTAACAATAGTCATTCATCAAGGGCCAGGTAAAAGACGCCTGAACAGAAATGTTTGCATTTGCATTTAATCTTTTTAGCATGCCATTTGCAGTTAAGACCAATAAATTCTTTTTAGCATCACGATGAGATTCTGCTCACATTACATTATCAGCAGCAATGAGTTACACACAACAAAAGTTTCCTTTTGCCCGCAGGAATTTGCTTCATAGGATATCCAATCGATCGAATATCAATTTTTTCACTGAACTTTACAGTGAAATTCAAGTTGTCTTAGGATTTTTTTTCATCTCAAAAAGGATCGATTTAGGAGTTGCGCGATCACTAATCCGTCCAAAAGGGGCAAACGAGCCAAAAGCCAGAGATTACCTCCACGATGTCATTCCGCTCCTGTGAAGGGTCACCTCCCTGCGTGGACATCCACAAAAAAACGCACACTGTGTGAGCAAACAAGCCCAGAATTTGGCGAACTGGGCAGCCAAATCGGCAACAACCAGAATCAAGTGATTACCCCAAGGAGCTTGAGGAGCGGGCACAGGAAGGACAAGACGCTGCCGCCGCTGGTGGTGGTGGCGCCCGTTCCACCCGCGTCAGTTTCGGCTTCTCCCGCCTCCGCTCTCGGAGGGCGCGCCCGGGCAGCGAGGGTTAGTGCCCTGGCGCGGCTGCGGAGGCGTGCTCCTCGGGCATGAGGCGGGGAGCTCCACGGAGCTGTAGGGCAGAGGCGTGGGTGGTGGTGGACGGGGCGCGCGAGCGGCAGCATACCGCCGTGGGAGCTGGCCGGAGAAGGAGGAGGAGGGGAGGCGTCGCCGGCGTGTGGTGGTGGTGTGGGAGGGGGCGCGGCTTTCGTTGTTGGTAGAGTGGGTGTCTCTCGGACTCTCCGTTGGACGGCGCGGATCGGGGCCGAGGAAAGAAATGCAAAATCAGCCTGGTGGGCCGTGGGAGATGCGCTGCGTGGGCCGGCGGCTGCGAAATGGGCTGCTTCGGTCGACCGCGCATATCTCGCGGCGGGCCCGGGCGGTGGTCTCACGACTCCACGAGTACTCGCTTGATGGGGTACCCCCTCCGTAAAAAAAAAAAATGATTTCCAAGATAGAGAGGTTATCCTAGTGAAAATTAAGTTCTGCTCAAGAAAACGAGAAAGAATAAAGTACTTTGTATGAGCTGTCGATAAAGATCATGTCCTCTCTCTGTATTACGTATTGTTCACACAAGATCCTACTCCCCCATCCGCCATCTCTCTCGGGGAATCTCTGTATTTTATATTTTCTGAAAATGGATGGTTGTCCTTTGTGAGGGCATTTTGATGTTTGGATGCTTGTACTAATTCTGTCTCGGGCTTCTAGGAATCGCCATTTCGTGGGACGGAGGGAATGGAGGAAACACGTCTAAAAGCACTCCCCACTATGAAAATATAGCACTAAGTAAAATACAACCCTATCAAAATTGGTCAAAATATATACACCAATAAGTGAAATGCACCTAAGTTTTAATAGTGGTTTTCACGTTTTTTTACATCCAAGTATATATGTGTTTTTAAAAGCTAGGTTTTTTTTGAACAACTCGCACCAGTCAGTGCGAAGTTCATATTGCCGTCGCCCGCATCCTGCCACCGATGCCGTTCGCCCGCATCCCACCATCGGTGCTGCTCCAGCACCTCCACCGCTTGCCACGCCCTCGGACAGATCCAGCGGTGGGGCAACGGATCTAGCCACGAAGGGGCCAGATCCGGCGGTGGCCCCGCCGGATCCGCAGCCACGCGTCGCGCCGCCGCCCGGCCTTCCCAGCGCGCTGCATCGCCTCCTCACGCCAGAGACGGGTCGCTGTTGCCGAGGTTTGGAGCCCCGCCGCCGCCGTCCCGGTGGGCCGTGCGGTTTCCGACGGCGGCGAGGCAGGGGAGAGGAAGGGAGGGTGGCGGCGGCCGGGGGCTAGGGTTCACACCCAATCGCCCGCGCGAGGATGACAGGGGACGCGTTTTTTTAAGCTAGGTTTTATGGTTCTGGGTGTGAGAGGGGTATTTCAATTTGGCCGATTATGATAGTTGAAGTGTGAAATGTCATGTTCTATTTCAATGTGTTTGAAGACAACCTCAAAAATTGAAGAGTAGTACAATATAAACCCTATAAGAAACATCCACCTAATTTTAGTTCTACTATTTGAACCCTATAATCGACAATGTGAGTTCTACTGTTTGAACCCTATGATCTACAAGCTATACTACATCGTGTAGCGGTTGTCCGATACTGGGGCTGGGTGAATCTTAACCGCATTAATGAAAAACTTCGTGTCACATTGTACCGGGATTCAATTCCGGCTTTGCTGTCGACCCGTTCCCAATTAAGGATGATGGATGTATAAGTAAGTTCATTGGATACGGTCATATATACGGACTCCATCTAAAAAGACAGGCATGTATTGCATCTCCGGCCAAATTACACTACCAAACTGACACATCCATTGAAAGACCGTACGCATTACGTAGGTTCGTGGCTTCCTTCGTCAATCGGTCAAGATCCCAGCAGCCCGCTGAGCTAGTTCTTTCAAATCCGTCGGATGAACAGCCGCATCAATCCTTAGCTGCATTATTATCCATCCATGCTGTCATGCACATATACAGATTGTTGTCATTGAGCATGGGACCATCTAATCATCGACAAGGATACGTGCGCATCAATCGCATTCAGTTCACAGCCCGGCCAGTTCGCTGTACGCGGCGTGTAAACACACACACACACGGTTCGATCGATCGATCTCTAAACTAGCTGTCACTCGCGGTGGGACGACGATTTTTGTATGATAATTAATTAAGAGTGGAATATATACGGTAGATTCTTAAACGACTGTGTTCACTTAGATCCCAGATCTCGTAGAATGCACACGTTTAGATTTATAATTGTGGTTTAGTGTATCACAACATGTCCAAACCTCCTTTGACTGCGCTTTATGCCGGCACACATTTTTTATTTAGTCCTCTCCGTAGCACACCGCAGCAAGAAGAAAGAAGAAAAATGCATTTACTCCCTTTCCGCTACTATGCAACTCCAAATTCCATGGATCCAGTGCCTGCGATGCCCTATGCCGGAGTGCTACCGATAGCAAAACGCCTTCTCTGACACTAGGAAGGAAGTCGAGGACCTCCGTTATCGTCCCTTGCAGCTCCACTATCTAAGGCGCGCTTGGGCTTCTATGTCAATCGGCTGGTCCAACAAACAATGTTGGTGAGCGTCAATAACCCCACGACGTCAGCAAGGAGGTTTCCGCATCACGTTCGGCAACTAGAGTAGATTTTAAACTCTCGAGAGGATATCCCTCATTGTTTGTATGTCAATCAAATAGTTATAAAAAAAATTAAAAAAAAATTGAGAAGATATATTAATATGTGATATATCACTCCACAAACATGCAACTTAAATTTCAACTTCTATATGTCGCAACGAAAAAAATAAATTTAACTGGGAATATACGTTAACTAGTTGTAGTTTAATTTGTTTTTTCGTTGCGACATGTGGAAGTTGAATTTTAAGTTGTATGTTTGTGGAGTGATATATCACATATTAATACATCTCCTCAAATTTTGTCAATTTTTTTCATAACTATTTGAGTGACATGCAAACAACGAGGTGATATCCCCTCGAGAGTTTAGAATAGTTTCCCGTTCGGTAACGCAAGCGTTACGGTGGCAGTTCCTGCGTGTAGGTCCATGAGCGCGAGGGACGGAGAGGCCGAAGTTTGGTGCCACCTCGGATGGAATGTTACCGCCAATATTCATGGTGCTTAAGTGGTATACCTCAGCGCCAACCTCAGTGGCGCTGAGCCCACGGTTCAATTTTCACTAAGTTTTTAGCACGGTTTATTCTTGGAACATTGCTAGGAAAATCGTTTTTCCAGGCGGCCAAAAATCATTTTTCCTAGGTGGGGGAAAGGCCCGCCTGCACGCATAGGCCTGCGAAAATGATTTTCGCAGGTGGAATCCCCATCTTCGCAGGTGCTAAGTCACCTGCTTGCGAAAATATTTTGCAAAAAAAATCGCCACCTTCAACCGCGCCCACCGTCGCAGCCCTCCCACCTCTAGCCAGATCTAGGGGTTAGGGTTTTGGGAGGAAGAGAGAGGGAGGGGAGGGGAGGGGAGGCCGCTGCCGGGGAACCACCACCGGGGACCACCGCCACCGCCCTCCCCCTTCGGCCAGATCTGGGAGGGAGCGAGGGGAGCTGCCGCCACAACCCTCCCCCCTCTGACCGGAATTGGGAGGGAGGGGAGGGGAGCCGCGCTGGGGTGGGTGCCGCCGCCGCCACCACCACCGCCCTCCCCCTCCCTTCGATCGGATCTATGAGGACGAAGGGGAGTTGCTACCGCCACCTCCCTCCCCCTCCCCTCTTTGGCCGGATCTGGGGGGAGGGGAGCCGCGTCGGGGACGGGTGCTGCCACCGCCGTTGCCACCGCCCTCCCCTCTCCCCCCTTTGGCCGGATCTGAGAGGGAGGGGAGGGGAGCCGCCCACCGCCACCGTCGATAGCCGCCGCCCTCCGGCCGCGCCTCTTCAGCCGGATTTAGGAGGGAGGGAAGGGGAGCCACGCCGGGGAGAGGGAAGGAGAGGTGGGAGGAGGTGTGAGGGAGGGACTTGGCTGGGTAGTTGGTGATTTTTACGAGACCTAACATTTGTACAACGGACCTATTAAGCTACCGTCCGTAAAAATATCTTTATTTTCGTAGGCGGGACTAGATTTATGGTATCTTTAGTTATTTTTACAAATGATAATTTTATAGTCTACCGGAATAAAATTATCACGTTGGGAAAAATCATTTTTCTAGTAGTAGTGGAATAAGTTTTCTAGAGGGGTTAATTTATCAAAATTACGGTTTTAGTACTCCTTAGTTATTAACTCGATCTATCTGAGTAACGGTTACTATAGCTGGTCGTCGATCTCCCGGCGGGCCTGCTTACGCCGGGGAGACCGACGATCGGACTGATGGCGACTGTCGGCAAAACAGAAGCACAGCAGTAAAAGGCGCTCGATCGCCAGCTGCCATATGGGTGATGCCGTGATGGGATGGAAGAACCATTCTGCAACAAGCGGTTGCTCGCGTGCATGCACCCGGTTGCTCTCCACCTCTCGGCCATGCACATGCACATGTGCATGTACGACGTACACAAAGCTAAGCGGGACCTAGTACTGCCCCTGTGTATATACCGGCGCCGCTGATGCTGGTCGAGAAGTACGGTGATACGTGTGGTGTCGTCGCTGTCCAGCTGCGCTCAATGTATATATGGCTAGGGCGCGCGCGGTTGATTACGTACGCTCATAGTAGTGTCATCAACCGCGCGCGCGGCTGCGGCTGAGATCGACGGAAACGCGCGCGCGTGATCGAGTTCGAGTGCGTGACCGTACGTGTGGGTATCAACGCGTTGCGAGAGCGAGGAAATCAAGTGGCGAAGCGGACCTCACGGGTCCCTTTCCTTGACCGGCCGGCCGTCGGGGCGGGCGTACGATGGATCGGGCGTCACGTCGTGCATGCGCCCACGTACGATAGCGACTGATCCAAACAGCTAATCTGGAGCACGTACTCCACTGACTAGGAGAGTAGGAGTAGCTCTCTATCCCTGATTGAATTGCACGGAGAGAGAGAGGGGCCCGTTTTGTACGTACCCCGGCCCCTTCCTTGCTCTCGGATAGAGGAAAATGTTTTTATCGTTCGAAAAGGGTACACTCTTATTTCATGCATATCATTTAGATAATCATTAAAAAGTTTTACAAAAATGACTAGATAGATTAATATGAAATATATCAGTCCACAAACATGCATGTTGAAATTCAACTTTTACCAGTTGTAACAAAAATAGCAAATATAGCTTCGAATATATGTTAACTATTTTCAGTTTAATTTGTTCTCTTTTGTAACTTGTAGAAGTTGAATGTAATCTTGGTGGACTGATATGTTTTACATTAATCTATGTTGTTAATTTTTTTAAAAAATTTTATAATTATTTTAATGATATGCAAGCAACCAGAGAACATCTTCTCGAGGGATGAAAATCTATATCCCTGCCGGATATCATATCCTACGTCGCCTTCTAAAATCCTCCGTACGAGAGAGATGATGCTTCCTCCTCCGTGCATGCGCGCGTGTGCGCATAACATAGCGAGCTTTATTTCACGCTTGCACGTACGGCGCCTTTTTCAGGTGTACGAGAGCGTACGTATACGTGCGGGTGCGGAGTCCGTCAGGTGGCCGGGTGAGCTGGCTTGATGCATGGATGGATGGATGGATGAATGCACGTGACGATTTGACGGCAAGTAGTACGACCGAGATTGATAGATCTATCGACCAGTGTTAATTTCCCCCGGGTCAAATCCGATCGATCGGCACGGGCGCGTGACGCGGCCCGTGCTCCGGCCACAAGCAAAGCGCGTGTAGCAACCGGTTGCCCGTTTTTGTGGCTCTCGTTCGGCCGACATAGATGTCTACGTGCGGGCGGCGGCGCGAGCGAGCGCGCGCACGCACGCACGTACGTGATCGTTTCATTTGGTCGGTCGGACGACGTACGTGGCTCATCTCTCGTTCGATCGGGGCCGGTGAGATCGATCGATGGCCGTGTCGTCGATGTAGATAAGATCGATCGACTAATTTAACTGGCAACGTGGGTCACTCAATTCGTTCCGTTCACCCGCTCTCGTTTAATCAACTCAACTGAAGTGTTGTGAGCAGAAGCGGAACCACCTCATGGACAGGTCGGGCGGCCGCTCGAGCTTTATTTGTCACTGCATCTCCACTTCCGATCGGTTGTTGATATCTTAGAAAAACAACCTACTGCTAAAGAATCTTATGTTATTATTAGTTGTTCAGCCTTGATTGTCGAGCGGACACTCGAGCTCTATCGCTGCATCTTCACTTCTAATTGATGTTTTAGAAAAATAACCGACCGCTAAAGGATCTTTGTTATTATTAGTCGTTCGAGCTTGACAAAACTGTTGGGGCCCGTCACTGGTTATACGTGCATATGTGCCGTGAATAGATCGTTTCGATCAAATGATAGCTTGGCCACCATACTGTTGCTCCTTAAACGATATCGATCGAGCAGGGTACGGTTGGTGCGTAAGGCATGAGGTTCGCAGGGAGGTCTAGCTTGCTAGCTCCCCCTCGAGATATCTCCACCAACTTTGCTGCGATATTGCTGCAGCATGCAGCTATAAAATATCTTAGGTCCCAGCCTATACTGCTCCTACCCACACACAATGATTACCTCATCATTCGTGGCCGTGTACATGTAATGCCAATTAACTCAGGACAAGCTAGAGCTTAGCTACTGTTAGCTAGCATGGGGATCGTTCGTTCGATCGATGGATCCATTATATTGTTGTACGTATTCATCGCCCCTGAGATCGATCTTCCACATACACATACTGTTGGTCACATGCAATGCATAGCTACACATACTACTGTAGAATCGATCTTTGGTCCGGTTCGCAAAAACCGCAATAGTCCCCGTTCGAATAGGAACCAAGACTAAAGACTATCTCTAGTCCCGGTTAAAAAGCTCAACGGAACTTTTTGATCTTTAATCCCGGTTGATGACACCAACCGGGATTATCTTCACCAATCGAGACTAAAGATAATTTTTAGTTCCCGTTAAATAGCTGTCAGGGCTTCTCCACCAGTGACACATTGCCGTTCAGGTTTAGTTAGATTAATTTAGATACAGATATTTCGACGATGATGAGTTCAATTCACCGTACCATGCATGATTGGAGGTACGGTGATCACCAACGAGATATTCCGTACGAGCAGGATCGGACACGTGGCCCTCATGGCCCCACACGGGTGCATGAACCCTTCCCCGATTCGGGCTCGGGACGCCATATGCATTCTGGCTGAAATCCCATCAGGCCTTGCTGGCTGGCTAAGCGAGGTAGCTAAAGCCTCTCCAACCGCGTGTGCTCGAGAATTTTAGGGAGATCTGATCAAATGATCATAAGTCATAACCATTAATCCATTATAACTATAATACTCTCCTAGCTAGTTAGCCAGCTTCCTCCTACTATATATCTCAGTAGCCTGTGCTCATGTGTCTCTCTCAGGAGTCAAGGGAACAGTCCAAATCCAGGCTGTTCCTAGCTACAAGTATAGAGCCCATTCCAACACTGCTCACTGGACCCAAACAACACAAACTAGCCTCCTACACTACTCACCACACACTTTTAGCTTGGGCCAGAGAGCGGCTTTTAACCAAACTTGAGAAAGGGATCGATCGAAGATCAGCTTGAAATGCATGGACTAGGACACTAGGTCAAGCTTGAATGCATGTAGACTCTGGCTGATCGATCACAACTCACAAGCTAGCAAGAGGACCTCGCCATAAGAGGTATATAAATCCAGGCTCCAGAGGGGTGTACGTATGTATGACGCGGTAGTCTTCCATAAGTACAATTTGCACAAACTTGGATTGGATGTCTATACACCATCCCACGTTAACCAGTGACTATTTTTGGGATAAAATCCTCAGTTCTGTTTGGGAAGTTGTAGTGTTTTGGGAAGCTGGAGATTTTTGAAGAAACTACAGCTAGCTGCTAGAAACTCTCCAAACAGGACCCTCATTTGCTCCTAAAAGTTGATCTAATTTCTAATTTAGATTAATTTGATATATGCATTTGAGTTAGTTGCATGCATATGAACTAGGATGGGTTAAATTAAGGAGGCACAGTTCAAATAATCCGACCCACGCGCGCGTATCAAAGATCCCCTTAATTTAAAGAAAAAGCTATAATTAATTTGGCCTGTTATACCTTTTGTCACTGTAGTTGCCAATTTGAGTGTGCATCAGTACATGCTTTTTGCATTATTATTCTGGTTGACGAGACTAGCCTACTTGTTTAGATGCCACTAACTTTCCGTGTCCTTTGCTGCTCTGGTCGATCTTGCAACAGTATGCATGCATTGCCAAGAAGAAAAATGAACCAACAGCCATGACAGTGTTCATGGCAACGACGCATCTGCACCACTATCGCTAGCTATAGGACGGCATTGCATGCATGCATCGATCCATTATTGCCCTCGCCCAATCATGAACCAAATCATTAGCTTAACATAGTAACTAGCCTAAGAAGGTGACGTCTCGTGTATCATCCGTCGCCTATAAAAGCTCACCAAGATTACATCTGAATCACCATGATCTGCATTTGCATCATCTCATCACACTCTTCTTCTTCGCTTTCTCTGTCTCTCTCCCGGTGCTCATTTGCAGCAAGAATCAATGGAGGAAATGGTGGCAATGGGGAGGTCGTCGTCGGCGATGGCGGGATGCCAGTACAGGGGAGTGAGGAGGAGGAAGTGGGGAAAGTGGGTGTCGGAGATCCGGCAGCCGGGGACCAAGACCCGCATCTGGCTCGGGAGCTTCGAGTCGGCGGAGATGGCAGCGGTGGCGCACGACGTGGCGGCGCTGCGCCTCCGCGGCCGCGACGCGCAGCTCAACTTCCCGGGCTCGGTCGACCGGCTGCCGCGCCCGGCCAGCTCCCGCCCGGGCGACATCCGCGCCGCCGCGGCCGAGGCGGCGGACAGGGTGCGCCGCGAGCCGGCGCTGGTGGTTCTGCGCGGTCCCGCCGTCTGCGGTGACGGCGAGCTGGCGGCGGCGGCGGCGGCGGCGGCGAGGTGGGCCGGCGTCGAGGTCGAGCAGCAGCTGGGCGGGAGCGACGAGGAGTTCGACGTGGACTCGCCGAGGCTGTGGGCCGAGATGGCGGAGGCCATGCTGCTGGACCCACCGTTGTGGGCCATGGATGTCAGCGAGATGGAGGGCCCACACTGCTGGGCCCACGGGTCCTTGTGGGACGCCTGCTAGCTGTACTAGTACTATTACTAGTAGCTAATCCAGCTTGCTTGATTAATCAGCTGTCACTCGTGTGGTTATCTTTTCCAATCATGCTTGGATTGCGGTTTTTAATTGTATCATCTACTACTAGTACTACCTATGTTAGGCTAATTATGATGATTAGCTATTAATGAGAAAACATTACTGATATAGTATATAGTTTGGATTTGAAAATATTACTGATACTATTATAATAGTTTGGGTTTTCCGTGCAAATCCTTTGCTTCCGTGGTGGTGGTTGCCCTCTCTTTACCGTTGGATAAGAAGCACGCAAAAATTCAAATGGGATATTTGGAACAGTTGTGTCACCATCTGAAAATAAAATGACTACTAATTTGGCCGCTAATTTGGGTACGCTATTTTCATTTTGGGTACGCTGGATGGTAGTGGCACTACTTTTGGTGCTGGAAAAAAATTGTGCTTCTCTATAAATTGACAAGCATAGCATGTTTTTTTTCCTATTAAAGTGTACACCTTTCTCAAGTATGGTATGATTTTTACAAAAGTTTTCCAAGTTTCTTAGCATAATATTGTAAAGGTAACTTGTCAATTTTATAATAGTTAATTTATTCATTTGTACTCTCAAATATTATCACAAAATCAGATAATCCATCATCTATCATCTAATCATATAAATAAAAAGAAGTGAGTTGAGATGACTAGAAGAGTAAACGCAAATTTATTTTCACATAAAAGAATGCCCATTCGGTTTTCTCAATCTACCCTCTTCAATTTTGACTGAAAAGTATTCATTAATCCACCTTTATCATTTATATTAACTATTAATTCAGTTAATTTAGTATCTTATCAATCATTTGATTTACAGTAAATTAAGTACCCCATTGATCACTTGATTCGACGAAATTTTTTAGATAATGTATATTCATAAAACCCGGTTTCTACACCATCAGGGTGTATACAGCCACTGATTCGATGAAATATCTCACCAATCGATTGATTTAATTTAAGCATCATTGAAATTTTTGACTTCCATGCGCACGTTTGTTTCGGTATTATTTACATTACTTTTAAGAAAAGGACACGGATCATACCGTATTATACCTGCAGTAGCAGTGGTTGACAGGTCAATCCGATCCCACATGTGTCAGCGGGAACTGCTACAAATGCAGTACTACAAGCGCGCGCGCATATATATATATATATATATATATATATATATATATATATACATATATACATATATACATACATATATACATATATACATACATATATACATACATATATACATATATACATACATATATACATACATATATACATATATACATACATATATATGTATATATATGTATATACATATATACATATATATACATATACATATATATATATATATATATATGTATATATGTATATATATGTATATATGTATACTCTTTATTCATTGATACATGCATAAGTACACATCAGTCACTCACACCGACCGAGACTACGTACACCGTATATTAATACACGTACTACGCAACCTTGCAAAGAACATCGTATATATACATATATATATATATATATATATCTCATGGATTTTGTAGATATATCCAAGTTGGAAACGAAGAATACATGTACAAACGTGAGTAAAGCTGTTGTCCCATATATACATATTCGAACTAAGAGTTAGATTCGATCGGTTGAGTTACGGATAAAAAGACGTAATAAAATAAACGAAGCAAAGAAATAATGTAAAAACTTTTACATATATATTATTCATGATTTAAAAGCATTTAGGTAAATCTTTTATATCTGCATTATTCATGACTTATATGCTAATGTTGGAAAATAAAGTATGGTAAAAAAATCAAAATCAATTTAAAAATTAAGTTTCACTCATATACAGTTGATGACAGATGATACGTGGAGCCAGAAAAGGACACAAATGAAAAGTCACTTTGTATATAGGGGGCAGTTATAAATACACGGGGACGTCAAGGATGAAAACAATAATAAAGAAAATCCAAAAAGAAAAGGGAAAGTTTTTAAAAATACAGCTATAATCAATCGTCCTCTCCTCTCCCAACCATCTCTCTCGCTTCGCCTACGCAGTTGCGCGTACTAGGGCGAGCCGGCGATCGCACGCGCGCGGCGGCGGCGGAGGAGGAGGAGGAGGAGGAGTGGGCGACGCAACGCCGCGCGGCGCGGCCGTGTGCTCCAGCTGGACTTACGAGGGGGTCGGCGGGGGCCGAGCCGGGAGAGACCAGCTTGGCCACGGCGATCGCGAGCGGCGGCGGCTCTGTGCCTACCGCCTGGGGGTGCGCGGCGGCGGGGCGGCAGGTGAGATGACGGCCTGATTGGCGCTATTCTTGAATCTATATTTTTCATCTAATCACCATTTGATTTGTTCGAGATTGGAGCAAAACCGTTTTCTTCTTAATTTTAGGTATTGGCATAGTTAGTTAGATGAGATGTATGTTTGTGGGTAAGATCGTTGATTCTAGACATGTTTTGATCATTCTCTTTGTTTTGGTGGTGTGTAGTTATGGATTCCCATGTTTGCGAAATTTCGATCATACACCGTCATTTTAGATTGAAATTAAGAATTCACATATTGTAATGGCCTACCGCCTACCTGTCAATAACCTTCAAATGATCCCCCATGTCAGTAAGCACATAAGCTTAAATCCTCAATTTTTGATCTAGAGGGGGATATATGATCAATTCCCCTTTGTAATTTGGTTGACAATTGAGCAATAAAGTATAGATGTATATTTTGTATGCTTGAACCCCTCAATTTTCATTGTAGATTCTTTTTCTAGATAATATATTTGGATGGGCGCATGCATGTGCTCAACACACACCAAACTCACACACGCGTGCACATTCTGCTTCTAAAATCTAGAGGAAAAATTACAGGCATGTTCTTTTTTATAAGTGCGAGCGATAGACCTAGGTCCCGGACTATCTAGGCCATGATCCGCACCTGGGTATCGAAGAACTTGTAGAGGTATGTAGTTTTACCATGCTATTTTCTAGTTGCTCCAGTACACCGTGGGCTGGCAAGGGGTCCAGCCCGAACCTGGGTCCACCCGTGTGAGAGCATTGATAAGAAGTTTAAGGCCTCGTCGGAAAGTGCCTTAATCCTAGCTCATCCATTTGTATAGGCTGGAAATGTGAATGAAAATTCCAACCTATACATGTGTACATATCAGAAGCTTTGTCTATCAAGCGTTTAAATACCTACAGTTGATCAATCAAATTCTTAATCGGTTCATATTAGTTTGTTGGGCCACCACCCTGTACAAATCCTCCATCTCTAAATAATTTGCCTCTCTTATCCTTGTAATCTTCCTCTCTTAATGTTTAGCTTGGTTTGTAGGACGTCGGAGCTGCCTCTGTTTTGGTGATAAAAGTGAGAATGCCTGGAAGTCTCGAGTTGGTGTGTTTTATGTGATGCACCCGATAACATTTTTCACCAATATTATTGGTGTGGTGACCATTGTTCTGATCTCCATAGTCTCCATCTTGGGCCTTATTTTCCTGTGCCACTCAGTGTACTTCCAATTGTTGATCAAATGGAGGAGGAGAAATTACTATCAAGTAAACGACGAGCAGCTTAGCTACTTCAATGGTCCATGGCTGACTCGCATAACATTAATATTGGTTGCATTGTGGTGGGGTGTTGGAGAAGTGTTGCGGCTCACATTTGTCAATGGGGAGGGGAGGTTCATTTCTGATCAGACATGGCAAGCCAATGTATGCAAATTTTACATCGTCTCAAACTTGGGGTTTGCAGAACCAGGGTTATTCCTGTTGCTAGCTTTTCTTCTTAGTGCAGCATTGCAAAATCAAGAGGTTGGTGCTTTAAATCGTAAATGGAACCAAAGGACCATACGTGCAGTGTTTATGCTCTGCTCACCATCACTCATATGGGAAGCTTCTGTAGTTTTTATTGGTCCTCATATTGCTTCAAACGATGGACAGACATCAAAGGTTGCAAAGTATTGGTATTCAGCCTCTTCAGTCCATGATGGCGATGTTGCATGCACATACCCATTGTTGAGCAGCATATTTCTTGGGACGTTCTACACCGTGTTAACTCTTTATGTCATATTTGTTGGAGGGCAGATATTATCTTTAGTGATCAACAAGGGGCTTCGACGGAGGGTATATATGCTAATTTTTGCCACCGGAATACTACTTCCTCGAGCTATGTTTCTTGGACTCTCGGTTCTTCCATGGCCAGGTGAAATAGTCCATGAATCTCTCGTGTTTGTCTCCTTCCTTGTGCTGATGATTGCTGCTATGCTTGGTATTGTTATTCTGGTGTATTTCCCAGTTGCGGAAACCTTTGAAGTAAGAAACCAAGAGCATATTGAGCTGCAAACAAGTCACTCCATTGCCCTATGATGGCTGAGCCTTATGATTTGACATATGTTTCAGCTTTTCATTCTATTTAAGGACAAGCTATTGGGAGATGCTTCAGATTTATTCATGTGGTTGTTGCTGAGAGCTATCTCCCCAATTTTGTAAACATAGAACAAATTAGATTAGGTTATCATTCTCCTTTCGTTTCTTCATGCATGTTGCCATGAACAGAAGTTATACCCTGTACAGTAGTTACTGTAGGCTAGTGAAATGATCAGGCATACTTTACCTATTATATGTTGACGAGGAAAAAAACTTAATAATGATCGGTTTGTGGTTGTAGTGAACTAGGGATATGCTTCTTTTTAAGTTATCGTGAAAGAGAAAACTTATTATATCGTTATAGTTTGTTTTACAAATAAAATTAAGGTTAGATAAAATATGCTGTACAATTGTTGTGCCTCTCCCCATTTCTATATGGAATACAAGAATACCATCGTTTCCGACACAGATCAAAAGGAAAGCAATGTGACAAACTCTGATCAAAAGCAATTGCACCCAAAGATTTTATCATGATCCACCGCAATACCGAGCTTCCGAGGACCATTCTAGTGGCCAATTCTTTAGCTTGCAATCTTGCATAATTGTAGATTTAGCCAACAGTGCACTCCTTTGATTTACAGCTGAAGTATAATTGGCATGTTGTCAGTTATGAACAATAATAACATTATTTATCTAGCTTAGTGGTCCATTGATCACAAGCTTGTTGGGCTCGTAGGAGCGATTATTGTTGCCAAGCTTGTCAGTTTTATTATTCTACCAAACGGCTATTCATGTGTTTATTCCAATCTTCTATAATCCTTTCTTTTGCATACACATTCCTACCAAAATCTGTGCTACGTAGGCAGCCTCAGATCGGGTGGGTAGATCCGCTGAATCCTGATGCTATCCGTGCTTTGGTGGTTGGCAAATAACATTGCACATTGAATTCTGCTACCATTTTGTGTAGCTTCGATTCAACTCTGAACTATCAATCCATGAAGGAACTATATACCCATGCAGTAGCTTGAATCTTTAATTGCCTAGTCTAGGCATAACTTGACCCATCATTAATTTCACCTTACAACCCATGAAAAATCAATGTACGAATAATCATTGTACCGCTCAACAAGCATCACATTCACAATCCAACACTATCACAAGCATTTGAAAGCACTAAATTACTCCATTTTATTCACTCATAACAACTTGCCATGAAAGGAACTCACAAGCCGTGTGTCATAAAAAATCACTCATGACATGCATCAAGGCGAGCGGCAACAGAATGGTAAAACCTAAGATCGCCCGTGCCTATGATATCCCCAACCTTCTTGCAACACTTTCTACCTGTGGAAAATATGCAATCCGGTGGTGATAGAAGCCTCATCGTTTTCCTAAAAATTGTCTACGTTGGAACGCAAGGTTCGTTCCGTCTAATGCTGCCATTTTTTAATCAGTCCAGGAATCTGAGAAAAGAAAGTAACAGGCATTAGGTTGATAGAAAAATGAGTAAAAGAGCAAATATTTGCAAACTGTAATGCTAAGGCAGTACAGACCTCAACACCATTAGGACCTATTTTGTTGCGAGCTATGAAATTTAGTATGTGCGATGCGAATTCTTCAGGCACGTCTTCCTGAAAGGAAATATTCGATGGTATGTTAACAATTCGTTACAAAACAATTCATCAGCTCGATGATCTTGTTAGCAATCATACTTCCATAACATAACAAACAACACTCGATAAATGAATCTTGGTTGTTAATTCATGTGTTGCGGCCTCTACATATTATTGGTATTTATGACTTTTTAAAGTAAACCTTAGAGCTGCTAGGCAGGGTGGCTCTAGGAGCAGGGAGAAAAGCAGAAATTGAAATAATGCTAGAAAAGGGGTGCCTTGATATCATTAGAATAATAATGTTGAAAGCCTTACAGTAGGACTGTAGGAGGCTAGGAGCTAACCTGTATGGCATGTCCAGTGTGTCGAACCACCACCATTTGAAACTTTCCTTGCATTTGACCAATTGTTAAAGGTCTGCAAAACATATTGACAAACCAATGCATTACCAATATGTCCTCCATAATGGTTCAAAGAAGTGTTAAAAAATGATGCAATTTTCACAAATCAAAGCACTAAGAATGGGTGATAAGAAATCATGTGTGTTGAATAGATTTAATAAGACAAATAGCTTAAATAGAAGTAGCATTTTGTGTGCTCGAGTCATTTCTCATTTCCTGATCTGATAGCATACCTGTACAGGTGGGATAGATTGTAAGGTGTAATCTATGTTCAGTTCTGTGTTTTATAGGAACATATATCTTGAGGCATCAACTTGAACACATACCAGCTGATTGATTTAACATACCCAAATGTTCCTCAGAAACAATAGACTATTTTTCATTTTGCAGTACAAATAGGTTGGCACAAAATTTTGATAGCATGATCACTAGTGCAATTTAGCCTAATGGCAGATTAATCAAAACTCCTTAAAATGCACTACTGCCTGGCCTTAGAAAACCCAAGGATATATAGCATGCCATTGCAGCCAACAGGAAGCACAAAATTTTGTAATCAATTAAACACAAATTACACTAAGTTAATAATGATAGAGGTCCAAGTTCGACAGGGCAATCATCCTATGAATGAGAAAATTGATAACTTATTACACTAGAAGGATAAATAACAAACCTGTCCAACCTATCAGTTCCAGCTAATAATAGGACTTTTTGCACTGGACAAGACAAAAACTTTTCAGAAAGACCTTCATACCTAAAACAGAAACATTTCATATTTCAGTATCAATCAAAAGGAGATAAGCAAATAACTCGAGCATTCCTAAAAATAAACGATGTCATTTGAAATCGAAGTATGGCATAGTTTAACCCCATGTTTGCTGCTATTTTGTTATGCGGTTACCACTTCTGAAACAACTCATTGACCATGTTTTATGTTTTATTCGGTAAATTCAAGATAGCTCATGCTTCCAGACATATAAGATAAAAGAATACATTCAAGATAGCTCATGCTTCCAGACATATAAGATAAAAGAATACAATAGAATCAATATTACTGTGTAGGAACCAAAAACGTAGATCCTTTTTAAATCAAAACATGACAGGGATAAGAAAATACAGTAGTATCAATATTGCTATGTAAGTAATGAAGAGGTTGATAGTTGTAATTAAATATGACCAATACTTTTATACAGTATATAATCAAATAGAACATTAGTAGTAATAAGTAATAACATGCTTGCAAATTGTAATGATCACAAAAAGGCGTTAAAAATATCAGAATTTAAACAGCAGTGACTGAAATAACATAAAGAACATCAGTAAACTGAAAGCGTACCATCCTTTCCAGTATTTTTCTGTTTCCTCGAGAGGAGTTCGATACGTATAGCTGAAACCAAGTAAAAAATTTACTTAGGGTTTCAAGAAGGCTAAAGTTTTTTTTGCAGAGTTTTGCACATGCGAATTGAACTGCAAAAACAAGCATGTACTATGCAAGCTAGTGTTTACCATTCCCTTGATTCATCATATTTCAAGGTAGATGGAATCGAAACACGAGCAGATTCAATGTTCCTGAGTGGCCCACCTTTGACACTCCATTCAATCTGCATAGTTTCAATAAACAGAATTACATGAAAGGAAATTATTAACAAGGTTTACTGCTGCACTAGTAAACATGACCATAATCAACTGACTTTACTAGCATATGCCTATTATTTAAAATTCAAGATCTTGACCATCATTGCATGTTTGTTTGATTTCCTCCTATTACAGGACAATGACTTTTATGAGCTTAAAACATTAAATGCATTCCTCCATACCTTTTTTTCATCAGAATGTTTCTTTACAGGAACAAATCTCAATAAATGAATATGGTAAACTAGTAAGCTAAACAAGATACGTTTTCTAAATAATGAGAATGCTAGCAATATCCAAATTGTCATGGAGGCTACATCACCGTACAGCTTTTTCAACGCTAGGGAAATGTTGTGCTCGATTTGCTAAGATCTTCTGCATATGAATCAATGAAGCCATTGCTGTTCCCTGTTTTGGAAAAAGCATTTGATATCAGCAATAAGAAAAATTCTACAATCATAATATAAGCGGTTAAGTAAGGAATAACTAACCTCAACTACATCAATAACAACAAGACCGTGAAGATTGCGAATAACTTTCCTTGCGGCCACATGTATAGCCACGGAACCACCCATGCTAAAAAAGTATCAAGAACTGTTTAATCACTAGAAGCTATTGGCAGTGCTAGTAATGAAAAAAAAAAACTAGCCTGCTGAATCCGGAAAAGAAAACAAAAGCATTGTATCACTGAGCACAAGTGAAACTAAAAGTCAAATTGCTTTTTACTTATACTTCCTAGACTATGGTATCTATGCACCATTCAAAGGATTTTTTATATTATATTATCCTGTAGAGAGAAATAGCATAGAGAAGTAGAACTTTCCGTAAATCTTAATATCTTATTTCAGATAAAGAGTGCACGCGCAATGGTACAAAGTTCATGGTGCCAACTCACCTATGCCCAACAAGTATAATGGCTGGTGGAGAATCTCCATACAATGTGCGTAAAACAGCTATGACATCACTGCTTAGAGTCTGCAGTTGAAAAGATGGAAAAGGTAAAATATTGTATTCATGTGTTCAGCAAAAGTTAATAATTTGTTAAGTTGTGGAGTTAATGACATATATTGCTATATGAGGAAGAGCAAATGTTTGATCAAGAAAAATAAAGCATGTATAAATTGAAGGACATACTTCAATGGACAAATCCAAATCATCACTTGTGGTTGATTTTCCATGCCCTCGCAGATCCATAGAAACAACACGAGCCTTTTCCTTCATTTGACTTGCTGCTAGAGCAAACGAAAGCCTAAGGTAGATTGAGGAATAATCAACACAATGTAAGCGTACGTATATTAATATAAGACTTATTGCATCATTTCATAAGGAGTAATAATCAAGTCAAATAAAGTAACTTCCGCGCCATTAATTTGAATAAAAAGGGAATGATAGTTTCAAATGCTCCCTGCCCAAAACAGAATCAAGAATAAACGGCAATACTTTCATTTCTTTTAGTAGAAAAAAACACTGGATACCAGGGAGGAACCTGGTATCGATTTTGTTAAGAAGAAAATGAGCATGCCCTAGGAGTTGAAAACGGGCAGCGGGGCACTCAACGGCAGCCTCAGTGCCACCTGCACTAGCGCCCAGTCTCGCAACGCTTTCAATTTTCAAAGTAAAACCAATTTGATTCCAGGCTTTCTGCATTTATCTCACTTCTTTTGCTGATCATTATCAAAACTAAAATTCACCAAAACATTCTGCACTGCAACACAAGTAGGGTTTGGTACATTTTCCGTAGTGCGAAACATGGCTCTGGAAAACCTTATTTAGCTATCTATAAAGATAAATAAGCACCAAGATTAGCATTTAGTAATACTTTATCCTTGATAGTGGATTGTTGCAGCACAGCCCTCAGCGCCTTAAGCACTGCTTCTTCACTCTGACTGCAGGGTTTTTATGGCCCACTGGACCATCCTCACCAAGATCATTACCATGTAAACCAGATAGCTACACCCAATCCAGAAAATCATTTTGGTCCCATGCTACTCATTTCCAGCAAGTGTTATCGGAAATGCCATGAACATCCATCCACGCAATTCACCGGCGAAACGGATAATTTGGCATGTGAGCCCGTGGAG
Source organism: Oryza punctata (assembly GCA_000573905.2). Classification (NCBI taxonomy): domain Eukaryota; kingdom Viridiplantae; phylum Streptophyta; class Magnoliopsida; order Poales; family Poaceae; genus Oryza; species Oryza punctata. Next base: position 20,080,532 of record CM002491.2, on the reverse strand, counting down.
CAGACGTACCCGGAGTAGCCGCCACCATGCAGGCAGAACACGACAGGCCCCTCCGATCCGGCCATGTACACATTGAAAACCTACACGAAAACCACCACCCAGAAGGGGAACACGGTATTAAGATCACATCGGCTGGATTAATCCGGGAAAAAAATAAAAATCGTTTTTATATTCCCAGGAGGCACGCACGTCTTCGGTGTCGGGGATGGCGAGGCGGCGCTCCTCGTCGAAGTAGGCCGACCAGTCCAGCGGCGCGTACTTGTGGAGCGAGTGGCTGCGATGCGAGGGGATGAAGGTCAGGCGTCAGCTAGGGTTTCCGCCTTCCACGCCACGGGGGATGGCGTGGGGGCGGGCAGGGGAGTGGGAGGGTTGGGTGGGGAGGGGGGGTGACTTACTGCGTGGCGGGGCGGGGCGGCACCGTGGCGGCGGCGAAGGCGGAGACGGAGGACGGCGACTCGCCGGGCTCCCCTTCACCCTCCTCCTGCAGCGAGGCGAGCGGCGCGGGCTCCATGGGTGGCGGTGGCGTCGGAGGCGGAGACCGAAGCCGCGAAATGGCTAGGCGGGTTTGGAGATTTTTTTCCTTTTTGGGACTTTTGGGAGGAGAAGGATCTCGACTCTCGAGGGAGACGAAAGAAACGTAGAGAGGCGAAGGGCGGAAGCTGGAAGGGAAGGCGAAGACGCCTTGAGCTTTGCATTGTGCCATCAAATGCGCCTTCCTTAGGAGAAGACGTTACGCGCTGATACGCGTCATTTTTTTAGAATAACACACAAACGGTCTATTGCGAATTTTATTATTGATGCTCTGATGAACTTACAGTTCAAGTAGATTAACAGCCCCATCGGTTGGCCTAATAAACCAAAGTAAAAGATAAGATTTAAATTTTTAAACTTGATTTTATTTTTAACGTAATTTTTTTAGCGTTGGCTTTTAAATCGTTACGAACAAATATATAAAAGTTTTACCTATAAATTATTTTTTTATTCCCTAATAAGCTATTTTGGTTTTTTAGGGAATAAGCTAACCGATGAGATCCTAAGAATCTGTTTCTAAACCCTTTTATATTCTTTTCTTCAACTCCAAATTACAATTTTCTCATTTTTTTAACATGCGTTTAAACTGTTAAATGATGTGTTTTTTAAATATATATATAAATTTCTTTAAAAAATAAAATAAACCTATTTTAAAAGTTTTTAATAATTAATAATTAATTATTTATATGCTAATAGCTTACCATTTTTGTGCCACTGAAAAGTGGAGATTCAAGCAAAACCTAATACTACACATCGTAAGTAACACGTTGGGGCCTGGTTGCCTTGTAAACACTTCGGACATCGCAACTGAAGTCTGCAACACACTCGAATGGAGAAATTTCCCCTCATCTCCTCCGCAATATAGTGTATTTATGATAACAAATTGTGTTGCATCCCTAATTACACACAGTGGTGGACGTGCCAGAGTGGTTATTGGGCATGACTAGAAATCATGTGGGCTTTGCCCGCGTAGGTTCGAATCCTACCGTCCACGTTTTTTAATTGTTTTATTATGGCCAATTACTTATTGTACCATTTTTTATTAAGTACGAGTGGATGGGCCTGACGAAGGCCAACTCCCACTCGTTCCGGCCTATAACATGTATGGGCCGCACGGAGGCAGAATTCCCGTTCGTCCTCGTGGGCTGTTTAGATCGTACCCCATGGGCTGCAGCGCATGGTGTTCGTGTCTCGATTTTTTTATTATTATTTAAAGAGTTAAAATATAAATTACCGTTTCTAAATATTTGCAGAAATATACTACTCCCGCTCAACAGAAATATAAATCGTCCCACAATAGGTGCAGGCTATGTGATGTGGCACAAACTGGAAGGGGTACGCCGTGGTATTTTTGCAAGCGTGAAGTTCCAAATTATTGCTAATATCACCAACCTAAATCGACCTACGGGAGAGCAAGAAGGGACCGCCTGCAAAATCGTCACGGCGCGCCCCTCCCATGGGGTACCCTATTATATAAATTACCTTAGTGTAGGCATGATTTATATGCCCCCTACGGTACGACGGGAGAAGTATATTTATGTAAAACTTTGAAATGAGAATTTATTTTTTTAAAAAAAATAAATACGAAAAAAACGATCGTCTCCTCTCCTGCATCTCGCTCTTTCACCTACATGGCTGACTCGCTTCGCTCTTTCGTGTTGGGTGCTGGATTTCATCTTGTATGCCGTTTTTCAACAAATTTTGATTAAATTTTGGTCACAGTGTTTCAAATTTGAATTCCTGAAAACCATTTGAATTTTCACTCGGAATGTACTTCCGTCCTATGTTAAAACCTCGAAATTTTGATTAGTTTTCGTAAAATGGTCGGTTTCTCTGCCACAAGCCTGAGGCCTCGAGATAGCCTGCACAATTCTTTTTTCTCCATGGATCACCATGGCCTCTCCTCTAGTCTAGCTTTAAGTGGCACTCAAGTCACCAACCTTCAGAAAAATAGCACACTCCGAGGCAGCATCCCGATCTCTCAAGAACCGCAAACCGAGAGAACGTCTTGGCGTACGAGATCAATCGTCAAATACCGCCGCCATCTCGCGCCATTCTTCAGTTAGGATTCCTACTCCTTCTAGTAGTTAGTAGGAGTGTGTGTTCTTTTTTTCCTTCAGAAACAGAGGAAGCTAGAACACTTGCAGTATGATTAGCTTGAGAGCAACAATAAACCAGATGCTAAACCATCCAGATAAGATCATTATATATGCCGAGCAATCTTGGATCTTGTCGAAGCTTCAACCCCATGATCGATCGATCGCTCGCTCTGACCTGTCGCGGTTTTCGGTGCAAGATCTCGAGAGAGATGGCATAAACTAAACCGCCACATGCATATCGAAGCGAGCTCGCCGCAGTATAAATCATCATGCATTCGTTACGTTAGTAGTGGGTAGAAGAAGAAGAAGATGATGATGATGATGGTGAGCTGCTCGAGGATGATGATGATGATAATGTCGCCGTCGTCATCACCGTCATCGCGGGCTCTCGTGCTTGTCGCCGCCGTCTTGTCCGTCGCTTCTTTCTCCAGCCATGTCGTCGCCGCCGCTGCCGGACACCCTGATTACGCCGACGCGCTCGCGAAGTCGATACTCTTCTTCCAGGGGCAGAGGTCCGGCCGCCTTCCGCCGGACCAGGCCGTCAAGTGGAGGTCCAACTCCGGCCTCTCCGACGGCTCGCCGGCGAACGTAAATGGCATTGGGCATGCTCACGCGTGTTAACTTTTAGTCAACGTGTTGACCTGTGGTTTTGACTTTGAGGGGAATGGACCGTGGTGTGAAACGTGTGGCAGGTTGACCTCACAGGCGGGTACTACGACGGCGGCGACAACGTCAAGTTCGGCTTCCCGATGGCGTTCACGGCGACGATGCTGTCGTGGGGCGTCGTGGAGTACGGCGGGCGGATGCAGGGGCGCGTTCACGACGCGCGCGCCGCGGTGCGGTGGGCGGCGGACTACCTCCTCAAGGCGGCGACGGCGACCCCGGGGGTGCTCTACGTTGGCGTGGGCGACCCCGACGCCGACCACCGGTGCTGGGAGCGGCCGGAGGACATGGACACGCCGCGGACGGTGTACTCGGTGTCGGCGTCGAGCCCCGGGTCGGACGTCGCGGCGGAGACCGCCGCGGCGCTCGCCGCCGCGTCGCTGGCGTTCAAGGCCGCCGACCCGGCCTACTCCAGGAGGCTGATCGCCGCGGCGAGGGACGTGATGGCGTTCGCCGTGCGGCACCAGGGGAAGTACAGCGACCACGTCGGCGGCGACGTGGGCGCATACTACGCCTCCTACTCCGGCTACCAGGACGAGCTCCTGTGGGGATCCGCGTGGCTTCTCTGGGCGACGAGGAACACCTCCTACCTGGACTACCTCTGCTCCCTCGGCGCCAACGACGGCGTCGACATGTTCAGCTGGGACAACAAGCTCGCCGGAGCGCGCGTCCTCCTTTCACGGGTAATGGCGGGCGAGCTCTCACCGATCACCACCTCCACCTGATTCCGAGTTTGACACTGTTCTTGAGCAGAGGGCTCTGGTGAACGGCGACCGGAGGCTGGACACGTTCCGGCGGCAGGCGGAGGACTTCATCTGCAGGATACTGCCGGGGTCGCCGTCGTCGACGACGCAGTACACGCCCGGCGGGATGATGTACAAATCCGGCCACGCCAACCTGCAGTACGTCACCGCCGCCAGCTTCCTCCTCACCACCTTCGCCAAGTACATGGCCGTCTCCAACCACACCTTCTCCTGCCAGAGCCTCCCCGTCACCGCCAAGACCCTTCGAGCTCTCGCCAAGAAACAGGTATGTATGTACCAGCACCACGTCGCCGTCTTCTTCTTCCAACAACTCGTCAACGTACCCTTTTTATAAGAATGAAAATGGTTAATTACATCTCGGTTTCTAGCAGCAGACACACAAACAATGAGTTTAGCTTTAAACAAACCTTAAAAAATGATCACTTGAACTAAAAGTTAACACAAATCACATAAATTTTAACTACTCCCTCTGTTTTATATTATAAATCATTTAATTTTTTTATAATCAAACTCCTCTAAATTTGATTTAAGTTTATACAACAATATATTTATATTTTCAACTCAATACAAATCAATTATCAAAATATATATAATATATTATATTAAATAAAACTAATTTAATATTTAAAATGTTACTAAATTTAGTTAAATAACTTATAATATAAAAAAAGGAAGGAAGGAGTAGTAATTATATAGATATTACGATATCCGAAACGAAACAAATACACTTACCTATCAATTCCGTATAGACTCGACGACGTACTGAACGTGTTCTGGTCGTCGTCTTCCTCAGGTGGACTACATCCTGGGCGCGAACCCGCAGGGGATGTCGTACATGGTGGGGTACGGCGCGCGGTTCCCGCAGAGGATACACCACAGGGCGGCGTCGATGCCGTCGGTGGCGGCGCACCCGGCGCGCATCGGCTGCCAGGAGGGGTTCAGCGGCTACTTCAACGCCGGAGGCGCCAACCCCAACGTCCACACCGGCGCCGTCGTCGGCGGGCCGGACCAGCACGACGCGTTCCCGGACGACCGCGGCGATTACGACCGGTCGGAGCCGACGACGTACACCAACGCCGCCCTCGTCGGCTGCCTCGCCTACTTCGCCGGCAGCTACAAGAGCTGACGCCACCACCATCGACATCGATCCATCCACTGACGACGACGACGACGATCCGTGTATCTTGCTGCATCGCTACTGTTCTAGAAGCTGAAGAACTTAGCAATTTATGTTCATGGATCTCATGATCATGGTGATCAGATCAGACACTTCGATAATGTAGAATCAAACATTCAAACCAGCTGCTGAGTTGAGATAAGTGAATCACTTGGACTGTGTTGGGAGGTGAGATTAGGAACCCATCTCTTGCGCACGTAAAACGGAGCGATATATTTTGTTATGATTAATTTTTTTAAAAAAGTGGATTAATATGATTGTTTAAAACAACTTTGATTTAGAATTTTTTTGCAAAAAAAAAAATACCGTTTACTAATTTAAAAAACGTACGCGTGAAACATGAGGGAGTTAAGTTGGGAAAGAACTTACCTCGGAAGGAGATGGAACCGTAGCCGTATGGACAATACGCATGGCAATTCGATCTGAATTTCTACTCTAAATTTCGTGCGCTGATTTGGATTAGACGTTTACCAGGTAAGCAAATACTCCATCAGTAGGTATTTTTTGTATAGCTAAAATTCTTTATATTATAGTACGGAGGTAGTAGGATCGGGGCAATAGAATCAGGGCAAGTGTATAAACTCCCTGATCAGTAATCAGTACAAAATATCTGCAGATCATACAGGAAAGGGTTTCAGGAACACAGAGGTGGACACTTGTCATGTTCACCTGCCAACCAAGGAAATCAACACGTGGAATATGTCCGTGGTCATCAATTCACACCAGCAACACTGCAATCAGCAATCGAAATCAAACACTTCAATTGCTCCCACAGTGGTTGAATGAACAGACCATAAAATGGTTACAAACAATATTACATGGATTTTCATCCTATAGGGATACCTCCTCATTATTTACATGTCATCTAAATAGTTATAAAAATTGAAAAAAATTGATAACATAAATTAACATGAAATATATCACTCCACAAACATCTAAGATTAAATTCGACTTCTACAAGTTGTAAAAAAACAAATTAAACTAAAAATAGTATTGTTATCGTACATTCATATCTATTTGTTATTTTTGTTACAATTGGTAGAAGCTGAATTTTAATTTGCATTTTTGTGGAGTGATATATTTCATATTAATCTATCTTCCATTTTTTTAAAAAAATTTGATGACTATTTAGGTGACATGCACGAAACGAGAGGATATCCCCTCGAGGGATGAAATCACTTTCCCTAATAGCTATTCTTACTCCCACGTGTAAAGTATTCGCAATGGATCAGCCAGCAATAATACGGTTCTGCAAATGACTCACAATCGATCTTATACAGTACTGCGCACTGATATATGGCAGTGGAGTTAGACCAAAATGGAGAGGAGTGTTATATGCTTGTTTTACTCTATTTTGGATCAAATTTAAGCTGATACGGGTACCTAAGCTTGCATTAAGATAGTGCACATATGGTGAAAAAAATGATCTATAGCTAAAAAATTATCTTGACCGAGTTCCTATGAACCTCTCTAAATATGTAGCTCCGCCCCTGCATATGGGTCAAGAATGAGTGAGGTTCATGTGTCAATAAATAGTAGGGCATATCTTGATTCACCCATTGAAGATCTTGCGAACAAAAAAAAGCCTAAAGCACCAGCACCCTACTTTTGTGTTGTCGCTGTTGTGATTACAATTATGTTAGTGTTCTTCTAGGGGCTGGAAACTCTTCCTTCTCGGTACGTAAAATGGAGCGGTGGATTAGCGCATAATTAATTATTCATTAGCTAAAAAATTAAACAAAAATATATTAATATGATTTTTAAAACAACTCTTTTTTTGAAAAAAGCGCACAGCTTAGCAGTTTGGAAAATAGGCGCCCAGGAAACAAGGGAGAAAAGGTTGGAAAATGGAGAAAAGAACACACCTGAGCTCCTTTGAATCGCAATACTGAGAAAAAACCCGTAAGGATAGGAAAAATTATAGGATTTTTTCATAGGAATACAATTGCAAAACAGAGAATTGCAACACACGTGAATGGTGATTTGAATAGACCACACGAAAAAACGCATGAATCGGATGAGAGAGATAAACTCAAAAAAACATTTTTGTTGTCGAAGTGACAACTGCATACGTCGAAGGACGTGGTTACTCAACAGTTGTTGGGAAAGGAAAGTGTAATAAATTAGGGATTTTTCTTGGGATATCCCTTTACATGGCCCTAGGGGGCTATTTATAATCCCATTACAGGTCCCCCTATTAGGGTTTAGGTTTTTACAGGGGAATTTACATGGTCACCCTTATGAAAGGGACACTTGTATGGGTATACAATGTAATTAAGATACATGGGCCTTTAACGGGCCACCTGGCGGCTGCTGGCCCATCGGCCGATGGGCCGGAGCGGTTGGGACGGCCCCCTGGGCCTTCTTGGATGGGGCCCGATATGGCGAAGTCACCCTCCTTGGGTGTATGCCCTTCGCCATGCAGCCTTCGCCCAGGGCATGTTTAGACTTGCAGGGACCCAACGCGACTCTTCGCCTTTCGCCGCCTTCGCCTCGTGGTCTTCGCCATAGGGCTTCGCCCCGATGGATCTTAGGCGCCTCAAGTCTGAATCCTCGCTGCTTGCTTGGTTTCGGTAGGTCTGGTCGAAAGGTCTCATGACATACTGCCAACAAGCCCCTCACGGGCAAGGGTGAGATAGGAGCTTCGGCCGAGACCGTGCAAACCATGTAGTATGGTATGAGGCGCCCCCTTTCGACTGATGCTCCCGCCGAAACCTATCTTGTGCTCCTGCAAAGAATGTATGCATTGTATGTGTATTGTTGTGATTAACGTTTTTTTTACAGCTTTCGCCTTCCGCAAATCGGCGAAGCTATCTTTACTGTTTCACTGGGCCGAAATGAACAGTGATGGGCTTTTTCCCCGAGGGCCCACCACTATGCGGCCTGGTCCATGGGAATTTACCGTTTCGCCTACCCTTGCGACAGGTGGCAGCTCGTGACTGGGTGGGAAGGCGACACGTCGCCTGGAGGGCTATATATCTCTCCTTCCCCTTTTCACCGCCTTTACCCTCGTCATTTTCACCGCAGGCACTCTCTTTCTTCATCTTTTACTCGCGGCGCTCTGAGTCACTGAACCCTTTCGCCCGTTGGCCCCTTTCGCCACTACACACGTTCTTCGCCATGGCCCCCCAAGCCGAACCCTACCTCCGCAACGGGTCCTGACCCCGGCCGGATCGATGACGACACCACCGCCTTCTTAGGGGCATCGCTCGTAGATGACGACGAGCTGGCGAAGATGGTCAACTCTGGCGCGGTGCCGGAAGGACAGGCCTTCACCCCGGGAGAGGCTGTAGTGCCAAAGCCGGGTGACAATCAGACGGTGGTGTTCATCGTGTTTTTCGAGGCAGGGCTTCGATTTCCGTGCAACGTATTGTTGCCGGAGATCCTTCGCCTTTTTCAAGTGGAGCTCCCCCAGTTGAGCCCTTCGGTGCTTGTCCGCATCGCCATTTTCGACTGGGCGTGCCGGACCGCCGGGTTTGAACCAAGCGTCGAGCTCTTCGGCGCCGTTTTCTCTGCCACCGTGAACTCGAAGACGGTGGTCACCCCGGCCGTGACGAAGAAGACAGCGTTCAGGAGTGTGAACTTCAACGTTCGCCCCGAGCGCTCCAATCTATGGCCGGTGAACACCGCCATGTCGAAGTGGGATCGCCACTGGATGGCGAAGTGGTTCTACCACTCTATCCCCTTCGAGGCCCGATCCGAGGCAGCGAAGGCACTCCGGTGGCGGCGCAGGGCGATTGCACCGAACCGGAAGCCCAAGGTTTCCGTCAGCGGGGCTATGAAGGCGCGGTTCGCCTTGCTTCGCAAGGTCTGCTCCCGCTTGAGCTGTCGCGATCTGGTGGAGGAGTTTTGTATGCTTCGCATATTCCCCCTCTCCCAGTTGTGGCAGGTCGAAGTTGACCAGGACGAAGAGGTCGACGGCTTTCCAAAGCTCGTCATGCCCGCGGGGGCGAATGGTTAGTCTATTCTTTTCTCACTTGTATGTGTTTCGCTCTTTGTTTTTCTTTTGTTCGACGCCTGATATAATGACATTTCTCTTTGTCAGTGTTGACTCTCGCCCAAGCCGACACCGAAGCCCGAAAGATGATCGGCGATGTGTCGGTCACGGAATTTAGCCAGCTGCTAATGTGGCAAGAAGCTGGCCGAACGAACCGGGTGTACATCGGCGAGCTCCCCCCCGGGCGAAGCCCTTCAAGGCTGACGGCAAAGAAGGTGCCTCCAGAAAGCGATTGCGTGGGCAGGTGAAGTTGCCCCCCCGCAAGCGAAGGGCCCTTGCCTCCACCGATTCCGATGCCGACGACGAAGATGGCGTTGAAGAGCAGGAGGACGTGGGGGAGACGGAAGTCGCGGTTGAAACGGCCGCGGATGAGGCTGCCGACAGCCGCTCCGGGACATGCGGCTACACCCAACTCCAAGCCCCGAGCGCGTCGAGACCGGGGCGGAGTCGAACTCCTCCCCTCTCCGCCGGAAGGATGTGGAGGGGGCAAAAGCACTGGTCGCGATCGCCGCGGCCAAGATGGCGAAGGGGGAGTCCGTTAAGAAGACCCCCTAGAAAAAGGGGCTCGTCGACATCGCTTGCATCTTCAGCGACGATGAGTCCTCGGACGAGACGCCCACTGCACCCGCCGGTTGAAGCCTGGGCCTCTCGACTGCCCCTGGCGCTGCGGCGAGGCGAGAGGAGGCATCGCTGGGTCTTTGGTAGCCCTGTTCGCCGGCCGCTTGTTTCGCCGCTTGTCCTTGATAAGGGTAAGAAGGCGGCCGAGACGTCCGCTTCGGACTGCTCCCTGGTGCCGCCCCGCTTCGCCCCCGGTGATTTCGAGACCCGGGCGGAACTCATCCCCTTCATCGAGGGGGTGAGCAAAATCGTTGCTCCAGCTAGCGGCGCAAGCCTGTTCGCCGAACTGAACTAGTTCGACGAGGGCTGTTCCGCCATCAAGAGCCTAGCGGTCCGGGTATGTTAATTGATGTGTTGTTGTTTTTTTATATACCATCGTTTTCGACAACCTGTCTTAACGTTCGCCTTTTCTTAACCAGACTCTCGCAGTGCACTATTCGACGGAGCAAACAATGCGGGCCCGTCTTGACGGCTTGAAGAGCCGTCTTCGGGCTAAGGACGATGAACTGGGCCGCAAGGGCCTAGAGATGGAGGGCCTCACTCGATCCCTCAGGGAGGCGAAGGCCAAAAATAAGCGTCTCCAGGCCGAGCAAGACAAGGGCAGCGAGGCGAAGGCGGAGATTGAGCGCCTCAGGGTCGAACTCAAGAAAGAGCAGGGACACTCCGCCGCCCTGACAGCCTACTACAATCTGATGGAGCCGAAGATGGAGGCTCTTCGCCTGGAAGCCAGGAAGGCGGAGGTGAAGTCACACCGACTTGCGCGTGAGGTGGCGAAAGCCACCGAATCTGCCAAGATCGCCTGCCGCACGCTTCGCCTCGCCCTTACTGACATGGGGGCGAAGGTGCGGGGTGTGCCGGGCGAAAATGCTTCCGCCTTTGAGTTCTCCGAATGGACTCAACAGGCTGGCGGTGCGGTCTCGGACTGTGCCACCGCGTACGGCGCTTGCTGTGCGCGCGTGTCGGCGACCTTCGCCATGGGCCTGCTGCAGCAGTCCGGGTGCGAGCACATCGCCTAGTTCATCGACTACGCGAAGGGGGACTGGGAGGTCAGCGCCCAGGACATTTCGCCCGCGCTTCGTGCCTGGCGTAAGCAATTCTGGCAGGAGGATGGTCGATCCACCGCCAAGGCACGTCTGCTTGAGCTGCTGGTCAAGACGGAGGCGGCGGACCAGGGCGAAGAGCCAGCCGGAGGGGGTGGAGGCGATGCCCAAGACCACCGAGAGGTGTGAGGCCCTCCACCTGCTTTTGTAGATTTTGATAGTTTTACTTTTTTGTGTTTGCCGTAGAGGGCAAACAATGTAAATATGGCCGATGGTCAATCTTATTGTAGAATGTTTTAACATATGAAATATATGACAAGTTTCGCCAATTATTGCGTTTGATGTCTTTTGCACTTGTGCTCACATCGCTTCACATACGAAAAAATACTTACTCTTTTCACCCAACCTATGTGTTTTAGCTTCAGTTTTTGCATTTCACCACTTGATTTTCCACTGTTTTCAGGGTGTACGCTGAAAACTAAGTGTTCGGCCCCCCTTTGGGTATTGGCGAAGCAAGAACGAGAAGTTTGTTGCGGTAAAGAATTTGCCGAAGGTCCGGTATATGCTTCGACCTATTTACCGCGAAATGGTAATAAACGACAACAGTTACAAGGTTGTGAATGTTGCTAGCTGGATGCGAACGCACCCCGGGCGAACCTTGGAAGACTACGACCGTGTCCACTCGGCACGCCTAGAGGGCATGGTTCGCTTCTGGCGAAATCATCAAAGGACCGATCGGCAGGAAGCGATCGCCCAGCGCCGTTACAGTCTAGCTTTTGTTTCGCCCCCTTCTCCCCTTAGGGTAGTTTACAACATTAGCAGTGATGACGAACTTAGTTCGCCGGATCGCTCCTTAGGAGGTGGTAGTTGTTTTGGGGGCGAAGATGTAATTTACTTGTAAACTGAGCTGTAAAGCCTGTTGTATTCTTTTTTCCCTGTACCATGTTGTCCTACATGTATTCTTCGATTATTTTTTCCAAGTTAATAAAGATGTGTTTTTGTTCCCTTTTCGCTATTTTTCGCATTGTCACCTTTCGTGCTTTCGTTGGGTCGGAATGTGTCGTCCCCTTTGCGTGTATTAGCGAAATAGGTCTGCTAACTTTTCAGCTTTCGTCTTCTATTTTCGATCTGTGGTACTCCGCGCTGGGAGAAGCATTCACGTTTTTGTGTAGATCGAGTATAACGGTGTTCGGTTAGTTACTTCCCGAAACAAGCTGTCGCGATTTCAACGTTCGGCGAGCGATGCTTCGGCCGATCCATTTCGCCCCGTGGCTTTTTCTCTGATCAGGCATTTGCCTTGGGGTTTTTCCATGAATTATCACATACACAAGTAAAAAAGGCGAAAGACAGAAAGATTTTATACTGGTTCGGGCCTCCAGGATGGATAATAGCCCTACGTCCAGTTTTTTTTATTTTTCACTTTGGCGAATAGGGTGCCACCCTTCCTAAACATAGAAACTCCTAAGAGAAGTAGCATTCCACGAATGGTCGAACTCTTCACCTTTCAGTGTTGCTAGGCGAAAGGAGCCTGTCCATGACTTGTGCTTGATGAGGTACGGCCCTTCCCACTTCGATTCAAGCTTCCCGACTGCCACCGGGTTCACCTTCTTCCTTAGGACGAGATGGCTGGGCAATAGCTCTGTCGGGCGAACCTTTTTGTTGTAGGTTGCCGATGTGCTTGTGGCGTATTTGCTCACGTGTTCTAGCGCTTCGACTCTTACCCCCTCGAGGAGTTTGAGCGACACTTCGCGCCCATCTTCGCCCCCAGAGAACATCACCCTTGGTGAATTAGCCCCTAGCTCTGTTGGGGTCATTGCTTCGTCCCCATAGAGAAGCATGAACGGGCTAAACTTGGTTGGCCTTGTGGGGGTTGTCCGAAGGGCCCAGAGAACGGACAGCATTTCGTCTGGCCATCTGCCCTTCGCCGCCCCCTCAAGCCTTTTCTTGAGCGCCTCCAAGATCTTACCATTTGTGCGTTCGGCCACCCCATTTAACTATGGGTGCGCGACCGAAGCGAACCTGATTTCGAGATTTAGTCCTTTGCACATTTCTCTGAATTTGTCAGAGTCGAACTGCTTGCCGTTGTCCGTGATGAATTCTTTTGGCACTCCGAAACGGCAAACAATGTTTTTCCAAACGAACTTCTGTACTGCTGCCGAAGTGATCGCGCCGAGTGGTTCGGCCTCGATCCAACGTGAGAAGTATTCAATGGCTACAATTGCGAACTTGTATCCATTTCGCACCACAGGGAATGGGCCAATGATATCTAGCCCCCACCTGGCGAAAGGCCAGACTGGTGCGATAGGCTGCAGCTCATATTGTGGTGTAGTCTAAGGCTTTGCAAGGGGCGAATATAAGATACATTGAAATGGAAAAGCTTGCTTATGCCCTAGTGATGGCTTCGCGCAAGCTTAAGTACTATTTTTAGGCCCACAAAGTCATTGTACCATCAAGTCGGGGCGAAGTGCTCCGGGGCAAGGAAATTTCTGGTCAGCTCAGCAAGTGGGCAGCGGAGTTTCCCCCTTCGACCTGCATTTTGTCGCCCGCACTGCCATCAATTCCCAAGTCCTAGCCGACTTCGTGGCCGAATGGACACCGGCGTCCGCCCCTGAACCTCAGCCCATCGAACAGCCTTGGATAATGCACTCCGACGGCTCGTGGTCGCACAGGGGGGCAGGCGCCGCGGCAGTACTCACTTCGCCAGGGGGCGTGCCGATTCGGTATGCTGCAAGGCTGCAGTTCGACATGACCAATAACACGGCAGAGTACGAAGCGGTATTGTTAGGTCTAAGAAAGGCGAAAGCATTGGGGGTTTTGCTCATCCGAACAGACTCCAAGCTGGTGGCAAGTCATGTTGACAAGTCTTTCGAGGCAAAAGAAGAAGGAATGAAGAGGTACCTGGAGGCTGTTCGATCTATGGAAAAGTGCTTCGCCGGAATAACGGTCGAATACTTACCTAGAGGTCATAATAAGAAAGCAGATACCCTGGCGAAATCAGTCGCCTGTGGAGGCCCGCATTCACCAGACATCTTTTTTGAGGTCTTGTATGCACCAAACGTGCCCACAGAAACCGTGGATATCATGGCAGTTGATCAGGCAGACCTGGGCGAAGACCAAGAGGACTGGCGAACTCCGTTCGTGAAGTACCTCAAGAACGGCTGGCTCCCAGAGGATGAAGCAGAAGCGAAGCGCTTACAGATCGGAGCCAAGCAATACAAGCTGGTCTCGGGGCAGCTATATCGCTCTGGGGTGCTCCAACCTTTGCTTCGATGTATCTCCTTCGCCGAAGGCGAGGAAATGGTGAAAGAAATACACCAGGGGCTGTGCGGTGCACACCAGGCCGCAAGAACAGTTGCCTCTAAAGTGTTTCGTCACGGAGTGTATTGGCCCACTGTGCTGAAAGTTTGTGTTAAGCAGGCCAAAAAGTGCGAAAGCTGCCAGCGACACGGCCGAAGCCAGCCTTAGAGACGAAATACACTGGCTTCTGTCCTGACTCTGTCTCCTGGACAAGGACTGCACTGACCGCCACCGGCGAAGCCGCTAGATATAGCAGCATTTCGCTTCCCGGTGTTGGGCTGACCAGGGCGGGTGGGCTTTGCAGATATTGCTTTAGCTCTTCGAACGCTGCTTGACATTCGGGTGTCCAGCTAAACTTTCCCGCGCCCCAGAGGGTCTTAAAAAATGGCAAACACCTTTCGGCTGCTTTTGAGAGAAAACGATTGAGCGCCGCAATTCGGCCTGCGAGCTTTTGTACTTCGCGTACGCTCGACGGTGGCTTCATTTGCTGAATGGCGTCGATTTTCTCGGGGTTCGCCTCGATACCCCTTTCGGAAACAAGAAAACCCAACAACTTACCCGCGCGAACTCCAAAAACACATTTCTCAGGGTTTAGTTTCATACCTGTCGCGCGCAAGTTGTCGAAGGTCTCTTGCAAGTCAGACGCATGGTCGAAAGCTTTGCGGCTTTTGACGACGATATCGTTGACGTAGGCCTCCACATTTCACCCCAACTGTTTGCGAAGCACCTTGTACACCAGCCTAGTGAACGTTGCTACGACATTCCTCAGGCTGAAAGGCATCCTGAGGTGGCAGAAAGTGCCGAACAGCGTAATGAAGGCTGTCTTGGGGATGTCACTCGGATTCATGTGGATCTAGTGGTAACCGGAGTACGCATCCAAGAAGCTCATGAGCTCGCAACCAGCTGTCGAATCAACAAGCTGGCCGATCCGTGGCAAGGGGAAGTCATCTTTCGGGCACACCATGTTGAGGTCTGTGAAATCGACGCACATGCGCCACTTGCCGTTCGACTTCTTCACCAAAACCGGGTTCGCCAACCACTCCGGGTGGTCGATCTCCTGGATCACCCCGGCCTTGAGCAGCTTCTGCACTTCGGCCTTTGCTGCCTCTTGGCGATCGGCGGACATCTTGCGCAGCTTCTATTTTCTTGGCTTGGCATCCGGCTTGACCGCCAAATGATGCATGATGAGATCCGTCGAAACACCTCCCACTTCGTGGGGCTCCAGGCGAAGATGTCAACGTTCTTCTTGAGCATGACCAGGATGTTCTCAGCTTCCTCTTCGCCCAGATCGCCCCCCAGCTGGATAGACTTCGCTGGATCAGCGTCATCAACTTGCATCTTGATCACCTTGCCATGAGGGGCGGGCTTCGGCATGCGTTTAGCATGGTCATGTGGTTCGGCCTCGACATTGTGCACTGCCCTGTTGATCTCGGCCAAGTCACCTTTTGATGCGGTCGGAGGTTGAAGCCCCCTAACGACGATCACGCCTGTTGGACCCGGCATCTTGAGCTTGAGGTAGTTGTGGTGGGAGATGGCCTCGAACTTGTTCAAGGTTGCACGGCCGAAGATGGTGTTGTAGCTGTATGGGATGTCAACCACGTCGAACAGTATTTGCTCTTCGCGCCTATTTCCACTTGTGCCGAAGGCTACCACCAACTGTACTTGGCCCAGAACTTGAACTACTTCACCCACGAAGCCGTGAAGCGAGGCCGGTGCTTGGGTGAGGGCTAGGGTTGGCAGCCCCATCTTGGCATATCCTTTGGCGAAGATGACATCGGCTGAGCTTCCTCCGTCGACCAGAATTCGCCGGACTTCGAAGCCAGCTACCTCGGCTGAGATTACCAGGGGGTCTTGATGTGGGAACAACACTCCTTCGCATCTTCCGGCCCGAAAGAGATTTGCTGATTCAAGTACTTCGGAGCCCCTTCGCCCGCCGCGGTGATGTTGTGCACCATTCGCAGCTGCATCTTCCTTTGCCGCTTCGACGGCTGGACCGGCGGGTCGGCTCTTGTAATTACTTGAATTACTCTGCGCTGCATATCTTGGCGCTGTTTGGCTGGGGGTGCCTGCTCTTGAACAGCTTCGCGAGGTGCTTCGACAACAGCCCCTTGTGGCCTTGGTTCCTGAGCGTTGCTCCGCTGACTGATGTTTCGGCATTGCTCGGTGGTGTGTGAAGATCGCCCATGATAGGCGCAATAGAGGTCTTTTCTGACCTTCTTGCGAACAGGCTGTTGGTGGCTGCCTCCCTGCTGGGTGTCGAACTCCTTGCGGAGGGCTTGTACCTCGTCGATAGCCATCACGGCCTTGCCCGTGTGGTCAGTTCTTAATTTTCTCCAAGTCATGGGAGCTTGGCCCGGCCTTGGCGGCTGTCCTTGGTTCGCCGGCTGAGGTTAGTGAACAGTGAGAGGAGCTGGTTCGGCGACCTGTGCTTGTATTTGGGCTTGGGCAGCGGCGATGGAGGCTTTATCGTACTCGGCTTGGATTGCTTGCCTTCGCTTGGAATCCTCTTCGCCCCTTGTGTACCCGTCAATGATGCGAAGCAGGTGCTCGAGAGTTTGCGGTTCCTTGTTCGCAATTTTTCTTGTGAGTTCGCCCTCAAGCAGCCTGGCCGAAGCGGCGTTGATGACGGATGCTTCGGTTATGTCTTGAACCTGGCATCGGGCTTGTGAGAAACGACGCATGTACTCCCGTATTGATTCCCCCGGCCTCTGGCGAATGCCGAGCAAATGTTGCTGCGTCTTCGGCTCCTCATAGGTGCCTTAAAAGTTAAGGACAAAGACATAGCGCAATTGCTCCCATGAGTAAATGCTATTAGCTGGTAAATTGAAGTACCAAGAACGGGCGATGCCGTCTAGAGCAAGATGGATTACCTTTGCCTTGGTATTTTCGTCGCCGGGAGCGGCTTCGATCGCGGACTCGTAGATGGACAGAAACTCTTTTGGGTCTGTTTCGCCCGAGTATCACGGAACGGGTGGGAACTTGAACTGGGGTGGGATTGGACGAATCTTGATCCCCCCACTTAGCAGCAGCCCCTTTTCGCCCCTGCCTTGCCCATGGCGCCCTGCAGCGGGGGCCTGTTCGACTGTGGGTAGAGCGTGGCAAAGGGCGAAGTCATGGCTTGCGTGTGTGGCTGGGCCACAGTGTTCGGCAGCCCGGTACCGAATGGTGGCGCTTGGGTGGCGTTGCTGAAGTCGAGCTACGGTCCTTGACTCCATGGCGAAGCCACCGGCCCCGGTTAGTTCGACAGCAACCAACCGGGTGCGCCCTGGCCTGCGCTCCCCTCCGGTTGGGCCGAAGGGGTTGTACTTGAGATGTTGTGGGGTTGATTGAGTTGCTGAAGGAAAGCTTGAAGCTGTGCCTGCAAGGCCGAAGCCCCCTCCGCCATTACTTGTGATATTTGACCGGGTGGTGAGGGATGTACTTGGGCCGCGGCCGGTCGAATCTGCGGCTGCACCCCAGGGATCGGGTGTGTTGTTGCGGCCGAAGGTTGCCCAGCGAAATACACCGGTGTTTGCGCGGCTTGTGACGGAAGGGCCTGAACCGGCGCTTGCGGGTAGACTTGAGGTGGGATGTAGCCCGCCGAATACTGGAGAATTGGGGCCGAAGCGACCTTGGCCTATCGTACCGCCTCGTACGCTTGCTGTTGCTCTTGCATCTGGCGAAGCATGTCCTGAAGTCGTGTCATATTCTGGCGCATGGCTTCCATGCCGGCTTCGCCTTGCGCTTCGAAGCTGACGTTGGCTTGCGCAGCGACGAGTGCGGTCGAAGCCGTGGCTGGTTGTGACGAAGTGCCTTGGGGCGCCACCAGCTGACTTGTCGGAAGGATCTCCGGCGCTTGCCCCGTCGGAACGACCGGAGCCGAAAGCGGTGGTTGCGGTGCGGGCACCGAAGCCGACGATGCTCCCCCAGCTTCGGCGATGGGCACCGAAGGCTCTGCTCCTTCTTCGGCGGCCATCGCCTCTCCTGCTACACCCTCCTTTGGGTTAGCAACCCTCTCCTTTGAGACCTTCTTCGGTGGCATTCGCTCTCAGTGGTTTCGCTCGGAGGTCCCCACGATCGGGGCGCCAGCTGTTGTCGAAGTGACAACTGCATACGTCGAAGGACGTGGTTACTCAACAGTTGTTGGGAAAAGTAAAGTGTAATAAATTAGGGATTTTTCTTGGGATCCCCCTTTACATGGCCCTAGGGGGCTATTTATAATCTCATTACAGGTCCCCCTATTAGGGTTTAGGTTTTTTAACAGAGGAATTTACATGGTCACCCTTATGAAAGAGACACTTGTATGGGTATACAGTGTAATTAAGATACATGGGCCTTTAACGGGCCACCTGGCGGCTGCTGGCCCATCGGCCGACGGGCCGGAGCGGTTGGGCCGGCCCCCTAGGCCTTCTTGGATGGGGCCCGATATGGCGAAGTCACCCTCCTTCGGTATATGCCCTTCGCCATGTAGCCTTCGCCTAGGGCACGTTTAGACTTGCAGGGACCCAACGCGACTCTTCGCCCTTCGCCGCCTTCACCTCGTGGTCTTCGCCATAGGGTTTCGCCCCGATGGATCTTAGGCGCCTCAAAGTCTGAATCCTCGCTGCTTGCTTGGTTTTGGCAGGTCTAGTCGAAAGGTCTCATGACATACTGCCAACAATTTTCTAACATGTTAAAAATTTAGTTTACTTTCCGCTAAAATATATATGTGAATCAATCCTTAGGAATTTTATTGGATTTGGAAAGTTCTAATCCTTTGTTTCAAATGGACAAATAGAAAAGTTTCCCATAAAATTTTAATTCTATAAAATTCCTACGTACTTTCTTTGTTTTAAAGGGGCGGATACAATACGCATCATGGGATTAGAAATGGAGGGACAAGATTTGCAGAATAAATTTCGAAAATATATTGTTTATCGAATAAACAATGATTTTGCAAAAATATACCGGATAGCGAAGGATTTGCGGAAATATACCATCGGTATCGCTGGTTAGAAGAGCGATACCAATGTTCGCACCTGGGAAGTGCGATGGCGGGGCGTAATCGCTATTTGAAAAGGCGATAACGATGGTGAGCTGGCGGTATCGCGCAAGTGAAAAGCGAGACCGCAACGGTATCGCTTTCCCATAGCGCGAGAGCGTCACGTGGAGAACTAGATCGGGCAGAGCCATCGGTGTCGCGTTTTCATTGCGCGAGACCGCGGTCGGTATCGCCATCCGAAAGCGCAAGACCGCGGTATCTCGCTTTGCGCGCGCGACACTGGTGACGCGGCATGCGCGAGAGCGGGAAGGCGTGGGGGAGCGCAGTGGGCCCGCGTTGTCGCGCTTTCAGAGTGCGAGACCGTGACGGTTTCGTGCTAAGCATGCGCCAGAGCGAGGGAGTTGGCACCGCCCCAGTTGGGCCGCGGTGTCGCGCTTTTAGCGTGCGAGACCGGTGGCGGTATCGCTGACAGCGCCTCGGTGTCACGCTCCGCATGCGCGACACCGTTCTCGGTCTCGCCGTCCGCATGCACATCGACGGCTCTTTTTCTTTTTGCTTTTGCTGTATGCGCGACAACTTTATTTCCCCTCTCTCTTTTTATTTTTCTTTTTGCTTTTTAGGAAGGGTGGTAGAGCTCTGTGAACTCTCATATCATTTGACGTTGCAGTCACATCATACCGGCCATTTCTTCAGCTGTTAACCGCTCTACTCGTTTGAATCCAATACGCGATATGCATAAAATAAGAGGAGGAGGAGATGGTCCTCACAGGGAAGACAGAAGGGAGTGAACTGAGGAGGAGAGGAAGAGCAAGGGAAGATAGGAGGCAGTGGAAAGAAGGAAAAATTGACACGTAAGTTGATTAGTTTTCTATTAGTACAAATTAGTACGATGAGATATAGAAAATATTAGTTCACGTAGTTTATATTAGTGTTAGTTAATATTTGTTTTTAATTATGTTAGAGAAAAATTGAGGTACGTATTAGTTCCTACATTATATTTTGTTAGGTCACATGTAAAAATAGAAATGTAGAAAGTTAATAGAGTCGATTCGGGTTAAAAATAGGTAGACATAATTAATTTATAAGGTATAAAAGTATAATAGAAGTTACAATTAATTTGTACGTAGTAGTAATTATAAGTTATAATTAATTAGTAGTTCATGTGATGTTTAATTTTATATATACGGCCAATATTATATGTAACAAATGAAAAAAAACTAAAATATTGATAGTTCTATTTGTAGGACACATACATAAGGTTTCAATATAGTAACGGGAATTTTATATAAGCAAATTGGTTGAAAAGGAGAAGGCAAGACAAGGTACGGTACTGTAATCGTGCGGTTAAAATTGGATATTACTTTTATTTTTTACATACTCTCATACTTAAATTACACGCTAATTTCTTTTCACAGAGATGCAATCATACGCACTTAAAATGGTATTCTCTCTTTCCAATCATGGGACATGTCACGGAGAATCAATCATTCACAATTAAACAGTGAAGATTCCTCCCTGCCGAAAGTGCCTTCGTCGCGTAGTAATTACTAAAGCAAACAGTTAAACAGCATGTGCCACCCAAAGTGACGGTGTCCCTTTGTAATTATTCACTTCACGAGTGAAACATTCGACGCGCCGTCGTCTCGTCCTAATAATTGTCACTATGCGCAGCTTCTTGCAATCCCCCATAAATAACAACCAAACCTAGCACACAACTATATCTCATCTTCATAAACGTTCTGCTGGTTCCAACTTCGTGTTGCATATTCTTAGGCCCGATCTTGTGGCAGGAACTGGGTAGTTGGTGAACTCGCTCTATGTTGTTCGTTCACTCGCAACACGGTTTCTGTCCCAAGATCGAGTCTGTGAATATACAAATGTGATTTTTTGAATACATTCTTGCACCCACTCTTTTTTTCAAGTTCCAGTATCCGTTTGTGAATTTGACCTACTACTGCAAATTCATAAATTGGGTATATATATTCTTAGGCCCGGTCTTGTGGCAAGAACTGAGTAGTTCGTTAACTCGCTACCCGGTTCTTATCACAAGACCGAGTATATGAATATGCAAAGGTGGTTTTGTATGTGAATATGACATTTTCTAAATTCCTATTCTTCGTCAACTTTATAAAAATTGCTCCGAATGATCTCTCTACTCCTTTATATATTTTTCCTATATTCTAAATTTCCTATATTGTTTCTTTCCTATCTATATTTGTAATTGACATCATTATTTTACAAATTCCAAGATATTTATTTTTCTTCTCGTAGCCGCGTACACAATCTTTGCCTATTTTCAATATATACATATTTCTCATGTTCATTTATGTATATATATGTTGCACACATAATAAAAAATTATACTTTCTATTCCCTTCGTCCTGGAAAAAATGAATCTAGTACTACGATGTGTCACATACTAGGTTGGTTTTTTGATGGGACGGAGGGAGTACGTAGCAACGACGACACGAAATATTAGCGATTTGCACCACGGATTAAAATAGCATATGGCGCAATTAACTGATCGTGCGCGATATCGCTCGCGGTCTCGCTCTCTCAAAGAGCGAGACCGAAGCCGCTGTCGCCTGCCCCCCGCAACGGTATCGCGCTAGGAAAGTGCGATACCGTTGCGCTCTCACTGCCGCATAGCACGAGACCGCCACGGTCCTGCCTCTGGCCTCACATGCGTCAGTCGGGCCACGCTGCCGACCGCGATACCGCACGCGCTATCGCGCCCTCAAAGAGCGAGACCGCATCGTGCCCCGCGTGCGTCAGGCGGCGTCGGACGGCCCACGGTATCGCTGCGAGACCGCTTCGCTCTCGCGCTTTGCGAGCGCGATACCGATGCCATCTCCCTCAAATAGCGATATCGCCGCCGCTTTCGCGCGTACGTTACGCGATATCGTGCTCTCGCTATTTCAAAGAGCGACGCCGGTATAATTCCGCAAATCCGCCCCTCCGCCCCTGATCAGCTTATTCTTGCAATTCCGATCGAAAACACTACTAATTTTTCAAAAAATTTTCAGATTTGCATTATACATAGCAAAAACACTAATCGGGGAATTCTACAGCAATTCCAAGTAGCAATCACTTCGAATCATTAGACTTAAAAAGTGGGATGATTAGGGTCCTAATCCATTTGTAGTTACTGCTAAATTAGCTTAACTGTGGAACGAAAACATGGAACATGATTAGCACATATTTAATTAAGAATTAATTATTATAATTTTTAAAAATAGACTTATTTTCTAGAGACTTATATGTAGAAAATTTTTATATGGAACACATCATTTAGTATCTAGGAAGAGATTATCCCAACTGAAACTCACTTTATAACGCAGCCTTAAGTCTCTCTTTTTTAAGTTTAGGTTTATTGACTCAGGGTTTTAAGTCGATTTTTTTGTCTTATATGGTTTGTAAACCGTTGGCTTTTAAACCTTAAGTTTAAGAGTTTGATGGTGGAGTCCTACCTTTTGACTTCTTATAAGCATTTAAACCGTTGACTTCTTATAAGCAAAAAATATCTACTCCAACTAAGTTTTAGCTTAACAGTGCATTAATAGTGCAATAGTGGCTTATGGTTTTACAAAAGAAAAAAAACTATGTATTTGTTTAGGCTTAAATTCATTGGCTTATAAATCAGTTTATAATTCTAAACAGATAGAGCCTAAGACTGCACATGGTTGCAAGGGGAAATTGGTTTCTTAGCATAGTACTAAGTTCATTTGGCTTATAAAACTGGACCTAATCAGTTTGGACATTGCTTATATTGTACTCCCTCAAATTTTTAATGTTTGACCATTCATCTTATTTAAATTTTTATACAAATATAAAAAATAATCATGCTAAAAGTAGTACATTTAGTGATAAAATAAATTACAACAAAAAATGATAATCTTGTTTTTAATATAATAAATAGTCAAACAAATGTCTAAAAGTTAAAAAGTTAAACATAAAAAATTGGAAATATTTCTCATTCTTCCATTTCAAATTTTAATTTTTTTTCATCTCTTTCACTCATTTTTTTTCTCATTCTTCCCCTTTCTTCCATTTCAATTTTTAATTTTTTTCTACATCGTTTTCATGCATTTTGGACTACTGACTGCTAAACAGAATATCTTAAGATTCCGCAGCATTTTGATCCTTCTTCTGGACCCAACTACCTCTAGAGTTCTAGTGAAATAAAAAGAGTTCCTTCGGCCAGCTAACCAAATCCAACGCCCAAGGTGTAAAATAAATAAAAAAAAATCCAACGCCCCAAACAAGCAACCGCCAATCCCCAATGGTCCGCATGGCGGCGGCGGCGGCCTCCACCTTCCTCCTCATCGCCGTCCTCCTCGTCGTCCCTACCGCCTCCGCCGCGGGTCCCTACGACCCGCCGACGGTGCCGGAGCTGATGGACCGGTTCGGCCTCCCGCGCGCGCTGCTCCCGGGCACCGCCCGGCGCTACCTCCTCCACGACGACGGCTCCTTCCAGCTCTTCCTCGACGACGGCTGCGTGGCCGAGGCCGGCGGCTACCGCGTCGGCTACGGCGTCAAGCTCTCCGGCGCGGTGGCGCCCGGGCGGGTCACGGGGCTCGAGGGCGTCCGCGTCCGCGTGCTGTTCGCCTGGGTGCCCGTCACCGGCGTCGAGGTGGGCGGCGGGGAGGTGACCGTCAGCCTCGGCCCGATCAAGAAGTCGTTCCCGGCCGTCGGTTTCAAGTCCAGCCCCCGCTGCATCGCCGGCGCAGCGACGCCGGCAACGACCGATGGATGATTCTTGATTATTAGCCTTGGTTTCTAGAGCAGTTAGTTCGTTGCGATTTGCTAGGACAGGGTTGGTGTACTTGTACCTGTTGTATTGCTTTGGGGAAGAACACTTGTTCATAAGATTACACACATGATTAAACACTAAATCACTGCCAAGTACTTTTTTTAAAGGAATAAGTACATATTACACCCTAAACTATTAAGTTGGTCTAAATAACCCCAAACTTTAAAATCGTCCAATTAACACTCTAAATGTTTAAACCAGATCAAATCACAACCCAAAGTGGTTGGTCTATGATTTGATCCGGTTTAATTATTTGGGGTGTAAAATGGATAATTTTGAAGTTAAGGGGTTTATTTAGATCAATTTGTTAGTTTGGGGGTATAATATATACTTATTCCTTTTTTAAACACTAAATCACTGCCAAGTACTTTTTTTTGTCACTGTGCCAGGAAAGATTGAATCAGTGCTAGTACTGATTTTGTCACTGTGCTGGTAAATATTCATTTTGAATGTTCTGATGATGATTTTCGGTTCAAACTTAACTGATGACCAAAAAAATATCAGCTTAACTGAATGACCAAAAAGGAAAAAAAAGAGAAGAAATTGAACGCCGTCTGTGGGAATCGAACCCACGACCACATGGTTAAAAGCCATGCGCTCTACCGGCTGAGCTAAGACGGCTGGCACGAGTGGTTTAACCACATAAGCAAATTATTGACATTCACTTCCATTTTGCGTGAAAACACACCATGAAGCTCCAGCTGCAACGACTAGAGTATAGACATACAGTCAAAATGTGTGCATAGAAAAATGTATGCGGATGAAAAATGGTCACCCTGCAAAAACTGGGCAGAATTATATTTTTCATCTAAAGAAATCGTTGTCCTAAAAAATCTACCAAAATGTAGCTAAAAATGAAGGGAAAAATAGCATTGGCATTGCACCAGCCTAACAGGTCTAAATCTGTCAGTTGTCACTCACTCATGGAGGATTGCACGGTTTAGCTACCCCTACTTGTGAACACCATAACCTGAAACGTGCACGACAACAGGTTGCTGCCTCATCCGCGACAACAGGGCAGAGACCTCCTGCGTCGCGAAATCGATCCGCTCAGTAGATTTGGAAGCTTCGCTCACCAGAGCTGACACCATGGACTGCAATTCCTTCACTCTCTCAATCTCAGGTGACTCGTCAAAATAAGCACCATTCAAGGCCTTGGAAGGTGATGGCCAGGTTTTACGCCATCGAGCAGGGAGATAATGGTCCGGGATCTGAAAGTAGTTGAGGGTCGAGAGCACACGGAGGGCATGCCGGCAGAGGATCCCTGCAGACTCAAACATCTGGCAGCTGCAAGAAATTAGCTCCTCTCTTTGCCTCCATGTCACACGGCACCCGCCGTCCGTGTTGGTATGATGACGAACAAGAAAGGCATTCCCTTCCAAGTGAAATGATGCATATTGAGAAGCCACAACAAGCTCATCTTGTAGCTTAGAGAAGGCATAGGGGGTGAGAACTGCAACCGCATGCCTTTCCATTGGAGTTGCTGTCTTGAGGGTTACGCTTTGGAAATTTTGTTGCATCATTTGTTGCTCCCCAGCTTGGTCTTTATAGCCAGCAACTACTGCGACCTATGCAAAACATAAGCAGTATAATGCATTACGCCTTTTAATTTACACAAAGTAATGATGAGGAAGCACAAAATAAAAGGCTTATACTAGCACGCAAGTATGGGTAAGCTGCCTTGGGGCGGTAAGAAGGGAATCGCAAATATAAAAGGCATAATTCTAGGATCAGAATCAACACACACGCACACACACACAAAATGTCATTTGTTAATCTTGACAAGCTGACCTGCTCAATGAAATGGGCTAGGCGTGTCTGAGCACTCAAGAATCGCTGAATGAAGGCATTTATTGACTTTGAAGCTACTGCAGAAGCAAGCAGTCCTGCCGAAAACTGCCCTCTCAAATATGGTAATGCCCAGAGAGTTCGCGATGCAAAGAGACCAGCAATGTGGCTATTTCCATGTAGCCCATAGCAATGCACCATGTCATTCCACCCAAGATCAAACTCCATTGTGCTTTCCACGTTATACAGCCTATAGAACTCATTTTTCCAGTCATTGTACCGTTCACCAAGAACTGCATCAAACGAAGATGGAAACCTGGCTGCGATAAGCCATACGCCGAGGGCTTGCTTTGTGCCAGGAAGCTCCTTTTCAATTGCTTCCTTGAGATAAATATTTTCATCCGTCAATATTGTCAGCGGAGCTTTTCTGTTCATGAAGTTGAGAAATACCTGTCAACAAAAAAGACTTGCTAATGTTTTTGAAAACAAAAAAGAAATACAGAGTACTAGCTAACAGAATGGTTAAAAAGTGTGCTAAGAATTTTCACCCTGAATGTTTTTGATACCTTTAATGCCCATGAATAGGATTGCAGATTTTCCTTCCTTAGAAGGGTGCAACCAAAGAAGCAAGGCGTCCCATGATTGTTCAATCCAACCCAAATCCCAAGCAGCATGTCCAGAGCACTCAACCGATGAGTCGTATCAAATACAACAGCATCACCAAACATCTCGTAAGACTGAACTGACGATGCAAACGACCAGGCGATGTTCTCAACACGGTTGTTCGCGTCTTTGGTGAATTCATACTTGACACTGGGATCCTTCTCCTTAAATCTTCTGCACATTCTAATCAGATCGACGTTCTCCTCCTGATCAAACTTCCTGCACGAGTGGATGAGGTTCCTCACATCCTTCTCGGTGAAGGGCAGATTGCCCGGCTCGACGCGCTTCTCCAGCTCCATTATCCTCATCATCTGCTGCACGGAGATCCCGGACTTGGCAAACATCAGGATCCGGTCCCTGTCGGCGCCGGAGACGACGCGGTACGCCGGGAGGAGCCGCACCTGGTCCTGACCCAGGAGTTCGTGGTTGTGGTGGTTGGAGAAGCCCGTGACCCGCCACTCCACCTCCGCCTCCGCCTCCCCCTCCCCGGCGGCGCTCCTGCCGATGCGCATGTACGCCTTGCACCCGCAGCGGGAGGACCTCCGGTTCCTCTGCGGCCTGTCGCCGGCGCCGGCGAAGGGCTTCGCCGGCGGGTTCCCGGCGCGGTGGCACACGAAGTACCTCCTGGTCAGGCCCTTCCCCACCCCGTCCTTTCCCTCCGTCCGGTGGCGGCGGATCGAGAACCCGCGCCGCCTCGCGAACCCGCTGTAGAGCTCGTGCGCCGCGTCGTGCGTCGGGAACCTCTGCCCGACGTACGGCGCCGGGTCGTCGTCGTCGTCCTCCTCCGGCGAGATCCCCGTCCCGTCCTCTTCCTCCTCACCGCTGCTGGTCCCCTCCATGGAGGACAGCTGTTGCTCTAGAGGGTCGCCGCCGTAGCACTCCATTAGAAGGGATGCCGATTCCGCAGGCATCTGGATTCTGGACTGCAGGGCAGCGACGGGGGAAAGCAGCAAATCAGAATTGAAGAGAATCAGAAAGCGAGAGGGAGAGAGAGGGGATGAACTTGATGAGGCGTACCGCCGGCGGCGAACCGCCGTGGCCGGAGAAGGAGACCGCACGTCGGCGTCGGCGGTGGGGCGATGGGAAATTGGAAGTTTGTAACGAGGAGAGCTGTAGCGTTGGGCTCGATCGGGCCCACTAAGTCCAAGCCCACCAAGCTCCAGGCCTCCGCCTCTTCCGTTCTTCCGCTCGTCCAACGCAGACAACACTACCACACTAGTACACTACCACCCTTCTCCAAAGTTACCAACATGGCAATACAGTATTCCACTCTTCCAAACACGATCTATTTTCAGTAAACCAATAACATCGATTGATAATATAAGGGGTAATTACTCATTTGACCATGTTTCGAATGCTAACTACCAATTTAACCCTATTTTTTCTAGTTTGCTTTTTGACCCATTTTTCAAAATTAAAGATGAAAATTGACCATATCGGTATCATGGGTTAAGGGGTATGTTGGCTTAGGGCTTAAGGCGTCCCTGTACGCCACGTGGCCATCCCCCGAGGGGGATCGGGCTCGAGAGTGACATGGCGGCCGCCCGTCCTAAGTCTTGGCGCCTCCCGGTTGACACTGTGGTGGGGGTCAGGCTCCCCCGACCCCCTCGGGCCACCGTCACGTGTGTTGGAGTAGGTGGCCGCTCCCGGCGTTCACCTACCCCCATTAATGACGGCACGATCGGAGTGCGCCTACGCGCGCGTGCCGCATTAAATGCGAGTGGACACGCACGCGCGCGCCTGACACCGGTCATAGCCGGTTGACCGGTCTGTGACCGGTATGAATGACCGATGGGACGCAGCACAGTACCGAACATGCCGTCTGCACGCTGTTAGGTACGTTGTGCGCCCCGTTAGGTCACATCAAAATCATGTGAGCCGTTCTGGCTCACTCACTCAGCCGGAGTTGGTACGCCAGGTCTGATCGACCGGCGCACGTCGCCACGTACGGGCGGAACAAGCAAGTCACCGGGCGTTTAATGAAGAATGACACGCGGCGTCATACACGGATGATGGGTAACCTGACAAGGGTCACATTGGCACTGCAGAATGGAGGACTTGTGCCTCAAGAAATAGTGAGGCCCTTAATTGTAAAAAAAAAATTCTTTTTCTCTAGAATAGAGCCTGTTCGGCCCATGTGGTGTCCCCTTGGGAATATAAAAGGAGGCCCAGGCCTAGAGGAAAGGGGTTCGATCCTTGAGAACAAGATTTCACATAGTCCATCACACAGGAGTAGGGATTACGCCTCACCGGCGGCCCGAACCTGTATAATCCCTCGCGTCACTGCTCTCTCTCTGGTGCGAAAGTCTCTCTCTCTTTCTACACCGCCGGCGCATCGGAATCAGAGCCAGAAACGCGTCTCCCGCGCCCTGGGCCGAACTCAAAAGGGGGCCCTCACAGTCCCCCGCTGAGGAGTTTACCCTTTGACAGACCCTATTTCGTTAAAGCAAATTAACAGTGTTAACTAAGGAGCAAATAGTCCCTTTTGCCCTTGCTTATTTGACCATGTTATACTAAAACATGCAGATATAGAACTTTTGACATATGTTTTATATTTAGCCCCTCTCACCACCGGAGCCTGCTGGCGTGCCCGTGCTCACGGGGAGCATTTGCTCGCCGAGTGCGCCGACACGCCACCTCCTCCCTCCTTCCACACGCCTGCGCCACCACCCCTCCGTGTGCCAGCCGCTGGCGGTGCCGCCTCATCCCTCTGCATGCCAGCCGCCGCCGCTACCTCCTCCTCCGTGAGCCGGCCCCGCCGTACCCTCCCTCCGCGCGCCAACCATCGCCGCCTCCTTCTCCGTGAGCCGGCCCCGCCATTCCTACCCTCCGCGCGTCGGTGCCTCCTTCCTCCTTCTGCACGCCGGTGACACCGCCTCATCCCTCCTTGTGTCGGCCACCGCCGCCTCCTCTGCAAGCCGGTGCTGCCGTCCCTTCCCTTCACGTGCCTGCGCCGCTGCCCACACCGTTCGCCTGCGCCACCATCTCCTCCGCGTGTTGGGCGACGCTGCCTCTTCCACTAGCCACCGCAGCCGTCCTTTCCCTCCTTCCACGCGCCGCTGCCGCCCCAGCCGCTCGCGCCAAGAGAGATGCGTGAGGGAGAGATAGTGTCGGGCAAGGAGGTGGAAGATGGATTAGGTTGAAGTGGGGGTATTTTGGTCCGTTTGAATAATAATAGATTTTTTTTCTTTTTTCTAAATGAAACCTTAACGATGTAAAGCAAATAGGGTTAAACGGTGTGTTCGATTTTGAAAAGCAGGGTCAAATAAGCAAACTAGAAAAGGTAGGGTCAAATTAGTAGTTAGCCTTCGAAACAGGGTGGTTAAATAAGTAATTGTCCCATAACACAATGTCAAATCAAATGGCTTTAATTAAAATATGACATATATATTTTTTGTAAGGATGAAAATTATAGATAGTATTTTAAATTTATAGATTAGTACGGATTCAACGAATATGATTTTTCTATCTTTGTGACATGACTTTTATTAGAAAGATTGTAGACCGCAAGTGAATTGTGGGTCGCTAATCTAGACCACTAGATGGATACCTCGCGCGTTGCTGCGGGACATTTGGATAATACCTCGTATTAATATATATAATGGCTGAAAAAAGAAGAATAAAAGCACAAAGAAAATAGAAAACACATGCTTACTTGATGGCTGACTTAACTAAAACAACTGATCTCACAAAGTTTCATAAACGAACTGTCCAAACCAAGCCCTTATCCAGTTGAACTGATTGCTTGTCAATAATCCCACTAAATAGGGAAAGCATGACAAAAGTCCCGATGAATAGGTCAAACATACTACACCCAAGATTCAGTGTTAGCTTCAGTTGTGGTTCCACAAAGAAACATCATATTTATTTGCAGAATCTCAGCTGGAATGGGGAATGGTAAAGGGGAAAAGAAAGGTGGTATAATTCAGAATAAGGGAGTATTATATGAACTGCTATAATCAATATATGTAAGCTAGCACAATGATATATGAATTGCAAACATATATGGTGAAATCAGTTTAGATGGTTAGAGACTATGACTTACCAGTAATAATGGACAAAGTAAACTGAAATGGATAATTATCAGTGTACAGAGTAAACTTATCTAGTGTACAGGCAACCACAGAAGAATATATACAATCCATGGCAATCAGAACAACATAGCAGATAAATTTAGTGTGAAGCAAATAGCTAATTCAAACAGCAGACCGTCAGAACGAAAATTGCAGGCTTACAGCCTTTACAAAAGGTATATATTACTCCAGAAATCAGAAGTTGAGATCTTATCAACCTTAATAGGAACTTAAGAATATAAAAAAAAATCAAGAAATACCAAAATATGGTGTGTATTGTATAAGCGGAAGACAGAAAGAGAGCGATATATAGTTTGATTGTAGTGTACCGTGGTGAAGCGATGGAACTAACTGCAGGACTTGGAAACCTGAAGCCGATGAAGCAAATATAAAATGGGCATTAGACTAACAAACCATCAAAATCGGGGTTGTGGCTGGAGTGGAATCCCATATGTTTTCCGATCAGTGTTGCTCATCCCGTATTACAAACTCAAGATCTATTGTTGCTACAATATGAAGTCAGCTTGCCATCTTTCAACAACGAC
This sequence comes from Oryza punctata, assembly GCA_000573905.2. NCBI lineage: Eukaryota > Viridiplantae > Streptophyta > Magnoliopsida > Poales > Poaceae > Oryza > Oryza punctata. The sequence continues at coordinate 20,049,504 of CM002491.2, read as the reverse complement.
ACACGTAAGATTAAAATATCTGAGATCCGAGTGGCTCAGTAGCATGGGATAGAAGAGACGAATATGACAGGGCAGGTGTAGATATACTACGTTGATAAGAAGCGGAACCAATACGGGTAAAAGACGGAGAGGTGGCATAATTACACGGCGGCAGAGGCGTAGGGCAAAATTTGCCCGGCAGATGACGCTCTGACGCTTCACCTAGCACTGCAATAGGTCTAGATGGGCTAAACAAACTGATAAAAGCTAATTGGGCTGGATAGGAAGGTGCGTATTCATCCAACAGCCAGGGAAAAACATAGGATTAGATCGAACGGATTAAAAGTGCTGATGACGTGGATTAACGTGGAGCAAGTTTGATAGGAGTAAATACTCTAGTAGGTACCAACTATATAAGAAGAAGGGATTTGTTATTCAGAAAACATATACAGATCATGAACCTTAATAATTGCTCATAGAGCCGTCCAATAAAATTTAATATTGTGTATTGTATTCATATGTTTATCTTATAGGCTCGTGCGAAGAAACTTATTTTCAGTACATCACTAAAATATGGTTAATATGCACACCAACCATGATTGGAAGGCTGAAAGTTCTAACCCTTGTGTAACGTATCTCTACGAATATACTAAAAATTTGACCTTGCGAGCATTAATTGCCGCAGGCTCTCTACAGCATACGGGCAAAAAAAATCTAGCCTTCAAAACAAGCCCTAAATAAACCATTTTTGATATACACTCACATACCGACCAATCGCACTGATGCTTAGTACTCTGTAGTACTTCAAACGTTTAGCCACCTTATCAAGATAATTTGAACCGTTGGATTGACACGTCTATGTGGTATTAGCTGTTAAGTGAAAAGTTCCCCTGCACTTTCCACCAACCAATTAAAACCACATCATTAATTCCTTCACTGTCATGTTTAATATAACAATCAATAGGACTACAATAATACTATCAATTTTTTATCAGTGTTAATGTTCTATTCATCGTCATGTTTAATTTTTATATGCATACCAATGGAAAATGTATCTTTACATATAGAAAAAAAAGCACATATATTTTATTTTATTATGTTGCATGCATACATATAGATCCCATTCAGATGGCCGGAGAATTTGAACATGACTTCTGGCTCATTTATAGTGGATAAACTACGAAAATTTAGCGTTCTTCGTATGTCCATTGCAAAGAGCATTGGTTGGGATATGCCTACTTGTATTGGCTGCCAACCTACGTACTTCCTCTATCCCACAAATAAGCAATTCCTAACATTCCAAAGCAAAATTAAAGGTGAGAATAAAAGATCATAATACCCTCATTAATAGCAAACTAGTATTGGTGGGTTGGTAGGTAAAGGGTATTGAAATAATAAAATTTTTCGATTTGCGAGTTGAGGGTAGATAAGAAGGTAGAAGTTGATTTATTTATTTTTATAATAATTATTTATTATAAATATTTATTTTTCTAATAAATATTTATTTATTTACATATTTATTTATTTAGATAAGCACTTTTGATTTATTGCCGATCAAAGTGCTTTATCCTTTTTTTTTTCTTTCTGCCCGTTTATACCCGTGCATGGTTCGTGTCGGTGAAGAACGTGTGACATACGTGCGTCGCATGAACACGTACGTAGTCTCGTGAAAACTTTAGCTTATCCGATGGAGGCCTCAAAGTTACAGGATATCAGGCTGTTTGCCGGCAAGCGGGTACGTTTTGTTACCATATTCTCCAAGCTAATATATACTTTCTATAAACTACATCTAAAACTCAATATGCAACCATACCACATCATCTCCCACTAGCAATAATTATATATTTAACTTGATACAAACATACAACATCTAGAATTTATTTAATTCTACAAATCAACTAGTAAGCATGTCTGATCATCACCCACATTATTTTAACAAATATATCTATCACTTTTATAATATCTTTTTGCGGGGATCACTTTTATAATATTTAATATATTATCAATATATTTCAATTAAAGCGCGTGTATCATTCGTTTGTTCCATGATAAGTACTGATAAACCGTGATGTTTCTATTTTTTTTTACTCCTAGCTTGATTATTAAAAATATATATTGAGTATTGCTTAGTAATTCCCGCAGCAAAACACGGGAAATCACCTAGTTAACAATAAATTTATTAGCATAGGAATGAAACATTACAAGAAGAAATGGGGTGCGTGTGTCCGGCGCGGTTTACAGGTGTTAATTTAATTACGCAAACAAAATGACATCCTAAAACATTCTATCTCTCGCTGGATACATTGTTTGGCACCCATGTTACAAAAAGTTCAAGAAGACAGTAAGGTTTCATAATGTCACAATAATCGTTCGTTGAGGGTCAATGTACATGCATGATGTGTGCCTATGGACTGGCAGATGTGCATGTCATCAGCAGGTGTCCCCTGCGTATATATCTCTCTGCTGAATTTTCCGTAGGCACAGAAAACATGCGCGCATGCGCGCGCACATACATACATACATACATACATACATACATATATATATATATATATATATATATATATATATATATATATATATATATGTATGTATATATGTGTGTGTATATATATATCCACTACTTCTAAAGCTGGCAGTGAAACTGACAGCCAATTAGTTCAAGTGGCACAGTTATGCTTTGAGATAAGTCTAGAAATTATATAAGAGAAAAAAAATCCTGAAAAAGAAAGTTTTAAGCACCACATCTAGCAAACGCTAGAAACTTCCAACTGGCAGAGTAGTAAATAGCATCTGCTACCTTGAATTTGTAGAAATTTCACATCCTTCCATCGATGACGAATGGAGTGATTAAGGAGAAAAAAATAAAATCCAGAAAAATTACAGATGAAAAAAAAATGATTTCTAAAATTTGAAAATAAAGTAGATAAACCCTATTAAATCCTCTAAAATTTATGTTCTACAAATTTCACATCCTTCCATCGATGACGAATGGAGTGATTAAGGAGAAAAAATAAAATCCAGAAAAAAAAATACAGATGAAACAAATTATGATTTCTAAAATTTTAAAATAGAGTAGATAGTCTCTACTAAATCCTCTAAAATTTATGTGTTATAAACTAACTCTAAATATGTATGCATACACCAATAGAAAAGAAAAAAAACGGTGCGACTATAATCACTAACCCTCTATTTCATTAACTACTTTTAAAATGATAATAAATTTATTGAGGAAAAGTCTTGCATTTCGTGCACTTTGTCTCAAAACCATGTTATACATTTGAATAATATATAAATCCATTGATTATTGAGTTTGTTGGTCTAATGATTTATAAAGAATGGTTATCTCCCTTTGATGAAATATTCAACATTATTTACTAAAATATAATTTTCATATATTCATGGTAGGACATCAAGCAATAAACTCACAATAGTAATTCTTGGACTATTCAAAAAATTAAAATTCAATTAAACAACATGCACGGACTATAAATATAGCACACCAATTAAATTGATGTGCTGACTTTCTAGCGACACCTGCGCCCTACCCCTCCCTCGCGCGGTCGCACCCCGCCCTAGGCGTGCATGCGTGAGCCAAGCTAGGCCGCCCCAACCGGTTGGGCCTTTCTTTTTATTATTTTTATACTTTTGATTTTTTTTCCTGTATTGTTTCTTCCACAGTCAAATACTAGCAAATCACTACCTCCTTCATGTTGTATGATAGAGCCTAGTGTGATTTTTAATTAAAAAACTCGAATGTAAATTTTATTATAAAGAATATAACAACTCTTTTGGTGATTAAATAATTCTAATAATAGGTCATCTATTGAAACATATCATAAGATGTATTTTTTTTATATATAATCACGTTTGAAGTAAGAAAAAACATGCTACCTTACCAAATGCATCAACCAAAAACACCACAACTTGAATCAAAATTTTTGCACCACCAAATATTACTCCACGAGTATATGGTAGAGGAGTAAACTAACTGAAAAGTTTTTTAGCGTAAAATGTTATTTAAAGCACAAAGAATGAAGAAGACATTTGAAGAACTATAAATTCTAGAAAGATAATCTTTTGTATAAATAATAGTGCGTTCTTTGGGCTTTTTCCATGTAAGAGTAGCCATCCTTAAGCTGGCTGACCTTAAGAGTGTGGGCACCCTACACTTCTCTACTTCTTAGCACAAGCACAAAATTACCATGATTTCTAATATAAAAAATACAATGAATTTATTGCTATCTTCTGTGCAAGAAATAAAAATATGATTGTTATCGTTGCATATACGGGCTAAGTAAAAAAAAAAGCGTGCCAACAGCCACACCAATTTTCTAAGTATATATGCATCTGTACGCAATACGGAGTATATACACTTGTACAGCAGACAAGATCCACCTTACAAGGAACATGGATAAGCAGGTGCGGACACCTGAAGCTAAGCTAGCTTGGGGCTTGGGGCTCCCTGGCTCGATCGGTTGCTGGTCACATCGTCCGTTGCCGTTGCCACATGTGCGCTGAGCTAGCCTCCACGACGAGTCCATGTGATACATATCGCCGCCTGGCCCCAGCGAGGCTGCAGCGCGGGCCCCACGTGCCCAGGAGGCAATACCAGCCCGGTTATATCTGCACTTTTCGTCGACTCATTCTTGCATCGCCGGTGCACAACTGCACATGCGAGCAATGACATGGAAGCAAAAGCAGCGATACGATAACCCATCCTCCTATGCACATGTGTTTGCATTAGCTCTCTCATCTCATTCAATCACGGAGGATCAGCGGATTGATGCATTATTAGGCATGAAGGCTGTCTGTCAATTCGATCGGTGATAAAAGCTGGACATCAGGAAAAAAAAAGTTTTGTAAGAAGAAAAAAATTAAAACGGTAAGTGTGTTAAAGAATTAAACACGGGAATACGGGAATTCAAGGATGAAACCATAGACCGCTTACCACTGCACTATCAAGTGAATCTCGTTGGACACCAACAAAATCCTGGTGTCAATTATTTTAAGAAAAAATGAAAAGAAAATATAAAAAGAATGATAATATATTTCCTACCAACATATCAAACAGAACGAGAGTACTCGAAAAGACTCGAACCTAGGATGCATTATGCCAGCCATTCTAGTCGCTGTGGTATCAGCACAATACATCGATATACAACTTATACTGGCTGAGTTCTATTCCGTACCGAGAAATTTTAGCATGTAAAACGAAAAAACTTATTAGTATAGGATTAATTAAGTATTAATCATTGTAAACTTTAAAAGTGGATTTATTTGATTTTTTTCAAAACAACACCTATATAGTTTTTTTTTAAAAAACATACTATTTAATAGTTTGAAAAACGCGCTAATAGAAAATGAAGAAGTTGAAGTTTGAAGTTATAGGGTATGCTTAAATGCAATTTTTTTTCTAATTTTCAAAACAACAAACTGATATGAATTTTATATTTATGTTTTTATCGGTAAAAAGTTCTTTAACCGATGAATTAGAACACTCATAAATTAATTATAAAATCAAATTTTACTATTGAGATGCATCTACATATATAGGTTGCGGTGTTGCGCAACCATCACATGCCGCCTCTATAATTCCATATATATGAAAAACATTGTCCCAACCAACCACCATTCAAATGTTTGTTCGAACGTGATCACAATTGGTCCAGTTAGGGTTACGGATTACCTCGTAGCACAGGCGCAATTAAACGAACGTGCATCATTCTGGACTTCTGGTAGATTCCTCTACTTGCCTCGCATCATTTCTTTTGCTTAAATTTTCATAAACCCGTCCCTGTCAATGCTTTATGAGATAACGAGGGCCTCCCCGTGATGGATGCAACCATCCATCGATCGATCGATCGATAAATCGGGATCACGTGATGCACGTAGCTCGTAGCATGATGCCTCGAGCGGTTGGCAAGCACAGGACTACAGGAGCCGACCGACCGACCGATCCACTCCAGCCACACCTACCAGGATAAAATAATAAAGAGTCTCGATCAGAGGATGGAAATAATAGTGTGACGGAAATACCAAAAGAAAACGATGCACTATATGAAACGTGTAATAATTGATTATAATTCGTTGGGTAAAGACCGAAAGTATATTTCATTATCTTAGAAAAATATGAAATGTTTGTTAAAGTAGATACACGAGTGAAAAATACTTATTACTCCAACAAAGAAAAAGGGACAATTAACTTGTACTCCAGTTTAGTATATTAAAAAAACACGCACACGCTAATTCATAATCCATAAATATAAAAGAACGGGATCATCCTCTTCCTTTTAGTTATTTATAATAGATTATTTACTCTATGCATTGAAAAAAATAATATGTTTTCTAACAAATTTTCTTTTATTTAGATTGTTTTTTTCTTAAAATAATTATTTAGATTGTTTTTTCTTAAAATAATTAATCACTTATACTATTGAATGGATAATATGTACTCCCACCATCCTTAAAAAAACTAATCTTGTACTAGGATGTGGCACATCCTAATACAACGAATCTAATCATACACTATGTCCAAATTCGTTGTACTAGAATGTGTCACATGCTAGTATGAAGTTGATTTTTTTTTGTTGGGACGGAGGGTACACATCTTATACTTGATTTTTTTTGGACGGAGGGAATAATCGAGATTCACTCAACAATCTAAATCTAAATAAAAGGGGTCTAGAGTTTTGTGGCACCGGGTTAGATTGGGTTCGTTTATCACTTTTCTCAACTTCTATTTCATCGATTCTCGCACGTACATTTTCCGAATTGAATTGTTAAAAATATATTTTTTAAAAAAATCCCTATGAAAAATTTGCTTGAAAAAAATCATATTAATTTATTTTTATCTAATACTTAATTAATCGTAATATAACAAGCCTCCTCGTTTTTCGTGTGGAAGGATAAGTTCTCACCATGTAAAAAAAAACACAGCCAAAGGACTACTGCCGCAGTCGTACGCAGCATGATCCATACATATCCCGCATCATGATGGCAATTGGCAAGGACGGCCCCAGACGAGTCGAGGTCGAGTGCACGAAACGGAAGGCACCCATTTCCTCTCTCGTGCCCCATGGATATAAAAGCCAGCCCTCTCTCGTGCACGATCGATCGCGTCTTCCTCTTCTTCCCTCTCCATCTCGTCTCGTACGTCTCCCACTCCCCCCCCCCCCCCCCCCCCCCCCCCACCTGCTTCCTTCCTCCAGAAGCTTCCACGCCGCGTGCGACCCTCTCGCTCGTAGTCCTCCCTGCCTCTCCCGCGCGCTTCCCCGGCTCCGGGCTCCGGGCTCCGGCCGAGTCGTCCCGATCGCCAGCGGCGGCAGGAGAGGAGAGGTGAGGCCGTGGGCGTCCTCCGGTCGATCGCGGCGGCGGGGTCGGTCGATCGATCGATCGGCCGGCGAAGGGGCGCACGGGTCCGTCGCTGATCGCCGCCTCTACGCACGAGTCAGCCCGCCGATGCACGTCGCGACGGGATTGATATAGGTATATGTGCCCCCCTACTTCCGCGTCCCCCCTTTGTCTGCTTCGCCGCCTCTGTTCCGTCGTTGGTGCGCTTGTGATGTGATCCATGGCGATTACTGGTCTGTGAACTCGGGGGGTGATGGGTTTCGATTGTTTGTTCTAGCCTCACTTGCAACGTGTTCTAGCGAATTGGGTCCGGTTCATTTACCGACTAGTCTGGAAGTAACCAGAATGCCAAGCTGGATCCAACGTGTCTACAGCCTATTGGCAACTGTACGGTTCAATTGAACTCAAATTATTGTCGTCTATCTAATGGAGCAACAAAACTGCATAGGCACATGGGGAAATTCTTCACTAGCATGATCTGATCATATATAGCATTAATCTTTTTTTTTCCTTTTCTAGGTGATGTCATCGTGAATCATATATCCCGTATTAGATTTATTTTTTATAGGGTCGAGGGAGTATGGCTCTAGGAAAATTCGGAAAACAATAGTATAGCTTAACTTTTACTGTTTACTCTATTTACCTTTGTGAAACCGTTTGGATCACCAGTGATTTGCATGTTCAAGGTCACTTTTGCTCTACCCAACCAATAGTTTTTCTTTTTATAAAAATTGGAACAAACAAGTCAGTTCCAGTAGATTCTACTCCCAAAACTGACTAATCCGGTTGGTGTTAGTTGCAAAACACTCGGGAGATCCCCATTTCGTTCTACCAACTGTTTGTCATCTAGTCCACTTGTGGGAAGAAGAGGAGTAATCCATAAACTAATCGATTAAATTAATCGGGAAAAGCTAATTAGGATCAGGTTAACAATGATGAGCCGTGAGGGGAATGGCAAGCTTAAACCGCTGGGGATGCTGCTGTTGCGCCATGTGGAGGATTGATTGACTTGGGAATTTGTCCCCGTCGGAGCGGGCATCTCTTTCCTTTACACGTGGTGACTTCTTGTGGTGGTGATCTTTTCGGAGTGAATGGTTGCAAATTTGACTCGTATTTAGTACGCGACAGATCATTATGTGATGCGTGATCTACAGTCCAATGAGTTGTGATGATTTGTGCAAGGACCCGTTACTGCTTCCTCATGTTTGGAACAGTTCAAAAAGGAAATGAAGAGAAACCCATCTGGAATTCTTCCTAGGAATAACTGCCATCGTGGCACCGCAAGACTTCAATTGTAGGGGCATGTATGTTCCCAAATAGTAATCGAGTTGCATGGCCCAGTTTGTACTACATGTGATCTAGAATTTGAGCACTTCAAAAGGTAAGTCTAAGATAGAAATTTACTCTCAGTAATGAGCACTGCTACAGGCACTTAAAAAAAAAAGAAGTCTTACAGACTCTTACAAACAAAGCCTTAACTGTTGTCTTTAGGACCCAACCGTCGTCTGTGGCGAGGCTGTTAAGAAAATGTATTTTAGATGCCACCTTGTGGGCTGAGAGGCTCAAGATCGAAGAGCGATCTGTAGTAGATATCTGGAAAACATTCCTATCCTCCCCCTTCGTGCTGGATCAAATGTAACCTAGACTTTACCACTTCAATGAAAATTCAGGTGGGGGAACCCTTCAGGTAACCAGTAAAAAAACAAAACCTTAACTGTTTGATTAATTGTATGAAATAAAATCTCGATTTACTCACAACATGGTACTACATCTTTTTTAAAATGTATAACGTTGTTGATTTTTCGCGCAATGTTTCACGGTGTCATACATTTTAAAATATGTAGGGAGTATACATTAGCCTGCAAGAGTTCTATAAGAGAATTTGTGCACATAGCCTTTTCCATCAAATAACATTGGAGGGGAAAGTTTTTCGCAACAATAACGGAAAGAGTTAATGACGTCTATATCTCGAAAATTTTGATAAAAGAACCTATTGTGTATGTGCCACTAGGAATTTTAAATGTAGTAAGCAACAAATTTATCTGTATGTTACAAGCATGAAGCATGTTCAATGTATTTACCCCTTGTTTTTGGTACAAATCAACGTCATTTTGTTGTCCATTTCCTTTCTCCTAATTTCGTCTCCCCTAACGCCACATAAATTGCAGGCAGAGGAGGAGGCAGGATCAGCGAGGCTACCCGCACGCGGGCAACAAAAATGGACGGCCACTCCTCGCCGCGTTCCCACCAGCAGCCCCCTCCACCGGAGCGAGACGGCAGCTTCAACTACGACATAGAGAGCATGGACGGCGGCGGTGGTGGTGGCGGTGCGTGGAGAGGCGCCGCGGCTGGGCGGTACGAGTCGTCGGAGGCGCTGCTGCGGTACGACGACGAGGCCGCCGGCGGCCCGCACCAGCCGCTGCTGCGGAAGCGCACCATGAACACCACTTCCCAGATAGCCATTGTCGGCGCCAACGTCTGCCCCATCGAGAGCCTCGACTACGAGTAAGCCCCCGAAGCCTGTGACCTCTCCATTTCGATAATTCCTCGGTTGAGGAAAAGTTTGACCTTTATTATTTGTCGGTGACGATCTGATTCTTGACGGATAATCCTTACTATCCTAGTTTATTGTTTGACTTGGGCACAAGAAAATTAGGATCCTGCCGTGCATTTAGAAGGTGAAAACATGGTCCTTCTTGATATTTTAAAAAGGGGGAAACAGGTGATCTTGATGCACTTTTTGCTGAAGTTCGTAAAGAACCAGATAATATATTGTTTAACGAGCACTTTCTGTAAAATAATAACCATGAAATAGATTGTACAATGATGTTATTTAAAAAGAAAAGGGAATTTTGGGCTTTGCTCCGGCAAACGTGTCAATCATTTCTCTTAGTGCAAAAGAATATCATATATAACTATATAAGCAGGACTGTGTTTTCATTTTTGTTGCAAAAACTTTAGATAGAGTAAGATGTTTCTTTAACGGACTGCAACATACAAAGGTAATATGTATCAAGAAATTGAGAATAAGTTAACTGCAATAGTTCCTGCAATGAATTTCTAAGGAAGCCAGGGATTGAATTCTGAAGAGAAAAAATAGCAGTGTATTCAAGAATGCACAGTGCTTCATTGTTTACTATGCCCGTTTAATTAGTCAATCTCTTAATTTTATACTGTGTATTTCAGAATTGTGGAAAATGACCTTTTCAAGCAAGACTGGCGATCTAGAAAGAAGAAGCAGATATTTCAGTATATTGTTCTTAAATGGGCCTTAGTTCTGCTTATTGGCATGTTGACTGGAATTGTTGGCTTCTTTAACAATCTTGCAGTCGAAAATATTGCAGGATTAAAACTATTGCTCACAAGTGATCTCATGCTCAAGCAGAGGTAAAGCTTCACTCTGGTGCTTTCGCTATTCTATCATAAGTTGCAGATTAATGCCTTCTGCTCATTCTTTCTCCATATGGTTTGTTGATTTAATTCGATGGAGCATTTTAATTTATTGACGGTGTGCTGCTTCCAGTGCAGGTACTTCACAGCATTTTTGGCATATGGTGGTTGTAATCTAGTCCTGGCAACTACTGCTGCAGCAATCTGTGCTTACATAGCACCTGCTGCTGCTGGGTCTGGTATTCCTGAAGTTAAAGCATATCTTAATGGAGTTGATGCTTATTCTATATTAGCTCCCAGTACACTATTTGTGAAGGTAAGGTTTAACTTAGAATAACATACATACACAGTCAAGTAAGATTTCTTATATTTCAAGTATATTTACACTACTCATTTTTTTTGTCAGCTTATATTGTTGGATTGTTTATATAATTTCCAAAACTTGCATACGGTGTCATGAAATTCTCTTGTTATTTTTCACAGAACCTCCTAAAAAACATCCAACATTTTCCCACTGCTCTTTCCTTCCCAGCCATAGCCCATAATGATTTGCCCAAATTGTTGATTACAATCTGCGACTAACAAGAAATTGATCTAATTGATAAAGATGGAAACTAACTTGATAAGCAGGGATCAATCTAAATGAGTTTGGCCAGCTGCCAAACTGCTTAATTTGGGTTGTAGAATCCTTTCTGCAACAATGAAAACGAAGGAAGCCTAAAGGTAGTTTGGACGGAATTCTAGAAATGGGAATGGAGTCAACTTTTGGTGGTACCTATGTTGCTTTCTACAAAATACATCCATTACATTTGGACAGTCATCTTCATTTTATTATTGTTTTATATTTTTCAGCAATTAGTAAATGTGAAAGAGTGTCATTGTTAATAATAATATATTTCTCAGATTGGTGATGCCAAGGAAGCATATAATACTTGGAAAAAATTATCAGTCGTGAAAGTTAGCAAAAAATTGGCATCTAGTTATCTTACACTGTATATGGCTAATAGCTTCAGGATAATGGTGTATAAATTATAGCAAGTTGTTGCTGACTATTAGTTCAGAGACAGACAGATTTTGCTAATTGTTTGTCAGAATAAAATGACTATGTTCTGAAATTTTTCCTTTGTACTTCACAGATATTTGGTTCAATACTTGGAGTTTCAGCTGGATTTGTACTTGGAAAGGAAGGCCCCATGGTACATACAGGAGCATGCATAGCCAACTTGCTTGGTCAGGGGGGTTCACGCAAATACCATCTTACATGGAATTGGCTGAGATATTTTAAGAACGACAGGGATAGGCGAGATTTGATTACTTGTGGATCAGCAGCTGGAGTTGCAGCAGCATTTCGTGCACCAGTTGGTGGTGTGCTCTTTGCTCTTGAGGAAGCAGCATCATGGTATCACCTCTTCTCAAGCTGTTCTTTTTCTTCATATATTACATTTTTATGATAACATTGTCATTGCTTCAAAATTACTGTTTAACTTGCTGCCACTCTTAAACTGGAAGTCTTCTTTTCTAAGGCTGTGTTCGGAGGTGAGGTTGGAAACTCACCTCCCGCGTACGCAAAACGGAGCGACGCATTTTTTATGATTAATTAAGTATTTACTAATTGTTTTTTGAAAAATGGATTAATATGATTTTTTAAAGCAACTTTCATATAGAAAATTTTTACAAAAAATACACCGTTTAGCAATTTGAAAAGCGTGCATGCTGAACACGAGGGATGTGAGTGGGAAAGTTGGGGAAAGAACTCAACCTAAAGAACTGAGCGCTGCCAGTGTATATATAACTTTCTCAATCTAAAATCGACATGGAATGTTGTAGACTTCAATATTAGTCTAGGTTAGACACACAATAGGACAACTGTTGAAAATGGACAGATAATACGATGATACGCAAGCCATTTGTGTATTCATGAAAAGATATTGTTGCAAGTGTAGTTAGTGTATAACTGGGTATAGGGTTGAAACAGAAACTTAGTGATCACAGTAATCATATCCACGTTTGAAAGTAGTACAAAAGCAAATTAAATTTCTATCTTTCCTGATTGAGTTTGTATGCGTCCATATTGGTTAGATATGAATGACCCTGGTCTCCTGATCCCTTATATTCAGAAGAATTATCATAGTAATTTTTTTAGTTAACCTAATGAATATCGGTTCCTCTCTAAATAAGAAAATGGTCCAACTATTCGACACGAGGCAATAAAAATACATATATTGCTTTGTCATTCAAATTTGTGCACTGATTTGTTCAGACAAAACAACATTTCAGATGGAAATACCTAAATCCATTATTTTGTTGCTAATTTGAATGGGAGAAGAGCAAATTAACTGGATGGGATTCTACAATATTCATGTCCTAATAAATACTGTAGTTTAATAATATGGATTATCTCCATCTTTGAATACCTAGGGTAGGTAATACGATTGTGTGGGCATTTGCATTCGACCACATCTGCTTTCATCTACTCCAATGAGGATAAAATTCTTCATACAATTTTTCAGGTGGCGAAGTGCTCTTCTATGGAGAACATTTTTTACAACTGCTGTTGTTGCTGTTGTGTTGAGGGGCCTGATCGAGTTCTGTCGTAGTGGAAAATGCGGTCTCTTTGGGCAAGGAGGGCTGATTATGTTTGATCTAAGTTCAACCATCCCGACATACACTGCCCAAGATGTTGTGGCAATAATAGTCCTCGGAATAATTGGCGGTGTCTTTGGAGGCCTTTTCAATTTTCTCTTGGATAGGATTCTCCGTGCCTACAGTATTATTAATGAGTATGGGCCAATATTATACAATGATTTCTTACGCTGGCAGTTTTATCTGGTATTTCAAAATGAATCTCATTTACATTGCTATGCTTACCTGCAGGAGAGGTCCTCCATTCAAGATCCTTCTCACCATGATAATATCAATTATCACCTCAGCATGCTCCTATGGGCTCCCATGGCTTGCTCCTTGCACGCCGTGCCCTGCTGACGCTGTGGAGGAATGCCCCACCATTGGCCGGTCTGGAAATTTTAAGAACTTTCAGTGCCCACCGGGCCATTACAATGGTCTTGCGTCACTCTTCTTCAACACAAACGATGATGCCATCCGCAATCTGTTCAGCAGTGGCACTGAGAAAGAGTTCCATATGTCCACCCTGTTTGTTTTCTTCACTGCTATCTACTGCCTTGGCCTCGTGACCTACGGTATCGCCGTTCCATCTGGTCTCTTTATCCCTGTTATACTTGCTGGGGCTACGTATGGGCGCATAGTGGGGACACTTCTGGGTCCCATATCTGATCTTGACCCAGGCCTCTTCGCACTACTTGGTGCGGCTTCTTTCCTTGGTGGGACAATGAGGATGACCGTATCAGTCTGTGTGATCCTTCTGGAGCTCACAAATGACCTACATATGCTCCCTTTGGTCATGCTCGTCCTTCTGATATCGAAGACCATAGCCGATAGCTTCAACAAAGGGGTCTATGATCAGATTGTAGTGATGAAAGGCTTGCCATTCATGGAGGCACATGCTGAACCGTTCATGAGGCACTTGGTTGCCGGTGACGTTGTGTCTGGGCCACTCATCACCTTTTCTGGCGTCGAGAAGGTGGGGAACATTGTTCACGCGTTGAGGATCACGGGCCACAATGGGTTCCCAGTGGTTGATGAGCCACCTGTATCAGAAGCTCCAGAGCTGGTTGGGTTGGTGCTTCGGTCCCATCTGCTGGTTCTGCTGAAAGGCAAGTCGTTCATGAAAGAAAAAGTGAAAACAAGCGGTAGCTTCGTGCTGCGAAGGTTTGGTGCCTTCGACTTCGCCAAGCCCGGCTCTGGCAAAGGTCTCAAGATCGAAGACCTGGATTTCACCGATGAGGAACTGGACATGTATGTTGATCTTCATCCAATTACAAACACCTCACCCTACACGGTGGTTGAAACAATGTCACTTGCAAAGGCTGCAGTGCTCTTCAGGGCATTAGGATTAAGGCACTTACTGGTCGTGCCAAAGACCCCAGGGGTAAGCCCTTTTTTTTCTCAAAGAGAAAACCTGCTTCACACTTTCTTCTCTGCGTAAACGGAAGTTAACTGTAATTGTGATTGGATTAACCATTACATGTCGTTAACGATTTGTTTCTCTCTCTTTGCAATGCAGAGGCCCCCTATTGTTGGAATTCTCACAAGGCACGATTTCATGCATGAGCATATTCATGGGCTGTTCCCAAATCTCGGCAAGTCACACTAATAAGGGCCAAATCTATTGCATTCAGCAGATATGTATTGGTTTTGTTTGCCGTCGCCTTGTGGCTACCGGTATCGATGGAAGCGGCTTTGTGCAATATTCGCTGCTCCTATTTCGCCTTTTTGTTTGTCTATATTCATTTCTTTCAAAGGTACTTCAATCATTGAATAATAGTATTACCAACAAGAGAATGGAATTTTGTAGTTTGTGTTCCTGTTGAAAAATAATATATTTTTCAATGTATATTCTAGGGTGTCCTGTACGTGTTAAAAGTTAATCACTAAAATGACTTGTAAGCTGGTTCGCGGGTCGATTTACTTGCATCCCAACCTGTTGATGTGTGTTACTCATGTGCCTTCCCGACCTCGCTGTTACTTTAAATCGTCGATGGTAGTAACACATTTGTCGAGATTGACCTCTTTACTTCAGGACAAGCAGATGCAAACTACTACCACATGTAGATAATAATAATTCAGACAGGGAATGCGTTGCTTGCAAACAAACCGTCCGTCCGTCCACATGTCGATGGAGAGACATCCTATTGGTTGCTGTCACATGCCGATGTTATTGCAAAGATTCATAGGAAATTCGCCAGGATCCCTCTACAGCGACCTCCGACGCTGGCACGGACATCTACTGATCCAACCACCGCGCGTCGGTGGGCCCACATGCCAGTGACATGGCGCCCCAGACACGAACAGAAAAGGAGGGAACAGTGACAGGCAAGACACTATGATTCTGCCTCTGTAGATTCCAGCATGTGGTCATTGCCTGCTTGTAGTAGCCTAGTACAATCTCTCATCTCCCAAACAAACATGAGTATACATTAAAGAAATATATATAAAAAAAACTATCAGGAGTTCAGGTCAGGACTCAGGACCAAAGGAAGTATAGGCAGAGTATAGCCTTTTCATTTTTCTGAGTGAGGCATGCATGACAATTGCCACGAACAGCTTTTTGCACAAACTCCATATCAAAGTTGGTACAGTAGTACAGTAGGACTAAATAAATTAGATTATCGTCTTTAGAAACCTTTCTAGGCATTGGTTGATTGGTTTGTTCTCTGCCCTTTTGGTGTCACTGGGAAGAATTGGTTGCATTGCAGGTTACAACCCATGTGAGTCGAATGGAACTAAACATCATGTTGGGAGAGGATACAAGACTCTACATAGGCATCATGTGTACAGCTACAGTGTACTTTGAGGAGAAAAAAGGGAGAAAGATTTTTGGTGCGTGATACGGGAAGCTGACAGTATTGCTTTAACCTTGCCTTACAAGTAAAGGCAAACGATCAATAGATTCGTTGTAGTTCCCTGTTTTTGTCTCGGAGCTGAATCCCTTTCTTTGTTTATTGGGCCCATTTGTATCCGATGGAAAGCAGTATTCCCAAGGAATTGAGTATTGTTCATTGGTTTGAATCATATGAATATCCGAGGGAGATTGAGAATAGCGTTCCGGAGAAAAAATAGCAATTTCAATGGTAGTAATTTCATATAAGAACGGATTTGCCAACATTCCGATAAAAGCGGCTAGATCTTACAAATTATTGAACTTGTTATTACTTTCGTGATTCATGCGTTGTGTAACATCATCCTTCCATCTCTTGTAGTATCCACAAATTCGGACAACCTCGAGCAACTAATTAGTTTATGGGATTAGCGAGAGGTGGGGATGTTCCCAAGTTCAAAGGAAAGTGTGGGTATTGTTAGCGTCAAAATTTGGAAAGATTCTTAAGTGTATTCGATTAAAGAAATATATCAAATAGCTGATGAAAATTTATCCAGGAGAGACCAACTTCAAAAAGGAATCTTGAAGACCATTGCATAGTGGCTTAAGCTTATCTATTAATTATGCAAGTTTTGTATTTAGGAAAATTTATATCATGTCTGATGAGAACTTTATATTTTTCGTTTTATCTTTAGGAAATTTTGTATCGTGTTCAATTAGGACTATTTATCGGTCTATGGGTATAAATATGTACACCTAGTGTCCTTGTAATGTATCTCCCAGATTAATACAATTACTCTCGGTACATCACTACCCTCTTTTCTGAAGTTTTATCACCGACGGAACTTGGCACCTCACGCGGTGCTACATCAGCTTCGATATCCGACGGGGATAAGCCCTAAGTTCCGCTGGCCTGATAATTGTATCGGCTATATTGATATTGTTCAAGGCTGCATCGTTTCGATCTCTTAGATTGCTCTGGTCCAGTTGGTATAGTTGCCTACTTGATATTTCAAATCTATTTTAATTGCATTGTATTTAGAGACGTATCGGTTTACTTACGACTGTCTCGATTAGGTCTGATCTTCTATCTTAGTCAATATATCTCTGCAATCACAATGTTGTTTTAAATAGATTTATATCCATCGCATTAGACATATTTATCGGTTCATTGAGTATTATATTATTATATACAATCTTATGCTGCATCGGCTAGATTCGACCTACTAGATTATTGTTGATAATCTAAGTTCTGTTAAGTCGATAGATTCATACTAATGTTTCATCAGAGGGTTAGCCGATCTTATCTGATGTGTTAAATTTTTCTTTGATAGTTTTACTGCCTTGGTTAAATTTAATGCATGACCACTTTAATCAGTGTCATATCGGTTTACATAAATCTATCAAACAATTATCAACCTTATGTTGCATCGGTTGGGTTCAACCTATAGGGTTATGGTTATAAGTTAGATTTATTTAAATCAGCAGGCATCAATCATTGTTTCATCGGGGTTTCAGCCGATGAGTTATCTAAATGCTGCATCGGCTTGTAAGGATTATATACAAATTGGTTTTTTCCGATTGCAGCAAAGGTTTCATTGGTTACTTAATCATCTGGATTCAATGATATCGGATTCCTAGCCGATGTATCTTTAACCATCTGATCAACATTTATCCTATCATATCATTATCGGTCGATTGGTTCATTGACATGTACTTCATCATATTATCATCAACCAATTGGATTGTTTGTTCAAGTTCATTCCTCATCTTTATATTATTATTTATCTAAGTGTCAGAATCTACATCGGACATATAGTCGATTGGTTAAAACCCTATCACCATCGACTAGTATTGCTACATCGGCTTATTGGTCGATCGGCTCTGTGATTATCAATTTATCTATCTTATCAGTGCAGGATCAAACTGACTGGCACATCCGCATTTGAATCCAACTTTTAGGACCTGCACTGGAGCTAAGCGGGGGCGGAGGCAGAGTATATTAGGGGGGTGCCCGGGAACCAGGTTAAGAAAAACTTTTAGCTATACCTCACCTATTTTCACCATGTGTGCATCCCCTCAATATAAACTTAGGTACCCGCATCAGCTTAAACTCGATCTAAAGTAGAGTAAATTAAGCAAGTGGTACCCCCTCCATTTTGTTCTAGCTCCGCCCCAGCAAGCAGATCTCCGAGGCGTTCGAGTTTGTCGACATTGTTCGCGTCAACACATATTTCGCACCATTGGTCGGGCGCTGATTTTTTGTCAACATGCATTCCCAAATTTAGGTGGCTAGGGTGTTCCTAAGTTTAGTTGGAGGCTGAGATAGGAATGGCGGTCGACAATGACGATGATGTAGCAACGAGGCTACAATGACACCAATGAAGCCGCTTCATCGGAAGAGGGCGTTACACATCAAGAAGAGAGTGGTCAGATGAAGGCAGGGAGTGATGGTGGATCTAGTGGTAGGAACGTAACCGCTAAAAACTGAGGGGGCTAGGTGATCAGGGAGGAGGGGGGTGCTTGCATCCAGGGCAAGTAAGATGAAGTAAAAGTGAACAAACTAGTGAGGTAGAGAGATGGCTTACACTATAGTGGTGGTGTGGTTTAAACTAAAGCTAGTGACCCAGAAGCAATGTGGTAGTGGTGGTTTAGTGCTACCTTGAAGGTTTAGGTGTCTTATAACGCTTTGTGCTCCAACCATGGTACTCTTTAATTAACTATTTTACATGAAGCGAGAACGAAAGTATAAACATAGTATTGTGTGTATGTAGGCTATCTTAACGTATAGAGCGAACTATGGATGCAAGGTGTTGTAGCAGGGACTAGGCACCACACCTCCTATTCGACCAAGACACAACCTCGAGCCTTCAACGAGCATATCCCCAAATTGAGGTTGATACTTCGCGGGTTCCCAAGGAGGTGATCGGAAGGAGTTTTAAGTCATTCTAGGTGGAAAAATGCTAATTGAAGGTTCAATATCATATCGTCAAATCCCTACTACAACATAAAGTGCTACAAGTAAGTCGAGATATGGTGGGTAGGAATTGGTTTTCACCTAGAAGCTGCTGTTACATAGATAACTATGAGAAGAAATGAAAAATGAGGAAGAGGAGGCCACGGATTCGGAGAAAATTTACCAATGCCTTTTAAAATGTTGAAATTAGTGCTTGATCGTCTAAGCAAATATTAGTTTTCACCACCAAGGCCCTAGTGCTCTTCCAAACACGTATCTCACACTCCCTCCGTCTCAAAATGTAAAACGTATATTTCCTTCTTCCGTAATTGTTTCCCTGTGCGAGCGTATTTTTCATCCACCCATGCACAATTAATCCATCTATCCATGAAGATGTTCACTCTATTTATGCCGGGGCAAACGTACCTCACGTACCCTGTCCCTGTGCCGTTCCTTCGCCATCGTCCACTCCATCTATTTCGATGCCTCTCGCCCTGTACCGAGACTTTTCCTCCTCTTGACTCCGATTAGATTCGCTTCGTACGTACTCTTAACAGGATCAATCTGTCACCCTAACACCGATGGGCGCGGCGAGCGCGCGATCAAAATCGCGAGAGATCCGCGATCGAGCGAGCTAGCGATCGGCCGATGTGGCTTTGTTGCCTTGTTGGATATATATGATATACCTCCCTGCCTCCGCGCTCTCATCAATCGTACGCATCGCGGGAGCGGCTAATCTAGCGATCGACGCGCACGGCACACGGCCGCGGCTGGTCCCCTCCCGCGGGCAAATCCGTATGCATGGCCGGCCCGGTGCATACGCACCACCCAAAACCGCGATGACGATCCGGCCGGCCGGCCGCGCGGTGAAGCGAGCGGACGGACGGCTCGTGCTTCGATTGGGCCCGTACGTGCGTGATAGCAGCGCGAGGCGACGGTACAGTTGCCGCCGCGCGCGCGCGCGTCGGCAGCCGCGGCAGGCAGGCTTTAACGCCGCTCACGGTTGCATGCCACCTCCGTCCGGCCGCTAAAATGTGAGCAGGCATGTTTATAGTTTTTCACGGGGAATAAAGAGAAATATGAAATTAAACAAGGATGGGTTAAAATTGTTCAAATGAACATGTACGTGGATGGAGAAATTCACTCAGAGATGATCGTGATTGTTAAGACGATGAAGTAGGTGACCTATATTTTGATTTGAATTGGTTCACTATCAGTAAATATGTCTTGTAACAGAGATAGTAGTAAGTAAATTACGTCTGCCGACGTACCACAAAATTTACCGCACGTTTCCCACGGTAAAAGAAACACCGTCAACACCTGAAAATCGTAAAGAAAGTGCGCGGTGCGTTCGTGAGAGCGCTTCGATGATACGTACAACTAATCCTATTATAATTTTTGTTTTAATCGTTGAACCATCAACTAATGTGTGTCCAAAGTTCGCTTCCATTAGTACATACATGTCCTCATAATAGCAGTAATTATCGTAGTACGGGGGCACAGACGGAGAAACCTTTTGTTATTCGGTCATACTCATCTCCCTGTAGTACTACGATTATGCAGCAGGTTGCATATGCACTGCAACCCGATTGCCATGCCCACCTACTATATCTACCTCAGCAATACCGCACCGACATCACGTCAGAAGCAAGTACCCCCACCTTCATTTATCACCACAAAATCCACCGCGGGATCCAGCTAGAGATCCTAAAAAAGGCAAATCATGCAAATTACTCCTCCTCCCAACTCTAGACTCCAGAGGAACAGATGAGAAGAGAGACACAGAGCGAGAAGAAGAAGAAGAAGAAGAAGAAAAGGCTGTCAGCTGCAGGTCAGGCCAGGTCGTAGTAGTAGTACCAGATCACGGTGGCCCGTGGAAGACCGTGGAACCGAACCGGCCGGAAGAAGAACAACGCTTGGGATACCCACGCGTAGTAGTAGCAATGCTGTCACGCTGTACGTACGCTAGATATCCTCCTGTCACGCCGCATCGCTTCGGTACACACATAATATCCCGCACCGCACCGCACCGTACCGTACGCCGCGTGCACGTACTACCGGATACCGGACGGGTCAAACGCCCCGGCGCGCATTTGCCGTGACGCGCCGTGCAAGCCAGCAGCGCGCGCACCGACGCGAGACGAGGAAATCCCCGAGGGCTTCTGGCCGGCCCCGACTCCGGAGCGTCTCCTGTGCCTTTGCGTGAACGGAATAGGTGAACTCGCGCGCACGGTCGCGCGGCAGTAGGATCACGTAGCCCGGGGCTCGGTCGCGCGCGGATTTCCGTGGAGGACGTGGGCCGGAGGGGCGGAGAACCCGCGCTACTGCTGCGCGCTGGTGGTATGGTGTGCGGTGGGGTTGTGGGTGAGGGAGGCCAGCGGCGGAGCACGTATGGCAAACGGGGCAGCGGCAAACATACCGCGAGCCACAGGAAATTCTAAGGTCCTATTTGTTTCAATTTAAGATTATTGTAATCTAAATTATTGAGTCAGATTACTATAAACTGAATTATAATAAGCTATAACAAAATAAACTATAAATTGTTTGTTTCTCTGAATTATAATAGAATAAGGGTAGTGAGTCTTTAGCCACCCAATAATCTGAAAAAAACATGTTTAGAGGAGATTATCAGATTATACTAATCTAACTTATAGATTATAATAATCTATCATAATAATCTACCTGTTTGTTTCAGATTATTACTAATAATCCAGATTATAATAATCGTAAACTGAAACAAACATGACCTAAGTTACTTAGGATCTGATTATTTTCTTCAACTTTCTTATTTACTGTTAACACATATTTTTAAACTGTTAAATGATATTTTTTTAAAAAAAGTTCTATACAAATGTTGTTTGAAAAATTTATTAATACTTTCATAATAATGTATTAATGAGTTTTCTTATTTCGTGAGCTTAGAAAATTTCTATTGAATGAAAGTTTATCTCTAACAAAGTTATCCAATCCTCTCCCCGTAACCATACTCCAACCCCAGAACTGACGGTGTCACATCACATGATGCCCAAAGACAGACAAACTAACTGGCAGGCTGGTTTGTATAGCTTGGTTGGTGAGTGGTGACACAGGCATGCCATCGCAACGGCAGCCTCCGAGGGGATCATGTGGGTCTCACCCAAGGATCTCCGCCCAGATCTCCCTAGGGTTTTTAGGTTAGCCCCACCTTAATGACACATCCCTGCCACGCCCCCTCGCATATGACCACATCTCCAGGGATTTGGATTTTATTCCCTTCCTCTGATCCTCCTCGCCTGCTGAAACTTCCAGCCCGATCCATCCATCCCTGGATCGACAGCTCCCCCTGGCTGCTTGTGCGAGATCTAGTGAGTGTAGTATAAACTCATCAACCGACCACGTCACCGACCCATGGGCAGTAGTAAGACGTCGCGAGGTGTTGTAACAGGGGAACATTTAATCTGTCCCCTCCTGGACGGATTTCTGACCGCTAAATAAAGCAGCTGATTTGATAGGTAACACGTCCTGTCAAGGATAATCTAGCACTGATTTTGTGGAACTGGGAAAGTGAAAAGGACTCATCTCTCTGTTACGGGAGTATTTTATTTTTAATGGTTGTTATATTCAGACAAGTCTAAAAAAAAACTTTGGAAACATATGATCTTGTAGCTGAAGTATGTTGACATATTTACTTGAGCTTCGGAGAACGAAATTTACAATATGGGATATGTCAAGATCGTGCAGTCTAGGTTATTTTAGGGAAAAAAAATATAATCATAACCTGTGTGAAAGGACTAAGGAGTAATGTTGAATATTAAATACTATGAATTGATTGACCATGAAACTTAATAGCAACGACGAAGGGGAGCCGATAAAACTGCACATCAAGCCGTGTCATTTTCATGTGGATTTTCTGAAGTGGAGTGCTATCTCCCTCAGAAAAGAAAAATTAATTGAAGAATAGAGTGAGGAAATGTACTGCAGGTCAATTCAACTAGATCCTGGTCCTAAGAATAATTATTGCTGCTTGTACTATTTTGTACTGCAAGATGCACATCTTTTCTACCACTACTACTCCCTCTATTCACAAATATAAGTATTATCACAAATTAAGATCAAGACAAAAATTACTTTGATACCTCGAAAAGTTTACTAGTTTAAAAAACAACTCTAAAAATTCAACATTACGTGCAGGAAACATGACGTGTGGTTAGATTGTGAAGGTAGTAGAAATATTTTTTTAATAAATTTCAAATGATGGAAATGCTTATATTTATGGAAGTTGAAAGTATTAGTAATATGCTACTATTTTTTTTTCTTCTGGCGTGCCCCTTTGGCACTGAAAGAATCTTTATGGGCGTGGCTGGATACTCCTCAATTTTTCTTGGGATTTCTGATGAAAATGGCCGGCCCCTGCCTGTGGGTGATCATCAGATAAAATGATTATTTGGCCAGGTAATACTAAGCTACGGGCCATGCATGTTTTGGCGATGCCTTTTTGTTTGGAGAATCTGTACCACCAATCTTGGTGTAATCTGGGGGATGGCCCTCCTGTGGGGTGTCTCAAATCTTGGCAGGGCCAGCCACTCCTAACTCCAAATCCATCACTGTGTGTTATCCCCTTTTAATTGAGTTTGGTAGGCCATGGATTGATGTGTCCAGTTTTCAACTCCATTGTAGCCTTTCCTTTCTAATAAAGCCACAAGATTTAGGGTGATTTGCAAGCAACACATGAGAGAGAGAGAGAGAGAGAGAGAGAGAAGGGGGAGCATAATAATCTGCGTGTGTTATAGCACACTATGACAGATAGATTCACAATCAATATTTGGTCAAAAAGCGGGGTCAGTTGGAAATCTTTAAAGTGATGCCTTAGGTCAAATGGTGAGAGGAGAGGAGGCCTTAAAGCATGGCTTGATGGTGCATCTTTGCCATGGGTTGTGTTATTATTTCTCAGCTTTTTTGTTAGTTCGTTCCTCTCTCTCTCTCTCTCTGGCTGTTCATTATTCTGCTCTGATGCAGGCTTGACATGTGCCATCAGTGACCTTTTGAGGAACAGAATCAATAGAAAGGTCTAAAGTGAGCTCTCCCCTTTGCACGCATCATTAGTTACCTCCGAGTCCGACGCGCCCAAGAAAAAGCGAGCATGCTGATCTTCCAAGTTTTTATAACATGCATGTACATTCAGATTTGGGTCAGGAAAAAGACAGGGATGCTTCAATGCTTCGGCCTCCCTTTATAATCTATAAATTATTTTTTTTTCTTCTAAAAAGTGACTAACTTATACTAGTACGAAAATATAAAGAAGCATCAGACATGCGATGGTGGAACCATGAATAAACAGTCTCTTTAAGCGTATGGTAATAAAATATACTTGTGTGTTCGTAAAAAAAAAAAGAAGAAAATGTAGTATGGCCTTATGGGTGTATACATGTGGTATACGGGTACAATAGTTTATATGTCTAAGTGTTCCATACAACCGAAAAAAAACATAGGGTAATTATAAATTCACCACCATCTTATATCATTATTATAAAACCATCACCAAAATATTACAGAATTGCCACCAAAACAATTATTCGAATGATATTCTTACAAAATATATTAAAAACCAGTGATAAATTTATTAATTCCACTAAAAAGACAAACTCGTTAGTATAAAGGAATCCTCCGTGTCCGTGGAATAGAGAAGGCAATCTTAGGACATGGTCAACGCTCCACGCTGGAGCGTGGTCTCACCCCGCCCAAGGGGAATATTCGCACCAGCTTAGCCGGGACCACACCCCAACAAAGATCCATGATCCCCAGTAGAGGGCCGCGTAGTTTCGTCAGAACTTTGGCGAGTAATGGGCGAGGAGCTGTGTTGGGGAGATGCCTTGCCCGAGCCATCGCCCCGCGCGGGGGAAGAAGATGGCGAGGGGGTGGACTGGGGAGAAGGGCCTACCCGGAAGCTCTATCGTCGCATCGATTCACACCTCCGCCGCATCGACCCACCGCCACCACGTCGATCCCCACCTCCGCCGCGTCGATCCCCACATCCGCCACCAACATTTGTCATCACCGCGTCGATCCACACCACCGCCGCCGCGTAGATCCACATCGCCACTGCATCGATCCGCCGCCGCCGCATCAATCCCCACCTCCGCCATCGACATTTGCCGTTGCCGTCGCTGCGTCGATCTGCGCTGGGGAGGGGAGAGGGGAGCTCGAGCTCATCGCCCGCCAGAGAGAGAGAGGGGAGAGGTGGTGTCACCGGGAAGGGAGAGCTATCGGGGAAGGGGAATGGGAGAGGTAGAAGATGGGGTGAGGGAAGAGGTGTACCTTTATATATTATTGTGATTTTCAGGGTGCATACTATAAATATTGGGCTTATATGCAAATAAAAACATCCGAGGATTTGAATGCAAAATTTGACCGACTAACACGTGCTGAAACGCAAAAAAATAAGATGGAGTATGGCTTACACACTGTATAAAGGATATCACAAACGTGGTTTCATTCTATTTGACATCACTTTTTTGTAGGGCGTAGCTTCGATTGGCCATGCCCTTATCGATCAATGGCGGGGGCTCTGGACGATCGTATCAGCGTGCATGCACGGATGACGCTATCTTTCACTCCTGCCTGCGCTATAGCTTAGCGATAGCCCTCGAATTGAAGGCGACCCCCCGTCAGCGGCAGATTTTGTCCTGTGCGCCGTCAAGTGCTCAGCCTCTGCCGCCGCTCTGCACCACAGATTTCGTGAGAAACCGTGCGTGCGGTGTCTGTGTGTGGGGATTCCGCACTCTCGCGTCGCAACACGCACAACTCGCCAAGCTCAAGCTGCTGCTCGATCTCTCTCGCGCGCGCCGTGAGAGGCTGCGTGCGATCGAGTCAAGATCGCCTGGAGTTAAGCCGGCCAGCCAATCGGTCGACGGATCGACAGATCGATCAATTAATTTCGTTTTCTGGGGTTCGCGCAGATCGACCATCGCTGCTGCTGCCACGCAAATCCCTGCGGCGTACAGCGATTTTTATACGTACCGATATCCCTCGTTATTACTACAATACCATCAGATTTCTGTTGTCCGATCGCAATACATACATACATACATACATATATATAAAAAAAAACTGACTTCTCTAAAAAAAACTAATCATCTGAATAAAACTATATTTTATAGTGAGGATAATACACCAACCCTCCCCTAGTGGATACATATGAAACTTATAGTCGTTAATACATTTTGCAGTAACGATATGATGTGAATATAGTAACGTAAAACATACAACAGTAAAAATGATGCTACAACATTACTACTTGTGGAGAGTTATATATTTATATATCCCCTCCCTCTAACCCACTTCCCCTCCCCCAAGGGCCCAAAACCCACCTCCCATATCGGTTAAAGGTCGGTCAAAGGTCTCCCACGTCGGTCAAACCCGCCTGGGACTTTCTCCACCACCTCACTCTTCTCGGCTCTCGTCTCGTAACGACGTAGTAACGTGATATTCATTGTGCAGTAACATTATGTCTTACTTGCAATAATCTGATTGAAATGTAACCATAATATAGTCATGACGGATCTGCTTTTGATAAGCACTCTTTTTTTAACATAATGGTGCAAATGGTTTTTAAAAGTAGTACATGATGCGAGAGATATTGCTTTTCTAGGATTGATTTTTTTAATCTAACTCTCCACAAGTAGTAATGTTGTAGCATCATTTTTACTATTGTATGTTTTACGTTACTACATTCACATCATATCGTTACTGCAAGATGTATTAACGACTATAAGTTTCACATGTATCTACTAGGGGAGGGTTGGTGCATTATCCTCACTATAAAACATGGTTTTACTCAGACGATTAGTTTTTTTAGAGAGATCAGTTTCTTTTATAATGCGTGGAAGAAATCTTGTATGCAGCTCGATGGAGTTACTATTACTATTGTGTTGCACGTTACTGTAATTCCATAATGACTTTACTACAATTCTATCGTGCTGAATTCCCCCACCACCCACCTATTCTCACCTCTCGTCTCATAGAAACGGTGCAGTAACGCAACTGTGAACGTACAGTAACATTGTGTCTTACGTGCCGGAACAACGCGCGCTAAAATATAATTGAAATATAGTCGCGACGGATCTACTTTTGATAAACACTTTTTTCTAGTGTGATGGTGCAAACAATTTTAAAAAGTAGTACATCATCTAAGAGATATTGCTTCTCAAAAGATTGGTTTTTTGAAATTTATCTCTTCATAAGTAGTAATACTAAACCATTATTGTTACCACTTTTTGTTGTGCGTTACTACCATTCCATCGTGACGTTACTGTAAGTGTGCAGTAATAACTATAATTTTTATAGTAACATAGCGTGTTACTGTAATTTCTTAGTACTGTTACTGCAATAACACGTGGTGACAACTGAACACAGGTACAAGACCTACCACCCTCCTTGAACTAGCAAAGCTAAGTGCATGTGATATATTTAGAATTCTCATCTTTAAACAATGATATATCTCACACCATATATTATATTTTTGAACCTTTGCATCCGTGATGACTATATTTTAACTATATTTCATCATTGTTACTGCACGTAAGTTTCGGCATTACTGTATGGTGGTCGTCCTATTACTGCACCGTTCGTACGAGATGAGGACATCAAATAGGTGGACGTGGGGGGAGTTAGCAGATGGGTTTGACCGAGGTGGGAGCCCTTTGACCACGCTTTTACTAGGGTGGGAGGTGGGATTTTGACCCAAAGAAGAAAGAGGATATATATATATATTCTCCCTCCGTTCCATAATATAAGGGTAATTGTATAGCCAAAATCCCTTATATTATGAGACAAAGTTAGTGTGTATACATATATATATATGTGTGTGTGTATGTATATATATGTGTGTGTATATATATCTGTTATATATATATAATTAATATATATATATATATATATATATATATATATATATATATATAGGGTAAGACTATCCTCCCCCTTCCTCCTCTATCCCCTCTCCCTCCCTCCCTCCACCCCCTTCTCCTTTTTTTACCCTCCCCTAGCGCTCGCTCCCCCTCCCCTTCCGGCGCTTTTTCTTTTTTTCGCTTTTTTTCTCTCCCTCCCTTCTCTCAGGAATAAATCTTTTTTTTTCTTCTCTTTCTAGAAAAATTAAAAATAATTTGGTGAATTCAAGATTTGAACACATGATCTCATGGTTCATGGAAAGCTCTCCTAACCAATTCACCCTATGACACAATGTGATTAGATATCATTGTCTATTTGCTTTGTATGTCTGTTGAAATTTTTTGAGAACAAATCAATTATGAGGAATCATACCTTATTACTATGATTCGGTAATAACGTTATTGAAAAAGTGCAGTAACATGGTACGTTACTGCAAAACTTATAGTCTATTACTACACTTCCGGTAGTAACATCATGATAAAAATTGCAGTAACAGAGAACGTGTAACAGTTACAGTGGTATTACTGCTTGTGTAGATTTAAAACCTTTAAATCTTAATCTTTAGAGATCAATATCTCTCAAATCCTATCTTGTTTTCTAAGCCGTTTGCACCATAATGTTCATAAAAAATGTTTAAGGAAAGTAAAAGTGTTACTGCATTACATATACACATTACCACCTGACAATTACACATTACCGCATGTTTATGCAGTAACACTATCCAAGAATTGCAGTAAAACACTTTTTTACTGTAGAACATATAGAGCGTTATTGCACCTTTGGCAGTAACATTGTGGTGAGATTGCAGTAAACTAGGAATAAAAAAAATATAGGTTAAAAATCTCACATGCTAAATATAATTGTTACCGCACAAAGTGGAATTGTTACTACATGGTAGGTATACGTTACCATATGTTTATACAGTAACACTATTCAAGAATTGCAGTAAGACGCATTGTTACTACAAAAACTTATGGTCTTTACTGCACACCTACAGTAAGGTCGTGATGGGATTGAAGTAACGCACAATAGATAGTAGTAACTAATGCTGTAGTATTACTACTTGTAGAGAGTCAAGATCAAAAAAACCCAAGCTTCGAACAACAATATCTCTCACATGATGTATGATTTTTTTAAACCGTTTGCACCATGTTAGAAAAAAAGTACTTATTAAAAGTAGATCCGTTATGGCTATATTTCAACTAAATTTGAATGTTGTTACTGCACGTAAGACATAGCGTTACTGCACGATGGCTGTCGCGTTACTGCACCATTCCGCAAGACGAGAGCTGAGAAGAGGTGGGTGGTGGGGGGAGTTGGTAGGCAGTTTGACCGGGCTTTGACCGACGTGGGGGTGCTTTGACTAAGGTGGGAGGTGGGTTTTAAGCCCTTAAAAGGGAGGGGAGGTGGATTTGGCTCTTGGAAGGGAGGGGGTATAGAATAGCTATTCTATACCCGGGTGTAGAATAGTTTATTTATATATATATATATACTATAACACACTAAGGGTGTGTTCTAGTGTACAGCAAGCTCCCATCCCCCACCCCACCCACCGGCCACCACCTCTCGCACGAGTTAATATTTTCATTGACAGAACTCAACAGCGCAATTCACTGACCCAATCATCGGCTACTCAGATAGAAAAGTTATTTTTTTTACTGTCAATCTCTATGCCATCTCTCCTGTTCAATTTCATCTCCAATAGTTATTTTTTCACTGGAGGACCATCCATGTCAATCCACTACCGAACTCACACATGCATAAGTTATTTTTTAACTCTTCAAATTCTGAAGCGGAAAACACACACATAACACACTTAAGTTATTTTTTAACTCCAAAAGATTTCAAAGCAAATTTTTAACTACTTGACCCATCCACAACTAACACACAAAATAATCACGGAAGTAAGTTAATTTTTAACTCCATAGATACGGAAGCAAAGTTTCAACTACCGGACCCGAAGTTACACAGGCATAATAAACGTGTGTTAATTTTTAACTCCATACATTCGGAAGCAAAATTTTAACTACCAAGCCCATCAAACCTGAACTCACAGCGATAGAATGGATATAAGTTAATTTTTAACTCCATAAATTGGGAAGAAAAATTTTAACTGCACTGAGATAGCATGGACATAAGTTATTTTTTAATTCCATAAGTTTGGAAGCAAAATTTTAACTACACAGAGATAAAATGGACATAAGTTAATTTTTAACTCCATAAGCTGAGAAACAAAATTTTAACTGCACAATATGTATGCGCGGAACTCATGTACGTGAGTTAATTTTTAAATCCAATTTTGTTTCCAAACTTCACGGAGGTTTTGCTGTCGGGGATTCAATGGTGGGGGTTGCACGCTGTGAGGAGCTTGATTTTCGTATCGCATGCAACGGGCGCGCTTTAGCGCGTCCGTATATATATATACACACATATACATATATACTACATATATGTATATACACATATACATATATATACACATATACGTATATACATATATATGTGTATATGTATATACTCCTATGTATTGGTGTGCGTGCGTGTGTGTTTTAATTACTGACTGCGTTTTTTTCAGGGAGGCGATCTGGCGAGTTTTTTACAGAGATTCGGTACTGTAGCGGTTTATGGCGCGTGGCAGTGAGGCGCAGTCGACGTATCGAAGCCACTGTAGCGATGACTATCCTACGACGACCGTGTTAATGTCGGGTTTTAGCGGTGATTTATTACTATTTTTTTGGGCTAGCTAGCTTGTTCGTCCGGATCGATTCACGTGTGCGCCGGCAACCTATGGTTTGTCTGCTAATTAGTGAGCACGACTTGCGCATGAATGCAGGATGAATGCATGTATATGGAGCAACTATAAAAGAAATAGAGCTTTTTACTGTTTTTCGGATATAGTATTTATTAGAAGTCATGTCTATAATTTTTATGCAATGTTTTGTAGCCCTCCAGTCTGAGTTCAACATGGTATGCATGAGTACATATATATATAAGTATAGCTAATGTGATACCCACGAAAAATACACATGTGAAAGTAAACAATCTACTCTCTGTGTTTCAAATTATTTATCATTCTAAAGTTGTTAGTCCTGAAGTCAAAACATTTATATCTTTAACCATCATTTTTTTCAAAATCGCTAAATTACATATTATGAAATTATTTCTCACGATGAATCTAAACATATAAATCTTATAATAGTAAACTATATAATTTATAGTTAAAGACATAAATGGTTGACTTACTAGAATGACAAATAATTTGAAATGTAATGAGTAGTTTAGTTTTTCAATGTAAAATGGCTGCAAATGCTTTTTTAATTATATAAAAAACGCACAGATATACACACCACTACACCCTTTCTCTCCTAACACAAGCTTAGAGGTGGACACTTGGTCATACCCGATCTTAAAAATTTAGGTCATCGGTTAAAACTGAATACCGAAATGCATTGTAGAGTAGTTAAGATCGAGTAACTATCCGTTCAGTCTTGGGTCGTGACCGAAGTAGTTGATAGTTTCATGAGATTAAAAAAACAAATAAATCACAAATAAATTTGGCAACATTTACTCTCTTTTAATTTGGGACATGTTTTGATAGTAAAATATCACAAGATAATTGCAAATAACATATAACAGTCACCAAATTAGCATCGTAGCAAGTACATCTTAACATTAACATTCACATCACCCGTGATACTACTTAATAGGCTTCTAGCTATATTTCTCTCTATTTGGTCATTTCGGTTTAATCGAGGCTAATGACTACATTGATCAATGACTAACTAAAATATTCGTACGGGGTTAGTTTGGTCTGGTGTTTCGGTTTTAATCATTTTTGCCTACTCTACCACGCTCAAAGAGGCGGATGAAGAGGCCAATGGTCAAGACATCTCTGACCTCATCAATTTCCAAAAAAATGAAAGGAGATCACATGTAATAAAGTTAAGTCGACAAAGAATTGTTTGTGAGTTCAACTGAAACATCTTAGTTTATCTCAAAAAGCTTTCTTCAACGATCTAACTTTTTTATCTAGATTATAAAAAGAAGTAGTAATAGAATTTAGAAAATAAAATAGAAGCTAAAATTTCCTCTTATTCTCGTAAAGTGATTACCAATCAGATACTATCTTAAATTCTTCCAAACACGATCTATCCCCAGCTGCGGCAATACAAAATCGTGGAGTGCAATGCTACCGTGGTGGAGGTGGGATGGAGTGAGGGCTAAGGAGGGAGGGAAAGCACGATTCCGTACGTTGTGGTCGCACCCTCCCCTCCCGGGCTTGGTCCCGGCTGCGTACGTACGTAGAGCGGAGGAAGCTCGCTGGGTAGGTAGGTCCCCGTCCGAGACCCACGCAGGCAGGTGGTGGAGCGATCGCTCGATGATCTCCTTTGCCTACACGCGACGCATATCATATGACGCAGCGCGTCGCGGGCGGAGCCGACAGGTGGATCCGATGACAAATCTTCACACAGAATCACACAGCGCACAGCAGCCGGGAGCAGAGGGAGGGGATCCTCACGCGGGGCGTCCGTCGGATCCTGCGTACGGATGGCTGAGATCTTTTGCTACCGCCAAAGGCAGAGCCAAGCGCTCCATCCATGCCACGGCAAATGCATGGTCACTCATGTGCCAGAAAGAAAGCAGAGAATGTGGTTTAATATAATCTGCATAACCCTCTACATTCAGTGCTCTTTGATAAGGCGTACGCAGCTGCAGGATGCACATTGATGAACACCGATGTTCTTGGACTCTTTACCTAACATTTCAATTGTGTTGGTCTTGAATTCGCCATACTGTTTTGTGTTTTATAGAATTCATTATATTTTGGGACAGATGGTAGATTACTTCATCTTCATTTTCTACTTTCATAATGAAGAAGAGAAAGGGCTAGAGATTTTTCGGCTAGCTCCACAAGGTGGTGGGCTAGCCAGCCGGATTCAAAGTTTTAACTCTTTTATTTATTTGATATTAGGTCAGTCTCTAATATCACATTTTTTTTACTTTTAGAATGAAGGAGAAAAAAATGATCCTCTTAAATTTGGAACGGCATTATCACGATATACTTTTATCAAAGCATATGAATAATTAACACATCATTGTTATAAGTCTCATAATATGATACTTCTCTATTGTATTTAAATATATGACATCATTAACTTTATTTGACCAAACTTTTAAAACTTTAATCATTAGTAACTCTCAATATATATAGTTTTGAAAACATAAAACCGTATGGGTATAATTTTCTTTATAATTACTTTTATAGTATTACTGAAAACAAGTGGTAAGTTGGAAATATATATATATATATATATATATATATATATATATATATATATATATATATATATATATATATATATATATATAGCAAAACTATTCTACACCCGGAATATAGAATAACTATTCTACCCCTTCCTCCCATAAGCTTGTCCCGGGGTATAGAATAACTATTCTATACCCCCTCCCTCCCATAGGTCAAGCCCACCTCCCACCCCCTTCCCAAGGCCTAAAACCCACCTCTCACCTCGGTCAAAAATTGGTCAAAGCATCTTCCCGCCGGTCAAACC
The DNA here is from genome assembly GCA_000573905.2 of Oryza punctata. NCBI lineage: Eukaryota > Viridiplantae > Streptophyta > Magnoliopsida > Poales > Poaceae > Oryza > Oryza punctata. Next base: position 20,015,876 of record CM002491.2, on the reverse strand, counting down.
CAACCTTAACTTCCTCCACCACCCACCTCCTCTCAGCTCTTGTCTTATAAGAGTGATGCAGTAACGCGATGACCATTGTGCAGTAATACCGTGTCTTAATTACCGTAACAACACTAAAATATAGTCATGACGGATCTAATTTTAATAAGTACTTTTTTCTAGCATCTTGGTGCAAACGATTTAAAAAAATATAAATAATGTGATAGATATTGCTTTTTGAAGATTGTTTTTTTTTAAATCTAATGCTCCACGAGCAACAATGTTGTTACTGTTGCATGTTTTGTGTTACTACATTCACATTATATCATTACCGCAAGATGTATTAATATAATAAATCCACTAAGAAAGGGTAGGTGCATTCTCCTCACTATAAAATATGGTTTTGTTAAGATATTTAGGTCTTTAAGAGATCGGTTTTCTTCGTAATTCGTGGAAGAGATCTTGTATACAGCTCAACGGAGTTACTGTTACTATTGTGTTGCACGTTAATGCAATTCCATTGTGACTTTACTATAACTTGTCTTGCACGTTACTACAAGTTCATTGTTATGTTACTGCAAGAGTGCAGTAACGACTATAAGTTTTGCAGTAAATATATTGTTATTATAATTGCTATGTATCTTTGTGTGTACAAAGAAAAGTACTTCTTGCACTTATAGCAACATGTGGCTATATATATGTACTTTTTAGCACTTACTGCATATGGGGATTAAATGATAGTGTATCTCATCTTACTCTATTACTATGTTTATTTTGTAATATTACTGTAATATTTTGCAATGTTACAATAACGACATGACAGAATTGTAGTAACACGGAATAGATAAATAGTAACAGTGGTTCTACAATATTACTGCTCGTGGAGACTTAAAACTTCAAAAGAACCAACCTTTGGAGAGCATTATATCTTAGATCATGAACTATTTTTTAAAACTGTTTTCACCATAATATTAGAAAAAAGTGATTAGCAAAAGTAGATCAGTCATGACTACATTTTAACTATATTTAGCATTGTTACTGCAAGTAACCAGTGGTGTTACTGCATCGTTGCTACCAACACAATGGGATTGTAGGAATAAAATGATAGGATTGCAGTAATGCGAAACAGACTAGTGTTATAGTAGAACTGCTGGTGGAGAGTTAAACTTCAAAACACCCAATCTTTAGATAACATTATCTCTCAGGCCATGTACTATTTTTTTAAACCGTTTGTAACATTATACTAGAAAAAAGTGCTTATCAAAAGTAGATCCGTCATGATTATATTTTAATAATATTTTAACGTCGTTACTGCAAGTAAGCTATGATGTTACTGCACATTGACCGTCGTGTTACTACACCGTTCCTGTGAGACGAGAGCTGAGAAGATGTGGGTGGTTGAGGAAGTCAGCATGCGGGTTGACTGAGGTCTGACCGGCGTGGGGGCTCGTTGATCGGACTTTGACTGAGGTGGGAGGTGGGTTTGACCCTTGGAAGGAGGGAGCTATTCTATACTCCGGGTGTAGAATAGTCTCTCATATATATATATACATATACATGTACATACATATATATACATATACATGTACATACATATATATACATATACATGTATACATATATATATATATAGACACACACACGGAGGTAGTACATCTTATACCAAGTGTCATAGATCACACCTATTATGGTTGAAAAAGAATCCTCTTCCATCCACAAGTTAGCAAATTTTGGTAAGAATCCTAAGGTGTTAATGGAAATGTGGAAGGAAATTTCGTCAAGGAAAATTTTTGCACATGTACGGAGCAGGTTATTGCAACTGATTTGGGGCCAGTTGATGATGGATGCTGAATGAAAATGAGTTTATAATAATTATTCGACAGCATAAACAAAATAACTAAGAAGATTCAAGAAATGGCATTGACAAACACTCAAGTCATACGAATATCATCGATGAGTGCGGGTTCCATAAAATGTTATCGTACAAGCGACTTTATCTCAGAAATACCATCACCGTTAGGGTTTCGTCTATCCCGCACCGTTAAATGTAATGTTCATCCTATAGCACTTAACGGAGGGATGATAATAGAACCCTAACAACGATGGTATTAATTTGTAAGACAAAGTCAATTGTACCATGACATTTCATGAAATTTGCACTTACCAATGATATCTCTTGGAATTTGATGCTTATCAATGATGTTTCTTGGATTTTCTCAATAACTAAAGATTAGAAAGTTGAAAAGACAATTTTAAAAAAAGTTTTCTAAGAAATATTGAAAATAGTTTTTAGTAAAAATTACACTATATAAGAGTTTGAGAATCGTACTCACGATAATGCATATTCTGTAAGCTGACAGTACCAATAAACCAAACACTCTAGAGGTATCGATGCATATCTACATCAGTATATTACACATCATATGGACAAATAGGGATACGCTTTAAATAAACGTTGTTTTAGAAAATGAGATAAATCCGACCTCCACATTCAACCAGATATACAATCCTTAAGCTATTTTTTTTCAATAAAAACTTGTTTAACTTGCGGAAGAAATGACTACTCTGGCCAATAACAACAATAATAATGTGCGTCCTAGCTATTGTCATTCCTCGAACATGCATGAACTATCAAATTAATGAAGATCTGCACAGCTCAACAAGCGACATGACGAGTTGACGACTGAGAAAAATCAAAGATTCGTACTGCGATAGAGATACGCTTTAGGTACAGAAACGACATATCGCCTTTTATATGTCTGTTTATGTACCGCTTATCTCAAATCCTCGTTTAACGTACAGAGCTAGTGTACAGAGTACACTTATATCTCAGATACGCTGGGTGCAACAGTAACTGCCAACTGGAGGACAAGCAAGAAAAACAAACCGCAGCAACGGCAGCACGGCAGCATACCAAAATGGTTTAATTAACTCGATCTCATTAACTAACTCCGTTAAGCTACAGTAGCAACAGAAAAGCGCATCCTATGAGAAACGTCCTTCAAAAAAAGTACCACACCTTAGCTTCTTTGGAGATGATCTCCAACAATTAATGTGATCTTAAGATTTTTGGGAGAAAATACTTACCTTTATGCTTTATTAAGCAAAGAAATAGTATAATAAGCACCATGAATTTAAAACAGCTCACAGAGATATATGAATATGATTGGAGTCATCTTTCTATAATGCAGCTTAAACTGATTACATCCTACTAATGTAATGAAAAATAGTTTTAGGATAAGACTTTTACATTTGTATATCTAACGTTATAAAAGTCAATGTTGAGTGACAAAAACAAAAAAATGTCTTTAAGTTCTAAAATTCAAAATTTGCTAGATTTTATGAAATCATAGCTCAGATAAGCATTTCCTAGAAATGATCCGCAAACCAAATCAAACACATCTGGATATAGAAAATTAAGTAGTCCACTTGTGAAGAGATAATCCGGAACTACCTCACCAGATTAATGCCACGAGACAGTTAGAACGTATCAGGACCGAATCCACGTGCAGACTTTTTTATGTTCCACCGATTAAAACCGCGACGCCCACTATAAAAACCAGACGAGATCGATCGAGCGCCGCCCGTAGGTCAAACGGTTTTTAATTCCCACAACAACAACTAAACCCCCGGCGGTTTAATGGTTAATTAACACCAGCAACTTAAATAAACTAACCGCGACAAAACGAGCAATCGAGCATTCGATTTGATGCGCAACGCGAGAGCGAGACCACGGACGGACGCGCGCGTCGCCGTCACCAAATATTTTCTCGGCGAGAAAAAGTGTAGTCCTTCCGTCTCCATCTGCAAAAGAATATAAACCCATCTAGAGCTTTATTTGAGGTTAAAGCTAAAGTGAAAATGGTTATAAGTAGTTAAGATAGAAGAGATGTAGAAAAATTAGATAATAGAGCTCTTTAATTGTTTGGGATAAGAAAACATGTGTAAAATTTAGGGCACGTAAATTTAAGAAAACGTAAGAATAGAAAAAATACAGAGGATTATGTGTGTAAAACTGAGAAATTATAAAATACAGAAAAACACAAAAATAACAATTTGAATAAACCGCAAAAAAATACACTAATTGAATGAGAGATATAAACTCAAAGAAAACTTTTCAAGAAACCACTACATAGAAATTTCATAGAATTTGGAAAGCTACAATCCTTTATATTAAGGGATCAAATAGAAAAAGAATTATACAGAATTTGAATCCTACTACATTTCTTCATAAATCTTTCGATTTAAAGGGGCTTCAGATTTTAAGTGAGAAAATCCTCTTATGGAGTAGGAGTACTTTTCATAGAAAAAGAACAGAGAGAGAGAGAAAAAGAAAAGGGAAAAGAGGAGAGGAGGAAGAGAAGAGCGAGCGTTGTTTGTTCTGTGTGCGAGTGTGTGGAGAGATTCCCCGACAGCAAAATCTAGAGGAAAAGCATTCCCCTCCCCCCCCCCCCCCCCCCCCCCCCCCCCCCCCCCCCCCCCGCCCGGCTGCCCCACGAGCTACCACCTCCCCACACCCACAACCCCCCCGGTGGGCCCCACCCGACACCCGGGCCCACCCGGGTGCCCTTCTCTTCTTCCTCCTCACTCAGTCCTCACGGTCTCGCACTCTCTCTCACGACCTGACCTGAGGAGGAGGAGAGGAGCAGAGCAGAGCATCGCACGGCCTGCACGTACGGAGCAGCGGCAGCGGCAGCAGAGCTCGTCTCTGCTTAAAAAGCCCATCTATCTCGGTCTCGCCTGTCACCTGACTTGGCTAGCTACTCACCACACAGCTTGGTTGGATTGGCTACGGTTAGTGCTTTGCTTCTCTCTCCTGCGTTGCCGTCGTCGTCGTCGTCGTCGTCGGTGGTGGTGAAGTGGTTGTTGGTGAGGACGAGATGGAAGGGGGAGGAGGAGGAGGAAGGGGGGTGACGAGGGTGCTGCTGGTGGACGACTCGCCGGTGGACAGGAGGGTTGTGCAGCTCCTCCTCAGCAGCAGCGCATGCGCCGGCTCATTCCACGGTCAGTGATCAGTCAGCTCATCTCACCCCCTCCTCGATTCTTCTTCTCGGCAGTCTAAGCTTGGCTGCTGCTTGCTTGTTCATCTCTCTGTGTCTCCATTCGCTTTCTGGAATTTTTTTTTACTCTCTCTCTCTCTCTCTCTCTCTCTCTCTCTCTCTGCTTCTTCCATGGCTGCCTGCCCTTTTCCCTCTTGTTCGATCCAACCGCAATTCCGGGCTCCTTTTTTTTCCCCATTCTCCTTTCTTTTGCTTATAGTACTCCATTGTTTTAGTTTTTCATCATAAACTGATGCTTTTTTGACCCATGATGAAGTATGCATAAGCTATGACAACTGCAATCTCTCCTCGACTCTGTTTTTTTGGTTCTCCCGTTCTTGCTGGTGGTGTGTTCGATGGTGTTTGAGTTCGTGTGCAAGAAACAGATGCACCATGCTGCTACTGCTCAAACTCTTGTTTTGATCACTGGACTTGTGCTAGAATCTGAAACTGGCTCAATTTCGTGCAGTTATCGCCGTCGACAGCGCCAAGAAGGCCATGGAGTTCCTCGGCCTCAAGGAAGAAGGCAAGGTAAAAAGAAAAGTCTCTGCTAATCACACCACTTAATCAACACCATTACCATCCATAATCGCCACCGATGCCCTGCTGCTGCAAGCCTGCAAGAAACGAGGATCAGATTAAACCCATGGCGCACTGCAGCAAGACGCCATTTCTGTTTTCCTCCTCTCGCCGGCGGCGCTGCACCGCCGGTCGGGCGGTGGCCGTACGCCGGCCGTACGTTCACCTCTGCAGCGCATGCGCGCGTGATGGTTTCTGTTCCTCCTCGTCTCCGCCTTTTGGGAGCAAAAGGTGGCCGCTTTTCATGGGGGAGAGAGACAGACAAGCAGAGGAAAATGAGAAAAAAAAGGAAACTGGAAAAAAAAAGAGAGAAAAACTCGCCGTCTTACAGCGGCCTGACAGAGCTGTCTGGTTTCTTGATGACACGAAGCTTGGGTTAATGAATTGCTTAATGCCATGGTTTGATTCTTGGTGTGCCCTGTGACTGTGAGCTCAACACAGGACTACACGGCTGGTTGTAATTACAGCTACTAACCTAGGATGTGATTGGATGGCTAATAACTCTTGTTGATATCATGTGCAGGAGCAGAAGCAGGAGCAGGCCATCGACATGGTGCTCACCGACTACTGCATGCCTGAGATGACTGGTTATGAGCTTCTCAAAGCCATCAAGGTAAATAAATATAAATACTGTTACGGCAGCAATTCAGGCTTGTGCTGTTACTACTACTATTTTGATGTCCCTAGTTAGTAATTAGCGGTGGTAATTAGTTGCAGCAATAACCTGATGTGTGATTGGTTCATGGCTTCATTGGATGTTTGCAGGCGCTGAGCCCTCTGAAGCCGATCCCAGTGATCGTCATGTCGTCGGAAAACGAGCCCCAGAGGATCAGCAGGTGAGCAAGAGGCTTTAATCCTTTTTCTTTCTTTTTCTTCAGCATATGTTTCTGTGCAATAAAAAAAAGGGAGCTGCCTTAATTTGGTCCCAGTACCTGCCTGCTACACAGTAGGAGTAGTGGAGTACAACTGTACAATTGTACAAATGAGCAGCAAGCTGTACATTCGTAGGGCTATATATATCCATCCATTTAAAAAGCTCCATAGATTTGTAGTAGTAGTAAATTAGTAATGCTTCAGTAAAATACCCCATCTTGGCCTGTTCATGTACTTGCCTTCCCATTATGATCCGCACTTTGGTCGAATGGGCGTTCGACCTCTGAAGATGCTGTATCAGATACAGAGATCGACGACATTTGTGTGGTTCATTGAATGCTGTATCGTGATCTCTGATATCCTGTAGTACTGTACTACTGCAGTAATCCTGCAGTATAAGAAGATTTTTTTTAAAAAAAACTTTTTCTCTAAACACAGATGCTTGAATGCTGGCGCTGAAGATTTTATCGTAAAGCCTCTTCAAAGCAAGGACGTACAGCGGCTCAGGAACTGCTCGCCGGTGAACACGCAGTGCTGCGATGCCGGGAGCGACGGCAAGCCGCTGCTGCTGCCATCGGACCACGTCGTCGTCGATGCCACCGCCGCGTCGCCGCCGTCGTCCCGGCGTCGGGCGCATTTCGCCGGAGTTGCCATGGCAAGTCTCCGTCATGCTCTGCATGCTATACTCAACCACCTGCATTGTCACCTGTTGCCATCGGAGAGTTAACAAGAAAGAGAACCATCGCTCAATTGTTTGCCGCTGTGTTTTCTCTTTCAGGTCCTGCACTCGTCGAGTGTCGAGCTGTCACATTACTTCCCTTTCCTCTTCAAGTTCATTCTGCTGGTGTACGCCATCCTGTGCCTGGGTGAGCTGCTGCACAGATGGTCAAACGGCTGCTTCCTCAACCTGTGGTGTGCTTGACAAATGAACCGGTGCAGCCCAATGCAAAGGCAGGCTGCAACTGGCAAGCTCTTGTTTGCGATAGCTTCTGCACTGAAAGAGCAGCATGGAGGAGAGGAGGTTAATGTTATAACAGATGGTGATGATGGAAGTTTTAGGTAGATTGTTTACTTTGAGATTCTAACCTGGAGTTTGGTTCTTCTTGGCCTTTGATTGATGAGAGGAGGGAGGAAGAACCAATCCTTGTATCCTTGTACAAAAAGCATAATGAGGCAGTATCTGATGTCCTTTTTGGCTGGGATCTTGGCTGATATGTCGATGTGACATTCAGATTCCTTGCCCTTTCCTTTCGCCGATGGTAACTCCTCACCTGTACTGTTGTTCAGATCCCATGAGAAAAGAACTACACAAGTTGACTAATGCAGTATCAGGTTCTTCTGATGGGAAAAGAAACAAAAAATGCAGATATCATAATACACTTTCGCCTCAACGGTTGTAAACTTGTAATCCCATTCAGACAGGCGAAACTGCGCAATAGAATATTGTTTTTTCTTCCAGTTGTCATATTTCAAGCTAATGACTTGAGATTTTAAATGACAGCTATTTACAAGCCTAGTAATGTACAACTGTGGGTTTACATATTCACAGTATCATCTCCTTGTGGAGGCATCGAATCACCCATATTTTTGCTACTTCTGCATCTTGAGTCATGAACATACTCATAGCTGTAAGTTCCTTTGATGTTCTACACTCCATCCCCTTGTGTAAGCAAAAATTCGTTCAGTATGTCTTCCTTGTATGGGCCGGAATCATGCAGGACCTTAATAACATGCTTAACCTGACGTTTACACCAAAAGAGAATATGTAGCTCCAACGATTAAGGCTAATGAAGGACAATGATACATTAGTTGTTTCTTCATAGTACAATGCGAACATGGAGTGAATATTAAAATGGCGGTCAAAAAAATTTTATGGGTTTAAGGTGACGAATGGTGTACACATTGCAAAACTGTACTGGAGAACATACAAATCTGCACAACAGATGCATATCAGCCATCATAATCTGAAATCATAACATTGGAACCGTTCAACAGAAAACAGGACAAGATTTCACATTTAAGGGTGCCAGATGTAGTGCTAATCTGCAATGAGTTTGGCTTTTGGATGGCACTAGTACACTAAAATAACTGTAGATACTATGCATTCAGATGGTTGGGTAATAACTGGATGCCATGCATTGTATTTAGGATGATATAAATTGCAAAAGATCCTTATCCGACATACAAAGGACTGAGCATAAAGGATGCCTAAGTTGCATATAAGAATTAACAGCTCATAAAAAACTTATGAAAATATTCAAGTGAAATACCTGAGCCATCTCATGTGCAAGATAATTTCCTATAGCTGTCCCAAAACCAGAATCTAACAAGTAGTGGCAGCTGTATGTTGTCACTGGGAGGTAACCACGCTGGATCTTGTGCTCTCCTTGAGCACCTGCCTCCACCTTACTCAGGTTCAGTTCTATAGCTGCTTCAATTGCCTGAGTAGTATATATATTCTATAAGCAAGCCACATGTAGTCACATCGTTCATGGTACCACTCATAAAGTACTACTCATACATATACAAAATATTTTGGAGTTAAAACTGGTACAAAAATTCAAAATCATATGTACATCAAGAAACATCAAACAAATGTTGATCTAGTTATCTTCATTGGAAATGGTTTTGAAACAAATCCAGGTGCTACTGCAATACATATTATTAGTTTCCATTATGAAGTTCACATTCTGTAAGCTCTGAGAGATGCACAAATTACCTGATAATGGCAAGCTTCAAAATGCAAATTGGGGAAATAAGCATTTGGCAGACAGCCCCATAAGCGGCCAAACAATGTGTCGCCTCCAATAAGGTTAAGAGCCCCAGCGACATGTTTATCATCATGTTCAGCAACAATAAGCATCACCTTATCACCCATCTTTTCTCCCAAGCGGTGAAAGAATTCCCTTGTCAAGTATGGTCTGCCCCAGCTGAAAGTCATACAAAAAAAAAATCCTATAAGGGAAAAATAAAATAAGAAAAATATTTCTATACAAGTACAAAAATATGTACCAGGTTGATAGAAACAGGGGAATCGTTCCTGATCGACCGAAGGTTATAGTGGTGGGGGATTGGAGGCCGGGGCTTGAACCGCGAGGCACCACGATGAGGCGCCGTGGCTGCGCGCGGGAGGAGGCGTGGGCGTGAGGAGGAAGGCGGCGGCTGGAGTTTCTGGCGGCCGGCTCCCTGAAGGAAGCCGGAAACAAAAAGACTGTTTCTGCTTAATCCCAACGACGAGTTTACAAGCGTTTTTATGACTCACGACAGTTTCTAAAAAACCCTTGCATTGCTGATATTAAGAGAAAACCCTTGGACTGCTGATATTAAGAGAAAACTAATGGCCCAAGGCCCAAACTGCGCAGCCCTCCTAGCCACGTCGTGCGCGCCTCTCGTAGGGTATGCTGATCATAACATCTCTCCCCGCCTGCGCAAACAGCTCGTCCTCGAGCTGGAAGTCAGGGTAATGACTGCGGAAGTCGTCGAGCTACTCCCAAGTGGCGTCATCCTGCGGAAGGCCGCGCCACTGGATTCGGACATGCCACACGCCCTGGCGCTGCTGCGCCTGAAGCGCCTTCTCCGGCTCGGGAAGGATGCGCCCGTCAAGAAGCGGAGGCAACGCGGCAGGGGAGGCTGGCGGGTCGCCACGGTGAGGCTTCAACAACCCAACATGGAAGACGTCATGAATGCGCGCGCCCAACAGGGGAAGCTGCAGACGATAGGCGACGTTGCCGACGCGGTCCAGCACCCGGAACGGCCCGGCGTAGCGAGGACCCAGCTTGCGCTTGGCCCTGGGGTCCAGGGACTGCGCCGTCCTGTGGAGGAGGCGCAGCCAAACCCAGTCACCGACGGAGAACTCCAGGTCGCGGTGGTTGGCGTCGTAGTACTTCTTGGACAGCTGCTGTGCCTGAAGGAGGCGCTGGCGCACCTCGGCGAGCATCTCATCGCGGCTGCGGAGCAGGGTGTCAGCCGCCTCGGTCTTGGCCGACCCCGGCGTGTACGGCAAGATGGGCGGCGGGGGGCGGCCATAGACCACCTCAAATGGCGTGGCGCGGAGGGCGGTGTGGAAGGAGGTGTTGTAGCAGTACTCCGCCCAGGAGAGCCAGTCCACCCATGCGCGCGGTCGGTCACTTGTGACGCACCGCAAGTACATGGCGATCACCTTGTTGACCACCTCGGACAGGCCATCGGTATGCGGGTGGAACGCCGTACTCATGCGCAGCTTGACACCCACCCGACCGAAGAGATCGCGCCATACGTTGCCGGTGAAGACGGGGTCCCTGTCGCTGACGATGGAGGCGGGGAACCCGTGTAGGCGCACAATGCCATCGAAGAACGCGCGCGCAACGGATGCTGCAGTGTAGAGTGGCCGAGCGGGATGAAGTGTGCGTACTTGGAGAAGCGGTCGACCACCGTCAAGATCACCGACTTGCCGGCCACCTTGGGCAGGCCCTCAACGAAGTCGATGGAGATGTCCGCCCACACCTGGGACGGCACGTCCAACGGCTGCAGCAACCCCGCCGGCTGTCGAGTCTCCGTCTTATTGCGCTGGCAGGTTGTGCAAGAGCATACCCAATCCTGAACCAGCACGCGATTGCCCGGGATGTAGAATTCGGCGCGCAGTCGGTGGAGCGTCTTCTGGATGCCCTCGTGTCCAGCGGAGTGCGCCAGGAGGAGCACCTGATGGCGCAAATCTTCCTGGTCCGGAACGAAGATGCGGTTGCCGTGGAGCAGCAGGCCATCGTCGAAACGCCACGGCGCTTGAAGCTCGCCCGCGCCCAGGCGCCGCAGCAATTCCTGCGCGTCCGGCGCACGTGCCGTCACACGGCGAACGTCGTCGATGAAGGCGAACGTCGGGCCCGAGCGGACACACATGGCGCCCAGCGCGGTGGCGTCGTCAAGCGTGTGCTTGGTGTCGCGGGGAGACAAGACGTCGGCCACCGTGTTGAGCCGCCCGGGTCGGTTCTCGACCGTGAAGTTGAACCCGAACAGCTTGCTGATCCACTGGTGCTGGGGTACTGTGGACAGACGTTGATCTAGGAGGTACTTCAAGCTGTAGTGGTCCGTGCGGACCAGGAACTGACGCCCCCACAAGTAAGGGCGCCAGTGGCGCACCGCCTGCACCAGCCCGATGAGCTCCCGCTCGTATGCCGCCAGCTTCAGGTGACGCGCAGCAAACGGACGGCTGAAGAAGGCGACGGGTCCGGCGCCCTGGTGGAGGACGACGCCAAACCCCACGTCGGACGCGTCGCAGTCGACGATGAAGAGCTTGTCGAAGTCCGGCATTTGGAGGACGGGCCCCGTCGTGAGGGCGCGTTTCAGCGCCTGGAACGCGGCGTCCGCTTCCGAATCCCAGGCGAAGGCATCCCGGCGAAGGAGACGTGTCAGGGGCGCCGCGATGAGCCCGAAGTCCCGGATGAACTTCTGGTAGTACCCGGCCAACCCCAGGAAGCCCCTGAGGCCGTGGGCGGAGCACGGCGGCTGCCAAGCCGAGACCGCCGCTACCTTGTCCGCATCCATGGCGACACCGTCCGCCGAGATGACGTGGCCCAAGTAGGCCACCGATGGCACCCCGAACGAGCACTTCGAGCGCTTAAGGTGGAGATGATGCGCTTGAAGCTCGTTAAGGACAACAACGATGTGCTGGAGATGCTCTGCCTATGACGAACTGTAGATGAGAATATCATTAAAGAAAACTAGCACGAACCTCCTCAAGTAGGGGCGCAGAACGTCGTTCATCAGGGCCTGGAACGTCGCCGGGGCGTTGGAAAGCCCGAACGGCATGACCAGGAACTCGTAGTGGCCGTGGTGGGTGCGGAAAGCCGTCTTGGCGACATCGTCCGGGTGCATGCACACCTGGTGGTAGCCCGAACGCAGGTCCAGCTTGGTGAAGAAGCGAGCCCCATGGAGCTCGTCGAGAAGCTCGTCCACCACCGGGATCGAGAATTTGTCCTTGGACGTCCTGGCGTTGAGGGCGCGGTAGTCGATGCAGAAACGCCAGGACCCGTCAGGCTTGCGGACGAGGAGGACTGGGGCGGAGAATGGCGACATGCTCGGCCGAATGATGCCTTGGGCGAGCATGGCCGCACACTGGCGTTCCAACTCATCCTTCTGGAGCTGTCGGTACCGATACAGCCGGACAGCGACAGGAGCGGTACCCGGCAGTAGGTGGATGCGGTGGTCGTACGGCCGAGCCGGCGGAAGGCCCTGGGGCTCCTCGAAGATGGCCGCGTACTGCTGCAGGAGTCGGTCCAGCAGCGGCCGGCTGGAGTCGGCGGCCACTGAGGCCGCGGTCAGCGGCGATGCCTGCGGTGGGGCAGCGGCCACGCCATGCCACTGGATGCAGCGGCCCTCGCGCTGGAAGACGAACGTCATGGCCTCGAAGTCCTAAGTGATAGGCCCCAGAGTCTGCAGGAAGTCGACGCCGAGGATGAAATCGAAGCAGCCCAAGTCGATGCCGACGCAAGTGATGAAGAATGTGTCCCCCGCGACGGTCATGGGCACGTTGCAAGCGACGCCCACGCAACGGAGCCGGTCGCCATTGGTGACGGAGACGCGGAGCTGCTCCCCACCAGACGGCACCAGGTCAAGAAGGCGCAAGGTCTCGCCCCGAAGAAAATTATGGGTGGAGCCTGTATCGAGGAGAGCCAGGAGCTGCTGTCCCTTGATCGTCACGGAAACCACCATGGTGTTCTCCGTCCTAATGCCGGCCAAAGCATGGAGAAGACCACCAACACATTGGCCATCGCGTCGACGGCCACGACCGCCTCAGCAGCGGCCTCCTCATCTCCCAAGCCGTCGTTGTCGTTCGGGTAGTCGCTCGACTCCAGGTAGAAGAGCCGCTTGCACTGGTGACCGCGGACGAACGACTCGTCGCAGTTGTAACAAAGTTCTTGGCGCGGCGTTCCAGCTGTTCCGCTAGCGTGAGGCGGCGAAACTGTCGGATCGGCGGCTGGGCAGCAGCGGCCGCTGGCTGGGGACCACCGGTGGTGGCAACGCCGGTCGAGCAGCTGGCGGCGGCGGAGGGCGCTGCTGCGGCAGACGACCGGAACGCTGGGAGTCCGGCGGCCTCAACACCATCAACGCCGTGGCACGAATCTCGAAAGACCGCGCCAAGTAAACCACCGTCGAAAGGTCGCGGGGGGCGCGTAGCTCGACGTCGACCCGGATGTGGTCCGGCAGGCCCCTCACGAACAAGTCGGCCTTCTGGGAGCTGTCGAGGTTCCTCGCGTGGCAGAGGAGCACGGTGAAGCGCTCGGTGTAGTCCTGAACAGTGGACGTGAACTGGATGCGCCCTAGCTCTGCCAGGCGGGAGCCCCGAATAGGCGGACCAAACTGCAGATGGCACAGTTCCTTGAAGCGTTTCCATGTCGGGCGCCCCTCGTCCTGCTCGAGGGCGAAGTACCACGTCTGGGCCGCACCCCGGAGATGGTACGCCGCGAGCCACGTATAGTCCTCGACCGGCGTGTTTTGGCCGCGGAAAAACTGGTCACAGTGATTGAGCCAGTTTAGCGGGTCTGCGGAGCCGTCGTACGTCGAGAACGTCAGCTTGTAAAAACTCGGGGCGGCCTAGCCCTGGCCGACCGCCGACCGGCTCAAACCCGACGACGTCGCGGCGGCCCTAGTCCGGGCTTCGGTGACAGACGGGAATAGAATCCCATCAACGCCGCCGTAAAGGACGCCGGACGCCCTGGGACCACCGATGGTCGAGGTCAACGGCGAGGATAGAGGCGCCGCCATTGTCCGGGCTGGCGGCGATGAGAACACGGCCCCCTGGGTGGTGGCCAACAACCAAGGAGGAATGGGGGATGGCAACGGCGGAAACATCAGGTGATGGAATGGGACTCCGGTCGTCGGCGGTGCCGCAGCAGCCGGGGCGAAGGACGCCGAAAGCACCGGCGGGGACGTGGTGGCCGCGGCCAGGCTCGGCGGCGGAGAGAGGGAGGTCATCATGAAGGCGCGGAAGTCCCGAAACTCGGCGCGCAGCTCCTCCATGCCACGTCGTGCGCGCCTCTCGTAGGGTATGCCGTGAAGTTGAGGGATAACATGAGGATAATTCCTAAATAAGTTTGCGCTTCCTATCCAAGTACAAGGAAACACATTGGCAATTACATGCATTTTACTAACTAGTACAGACCACACATGTTTCGATATTTTATTTCATCACTTTGATTAATTTGTTCTCACTGCTGAGTAGAATGTATATTGGATTTAGTGAAACTACATTATTAGTTTAGCAACGTCATTTAGACTAATACGATGCCCACATTATATGGCAACAATTTCAATTTGCACATAGGGAATTAGTACATTTTAAAAATTACAAGGAAATGCAATATAGGACTAAACTGATTATCAGTTGTGTTGCGGTAGAATTTATAAAAGGTGTCCCAATGGTCGCTCTGCAAAGCAAAGAAAAAGCATGATAAGTGAGTGGAATATGTCAGTGCCTTGTCAAAATGTAAAGAAAAATAGCAATGCAAAGAGGATATGCTGATGTTAATTAAAGCATTCGATGAAGTAAAGAAAACGAATATAGTGCAGCCAAAGAATCATTCATTAAACGAGCACCTTTATCTCATCTCCACGAAGTCGCTTCATTTTCAAATTTTGAGCAGGAATCTGGGAATGGTAAAGAAGACTATAGCCAGTTAGTCACTTTGCAGACATATATCTTTATTACCAAACTATAGACATTTTTGGTTCCTTTTGCATGCATGCCTGATATTCATAACAAGTAATCCAAAATAAGGCAAACCTTTTTACGTTCTTGTCTGATATTCTTCCGTTTGGGTTGCTTCAAATCCATTAAGAACTCGTCAAAACTTGAAAAAAAAGAATGAACAGAAAGAAATTGGTAAATATTGATGTACTATATAGGCAGTAAGTATACAACACCTGAGAATAATGTCCCGTAAAGTCTATAAGGTAGAAAGCAAACAATTTTAATTTGGAAATTCGCAACTCTTGCTAAGCTCAACAACATTAAACTTAAACAGGTTATTTTCTCTAAAACTATATGCTCTCAGTAATTATTCTATTGGTATGCTCGACCATAAAGGGAGAATTAAACAGAAATAGACAGACCCCATTATAGAAACCTGAGGGATTTCCCCTCTCTTTTTTTTTAAAGAAATGAAAGTGACAAAAGATTAGTATCAGTATATCACTAGCTTGTTCATTGCATTTTTTCCAAACAGCAAAAATGACACAAGCATATCATCTCTTCGCAACTATTAGGTGATGTTGGATGTTGGATTTCATTAGACACGAGTATTAAGGAAGTAGGTGTAATTAAATGGAGAAAGATTATAATTGGTGGAGAAATTAAACGGGAAAATAGTGTGATCGGTTAATACTAGAATGTAGGTAGGAAGTTGTAATATTTTGGAACAATTTTTTAATGCTAAAAATTACTATATTTTAGAACGGTAGGAGTACATGTAATGGAGAACTGTAGTTGCCTAGTTGTACCTAAGCTGTGGGTGTGTTGCCACATTAGTGTTACTGCTTTCAGGTATGCCTCACCAGTCTGTCTTACGACTAAATGACTAAATGGTTGGCTCTGACTTCGATCTAATATGATCATGAAGTCCACACTGAAACATTTCTACTCAGAATTCCTAAAATTTCCATGCTAGCACCTAGCATACCTTCTGTAATCTCGATTTCTCCAGTGATACTGCATCCCGATTCTCTGCAAGAACCCGCTATCCATCAACTTGCTGAATTCACCTTCAGAAGGAAATGTTATATGTAACGATGACACCTTCAGCTGAAATGCAGCAGAAAACAAAAGACCACTTGGTTCAGTACATCCAAAGATTGTCCCCCAATTTAGAATTTATATAGAAGTGAATTGAAAACCAAAATCTCCATCAGAAAAACCCATGAAGAAACATAAGGTGTAACAAGGCCATGAATTTAAATCTTTTCCTTTTATTATTTTCATATTGACTTGTTGCTGATAGATCACATTTCAGTTCCAAGAGGACTACAGAATTATTATAATTCAATGACAGGAGCTTTGTTTTTTGAATATTCATTGTATAAATGTCAAGAATATAAGAAGACAACTTATAAAATAAGTCAATAAGGATCCATGAGGAAGGGATTGAAGGGAATTTATTCCACACCTATTGTAGTGTGGAATTATTTCCCCTTGATTCCGTCCAATTCTCTTCAATCTCCTTTAAACCGAACAAGACCTAAGGGAAACGGAAGATAAAAGAAATATTTCCCCTCACCTAATTTTAGAAAATATCGAAAGGGGGATCGGATTTGGAGGGGAAAGCAGCGGTATTGGGCTTGGCTGGAGTTCTGTCTGGAGGTTAGGGACGACACCGTGCAGGGACGTAAAGTAGACCTTTTGTTTTCTTTTGGATCAGTTTGAGATGGAGGGATGAAGAGGGGCACGGGCTGCGGGCTGAGGAAGGGCGAGATGGAAGGAGCCATAGTTAACTTTGCGGATTTGGCCTAGAGGATTTTAATTACTTTTTAATTTAAATTAATCATTGAAATAATCTTTAAATTTTTAAAACTACTTCCAATGCTAAAATAATTTTAAGAAAAATCCTGAGAATACTTGAAAACTCAAAGTATTTAATAAAATTATAACCAGATAATTTAATGATTAATTTATTATGTAAATAATTACTGAAATATTCTTTGTATGATTAAAATTAGTAATTGAGTTCTGAAAAATCCGAGAAAATTCCAAAGAGTTGAATTAACCATGGAGAATTTAATAAAAAATAAGTTCATCCATGTTCTATTTAGGAAATTTCATTTCTCACATTTAACTTCACTTGTAAATTTGTAAATTAATGAACATTTAATATAAATTCTAAGAAATATTTTATTAAATAATTTATAAAACCTGAAACTGAAAATCAGGATGTGATAAGGGAGCGGCGGCGAGAGTCTGGGCTAAAGAAGGAGGGGGAAGGGTGCTGAATCATCACCGCCGGCGAGGCCATCCTGGGCGCTGCCCCCTTGCCTCCGCAGAGAGGGAGAGGGTCAGGGAGGGAGGCTTCGGTGAGGATCAAAGAGTGAGAGAGACGAGCGGTGCTGGGGTGCGCAGCTGATTGACACCTGGCTCGGAGGCGGCACCGGAGCTCGCCACCACAAAAGGCTAACGCCGCGAGGACACACCACGGCAGCCACAAGTCAGGAAACACCACAGAAACCTCTGCTACGTGGCAAGAACCGATGTTGCCTCTTTTATCATCTCTTCGACTGGGTTAAATAATTATACTACATCGTCCCAAAAATGATTGTTCATTAGAATTCCCAGAATGATTGTCTCTTTAGGATTTAAATTTTATTCCAAAATACCGTCACTTTGGAGTGTTAGTTATCCCATCAATCATCTTCTATTAAAAAAAAGTTTTCTCATTTCTTAATAATCATTCCACTTACCATCATACGTTCTTCAGTAAGAGATATTATTATCCTCATCATACATTATTCAATAAGAGATATTATAGTATTTTGTATTAAACCCTAATCTATCCTAAACAACCTAGAATAATAACTATTGTGGGACGGAAGGAGTAAGTATTAATAAAAATTGAAAATGATTAATAATATTGTTTTATAATAACTTTTCAATATATATATACATTTAAAATAACCATTGTAGTTTAGAAAGCGTGTACGTGCAAAACAGTAAGGAGAGTACAAGTTAAGTATAGAAAAGAACACATCCTTTACCTCGATTTGTGATTTTTCACTTCAGACTGAGAAGTGAGAAGCTTATGCCCCGTGCTTAGCAGCACGAAGCCATACAGAGCAATCGTATATCGATGCTGTCAACACTAGCACATTGCACTCGTTGTCGATTTGTATGGTTAAAGAAATGAATTGGCTTTCTGTTTTCGATAAATAACTTGAGCATTTTACAAATGGTTACATTCAATTTCAACGTAAATCAACTATGACAGGCCACAAAGCGTAATGCTCCATTTGGCAGCACAGTACACACTTCCACAGGTTCACCGGCGACGGAATTTAGGACGAACAGAGAAGACACCAGGCCGCAGCTCATCAAATCGGTACCCATTTTCAATGAGGAAGCCCCTGACTGCAACAGGTAGTGAGGCCTGCCCTTTGCTGTGCTTGCCAATCCCTGCAAAGTGCAAACAGAAATCAAGATTATATATTGCATTCATCCACATCCCTAAACGAAAAATTGGCAGTTCATAATTCTGAACACAGTTGCAACAACATATTAGTGAAAAGAGAACCGAAGGATTCATACCCTACGGAGAAACGATATATTACCTGTGATCACCTCTAAGATAGCCTGTCTAGGACGAACAAACACCACCTTCCCTGGTCCGGGCTCAATGCTTGGACCAGACATCGTGGGTTCAGACCTAGCTACTTCATCAGTTGAAGCTGCATTATTCCCTGGTGGCTGGAATTCTATCCTGTGCAGATGCCGCTCCAGTACTTCCACAGCCTCTAATGCATGTAGACCATGCATGTCTAGCTTCCAAATGCTATTATTGCTGTTCCTGAGGCGAAATATTTCTTCTGCTGCCTTCTTGTTCAGCTCTTCAGCAGTGGATCGCTCTTCTTGAGCTCTGAGGGAAAGTTCCTTGGCAGCAGCATGATCGCCTCTCATAAAAGCATTACTGGCAGCTTGAGAATGCTTTGTGGCAGCCCTACGACCAAAAAGAAATAAAATGTCTCATTTCTTTCACCCAAAAGGACTTGGTTCAGTTTTCCTCACAAAAATGAGGTGCATGAACAACAGCTATAAAAATACAGCAATGATTTCATGTAATCCCCCATCCTTTCAATATCAATATGGCCTTTTGTTCAACTGAGTGATCCATCGTTAAGTTGTACTCCCTCCATCCAAAAATCTAAGACCTATTTCTTTTGGCACCAAGACCAAGGGGTAATTATCTCATCCACCATGTGACAAAACCAATGAACATGCAACCAATAAGCATTAAAATGACTTCTTGGATTCCGATCAACAATTTAATTTAGCACATAGTGATTACAAATAGGACTTAGATTTTTGGAAAAACCAAAGAATGGAATAAGCCATAGACTTTTGGATGGAGGGAGTAACATGTTTTTACAATTGTCAGCAGCAATTCATGGTTCACAAATTCTTCTGCAGTTTTACTGTTATCGGCAGAGATGACAATAATAAGAATCATGCAACTAAGAAACTAATTGTATAACAAAATATGATCTTAACACATGCAAAGTTCACACTCAACCAACGTTTTGACATGACACGAGGTTGGGTTCTATTTACTATAAGAACATAGTTTCAACCTTTCACCATATTATAACATTACACAGGTGAATACAGTGAAATTAGACATCCACATCCTATGTAGAATACAGGAAGTCACAATATGCATCTTCTATACATAATCCAGTCAAATATTGTGCTAATATCAGAGAAACATAAAAGATGATTGCAGGTATTACCTCATCATCTTCAATGCATCTTTCCTGTGGTTCAGGTAATCGTCATCGAGCCCTTCCACCTCCGGTTCTATGGGTACAGACGATATGTTTATTGGCAGAGGCAACAACTGCGAGCAATTTACATGATTATTTTCTTCTGTACCATTTCCTGATGGTAAACCGTGCGTTTTACTAATCTCAGAAGAAAGCTGATCAGGTAGTCCATCCTCCCTTATTGGAAAGCAAGGAGACGCCATAGCTTTCAACAAAGCAGATGCTTGACCAACATCATTATTCACGGAGGCCAGTACATCCTCAATTAAATTACTGTCGGCCCAACTATGAGCACCCCTCAGAAGCTCAATTTTATTTTCAGATACAGATTTTAGACCACAATTTGCATTCTCCATGTGACCAGTGAAATGCTTATTTCCGTTTTCATTACCATCAGCTGCAAAATCAACAGAAGGACGGAGCACTGATGCAAAAGGCTTTGCTTTTGGCCTACTGTTTTCTGCAACTGAGCTACTAGCAGCACTGGGGGCTGTATAATATGAGAGAGCTGGAAATGAATCGACATCGGTGTCATCCCCTCTTCCATCTTTGCTGCGCCACCTGCGATCAAAAGCAGCCCACCCAGAATTGGGTATCTTCTGCTTATACATATTTACAGTTGGCACAGCCTTCTTAAAGAAGTCTTATTATCAGACTGAAATAAATAAGCCCCCAACTCTTGCTAAAGGGACGCCCTCCCTTTGCTTTAACTGATTCAATCAGCAAATCAGGAAATTCACCAATGCTGTCCTATAATGTGCGCAAAAAGGTCAATCAATCAAATATAAGTGTATCATAAGAACACCTAAAATCAATAAAATATGAAATACAAAAACTGTTCCTTGCACTTGAAGTTATTTTTGGTGCTTAGCTGCTGCTAATGTTTGTTTCCAGCATTGTAAATACGCAACTACTGATTACTAGCACAACATATTTCATTGTTCACAACAATTGATGACCCAGCAGAACCAGGGCGAAACAATCAAACAAAGCCATGCGATGCACAGAAGATAACACAGAATTCGCTCTTCTAGCAATGACCCTTCACCTCATCCCCAATATATACCTGCTCCCATATACAGAATCTAAGCAGCAATCAAGGCGCCTCATATGAAAGACAGCCAATCTAACCCAAGAAGCACCACCAACCACACACAGAGCACAGCGCCACAGCGTCCAATATCCTCTCTCGATTTGACATACCTTCGGCGACGGCTGCAACTATTTGTCGGCGTTGACCCACAGCTCCCGGAACCACGGCGTGGAAGGGGGCAGATCGGACGTGCGTGAGGACGAGGGTGCCTTGCTAGCTTCGGACGTCTGTGCTGCGCCGGCTGTTCCCCTGAAATCCATCAACCGCTCACGGGTCACGGCGGATTCCGGCGAGCGAAAAATACTTTCTTCGCGCGGTTCGTGGGTGGAGGAGGGGATTTTGCTTCGCTGGGGCGGCGCTGGACGAGAACGTTTAGGGTAGGTGGCTGACTCCGATTCGGGTGGACCACGCCTGCTGCGTTTCCGCGCTCTTCCCGTGGCGGGGGAGTGACTCGGTGTCCGTTTCGTCCACGCACATCTCAAGTTTCTATAACCTGTAACTGTTATAGCACCAACAAAGATGGGCGTGCGTGTGCAGTTGTGGTCACGCAAGCACTACAAAGCGATGCCAGGAAAAATATACGGTGGAAACTATACGTGTAGTGAAAATCAGGAAATTACCGTTGGATCGAAAAATAGATGTTCGGCGAGTAAAATTTTTACTCGTGGTGATGTGGATGAATCTCGGACATCCATTTTTCGATCCAACGGTAGTTTCTAAGTTTTCACTACATATATGGTTTGTACTACATATTTACCCGCGATGCCATTCAATACTTAAAAAAGTAAATATACTACGCTTTCAAATAACAAATAACACGCTTAGCATTGCGTACCTGTCAGGAACCAATCTTTTTTTTAGCTGATAAAGACACTCCAACCGGTTCATGGTTGTAAGCAGATATCTCCATATGTCCTGAAAAAAATGGAAAGATATGAGATTGCAATCCCTGCAAGTGATATGTAGTGTAAGTATTCCAACAAGAACATCAGTAGCTGTTGCTTATTACACTGCACAATGGCAAGCATAAGTGAAAAAAAAGTGTTACACCAAAACATCAAGAACAACATACGAGAAGGTTAAAACAGAATCAAACCAAACGATGATATTCCAAGCTCACCACGGAAGATGTGATGGAAAGGCCACTCAGTTCCATGGAGATATTTGGGAAACCAAAACATTGACGGGGCCAGAACACCAAGGAATTTACTGAGTGTTTTATGTCACAGCTCATAAGTCACAACTAAATGTTCTTATGCTCACAAGTAGGCTGATAAGAGAAACAGAATCAGGAGCCATTCCGGTAAACAAAAGCCTCTGTAATAGTTCCAATGCCTTTGAGGGATACCGATTCATCACATATCCCGCAACGACAGTGTTCCGTGTAACCATATCTCCCATTTTTGAACTTCTAAATATTGATTCTACAATCCTTATTTCATGAACCTTGGACTAATGTGCCATCAGCGCATTGCTAACAGATATATCCATTTCTAAACCATGTCGGACCACAAAACCATGAATTTCTTTCCCATAGTGCCTCCCATACTCCACAAGTGAACAGAAGGGAAGAACATTAGCCAATGTTGAATAGTTCGGAAGGCATTCCTCTGAGATCATCCGACCAAACAGTGCAAGTGCTTCTTCAAACAACCCATTCTCAGAATATCCCGCAACGATTGAGTTCCATGAAACCACATCCTTGCAACAAATTGTAGAAAATGCTAGATGCACACCATCCATAGCTCTGCTCCCACCACATTTTGCGTACATCGATACCAAAGCATTTCCAGATAGAGTGTCAAACTCCAAACCAGTTTTGATGACATAGCCATGGATACTCCTTCCAGCCCTCAGCACCCACAACTTTGCACACACCGGAAGGACGACAGCGACCATGACCGCAATTGGCATGCTCTCATCCACACCACTCGCAAGCATCACACGGAACAAATGGAACACATCGTTGTAAAGCCCAGCACGGGAGGAGGCAGTGATCAGGATGTTCCGACATACCGCGTCGGAGCAGCTCATCTCATCAAACACCATGCGGGCGTCCACGAGAGACCCAATCCTCTCATACATGTCCATGACCGCCTTCACCACCGCCGCGCCATCTGCGTACCCGACCCGGACGGGGAGCCCGTGGAGGCACCTCCCGAGCACCGCGTCGCCGCGGCTGTCGGGGAGTGCGTACGATGACTTGACCGCCGCGAGTACCAGCCTGTCGGAGCGGAGTCCCCAAGCCAACATCTACCAGAGGAGGAAGGTGCACCCCTGTAGGATCAAGATGTCGACTAGAGGGGGAGTGAATAGGCGATTAAAATAAATTTTACCTAAACAAAACTAACCTAAGTTACTAGGCTTGGTGAAGGATAACAGTAATTAAGCTACTAAGTTATGTTTTGCAATCCTAGGGTGGTAAGGGCTAAAATATGTCTCTAAGAATGTAAATTGCACAAATGTAAATGCAATAAGTAAATGAGACAAGAGATAAGGAATTTTTCACCCGAGGTTCGGAAACTCGCTGGTTTCCTAATCCCCGTTGAGGCGAGCCCAACTTCACCGCACAAAACCACGAAGCCACCGCAAGCCCCCTTCTTCAAGGGGTGGGCAAGGTGGAAGCTGGCCCACGAAGTGCTCTCCCAAGCCTCGATCACTAGGGTAGTTCTTCCTTCACTCCGAAAGTGGTGAACTCCAAACCACTCACAAACCGGTACCGGGCCTTCTCTGCAATCTCCTTGGATAGATCACCGGGCAACACCTCCACGAGCCGTCTAGGAGGCGGCAACCTCCAAGAGTAACAAGCAATGACCCGGCTCGGAGATGATCAAGTGCCACATTAGCTCTACAATGAAGCAATGCACTTGAATCTTGGCTCAAAGCAATCTCTAACACACTATGGATGACCAAGAGCTCAAATGAGTGTAAGAGTATATGCAAGGGGTTTATGCAATTGAATCAAGTGCCAAGAGAGTCCCCTTGTTACTGGCGGGGGGGTTTATATACCCCCACCAACAAAAAACTAACCGTAGAGGTTCGAAATCCCAACCTCTGTGGGCTGCCGGTCTGACCGCCATAGGGTGGCCGGTCAGACCGCCCCCATTTGTAACGGCTAGAAAACTAGCCGTTACAGTGCATTTAATGCACTGGCAAACTGTTGATGCAAAAAAACACACACTGGCCTGAGAGATCTGCTTAACTCTATTGCAGGTCCAAAATTAGGGTTTTAGGTTCGAGGGCGTGCCAGTTGATTTGATCCTGTAATCAACAAGAAAAAAAATATGCAAAGAATATCAGTAAACGATAGACAATCGGTCATAGGGCCGATTTCATATCGTATGAGACCTAGCCGATGCAATAAAGCATGAATCGGCTGTGGAATATAAATAAATATGAAAATAACCCTAAGACTAGTATATCGGCTGTAGATATCAATGTTATGCAATCAAAAGATCATTATTACTTTAGAAGTAAGCAATTGGTATAGATCGGACTGAACCGAGACGGTATAAATTACTTAAGTCTATCGCAACATGAAATAATGACTACATAAAACCAATGTCATAGCTGATATCTAGATCTAAGCACATATCGGTTGTAAATCCGATATAATCTTATGATAAAGCAATGAGAATTAAGTATAGAACATTAAACAAAGTGTATAACTATATTAAATATTCTAATCAGATAAGAACGGCTGAAACTTCGATACTATCCCTATTAACAATCGTAAAGCAAGTTAAGGATTATGATTCTAAAACAACTTAATAGGTTGGACTTAACCAATGCAGTATTAAGCATAAAAGAAGCACAACATCTAACAAGCCAATAATCATCAAAACAGGATGGTGGATACATCATATAACATGAATCAACAAAGTAAACTAGCCGATATCGACGAAACCCTAAAACGGATCTAGCTGATACGAGAGATAGCATCGTTGATCTAAGCTATATGATATATATGATAACTTCGGAGATTTGCAAGATAGAATTAGAGTGTCATAAAGATGTAAGCACTAACTCCAAT
Organism: Oryza punctata; assembly: GCA_000573905.2. NCBI lineage: Eukaryota > Viridiplantae > Streptophyta > Magnoliopsida > Poales > Poaceae > Oryza > Oryza punctata. The sequence continues at coordinate 19,990,789 of CM002491.2, read as the reverse complement.
GATGCAAATCGCCATGACAAGATATACTTTTTCGCCGAAGATCAAATTGATGCAGCACGACTCGAAAGCACAAGCTTGTCAGAAATAGAAAACAAAGGTGGCGATGCGCCGAGATTGATTGAACGTATGTTGTTATTATTTACAAGACCTCAGGATTATATTTATACCCAAAAATACAAACATTGTCCATCACGGACACGACTCATATTAACCTAATACAAATCCAACTAGCGAACAAGTCCCTTAGGCGGACTCTTACCGTGATAATCTCTAAGTAAATTACAAAATATCCTAATTAATAGATACAATTGCTAATTTCGGACTCTATCCTTGCACGGCAATCCCATCGTAAGTCTTCTGTCGAACCCGATATTGACCTCACATGCAATATCGGCCCCATCGGCTATCCTTCTCAGAATCAGTCTCCAGCCGATACGAACTCCAGCCGATGCACACTCTGTTTCCGATATCCTCGCGTATCTTCAAATCTGCTTCGGAGTAGATTGTGTTTCCGATTCTCATAGATTAGATTTGCTTACCAAATTTCATCGTCAACACAAACGCCAGACGATCTGATTGAAGTAGCCTAGCCGATCAGACTGAGTCGGCTCTGGTCACACCGCCCACGACTCGGTTAGACCGGCCTCGGCACTTCGGCTCGGCCATAATTCGCCGAATTAATCCAGAGGCTACAATGGCGCACAGTCAGACCGTGTTAACGTAAAAACACGACAGCCTGGGAGATCTGGTTAACTCCAGTGCAGGTCCAAAATAATAATGAGATGCGGGCGTGCCAGTCAGTTTGATCCTGCAACTGACAAGATATATAAATATGATGATAAAACAGCCAATCGGCTGACAAGCCGATGAAGTGATTCCAGCCGATGCCGATACCAGCCGATATTCAGTATAGATCTTGATACTTGAGCAAATAATGACATAAAGATAATCGGCTGATGATAATGTAATAAGACTATAATATAATCCAGAAGAAACCAATCGGCTAGTAATGATAGATTGAAAAAGCACTGATCCGAAGGTTGAAGCATTCATCGGCTGGAGGTCCGATGTCAATAAATCCAAATGATTATATAAACAATGAAACATTTGTTGTCATCGGCTAAATCCAACTTGTATGTAACCCTTATAAGCCGATGCAATGTCCAGATAACTCATCGGCTAGCACTCCGATAAAACATTAGCATGAACCTATCGGCTTAACAAGATTTATATTATCAACAACAATCTAGTAGGTCGAACCTATCCGATGCAGCACGAGATTGTATATGATAATCTAACACTTGATGAACCGATAGATCTATCTAATGTGATGGATATAACAAATTATTTAAAACAACATTGTGATTGTAGAGATATATCGGCTAAGACAGAAGATCAGACTTAACCGAGACAGTCCCAACTAAACCGATGCGTCTCTAAACACAATGCAATTAAGATATAATTGAGATATCAGGTAAATATATCAACCGAACCAGAGCAATCCAAGAGATCGAAGCGATGCTGCCTTGAACAACACCAATGTAGCCGATAAATTCATCAGGACCCGACGGAACGTAGGGCTTACCCCTTCGCCGGAGATCGAAAGCCGATGCAGCCCCGCATCAAGTGCCAAATTCCACCGGTTTGATAAGTAAAAACCTCAGAAAGAAGGTGGCAATGCACCGAGAGTAGTTGTATTGATCGAAAGATAATTTACATAGACCCCGGGTGTACATATTTATACCCATAGGTAGATACTAGTCCATATCGGACACGACTCAAACTTTCCTAAAGATAAAAGGAAAACATAAAGTCCTTATTGGACACTAAACACACTTTCCTAAAGATAAAAGGAAACTAACAAACTCTTCCTAATTAATAGATACAATTGCCTTTTTCGAACTCAATCCATACATGGCAATCCTCATGAAGCACTTTAAACGAACCCGACAATGGTTCCAACATCCCCTTGTCAGAATCGGCTACATCGGCTTCCTTGTCCGATTCAATATCAGCCGATGCACACCGTAGCCGATGCAGTTCCGAAGCCGATTTATACTCTGTTTCTTTTACCAATTTCCTTCCAAATCTGCTTCGGTCTTAACTCCAAATTCGATGTATAATTTACCAAATTTCGTCTTCAACAGACCGATGGACCTGCGGTCAGACCGGACCAACTGGCTGGTCAAACCGGCCTCAACACTCCGGTTAGACCGGCGTGGAGCGCGCGGTCAGACCCGCCATGGTCACAGGAAAAACAGTGAACTGAGCATAGGAACAAGTGAATGCATATGACCAAATGTGGTATTTTGATCAACTCTTTGTTTAGGTCATTACCCCTCTTGATAGTACAGCAAAGCTAAAGAATAAACCTAGCAAGAATTTGATCGCCCAACACCTCGATCAATTAGAATAAAGACTAGGTTTTGCCGTCTCGTTTCCTTTGTCTTTGCGCCATCAATTTTGATCCTCGATAATCATCCATAGCGTATTCACCATGTAGCGCTAACTTAAAACATAACCTCAAATGAAATAGTTAGTTCACAATAAGCGATTGTCAATAATTACCAAAATTAACAACGGGGGCCTAGATGCTTCAACCCCGTAGTGGTCCCCTCCCGCTGCGCGCTCCCTGAGCAGCACGCTGCACCGCATGCGGTCGTCCGGGGCAGGCACCGTGTTGAACACGTCGCGCGCACCACCACCACCCGGGGCTGTAGCTGCGGCGTGAAGGTGGTGGGAGAGCCGTCACCACCCCCCGTGGAGCGCGGCGTCGGTGAAACGGTGACCCGGCGGCCTCGTGAGGAGCATAGCATAGCCCGGAAGGCCGCGGACAGGGCGGTGGCATGTGCGACGAGCCCCCTCTCCCGTGGGGGAAATTTTGGGTGGGGGGAGGAAATTCTTCGGATTATCACACGGCGGCGCGTGGGTTTTGCGTGAGGTGTTGTCGTGCAAAGTGGGAGGCAGTGACTGTCTGAGGGCGAACTGAGGCCGGCAAGCCACGCACGGAGAGGAGATGAGAGGAGCCAGAGCGCTTGCATGCAACTGAGATAGTGAGACGCGCTACGGGCGTCATGGCGGAGGCAGGCAGAGTCGGGTAGGGTAGTGCGTCGCTTCGGGTGCGGCGGAAGTGGGTCGCATTTGCTGCGCGAGATGGGCTGGAAGCCCTGGCAAATGTTGGATTTTGGCGGGCCTTGTTTTTTTCTAGGAATAAGTTCATTTTAGGTCTTTCACAATTTGTCACCGAGTCTGATATTCATGGAAAAAGAAGGAAGAACTGAGGCTTCTTATGTAAACTGTGGATTCATCGGTTTACATGGACCTCAATCCTATGTAAAGTGAGGCTTCTCCCCACCGTTGTCAGGGAGAGCATCGACGTAGCAAGTGCAGTAAAGGGAACAGCGAGTACCATCCGATGCACTGCTGTGTGGATTGATAGAACCCCCACGTCCATCCCATGTACTGCATCCTCGTGGCGACGCCAAGGTGGTACGCCAGTGTACACTATGCTGTTGTGGCTAAGGATGAGCACACCGTTCCTGTGCGGATGGAACCCCACGATCCGCGATGAGCTGATCGACTCCGGCGGCGAGAGGTTGGCTGTCGCGCTGCAGTCCACCTCGAACAAGTTGGACTCGCCCCACTCCCGTGCAGCACGGTGGCGGACGTAGCGTGGTTCTCTTTGGCCATGGTTCCTTTTTCTTCCTCCTCTTCCATGGACATGTTGTCGTTATCCTCGGATGTGTTAATATTTTTAACATATGGTGTCGGTTTTCGATCGATACACATTTTTGTCCGCATAGTTTAATTTTTAATATTTTTTTGTCGTTTTTGTTTTCAGTTTACCTTTTTGTTGTTTTCAATAAAAAATAGTCTGTTTTCCGAATGTTTTCATCCTAAATTAAATGTTAAACCTGGTAACTACTCGAGTCCAAATATAATAAGAGTCAGTAGTCCCTCTAAGATTGGAAAATGTAGTGTAAATATCTTAAACGATAAAATGTAGAGCATAGAAGGTAAAAAAAAATCGACATGTTCTGAAGGAATTGAAACGGAACGGAATTCACAAGTCCCACGGACACGTACTCCATGCCTAACGGAAATTACTTTTTAACCTGCCAACCATGTTTCACGAAAAGTACAAACGCGATAACTCTGCAAATATTTAATAATGAATGGCACATCACCATCTCATGAATCTTCAGATGACCGATGTCACTAAAGACGATTCTTGTTGGCTGTCTTTAAGCTCGGGAACAAGCTGAAAATGAGTAAGGATAAGTAAGATAGTTTGAGCTGTATGAAGTGACAAAAATAATACAAGAAAACGCGCTATATATGGTACTCCCTCCGTTTAACTTTTTTTCCTAATTAAATTTTTTTAAGTTTAATTAAACTTATAGAAAAATGTAATAGTATTTTTAACCCAAAACAAGTATATTATCAAAATATATTTAATGTTAGATTTAATGAAACAAATTCGATATTTTAGGTGTTGCTAAATTTTTCTATAAACTTGATCAAACTTAATAAAATTTGATTAGAAAAAAGTCAAACGACTTGTCATATAAAACAGCAGGTATAAAACGGAGATGCTACATTTATGTTTTTTCTTGCAAATCTTTTTTTTCCTTATAAACCTCTAGTTAAAACAAATAGTAGATTTCAGAAAACCCTTTATGTTTTTTCTTGCAAATCTTTTTTTTCCCTATAAACCTCTAGTTAAAACAAATAGTAGATTTCAGAAAACCCTATTTTAATGATGAAAGTTGCAGAAAACAATAAATATTGTGACATGTGGCACATAACCAGATGTTTTATGGCCTCAATGTTTTATAAAAACCCCAGCATATCTTAAGAGCAAATTTTATATTGGAGGTGACCACTACCGCTAATTTTAGCCATGTCATCTACAAATTAATTAAGAGATAATATATATAATATGTTATCTCTAGCACACAAATTCCAAAATCTTCTTTAATTGATTCGCTCTCACACTATTTCATTTTCTCTTCACTTATCTTCTCTACCTCATCATCTAATCCTATCCGGTACTTTTAGGGATAACACATGAGCCCCTACAGTACTTGCTCTAAACAAAAATTTGAAAGTACTAAATAATTACGCTATTAATCTTAGTCAAGAACTTAACAATTAAAATTTTCATATACACTCTATGTTTTTAATTTTAAGTAAATTCATACTAAAAAAAATACATAAAGGTAAGGTTTTGTAAAATTTTGAACCCATCATACCTGAAGTTAGGTATCACGGTTAAGGACTTTGTTCAGAGAGATGATAGTAGTTAAGGAAACAATATTGATTGCTTGAGGAAGGGGAGTGGATTTTAAACTAATAAATGGTTATGAAAAAAATAAAAAAATTAACAAGATGGATTAACATGTTACGGATTCCAGTTAAAATTCAGCTTTTACCTGTTAAGAAAACAAATTAAAATGTATATCTATAAGCTGGAACGAGGAAGAGGAGGCTGACCATGGTGGAGCCGGGAGCGTGTCAACGAAGGACGGGCGGTAAGGGAACACGCCAGCGACGCGGTCAACCCACTTCCTCGACGTCGCGCGGCCCAAGTACCGCACCTTGCCGCTGTCGAGTTGGTACGCCACGACGTGGAACGCGCCGACGGCGAGGAAGATCACCTCCTTGCACGGGTGGAACCCCACGATGTGGAACGGCAGCTGCGGCGGCGCGGCGGCGTCGACCTGCGCCTCCTCGTCGAGCTCGGGCGCGCTGGCCAAGGCCTCGTTCCAGCTCCAGCTCTCCTTCCATCCGTCGGCGTCGTCGTCTTCTTGTTGTCCGTGCGCGGCGGCGGGTACGACGTCGCCGTCGCCCGGGCTCCGACTCCGACTCGTAGAGCGCGCCATCATCCTGGAGTCGCCCGGCGCGTCGTTCTGCAGTATCTCTAGAATGCGCGGGTGCGCGGCGAGGTCCTTGTCGTGCGTCAGCGTCCACTCGAGCTTGCTCTTGCCGTCTTCGTCGTCGTCGGCGGCGGCGGATGACGACTCCTGCAACGACCAGATCCTGAGGCGGGAGTACGCGTCCAGCCTCGCGTAACGCACCGCGCCGTCGTCGGGGCTGGAGGAGACGAGGTCCAGCGGGAGAGCGGACAGGACGTGCCTGTCTGGATACCGCAGACACCATGCCGCGCCGCCGCCCGGGAGCTCGACCATGTCGTACGTCGCCTCCGACACCCGGAGAACCACCAGGACGTGGCTCTCGCTGTGCGCGTACAGCGCGCCGAGGCGGTACGCCGCCGCCGACCGCCACCTCAGCACCCGCGCGGCGTCGAACTCCGTGCGGATCCCGCACAGCGCCATCACCTTCTCGTACAGCTGCTCCGGCGCGCACCGCCCCGGCGCGAACGCCCGGCGTCTCCACTGGCCGTCCGCCGACGAGAACACGCGCAGAGGAAACGTTCTCTGCTCCGGTGGCGCTAGCTCGTCTTCTCCGGACGATGACTCCGGTATGAACAAATCCAGCGTCGGCGTCCAGCCACGCCACAGGCCAACCGTCCGGGGAGTGCCATCGACGACGACGAACTCGGGCTTCCTCGGCCGGGGAAGCCCCACGGGGAGGAGGAACACCGTGTGCTCCGGCGAGACGGCCGGGTCGAAGGCGAGGAACGCGCCGTCGTGGCCGCGGGGCCACGGCGTCGCCGGCTGCGGCAGGCAGGCCCACCGCCTCGTCGCCGGGTTGCACACGTACGCCCCGATGGTGTCACGGTCCCGGTCGACCTGGAAGCAGAGCAGGAGGCCGTTGCAGTGGTCCCGCACGACGGTGAAGTCGCCGCCGTTGCGGAGGTGTCGCCGGAGGAAGTCAAGCTCGAGCCATCCGATTCCGACGTCGTTGGGGGCTGCGGCCGGCAGGGACAAGAAGATATGGGTGGAGGGCACGCCCCACCAGTCATGGCTAGCGCCGGCGGCGAAGAAGCCGGGGAAGGCACGGAGGAGCGGGTGCGGTTTGAGGAGGCGGTGGCCGTCGACGAGGGCGCGCCATGCGCTGCGGACGCCACGGCACCGGGCGAGGGAGCGGCGGTCGTGGAGGAGGCGCGAGAGGATCTCGATGACGACGTCGTCGGGGAGGAGGTCGATGCCTTCCATGTTGGTGGCCGGCGGCGGCGTCCCGGCAAGCAAACGGGTCGCCATGAACGTACGTACGGTGGTCGTTGATCGGAGCCCTCATGGATATGAGCATGCTAATTTTGAGATCAAACAAGAGCCACGATAATGGTATTTGTTAATGGACTCTTTCTGTTATCACGTAAGTAAATTTGGTGATATGGGAGATAGGGAAGGAAAAGAAAATATGGTTGCTAGTTGCTACTTGTAACATCGATCCAAAGTCAGACTCTTAGTAATAGTAATATAAAATTATTTTGGTGTATTAATGATTACGTGTCTTTTGGTCTCAACTATTGTAACATAATAATTTCCAGGTAATAAGTAGTACTTGTATTAACTAAGAGCTCGTATCACTGTACCTTCTAAAATTGAAGGGATCAAACTTGTCGAGTCAGAATGCACTTAGGCTAGGAGTGCGCAAACATATCGCGACCTCTTAATTCTTCCGTTATACGTATCGGAAATGAACGTACGCAAGAAAAAGTAATCAAAGTGCATGGGCAAAGAAAAACGTACGCAAACTCATCGCTAAGAGAGCAACCACAAAAAGGAACACCATAACAATGGATGGTTAGAAAGCACAACATTACTTATTTGATAGTAGTTTGTTTATGTACAGATGGCTTGCACAATGGAGAAAGGTAGCAAATGCTGCAAGATCAACACATCCACCACCGCCACCACTCACAGGTTTGTTGCTAGAAATAACAATTACTGAATAATAATTGCATTAATGCATCCAAATAACTTGGAACCACAATAGCAGGCAATCAGGAATCCTAATGATACTATATACATATGCGATCCTATTTACTCCTAAGCAACGGGGAGAGGGCCCAAGCGTCATCAATCTTGATGTTCAGCACTTCTTGCCTAAATCTGGGCACCAGACAAGAACTCCAAGGCTCCTACCTAAACACAAAACAATTTGGAACGGCATGCATTGCCAGAATGCCTCTTCCAGGCGGTCTTGCCAGTCATGGGAATTTCCTGGCACTGGCAGTCCAAATACCACCACAATTCAAGACAAAAGCGCATCGCGCCTTCAGCACAGGAAGCAGTAATGAAGAATCATTGGAATTTCCTCCAATGATCATATCAGAATTAGGGCAAAGTCAGTGGTTAGCAGTTCCTGTTAGTAACGGAGGAATGATTGTCCAGGTCGACGGATTCATGTGATGAGTTCATGCCGCTCAATTTGACGGTGTCACCTATGACTGGCAGCTTAGACTTTGGAGACAGAAGCTTGGCCTCCTCGTAGGAGTAAATATATATCCGTTTCACCATGCTACAAAATTCACTGCAACAACATGCATTACCATCGGATTAGAACTTTGGTACCAAAAAATTGCATCAAATATACAAATATGAAGAGGTAAGGATTCTTACTCCCAAGGATCATCCCCAACAAGCATCATGTCATCCTCATCATCGGTGTAAACAACTTGCCATCTCTTCAAAGTGGGGCACAACTCCCCCTGTATATCAAACATTTCCTCCAACTTGCGGAGGAGATCACCATAACAACCCAGTTTTGTCAAGTCCACAGCCCTCCCAACTGCCATTCCTTGCATAATTACCTGCACGAGGAAAAGTAATTAAGTCCTTCGTATGCTTCAGCATCTTGAAAATGGGAATAACTTGACAAACTTTCACCTTCGTGCAGCTCCTCACTTGACGACTTTGGGACTCAAGAGGAGAACGCTCCCTGCTTGTTCCAGGGGCATCAGATTTATTGCCATTAGATGGCTGTGAGATCTGATCAGAGGCCACATCTACAGAGAGAACAGTTTGATCATAACCAACACCTGAAACAGTAGCCGCAGGCATGGCTTCTTCTACAGCTGAGCTTATTTCAATTCCAAATAATCTGCAACCGACAGTAGTTGGTTCTTGCTTTCTTTCAACTCTTGCGTTGTTAGTGCTAGCAGCAAAAGAATCGGTTTTTGAATCCCTCATTGACCAGTAGAACTGATTGCTTAGTATGGATGGCTCGTTCTTTGAATTGAATTCAACATTTGATGATGCTGAGAAGATTGATGCAGGAATTGAAGGAAATATCTCTCGAGCCCGTTGTGGTTCCGAAAATGAGAGAGTTTGGGTTGCTTCAGATGGGGGTTTCCATAGTCCTGATGTAAGTCGCACCAGCATTGAAATGTTAAGCTGGCTAATACACTAAGTTATATGAAAGTTGATGTGCACCAACCATGACCTGATCCTTGTATTCAAGAATCAGAACCATAATTGTCACAAGCACTGAGGACTTCATTCTTACCAAAACTTGGAGGAAGTTCCGCAACCACAGAAGGTGAAGCTGGAGGCCTTGCACGCTTATTCCTCAATGGAGGTTGAGGTGGTTGTGGATTACTCGCATCTAATGGTTCCAGTTCCCATGGTGAAATTCTATCTGGACGGACAATGGCCGAAGGTTCATCCCATTGGACCTATGAAGAATTACAGGACAGAATCAGATCTGGAACAACCAAGAGACCAAGACATAAGTGCACAAAAAACATCTCAAAAAAATATCTTCCAATTTAACCATCAAAATTCAAAACTAAAAATATGAATTACCTTCAGAGATTTCCAGTCAGAATCTGCCCATGGAGATGTTGACATTGCTGGCACACTCCCAATACCAATAATTGTTCCACTAAACCTGTGAAACAGAAATGTTTATGATATGCAATGCAAAAAACAGGAGTAAAGCTAGCAAAATTATGCAGAAAGAAACCCAAGATTGTACCTTCTTTCAGGAGCTTCATCACCTTCAAATCTCATCTTAAACCTCATTCCAACAGACAAGTTCTGCTTCTTAGCTTCAAGGTACTTGTTAACGCTCACAACAAACTCAGACCGGCTTGTTCTGGAACATAATAGATGTACATTAAGTTTAGTCTGCAAGATTATGTAAACTCGCACATCATAATGCTAATTAGGATAACCCAAGTATTACTCCACTTTATCAAAAACAATGCATGGCTGGATGGGTAAATCATCACACATAAGTTTATTTTTATAATGATCATACACTCAGCAGAGTAAACAGTAATAACCAATAATGCCATATTTCAGTAATTCAGTTTTAGATAGGTCTAAGCGTCAACCATTACTATTAAAATTTGCACCATAACTCAATACGATAAAGAACCAGAAACAAAGGGCATAACCAAAATGAGAATTTATTGAACCTGGGTTTGTAGAAAACAGAAAAGAGGGTTCCAGTGGAGATAGCATGGGAAGCTGTTGCAAGGACTCCAAGATGCATGCTGTGGCTTGATATGACAGATGATGGCATGTTATTTACTTGTCTCATAAGTCTCCTTACTCCAACCCGTAGCTCACCATTTTCGCCCCTGCCAATTATTCAACGATATTTAGCGGAAGAAACCAGTAATAACTGTAGACTAGGTTCATCCGCAACTAAACTGAGTCATGAGATAGATGCAAATGCACCTAATGCCTTCAAGTTACATGCTTAGTATTGTGTACCTCAGGAAGATAAATGCATCGCCAGCAACCAATCTTTTTGAGCTGACAAAGACACTCCAACCGGTTGTAAGCAGATGCCTCCTAGGTTGTCCTGTAAAAGAAAATGGAAAGATATGAGATTGTGATCCTGAAAGTGATATACAGCGTATATATTCCAAAAGCTACTACACAATGGTGAGCATACGTGGTTGAGAAATAAAGTGTTACATCAAAATAATAAGGACAATATAGTGGCAACAAGATTGGAAGAATCATGCCAAATGATGAGATTTTTTTAGACCACACATGGCTGGCCCTGCTTTTATTGAAAGCATAACAGAACACCCGAATGATAAGATTCAAGCTCACCACGAAAGATGTGACGGAAATGCCACTCAGTTCCATGGAGATCTTTGGCAACCAGTTCTTGACATGGCGGATTCTGAGACATGTCCTGCAAAGCAACCACACCATTCAATAATATCATAAACTGGTACTGCTACATATGAGAACTAAAGAAGATATTTGACACTTGGATATAACAATATTAACAACCTGTGAAGACATAATATGCTTTTAATACTAACCAGCTGAGGAAGACATTCTTCGGCATGCCTCCTAAGAACAGAGAAACCGCCATGTGTGCTTGTATCTGAAGCTGTTAATGTCTTGCAAAAGGAATGAGCTGTGCATTTCTCAAGATCTTGAGGCTCAGGATCCGGACTGGTGAGTTCACTTTGCTGAACAAGCAAATGCAAGCAAACAAATCAATCAATGTGATGACAAGAGGACATGATTTATAACTATTATAGGTCGCTACAACGAGAAAATTGAAATACTACAGTAGCAATATAGCATGCATTTCAAAAACAACATATATCCCCCTTACATATTGGCAGGGGGTAGAGAATATACTCACATCAGCTTCTGGTTGCAGCATAATTTGAGCATAAACTTCATCTGAATCAGCCTCCGCCTGCATTGCAGAATTCAACCGGTAAGCATTGAATAATATTTCGAGCTACAGTAACTGGACTGGCGATTTCCAGCACACTCACATGGGAGGTTACACCAGACAGATTAAAGAAACACTGACCCGGAGTTCTACGTTGACCACGCTGCATAGGATCTTGGATGGTAGATTGAACATCGGCAGGTACTGGTCAAGCTGCTGGTTTGTAGAGGCCTCAAGCTATAGAACAAATCGTGATCAGTTTGGGCCTTCGAGGAGAAAAAAAGACTAAATTGAATAAAAAGATCAATCGATGAGATTTGGCATGAAGAACTCATAGATCAAGCCGATCGGTGAGCACCTGTTCCATATGGCCCTGGGGAAAGTAGTAGACGCGCTCGCCTCGCTTAGGCACCGTGACCAACGGACCAGCACAAGCATGCCATAGCTCCCGGAATAGTGCATCGCTGCAGGTTCCTACACAGAGGCAATTGATTCGCAAACGAAATGAGTCCAGAACAAGAGGGAAGAACTGAGAGGCAGTAGTTGTTTTTTCTCCATTTATAGTGCCAAAGTTTATCCTTAATTATGAGAAAATCCTAAACATATTTGAAGCGCACAAAGATATCCACTAAACCGACACCGTTTATCATTAGCAGAGAAGCGCCAATTCATTAGCTATAAACTAGCCACAAAAATGCATTTCCTAAAAAAAAAACAAACTGAAACAAATCAAACAAAACTGGCAGCGAAAACACTAACCTTTTCCTATTTCACGGATCACAATTCAGAAGCATCGAATTATGGAACTAAAAAAACAAAAACAAAATCACACAAACATCATAAATCGTGGGAACAAAGAGTAGTTTACGGGTTTACCCATATCAGCAAGGGTGACAACTACTACTCATCAAGCAAAAAAAGGCACGGATTGCCTAATTTTTCTCGTTTTGGTTCGGTAACGTCGGCTCAAAATTAGAGGGAAATTTCGGCACCTTTTCAACACACAACCGAGTCAACTACTCAAGTCCAATTAAATCAACTATTGTCTCGGTCTCAAACGAACCAAACTTTCCACGCCAAAGCACCACCAAATTTCAACCAGGCCAGCCCAGCGGTGGCGGCTACCGGAAAAAAGGGGGCAAAAAAAAACTCAACCGGAAAATGCGGCGATGGGTAGGAGGCGCACGAACTCGAACCTGAGCCACCGGGATTCGCCGCCATCTCCATCGCGGCGGCCATGCCCCTCCTCCTCCTCCCAAGAGCACCACCGGGAACCAACAGACAGAGATGCCACGCGTGAGTCACGATCTACTGCCGCTGCTGGCTCAGCTCCATCTCCATGGATCTAACCATACCCCGCCCGACGAGCAGCACTCCCAGTATCGGCCGCGGCGCCTCCAACAACCACGGAATTCCCGTGCGTGCGTGCGGGAGGCGGATCTCGCCGGAGGACGAACCCCAGTGGCGCGGGCGGCCGGATCCGGGGGGTCGCGGTTGGCGCGGGAGCTGTGTGAGGTTGAGGTTGCGGATGGTCGCAGGCTTTGGCTGCAGGGGCACTAGTGGTGGTGGTGGTAGCCGCCCTGGTCTCTCTTGGCTTTGAGCCTTTGGACAGCGAGCGGCGGTCGCGGTCGCGGTCGCAGGAGGGGAGCTGCACGACGCAGAGGAGGCAGGCCGCGTCCAGTGGAGGTGGGCGCGCGAGAGAGAGAGAGAGACGGGTCGTGGTGGATGCTACTCGTATGCCCGGCTTGGTTGGTTGGTTGGTTGGTGCGCTTCGCTTCGATCGCGTCGCGCGGAGTAGTGGAAGTGGAGTAGTAGTAATAATTGGCACCCATCGTCGCATCGGACGGGCGCAGGACGCAGCAGCATCACACGCGGTGCGCGCGAATCTTTTCCTGCGTCGCGGTGGAGACACTGGAGCGGCGTGGTGTTGTCACGGTGGCCAAGCCGGGGACGCCGGGGATATCCGACATGTCTCGTCGCGGGATCTTCTGCACCTCGACGTCCGACCGCGTCTGGCCACCACTCTCCACATGGCCTCGACGCTCCTTCCCTTGCGGCTTTTTCTCGCTGCCGCCCGTAGTAGGACGCACTGTATCTGTTTGACACAGCTTCAACTCCGTTTTAGCTTCACCTAAAACTGAAATAGAGCTAGGTAGAGCTAGGTGGAGCAGTTTGGAGTTGGGTTTAGATAGCTCCACAACTTTACTCTAGACCTAACTTTTTGAGTTAAATTTAGGAGTTAAAAGCTTTACCAAATGGATCCGTATACGTGGCCCGTGACCGGCGGTGCGACCGACGCATCGTCCCGTTCCGTACCGTACTCTGCTTGCTCGCCGTCGATCGAGAGTCATCGATCGAGTCACGCTGACGCTGGCTGGCAGGTGGGGCCTAGGGGGGTAGGCTTGGATTGGATGCGTCGCGAGGGCAGTAGCATGTCCCTCACCGACCCGGCATGCAACCGCACCCACCACAAAAGCCAGCCACTGTCGCGCCGAGCAAAGCAACGTACACACAGCCTCTTCTCGATCGCTTTTCTCCTCACCCTGCGCCGCGGGGCCCGCGCTGTCATAGGCACGGCCGCTCGTGCGATGGGCGAAACACGAAACAAAGCAGCAGAAAACCATGTGGCCACACGTGATGTGAACGGGCCAGCGAGCGAGTCCATCGGCGCAGCTGGACCGGTGCCCCCCGGCGCCGTAGCACTGTGCCTTTCGTTTTCGTTCGTTCGTGCGTGCGTGTTGGCGATGGATGGACGGGGAGAATGGGAGCTGGAGAAGGTAGAGATAAATATATGGTTTTGTGCGTTGGCGATTTTCCTTTGTTTTGGTGCATGTCCTGTGCTGGTTAATGCAGCATGCTCTCTGCTACCTAATGGTGTGGACTGTGGACTGCACCAAGTTGCAGCATGGGAATTGAAATTGATAATGCAGTCGTTCGGAAAGTGCTACGCAGTTCATGGTCTTTTGACCTGGTACCCCCTGAAAACAATGTAAGAAAAGAAAATTGCATCTGTAGCATATGGCGTCGTACACCACAAGATTGACGAAATACTATAGTGTTCTTACTCATCAGGGCTTGTAAAGAAGTTGTGCGTGCGTAATTTCTTCCATTGGATTTTACTCCTATAGTACGTATAGGATTATGCTCGTGCGAGTGTGAAATCAGTACAGATTTAGGATGTATTCTTTTCGGTGTGTTCCTAACTCTCCCTCATGATTTACGTGTGCGCTTTTCAAACTGCTAAACAATATGATTTTTTAAAAGTTTTATATGAAAACTGCTTTAAAATATTATATTAATCTATTTTTTAAAAAAATAGTAAATACTTAATTAATCATAAGAAACTATATCGCTCTATTTTACGTGCGGGGAGGTGAGTTTCTAACCTTACCTCCTTCCTGAACACAGTCTTAGAATGCATTCGCATGCCAGACTTCCCAACCTGCACAGTGCGCGCGGAAAACGGAGCAGTCCATTAGCGCGTGATTAATTAAGTTTTAGCTAAATTTTTTTCAAAAATGGATTAATTTGATTTTTTAAGCAATTTTTTATAGAAATTTTTTAAAAAAACACAACGTTTAGCAGTTTGAAAAGCGTGCGCGTGGAAAAATGAGTTGGGAAAAGGGGAAAAAACAAAGCTTTAGTGGCCACGAATTTACCACCGACCTTTCATGTCCCCTCAGTCGATGTGTATGGGTGATGCGTGTGCACAGTAATGTGTTTGACTATGTCTTTTCTACATGATTGTAACTTTGTTGGTGTATGGTATTCGTCCCAACACTAAATTTTGGAAGGACAAACGTGAAATTTGCGTTCAAAACAAAAGCAAAGTGTTGAAATGTAGTACGGTTAGAAATTAGAATAGGGACATAGTACTAGCATAGCGCCTGATGCACGTACCACTAAATGTCCACCAGCCAACAGTCTATCTTTACACCATCGATCGGCCAGCTTAATTACGCCTTAAGGTAAGGGGTACAACTGTCTAGTGGCTCCATCAGCTTCTAACCGTTGGGTCAGGTGCGCCGATTTGTTTGAGTTGTTAGAGCAAGGATGATAGTAAACTATTAGTCTACTGTAAATTTATGAGAAGAATACGTCCTCCAATATAAATACATTAAATATATTAAATGTATAATAGAGAGAAAGAGAGAGGAGAAGAAAATTAAAATCTATCTTTATTATCTTTGCTCTTAGTAGCAGTAATCTTGTCACAGTATTTTCCAGCAACAATAAACAAGATTGGACGAGAGGAGACGTGGACATGGAAAATGAATTTTAAAATGGAAGGGGGATTAGGAGGAGCAAACATCAACAGTGCCCATACATAGTTGTCACTCGAAACCCCCACGGGCTTTCCGGTGTTTGACGTCTGCGGTCTTCTCAGTAAATTTTTTTAAGAAAGAACACGATATAAATGCATATGCTCATAATGTATACATACACTTATTTTTGCAAAAATATACACACACATCCTATTCATACAAGTACATTAAAAAAACTGTATTAGTATATCTTAATGATGATCCTAATTATCTAGATGTTAATGAGTACATCGACTACCACTGAAAAATCATCCCGACGATTCTCGTTGAGAAGAAAAAGAAATTCGAACGAGAGCGACATCTCTTGTCTCCACGTTTTAGGTAGCTGCCTCCTGGAGCGTACGCATATCCCTTCGTTTTTAGCATTGGTCTCTCCTAGTCTCCTGAGCTAATTATGCGTGTGACCACCGGTTTGAGATGTTTGGAGCTTAGCTAGCGTACGTCTGATGTAATAACTCACCGGCATAACTAAATTTGTGCACGTTGATCGCGTGCATGGGGGCATCGAACGATGACGCAACTGCCAACCACCAGACGAGTGTGTTCTGGTGAAATGCAGCCATGGATCCCAGTACTATTGTCAGTTGTTGTCACATGCACACGGGAACTATTCAGTCGGCTACCATTTTCTGCTCGAAGAGAAAAAAAAAGGCTAGTGAGATTAGTAGTTGCTGTTTTTGATTTGTTTCTTCGTCAGGTGTGAATTAGTAATCTCAAACACTACCATATCTTTTCTTCAGAATGAATAAATGGATGACATATAAATTATCTGATCATTGATAATATCTGAGAATGTGAACTAATGAATTAACTATCATAAAGTTGAAAAGTTGTTTAAAGAGATATCATAAGAAACCTATAAGCTTTTTTTAAACAACATCGTTTAACGCCTGGAGAAGCGTATGCATGATATTCCACAATCCAGGATCATTTTTAAGTTTTTGTCATGCACGATTGATAAGCTGGGACATTTACTGGATATATTTTCACATGTGTCAAAAGGTTAAATTCATATTCTCACATAAGGATGAAAATTTTTCGTACATTGTAATATAATGTAGGATTGATCTGACTTGCAAGCTACTCCTACAAGCTGCACAGGAAAGAAAAGATTGATCATTTAAGACCTGTCTCTATGACAGTGGGTCCTAGGGCTAACTTGTTACCAGTAGTGACTAACCCAGAATAAAATTTATTGGGGTTCTATACATATCATAACATATATAATACAATATTTTTTTGTCTATTAATATAGTCAATATAGGTTAAAATAACTAAAGATTAAAATTCTACCCGGCATCGTAGTATACTCTATGAATGCCATTGGTTGCCACCAAAGGTGCAACCCTCCAAATACATACTCCTCTTGTTACATAAAAAAATAATTTCAAGATTTAAATATAGATATAGTCTATATCTAAATTTAAACTTACAATTTTTTTTAACAGATGGTGTAATATCGTACTCCTTGTACGCTTTACAACGCCGAGCTCATACCTAACTACAGAACGTGCATCCTGGTCAGAGGTCATCAGGTTAGGCAAAGCTTAACATAAAAAGAAAACAACGCCGATTTAACGACTAGTTTATCCGGCTGCCGGCCCGTGATTAGCCAGTTCGTTTATTGATCAAATTAAAAGGCAGGGCCCCTAATCATATTCTATGCTCCATGATTGCACTTAAACAACTTGGACTCTCTCACGCTGCTTGGTTGCAGGTAGGGAAGCCAAGGGAGCAGGGCGCACGAAAAGGGGGCCAAGCCAAGGAAAGGAGATTAATTAATTTAATTAATTAATTAATTATTACTTAGTACTGGTAAACAGCCAAGCTGAGCAGCCTCTCTCGTGCATCAGATTGGAGACTCTTCGACGCAACGCTAAAAAAATGTCTTGGTTGATCCGGCCATCCTACGAGTAACGCTAGTAGAAACATTATATTATGGTGGTGCCGGTTGTCTCCTGGTAATCGCCAACAGCCAAGATTCCTCCACTTATTCCATCCTGATTCCATGCTTTATAGTATATAATCGCAACCTACCGATGAGTGCACCCAGAAAAAGTTGTTGTTGCTAATAACAAGCTGTGCAGCAGGTTTCGCGTTGTATATGGCGAGGATCTGTTTTTACTCTGTCCACACTTTAGGTCCGGTTATAGAGAGCTAGTTGAGCTTGATACTTCTCGTTTTCTGTTAGCGTAATTTTTAAACTGCTAAATAAAATATGTTTTATGTGAAAATTATCTATATAAAAGATGTTTTAAAAATTAAATGATACTATTTTCTAAATTTTTAATAATTAATACTCAATTAATCGTATGTTAATCATGTTTCTTATTTTGTATGTAGCTAATCAGCCAAAACCATTTGCAAAAAAAAGACGCCCAACCTGGGATTGCATACAGCTTGCTTCGCGAAACAATCAAGGTTCAACCTACGCTCACTCTAGTATGTGCTAATCAAGGGTTCAACCTCTACTTTCTATTGTGTCATGCGTGTGTGTTTACATATAAAAAATATCCATTCTGAATAAATCCGGATTATATTGAACTTTAGGCTATTAAAATGTTCACTTTCTCCCCACCTAGGAACCTAAATCGGATGGTTTTACAATATGTTCGTGAGAGCACCGACACCCTACTGGTGCAAGTATTTTGAAATAAGTATAAAAGTCAAGTATTTTGAAATAAGTATAAAAGTATAGAAAACAGATGGATGGAACAAGTTGATACATTTGATATAGTTGTGGCTTGATGTATAATGCAGTTAATTTTCTACTTTTATAAAACTTTTGTGATGTGAAATTAGGATATTTTAGTGTAAACATTGTAATCTGGCATATGATATGATTTATCTTCATGTTTTCCTCCATGAAGTTTGCTCTACCACCACTTCACCAGTCGAAACAATGGTTTTTTCGAGGGAACAGGGAGCTCCTGCAATTTCATTACAAAAGAAGAGAGTTGATCTAGTTTATAAGGGAAACCAGACAAAAACCTTACAACGACACGGTTAATTTATGGAAAACCGGTGAAAATCCTGGTATTTACACACTGAACGTAGAAACAGTAGTCCAACCCAGGAAAAACTCCTAAAACGAAGCCTTCAAGAAGGACAAACTGATAGAACGGCGACATCGTCCGATCCAAAAGAATATAAGATTTTCATTCATAGAAATCCCTTGATGTGGAGTTGAATGAGGGCTCCAAAGATCCAGAAGGTAAATGACGTTCGAGGACGTCGTTGTCGCTAGCGCCGTAAGCCAAGCAAGACTTTCATCTTGGAGTCCCATCCAACCATAGTGACCACAACGGAAGCCACCAAATACCCTTATACACCGAAGCTACCTGAATTATGTACACCACCACCTGCATGCCGCAACGACCTGCACCACGTCGGACAGCGCCGTTGACGACTTACTCCTCCACCTAGATGGATCGGCAAAGCTCCACTGAGTCGAACCGTCACTGTCGTTGGACGACAACCAGCTGGATAATCCCCTCACGGAGACCACCAACTCACCTGGATCTGGATTAGATCTGCAAAAAAGAGAGGGGAAAGCGAAAAGGAAATGAGATAGAGAGGAATAGAGGGGAAAAAATCATTTCACTTATTCCTTAATTTTATCAAATGTGTCTTAAACCTCATATGAAAAAAAATGAAGAATAGACTGCAGATTGAAAAAGGTCTCATCCTGAAACACTTCTACACTTGAGCTACTACAAGTCTATTACCACAGTATATATCATTTGCATGCTAATTAACTATCCCAATCATTACTTTTTTCCATCGATTTAATAACTATTAGATGCTCAGCATAATATCCATGCAAATCAACAAAAGGATAACGAAGAACCCAGCAAAAGGGCAACATTTATTCCTAGTGCATGAAGTGCACTCTACCTGAATACTCTAACTGAACATATAGCGCGAGCTAAACGCAGATAGATAGACAGATGGATATCCTAGTCAAAGCATTCTAGGCGTCGACAGGAAAACAACTGGCCTGTTACTAGGCATTTAAACAACTGTGGAGGATAAGATGCTATGCTTAACCAGCCCACACCCCCACAATGACACATAATTATACTTGCTTTGCTCATAAGCTAAGGGGAAGAAAAGGCAGAGGGATGCATTGTTAACATTGGCATTGCCAGATAAGCGTGACCTAATCATAGACAGATCACAGACCATATCAATCCGGATCTAATTGTTAGTGGGTTTATAACCCAAAGCTGATTTTGAATTTTAGAAATTGACTACAAGGTTTTTTCTGGGATATATTCTCTTGACTGGATCTCTTAACTTTAAAACTAGGACACGTAAAAATCTACCTAAAATTTTCTTAAAAACCGGAGTTTTGTTACATGAATAAAGATGATGTCCGATACTCGTTTAATATGTTTCTGCGCGTGCCAAAATCGATCAGCTTTGTGCTTGCGTTTGTCTGCTCGCTTTGTAGGATCGAACAACAATAACTAAGCCAACCAGAGGGGGGTGAATGGTTGGTATACCCAAAAACCAAAACTTCTAGCGGAAATAAAAGTTACCCTCAAATTCGACGGATCGCAGTCTGACCGAAATTGTTGCACCGGTCTGACCGCCAGTCTGCCGCCGGTCTGACCGCAGGTATGCCGCCGGTCTGACCGCCGCCTTGCCGCCGGTCTGATCGGTGGTACGTCGCCGGTTGGACCGCCGAAACCCGATGAAACATAAATCGAAGAACTCTTAAAGTAGATCACGACTTTATTGATTCTCTCTGTGTTTACAAAGTGCACTAACAGCACTCCTTACAAAAATCTCGACTAAACTCGAAACCCTAGCAAAACTATCAACTCAATTGCTCTCAAAAGCGATACAGGGAAGCCTCACGCTCCCTCTCTATTTATACCCAAGGTAAGCAGCCTAAAGCCACGAACCAATCTCATACTAGAAGTCCTAATCACCCTAGGAAACCTTCTTGTATAAGAAACAAACTCTACATAATCAATCCCACCAAATTTGGACTCCTTCCAAATTCGACTCCGCATCCCATACGCACACAATACCTCCATCGTATGCCATATGGAATCTTCACCTTCCACGTGCATTGAACTCTAGCCTTAGTATCCCGCATGATCTCTGACCACCACGGACGTCGTCTTATCCCCAAGCCGACTCCCGGTCAATCACCACAAATACTCTCCCGGCATTAGTTCACCTACACATGAAACAAACAAAGAAACCATATTCCGAGACCAAGCTATCCCCAACTTGACTCATTGTTAGCAAACAACAGTATTACATACGTATAGTATCCATCTAGAAGTCATATTCATGAAACAATCACGGATATCCAAACAAACAACCCGAAACCGAAACCGACTCAGTGTCGGCCGATCAGACCGCGGGCTGCGCCGGTCTGACCGCGCACTACACGCCGGTCTGACCGGCAGCCTCTGCCCGGTCTGACCGGACCCAATCCGATAGCACCCATGTATCACCTGTGTAAATCCAATCATCTCCAAAACCACTTCGCAAATAAATTCCAAATAACAAAACTAATAATCTCCAATGCCAATTGTTCATCACAAAATAATAATCAAAAATATCTTTGATTTTACACGCTTATCTTGCGGCAAATCAAATATGTGGAGCCCCTTGTTGGCGTATCTTTTATCTCAGGTTATTGTAACAATAGGGTTACAATTTATCCTTCTATTTAACATAATTTTGCTCTGTTTGGTAAAAACAAAATCAAAATCGTTTTATATTATGATTCAGCGCTGAAACGAGCAGTGTTAACATCAGCACTCGACACTCATCCGTTTGTTTTTCTAATGCAGGTGCAAAAAGACAAAAGAAAGAAAGAAAGAAAAGAAAAGGCAGTGAAGGAAGCAGTAGCTACCTTGTCGATCGTATACTGGTGTGCCGTGTGCCTGGACCGAGTGGCGAGCGCTATTGTGGCTTTCAGGCTTCGGCCCAAGATCGCGTATGGATGAAAGCCCATAAAGTTTGACGGTAAGACAGCTATCTGACGGCCCAATCCGATCCGTCAAGCCCATTTTAGCAATTCTATTGTTAAGAGAGAATAATTTGTTAGGATTTGTTTAGCTTTTTTGGGATAAGGTGAAATTGACGTAACAGAGCACAATATTTACTTCCACGTCATCGGGTTTGTTCGATCACTTCGGATGGCCCACCGACCCTCGCCAAAATATCTTTGCCTCTTGGGTCTTCTCTCTCCAGATTTGCATCTATAGTGGTCCCGCTTCAGAAAGAGAAACTGTTAGGTGTATCCACTACTTTGAGATATTATAGTATAGTACCTCAATATCGATCTTAAATTAGTATTCTCTTAGCAACATAAAAATAAATATGATACATCCTAATACAACCAATGAATTTATATAATTGTATCTAAATTCGTTGTATTAAGATACGTTATATTCAGTTCTGATTGCTATATTTGAGCGTAAAGAGTACTACATTTTTTGGTAAATGGGATTGAAAAAAATCTCAAGAGGGTAAAATTTGATTCTAGCTATCTATTATGTTCACTCTGTTTTTTATTTTAAAAGTCCACTCATTTCTTTATCCAGTTTCACCATTCATAAACCATTTGCTAAACAATTAGGACTTACGATAATAATAATAATAATTTGTTCTTCTAAAAGTAAACTCTATATAAATAATGGATATAGATTATAGATACGAAGACACACAATTTTATCATTTATTTTCATGCATATAGTTTTCTATGTTTGATCTTGTTATGCTGAACATTTCCATATGTTAGTATCTCAAACAGTTATATGTCTCGCACTATTTTACATTTGATATTATGCAGTAAACTTAGGTGTAGTCTAAAAGATGATTCATCTT
Organism: Oryza punctata; assembly: GCA_000573905.2. NCBI lineage: Eukaryota > Viridiplantae > Streptophyta > Magnoliopsida > Poales > Poaceae > Oryza > Oryza punctata. The sequence continues at coordinate 19,968,038 of CM002491.2, read as the reverse complement.
GTAGGCATAATAAATAATCTTTTTATATGAAGTGAGCTTAACTCAACTGGTAAGGCAAGGTTACTTAACCGGTAAAGTTACTTGTGGTGGAACCAACCTATCCAGACTTGACAAGTATGTTTGTATTTACAACTAATTATTCTCAACATCGAGACAAACGTGATGACAATGCGTGCGTGTTGTGAGCGCTTGCGTTTGTACTGGCTAAAATAAAATTTATTTTTTCTACTATATGATTGTAACTAGAAAAAGGATAATTTTTTTTATACACGGTCATATTTGTGATTAACTACTCCATTTTAACCAACTCAATATTGGTTCACAGCTCACTTTGATCCGGGTGCATGTAACATTTTACTTCCTCATGGGCGGCACCTATGCTTTAGCAAATCTCAGCATCAGAATCGGCATCATCAGCTATCACCATCTCACCCCTTAAAAAATCTCCAAAATTACAATTCGATCCAACCAACGAACCGAATCTCCCCGAAGAACAGGGACCATCCCCTCCACAAGCAGGATTTTGACATGATTCAGTAACAACCAAGGTCTGTATCGGCAAATTATCCATATAAATTAATCGTAGAACAACCTCTCTTAAATCCCAAAGCCGTCGCACCCCAAGAAAAAAAAAAAGGTGAAAAAACGCTCGCATCTAGCGGCGCCTCTCTCCACCTTCCTCGTTTCGATCTAGCTCGCCGGCAGCGGCGATGTCGCAGCCGGCGGCGGTGGCCGCTGCGGCGGCGGGCGCGGGGGCCGCGGGGCAGCCGCAGGGCCGGGCGCAGGCGGCGCGGCAGGCGGGCGGCGGATTGGGGCAGAGCATCGCCGGGATCGTGCGGATGGCCGTGTTCTGGTACTTCGCCGCCAAGTTCTTCGGCCCGAAGCGGCCTCCGGCGGAGCCGGGCATGCTCATGTCCAACCTCTTCCAGAAGGGAGAGCCGCTGGTGAGAACGCGCTCCCTCCATGAGCTCCTGCTCACTGCATACGCGAGATTGATTTTAGTGGGGAAGAAGCGTCTTAGGTTTCCTGTGCGGTTTGTTTGTTTGTATGGCAGTGAAGGGACGGAGAATTTTCGATTTTAGGGTTTTTAGGAGATTTTGGTTGTTGTGATCTGGATGGATTTTTTTTTTGGGGGATAATTGCTGCTGGATGCTGTAATACTACAAGATAGCTTTAGTCGGGTACTGAACTTTAGTCGGTTTGATGCGAGAATTTTGGGGTTTGGGTGCGTGCTGGATGCTTTCGAACAACTAGATGATGTAAAGGTATTTATTTGTTTTTTTTAGCATTGCTGGATACTGAAATACTGAAATGCTGAGAAAAGAAGGCCATATGCCTCTGATTTGTTAGATGTTATGATCGGGATTACATTGGAAGCCAGTTTCAGCCTTTGACCGTAGTTTTTCCCTCCAGAATTTGTGAAGTACACAATTTAAAGAATGAATATATTGTGTACAATGTACTGGATGTTGCACAATTTAGTAGTTGCATGTAGATCACGTGAAGATGTTTGGTGTTTAATTCTCCTGTTGTCTATGGTGCTTAGTGTTTAAATTCTCTTGCTGTCTATGGTATTGGTAGGATATTGACTTTTGATGTGTTTGTCATATATATAGCTCGGAATGTCACAGTATGCATTGATTAAAAAATTGATAAGATTAGTGAGGTAGACATTAGTAGTTTGGACAGTGTGATCTGAATAAAGCTGGCCATGTGATGTATCCAGTACATGACCAATCATTTGGTTTAGGTCAAAATTGACTTGACGGTGTTTACGGTAGGCTTGTGGGAATAGCTTGTCAAAATAACTATTGTGCATATTAATGGAAGATAATAATCAAATGAGTGGAGACAGTTGGATTTTTATGTTTTATGTGGCATAACTTCTTTTAAATTCTTTCACAGTTTCACCGTTTTTCCTCTGCTTACCATTGGTTTAATAGATAGGAGGTGGCACAGTCATGCTACCCTACTTTTGCAAGTTGCACTTTTCTAAACATAAAATGTATGGTGGCTGTATTGCTGTAGGATATGTGGATGTATTTATCTGAGAATGAGAAATTCAATGACTTCAGTAATGAGGATGCACTCGTCTGGCATGAGGCAAACATACCATATGCAGTCTGGGGACCTACCAGTACGAGAACACACACATTGACATACTATCCTTCGGAGGTATGATACTAGCTGTTGCGATCTTGTAGACCTTGTTATCATTACATTTTATTGACCTATAATTTTGAAAATTGGTATGTTTCTGCCTAGGCTATCAAGAACAATGGTTCTTTATATGCTCACGTTTATTTTGCTCGCTCGGGTTACCCTGTGGATCCTACTGATCCTGAATATGAGCAAAGCTCTGCATTTGGCAGGACACATCGTAAGTATTGTTTTTTCCATCTCACAAACCTCTTTTTATATAATCAATCTCTTATTTAATGAATCTCACAGCCTAACCGCATTATACCTGTTTAGCTGTTGTGGCATATCTGCGAAAACCAAAAGATGGTAAAAAGAAGAGCTTGTTGGGAGATTCAAGTGAATCTGATGAACAACCACCACCTAAGGTTCTCATTCCCATTCTTTGTTCACATATCATGAGGTAGATTTTAGAATTGATTTTCTGCAGAAATAGCTAATAAAACAACACCTTGATTTTCTGCAGGAGAATAAAGATTCTGTAGACAAAGATGAGGGCCCAGTTGAATATATTTCTTATTGGAAACCAAATGTAACAGTAAATCTTGTTGATGACTTCACACGGTATGCAAAGATCAAAATGGCATGAATTTCTACTGTATCAGACTTATGACATTCCTATTTTTAAATACGGTTAACTGGATTGGTTCAGTGATTTGCACTCTAATGTTTAATGTTGGTACAAGTAAATGGTTAGCTGAATTTAGAGTTAAGAGATTCTATGATCCACTTTGATAATCTCTTTTGGGATGAGGGAGAAGGGTCAGACAATAGAATTAGTGAATTTGAAACAACCAAATCCCATTGGCATTTTCGTCATGTGTGGTGATTCATATTTTACAGCATAGGCATGCTTTATATATGCTATACTTTCCATTTCCATATCTAGGCTTCAATTATTTTTTGATGTTCATGATTTCTATGAATTATGAATGATATTTTTCAACTTCGTATTTTGCAGGTATCCACACAATAATGTTCCACCCAATGTTGCTCCATGTATCCTTTTAACTGTTACCATTAGTAACGTGTTATATGTTCTTTGTTCAAAATACTTTTGAGTACAATGCATCCGTAATCAGGAAAAATTGTGTTTCCTTTACAATAGAAATACAGATTTGAATATTGATCCATCTTCAAACAACTACTACCCAACTGTATTCTTCAATGAGTTTTGGCTACTGAGAGATAAATTGATAGCACTCAATGAGAGTGTGGAGGAACTGCCCTTAAACCTTGAAGTTGGTCCTATTAGCATGACCAAGTGGCAAATATTTCTTCAGATGGAGCAGTCCTTCCAAGTTCATCGCAGTTATGGAAGTATGCTTGAAGGGGAGGCTGATGAGCTCAAGGTAAATGCAGATATCCTCAATTGTAAATTTGTATCTATCCACATACACGCATTTTGTTTATATATACTTCTATGCTCTGCGACCACCCTTACACTACAGCTTTATCTTGCTGAGATTCCATTGGTATACTACATATGCACCTCTATTTCACATTCTTTAGAGCCTTATAGATGGTTACTTTTGTGATATTCTTAGTATGTTAATTGAATGATCTTGTTACAGGTTTCCATTTTCCCTGGATGATCTTGATTACTCATTGTGCTGACCCTCGACTCCTTTTTGTTATTTGCAGAGAGTTTTTCTTGAAGGAAATCCATACTTTTTGGGATTGACCATGATTGTTTCTCTGTTCCACTCCCTGTTTGATTTTTTGGCTTTCAAAAATGGTACGTACATTGTGTAGTTACATATTACCATGTATATGGTAACCAGAAGTATTTTGTCCAAAAGTAACTCCATTTACATTTGATGATACTCTTGTGCTATTGCTTAGATATTCAGTTCTGGAATAAGAACAAGTCCATGGAAGGTCTATCAGCAAAATCTGTGGTTCTGAACTTTGTGTGCCAGCTGATTATTTTCCTCTACCTGCTTGACAATGAGACTTCATGGATGATCCTTGCTAGCTCTGGAATTGGTGTTTGCATTGAATTTTGGAAGATTGGAAAAGCAATGCATGTCGAGGTAGGCCATTTATTAAGATATGGTTCTCTATCCTTTATGGTCATTTTGTCACTTAGTTCTGTTATTCTTAATATTTTTCAGTCAGATATAATTGTATGAATGGCACACATCTTATGCCTAAAAGTGAAAGTAATAAAATGTATAAATGGAACTACTAGATCTAGTGATCTTCACCTGAAAAGTTGTATTTATAGCACTGAATAAAGCACTAGTATATTTTTTAATGGATAAAGCATTAGTATATTGAGATAACCAAGATCTCGCTATTGGACTGTTGTGGATTTTTCTCTGTTTATTCCATTTTGAATATTGGATTTGATGTTGTTTTGTGCATTTGCTAATTCTGTTCATGAAGTCCAATGTATTGGTGATTTCAGTCAACTCAAAATCGGCCCTTAAGTTTTATGGCATATCTAGTTACATCAAACCATTAATATTTGGTACTAGGTATAATCTATGGCAAGATACTCTTTCCTCGTACATACGAGCAAGGATAATAGTAGGCTATAAGCCATATGTGGAAGAGAGAGAGAGAGAGAGAGAGAGAGAGAGAGAGCGAGGGAGGGAGGGAGGGAGAGTTGGCTCTCATGCAAGAGCTAGCTCTACACATGCTCCAAGATATTTAGAAAGAGAGAGAAGAGAAAAAATAGAGCCAACCTTATAGTCTAACCTAATACATGTTGGCTCTAACATGAACTAATAGCCAATTGTTAGCTATACTACTAAACTTGCTCTAATTGTATCTATATAGCGTGATTGCATCCATCCTTTGAGCTCGATGATGTAGAAATCTTTGCATCAGTTCTGACGTTTTCTTTAATCAATTTGTCACAACTCTGCACTCCTGTTCAGATCGATAGAAGTGGAAAGATTCCCGTGTTGAGGTTCCGTGACCGTGAATCATATGCACAGAATAAGACGAAGGAGTATGATGCAATTGCAATGAAGTATCTTACATATGTACTTCTCTTCCTTGTGGTCTGTTTCTCCATCTATTCCCTTAAGTATGAGAAACACAAGAGCTGGTACTCATGGATACTCTCTTCTCTCACAAGTTGTGTGTACATGTTCGGTAAGTGGTTACTTTCTAGCTCTCTTTGTGATCTACAAGACAAATTAGCAATGGAGCTTATGCATATGTCTTTGCACTCTTCAGGTTTCATCATGATGTGCCCACAATTATTCATCAACTACAAGCTGAAGTCTGTTGCTCATATGCCATGGAGGCAAATGACCTACAAGTTCCTCAACACCATAATTGATGACCTTTTCGCATTTGTGATCAAAATGCCGATGTTGCATCGTCTCTCAGTTTTCAGAGATGGTAACTACCACTGTTTACTATTTTGGCCATACCATTCTTGTGCCTTCGATTATAGGTTTCTTGACCAACAACTTGGATTGCCATGTGCAGATGTTATTTTCTTGATATACCTCTACCAGAGATGGGTGTACCCAGTCGACAGGAAGCGTGTCAACGAGTACGGCTTTGGTGGGGAAGACGAGCCACAAGCTCCCCAGACATTGGAAGGGAGCGATTCAGCAGCTGCATCCCAACAAGACAGGGCTGAAGCGGAGGCCAAGACGAGCACGGAGGACAAGAAGACAAAGTGAGCCTCCTCCTCTGCACCTCCAGATCATCCAACCACAGAACACATCTCGGCTGCCACCGGGCGTAAATTTTCTGTGCGGAGTTTGGAACGCTGGACTCGCCTCACCCGTTGCTGAATGCTGCTGACCATAAGAGATTGTAGTTACAGGTTTTGAGCGGGCGCATCGACGAACTCATACATACACTTGCCCCATTTATGGACGGGCAACATCGCAACATCGTCAAACATTATCGCTACTATTTCCCAGTTTGTCTTATCTTTTTTAGGTAACAGCAACCATCACCATTACCAGATGTCGATGACGATGCACTAGACGTTATTTTATTGGTTTATGTATAAGTTTTGCATTGGCTGAAAAGAAGTGTCCGTTTATTGATCCGTCATCTGGAATTTTGTTAAATATAGTCACGTTTTAAACGGCTATGTTTCTCGCGGCCTTTATAAACCTAATCTTAGCCTTGCTGACACGGTGGCACCGGTCTACTGTCCAGGTGGCGTTACCGTCACCTTGCCATCATGCCGCGGTCACCATCGAGCCACTGCTGCCCCGGCCATCAGTCTGGAACCTCTTCCTCTACTACTTGACTGTCTCCCCAAATCCTAATATGGTGGTGTCGCTACCATCCCTTCGTCGTTAGAGAAGACGCCATTGCCGATGAGGACTAGACCACACCTTCATCTTCAGAGAAGACACCATTATCCTCATTGCCAAGGAGGAATAGAGCACATCTTCATTATGAGAGAAGACACCATTATACCCCGCCCAATGCCAAGGAGAACTAGAGCACATCTTCATTGTCAAAGATAACTAGAGCATAAATGTCACACATGGAGCCCTGACATATCTACCCTATGCCCCACTGCCCTCCGCCTTGCAGGCATCAGTTCCAACGTCGTGGAGGCCCTCAATGACATCATCCCTTCCTACCACTTCCTCATCGCAACCCCCATGCTACTATCCTCCTCCATCTTGCAGCTATCTTCCTATGTCTCTGGTGGTTTCCGCTACTAGATTTATCACAAGTCCCATTGCCTTCTAACCACTTCAATACGAGTTTTCCCTGTCATCAACCCGTCTCACCGATCTCCTCTCCCGTGGATGAAGTAGTGCCATCGACGCCTCACAGTACCGGAACATCCATCCCTCTAAGACGGGGAACACCTCCCACTTCCCGTCCCGATACCTAACCACTCTAGGAGATCACCGAAGCTAGAATAGATGTCGTGAAGCATGAATCATGACGCGGATCCACAGGTCAGAAATTTCAATGATTTCCCCTTAAGATCCGTTTAGTGATGTATAGCATTTCCAAATGAAAAGTCATGCATTTCTATAAATATGCATTGACATGACATTGTGGCTCGAGGCATGCATTGTGGCTCTCGGTTTTGTCATGACATGCCAATGGCAAGCACACATCTACCCCCAGCACTCAAAATAATGAGATGGATTAGTGTATATTAATTATGTATTAGTAAAAATGAAAATAGATTAGTATGATTAAATCATACGTTTCTATAAATGTTTTTTTTAAAAAAACACACTGTTTTAGTAATTCGGAAACCTACGCGTAGAAGACGAGGGAGGGAGAAGTGATTGGGAACACGGCCAAAGGAACGTAAACATCTTCCCTGGCTTGGCTGCCATGCCCACGGGCGCTTCTACATACAACTCACGTGATGCACAAGACAATAGGTAAATTTTGAAATGCCATTAGTGTTAGTTCATTTTAGCACATAAATAGAGTATAATATTTAATAACTGATAGGTTCAGGACACCTGGTAATTTTCGTTCTAGATTCGTCGCCGGCGATGCCACGTCGAATTGTTGAGCCTCGTGATGACGAGAGGGCCGACGCGGTGGCCCTCGGTGGAGGCACGTCGCGAGGCGGCCGAGAGACGTCGCCTTCCGTGCCGGGAGGGTGGCCGACCTCCCCACACACGCCTCCGCCGCTGATACCCCTCCCCTCCATCGTGCATCCGGTCTGTACTACGTCGATCTCGCTCGATCCACGGCCACTACCACCGGATCCCCCACGAGCCACCACCACAACACGATCGACCTGCTGCTTCTCTCTTCTGTCAGGATGTGCATCATCATCATCAGTAATCCTTTTACTACTACCTTGACCTTCTTCTCCTGGTCTGTATCTCTTCTTTTGTCGTGTAGTTTTCGAGGGGGAAAAAAAAGATCGTCCTAGTTGGCAACTAGTGTCATGTCATATGTCGTGTCCTAGTACAACGTTGTCAGTGACCAGTAGAGACAAGACATGTTGGCCCTGGCCAGTACAGGCATTACACATATATCGATCGATCCGATGGCCCGCTCTCTTATCATGCTGCTGCCACTGCTAGAGCTAGAAATGGGAGACCGATTGCATCCAAACCGAAACGACCCTGCAAAATCAAACAGAAACAGTGATGCAAATGGTATGCTATAATGCAGTAGTAATAAGACTGACCACCGTAATCAGGGGCTTCGCCCATGGGTTATGCGGTTGGTTAAGTAAGTGGTCAGGACTGTTGTTGGTGACAGCATGCTAGGGCAAATGAGGCCTGAGCATAATGTTTTTACAGAGTTCTTTTTTTCTGTTGGATTCTGGTTTCTACTCTACCACAGATTCTGCAAGTGTGTGCCATTTTACTTTGACATCTCCCTAGTGTCTGATACAGAGAGAGTTCTTGTGTGATCTTCTCTTAACTTTTCCTCATATTTTGTCTGGTCACACATGCAAATAATGCAGTTCCTCTAGATGCTGCTTGTCTGGTCATGGAAGGGTGAATGAATGAATGATCCTCTTGCAATGGAAACTCTTCGTGTGTTCCTTCTGGCCATGCAATGTTGGCCTTGCCACCACCACCATCACCACTTGGAGAAAGGCTCAACATATTCTGCTGCACGCAACCAGAATCTAGTACTTATTATCGGAAAAAAGGTTGAATATATTCGACCTGATGCAAAATCAAAACTGCTTAAATCGGTATTTCTTTTTATGTGATCAAAACAGACGACGCTCGTGTAGAGATTCTGTTAGTACAAGCTAGTACAACAATAATACAACTCACTGTCCTTTGTATTTCTTTCATTGATAATGGAAATTGGTCATATCTTTTTTTAGCCGGGGCCAACCAAATTCCATTAAGATAAGGGAGTACAGATTACAAATAAAGAGGTTTCATCGACGACATGATGCTGACACATGCAAATTGGTCATACCTCGTTTAGAAGACAAAATGAGATCAGAACAAGAAAGTTGCCAAATAATAGACTGGATATTTGTTGTAAGTTCAGACATTTGGTTCAGAGTTTCAGTCGTGTTCCTTTCTGCAGCTTCACATGAAATGTTTTCAGATGGCATGCATACATGCACGGGCGCAGCGTGAGTGAGTTGGATTTGAAGCGTCAATGGATTTCACCAATGCTTGCACCCCACTCGGCAGGCATCAAATCAATCCTGGAGCTCTCAACTGTTCACTTGTCAAAATGCAGGATTCCCACGCCACTAGCAGCAGCAGCAGCAGCAGCAGCAGCAGAGCATACTGGGTTGTTTTTGTTGCTGGCGAATCAAAGATGTGGAGAAGTTGGGAGGAACAGGAAAATGATGCAGCCACAAACACAAGTGGGGCTCTGATGGAAGAAGATCTCGACAACCTCAACCTTTCATGGCCGTCCATGAACCAACCCGGTTAATTCTTGGAGTCCAAATTGTCAAGCCAAAGGCTTGAAAAATCCTCACTTGTTTTTTTTGGTTACTTTGTTTTGTCAATGCATGTAAGTGCAAGCAAGCGTGCTCGCGTGCGTGTGAGTGTATATGTTTTCTTTTTTAACTTTCAGATTCATGACAGTGGAGAGAAATACACGCTGATCAAACTGAAGGGATTCTGAAATTTTCAATTCACCGCCAATGTTAATGGATAAGGGGAGTAATAGTTTATTGTGCTATGACCACTTAGCATTAAGCCATTAAGAAAATGAGATTTCCTTTTTGCTTAAGGAAGTCTTTTCATCGGATGATATCCAATATAATTAGGGATATGGATTTTTTCCTCTCTCTTTTGCCTTTTTTGTTCTCATTTTTGTGGACATGGTAGAACCACGGGTGTCCCCTAACCTTAAATTCTCCAATAAAGTAATTCTTAGGGCGTGCGAGAATACAAAAATATGCTAATCAACTCTTTTAGTGGCGAACAAACAGCACTTAACTGATCAAAGGGGTCAAAATATTGCCTTCTCTTTCTGCATTCTTTTTGTGAAAGCTAAAGGAAATGCTGCTTGCCGTGCTAACCAGAGCATATCAGGCAATGACCCCATTAAGCACCTGCTTTTTTGTGAGGATTATTCTTTGTAAGTGGCATCCTGCCTTTGTTTAGCTATTCATTTCGGTCTTTGGTTAACTCAGAACTTTCGAGTATCTTTTCAGCAAACCACAGCTTCGTATAGCTTTGACAAAAGAAAGTACCGTCGGCAAGTGCAGAAGTGACTCTGCAAAGTTGAAAGACTTTCACCATCTTTGTGAGATGTTATTACAACCATTTGTCCATTTCCTAATGAGTCAACCTCCTGTTCCCTAATTGCGGTTGTTTTTTTTGGAAGCACTGCATGTGTAGCACAGAGTTATGATGCATGACCCTATGTTTAAATCTTGAAACTATGGTGTATTTTAGGATAGTGGCGTATTTTAGGATCAGAGAAAACTTAACTATATCTAGTATTTATTTTAGAAATTTTATTTTAATTTTTTTAATTATATAGAATTTTAAGGGATTTTTAGTAGGCGAGTCCGGATAACTACATATTTATCATTGATGTACCATAACTGCGGTGGTGATGATGATATGTATACATTTTTTATATAATTAAAAAAGTTACAATTATTTTTTTACCGCGTTTTTGCCAAACAATTCATCCAAAGTTGGAGCCTTCGTGCGGCTCTCAATACTCAAAAGCTCGCGATCTATCACGCGCGCGTGTGATCTGTTGATAACCACTTGCAATAGTCCCGGTTTGCCACCCTCTGAAACGCCTCGACATGGTAATTTTCACCTCCTAATCAACCATGAAACAGGTCAACAAAGTAAAAAAAAAAAAAGCCTGACAGTAACGTAAACCATGCCAACCAACCAGCTACTACCGCACTACTAGCCTTGAAGCAAAAATTATTACCGACAGTTTAATTACTAATAGAGAAATCACCGTAAAAATACTCTTCGTGGAAGCATATCGATCACCAGCACCAACCAGCGCACGATACATCGAACGAGAGATTGGAGAAAGGAAAAAAAAGGCACTAATAATGAGGAAACACAGCGATTACTGCTCCTTGTGTTTTGTGGTGTAATCCTGGATGTAAATCTTCTGATAATGCCGTACACTGTTTGCTGAAACGCAAGGCCGTGATTGGCCCTGAATCTTGACTCCGTTTCAGCGATCGATCGACTCAATTCATTCATTTCCGGCTGCGTTAAGTTGGTGCGTCGCACTGTAATATTACTGTGTATATATAGGCTACTGGCCACTGGCCACATACGTCACGGATGGTTTTAGCACTTTAGCTGGCCGGCTTACCTCGATCGATCACGGCATTGTTGACCTTGCGATTGCGTGCATATATTGGCGGCATAATATGCGTCATAATAATTACCATGAGATAGCAAAAACAAGAGGTTGAGAGATGAGATGCTAAGAGCACTTCCAATGCTTCACGTTATGGAGTATGTGTGTTACTGGTAATAAACAATTAGTCTGTGTTCTGTTCTTTACCTGAGGGGCCCCAACCTCGCTCTCTCATTTACCACGTGCACGTTTTCCAAAATATTAAACAGTATATTTTTTTAAAAAAATTCTATAGAAAAAATTACTATAAAAAATTATATTAATCCATTTTTCATGTTTTTAAGCTATTACTTAATTAACCATACGTTAATCCATCGTTCCGTTTGCGTACGAAGGGGAGGGGTTTCCAACCCTAAAAAGCTGACTACCGTAAGTTCTTTTACGAAAAACTTTCAAATACAATTATAGTATAATTGAAGTGTAACTACACTGTAACTATACTATAATTGCAATATAACTTATATTTAACTATGATTTGGTTGGTTTGCATTAGGATCTTACGCGTGATTTGTGCGAAAAAATTTCAGTAATTTCTTCACTTCATACACAAATCTTAAGGTGATTTGATGGTCACAAATCTAAAATTTTTGAGGATAAAAAATTTACAGAAGTTTTCTAGCTATTCCGAAGAAGGGACGTGATGATATAGTTGATAAAGCGAGAGAGAGGGGAACTATATCTTGCATGGAGAACGGCGTATAGGTCAGCTGATAGGCAGCTCCCGGGAGCAAGCAATCGGCTTGGGTTCGAATCCAGGTGATTACCACCTCTCAAAATTCTGGACATGATTATATTGCTTCTCTCTTAATGACATTGACACTATACTCTTCTTAGAATTCGTTTTTTTATTTAAAAAATATCTCGCATCAGATGCTACCAACACCAAGGCACACAAATCTAACATATCAAGAAAAAACAAAATAGCATTGAGAGTTGCGGTGGTGTTAGCAAAAAATTATAGGCATATCATCAAAAAAGATGGAGAGAGAAAGATTAATAGATAAATTTATTATTTGGTCCTCCACGTAAAAATATGCATTGGCAAATAATTTCTACAGCAATATCGATGTGACATTAAAAGATATGATGTGATATCTAGCATTGAGAGTGATGTACCCGTTGGCTACGTTCAAGAGTCAAGAGGCCTCATCGTTTGGCTTATTCCCTAATAAGTCAAAACGGCTTATTAGAAAATAAAAAATAATTTATAGTTAAAACTTTTATATATTTGTTCGTAACGATTCAAAAGCTAACGCTAAAAAATTACGTTGAAAATATCTTAAAATCAACTTTAAAATCAAGTTTGAAAATTTAAATTTTGACTTTTGCTTTGACTTATTAGATCAATCGATGGGTTGAAGATCTGCCTGCTATTTTACGTTACCTCTCATGAGCCCCAAGCGTATCGTACACAATAATTTAAATCTAAATATATTTATAAAATCATCACGTTCTATAGGCAAAAAATTCAAATAGTAATTTTTGACATTTTAAAAAACCAGTTACAAAAGTAACCAGCAAACATTAGGTAAAAGTCGATAATCAATCGACCGCCAATTTTTTTTTACAAAAGGGACCAGTATTTTTCTTGAAACGGTATGACGCGGTACGCACAATCTTGATTGGGCTGGCTATACATGCATGCATCGCCCTTGATTTGTTTTTCTAAGAGCATCTCTAACAACTTAGCTAAATTGAACTCTCCAAATACCCATACAATCAATTATTCAACTGATTTAAGTAGTTAAACTAAGTGCTCACTTGAACCGTCTCTCCATTAAACATCTTTAAAATGATTAAGAGACCCATAAATAAGTCTCTACTATCCCTTTTTCTTCCTCCTCTTCATCTCCAAGTTCAAATTTTTGGTCAAAAATCAAATTCAAATCCCCAAGTTTTTCCTCCAAAATTCAATCTACAAAACTCCTGTGAAATTGAGAAATTCCACTGTTCAATTCGGGCCCCTTTTCTCTCTTTTCTCTCCCCGGCCCAACTCGCCTCCCCCCTCTCTCCCCCCGAGCAGGCCCACCCAACACCTCCCCCTCTCCCTTCTCTCTCCCGGCCCAGCTCCCCATCCTTCCTCTTTCTCTCCCTCCCGGCCCATAGGCCTTCCCAGCGATCGGCCTGGCCCGGCCCATCCCTATTCCCTCTTCCCCTACCTCCGGCCGACCGCACGCGCGTGCCACGTGTTCGACGGAATGCCGCGTCGCCGCCGCACCTGCGCCCGCGCTCGCCGCGCCCGCCGCTGTCGAGCCCCGCGCCGCACGTGCCTCAAGCGCCGCGTCCCATCCGGCGCCACGCCCGTGTCCCATCGCCGCTCGGCGCCGCGACAATGTCACCTCGCCGCTCGCGCGTCACCTCGTCGCGCGGCTGTCCCGTCGCCGCGCCGCCGTCCTATCGCCGCCTCGAGCCACCCGCTGCCGCGCCGCGCCGCTGTCGCATCGCCGCACCCTCCCCGCTGCGCGCCGCCTATAAAAAGGGGCCCCGAGCCCCCGCTCTCGCCGCCATTTCTCCCCCCTCGCCGGCGCTCTCTCTCTCTCTCTCGGCCACACTCTCTCTCTCCCCTCTCGGCCCCGCCACCGCCGGTCGCCCTCACCGGCCGCCGCCGCTCCCCGACCGCTGCCACCCTCCCCCCGGCAGCCGGCCTCCCCTCCGCCCGGCCGCCTCGCCGCCGGCGCCAAAGCCGAGCTCAGCCAAGGGAAAGGAGGAAGAAACACCTGACAGGTGGGCCCCCCTTCTCTCCGCTCTCTCTCTCTTGACTGACATAAGGGCCTTCCCCGCCGTCCGTTTTAATGGAATATTCCAACGGAATATTCCTTTTGTGTTAAACCTAATTTTCAGAAAATTCCAGAAAATCCTTTTATCTTTGAAAATTCATAGAAACTCAACCGTAACTTCGTTTGACCTCGTTCAACTTTCTAAATTTTTCTAAAATTGAGATCTACGCAGCGGCACACTTGTTTCTCTATTTTGAGCTTGTTTTATTGCGTTTTATTTATTTGTTCTCCGTTCCGCGTATAGAGCACGTGTACGAGGACGCTCCGGACGCCGGTTTCGAAGGAGAAGACCCCCATCTTGTGCAAGGCAAGCCCCTTTTATCATATTGCCCCTATATTTACAAGTTATTTTGTTTGAAAAATGCATTGATAGTGTGCACGCAAATCTGGTTTAGGCCTCGGATTGTTTATGCAACCGACGGACCGACCTAGTAGTTGCACTCACTTTATGTAGGATGTTGTTAATTCCTTTATCCTTGTTAGCTACACATGTGTTGCGCCGGTATCGCTATCCATTGGGTACGATTACCAAGATAGTTGCTTAGCCATGCTTACGTTGTACTGTCGTGTGGGAAACTTGGGTACGTCTAAACTTTATGCTTAAAAACCCGGTACGTTGTACCGATGTGTTGCGAAATAAAATGAGTTGTGAAATTGGGGATGATGCGAGGCCATGTCTTTGTGGTTTGGTCGCGTATTATCGTTAAGGACCGATTCCTTTGGGAAATCCATCCAAACATGTTACAGTGCGACCTCACGGGTATTCACAGGATGCCCCTAGCTAAGTAAATGGTTATCACATGGGAATTTGGTATGCCAATAGTTGTGGGATGCCGAGGATGAGGAGACGAAGTTTGGATCATTATAGCCCTTTTGGGTGTTTTATTTGCCTCTGTGTGGCACACGGTACCGAGTAGGAGTAGGAGGTATCCTTGGTATTCCTGAGTGAATGACGACAGCGATTGCCTGATACTCGGCTAAGAGACTCGGCCCAACTAGGTGGTATGCGATTTTCATGGGTTAGCTTTGGAAAGGCCTTATCACGAACTTCCATTGCCGACGGGTAAACGGTGTCAGTTTCGTGTCGTGTGGGTAAAGCGTACAACCTATGCAGAGTTTAATGAACTGTTCGAACAGCCGTACCCACGGTCAAGGGCGAGTGTAAGGTGTTTCTCATAGCGTAGATTTGTTTGACAAATGTTTGATGAAAATGGTTGGTGGGAAGGGATTCGTTTCCAGAGTTCGCCTATGTGGCAGACGGCTAACCTTTGTAGTTAGGAACGGGTCTGTGTGACCTGGGGTGTCGCTTGACACCAAGTTGTTGTTAGGGCCGAGAAGGCGTTAATGTGCTGAGAAAGCTAGGTTAACTATGAGAAATAGTGATGTGATGATTTTATGGTTGGAATTGAGTTGATGTGAAAGCAAAAAGAGAAACTAATAGAGGAAACCAGTTGTTAATTAATTGTTACTCTTGTGACAAGTTGTTGCAAAGCAACTTGTGGAATGGGACGAGGCGTGAGCCTCCTCCTGACAACTAAAATTGTGACTCACTAGAGTTTTTGTGAAATAAATCGCTTTCGCCAAAAAGGCTGCTTTCGCAAATAAAACCCTAACCCTCCTTGTCTTAACCAAACATTTCATTCTTTCCCCGGCTTGCTGAGTACGTGAAGTACTCACCCTTGCTATATATAATATCTATAGAGCTTAAAGATGAAGACGTCGACCCGACCATCGAGGAGTGTCTGCAGGAGGAAGCCGAGTACGAGGACTTCTAGAAGATTTGTACCTAGCCCCAAGCCCTGCCTGTGGATCAAGATGGTTGCCTAGGCACTCGCCTAGTTCTTAGTCACCCAGTCGCTTCGCTTCTCGCCGCTTTTGACTTCCGCTCTGTGGACTTTTGTATTGTTGTGTTGCTCATCCATGGGCCTGTCCATGATAGCAACTTATGTAAGGACTAAAACTCAGTGATGTAATGAATTAGTTTACTTTGATTCCATGTTTATTCTGTGTGTACCAGCTAGTGTATCCTGGGACTGGTACTATATCACGGGTAATGCGTAGCACCTCGTCATGAGTTAGCCGGTGATTATCAGTTAACGAGTGTCGGGGCGTTACACCCACTGGGGTGATGATGCCCCATCCCCGAGCTCCTCCTCGGCCCTCTCCTTCTGCTACGGTGACTCTACGTGCACCGCTACTCTGCGGGAGGGAGATGGTGATGGCGGGAGGCGATAGTGACGACGGGTTCGTGCATACGAGGAAGGCTCATACGCGCGAGGCAATGATGACGGTGGACCTCGATGGTCGTGCACATGAAGCGGGCTCAGATGGAAAGATGTTGAGCCGTCATTGGCGAGCATCCCTCTCTCCATAGCTCCTCCCTCTCTGTTGAGCCGCCATGCCATCGCGTCCCCCTCCCCCGCCAGTAGCACCCTCCTTCGCTCGCGCGGACACATAGAGTGCGGGGACAAAGACAAGGGAAATGAGCATCTCAAGCGTGAGGTCCACAATTGGCAAGCCAGTTTAGATGACCAAGTTTGGATAGTGAGGAAAAAAGTTTTGCAAGCCAACTGGCTGGCAATCCGGATAGAGAGACTGTTGCATTGAGAGATTTTTTTGTTAGAATTATTAAAAATTGGCATGGAGAACTAATATTTAGAGAGGCTGTTAGAGGAGCCCTAACCTCTGATGCAACCTCACAGTAGAAAGATAAGGTGATCGAGCAGTGACAAGGCGACCGTGCATTTGTTCTAGATAGCTTAGCCCCTTGCTTGCTCTTCCCCCCGAGTCCGGCGGCTCGCCGTCGGCAGTGGTCGGAGGAAGGGTCGGGCCTCCTTCCCTATAGTATAGTATAGGTTTAGGTCGGAGTTTTCTCCGTAGTCGGGTACTCCTGTTGTTTGGGTTTTATCCTGCTTTCCCTGTTCTAGCCGGAATCTGAGCTTCTCCCATGGTGGCGAGTGGCGGAGTTGTAGGTGGCGTTGTCCTAGTGCCTCGGCGACCCTGAAGTGAATCCACTCGGTGGTGCTCAACTTGACTAGTGTTGGTGATCTGATTTGCCAGATCTGGAGCTTCTATTCCCCTCCCTCTTCTGTTGGTTTCCAACTTCTCCACCGACTGCCGCTTGGAACGACTATAGTTTGGAGGCTGATGACGTTCTCCTGTGTCCCAGTCGCGTGGACTGCAACTGCGCATCAGCGAGGAGCGGGGTGGAGCAGGAAAGAATTTTCATGTAACTTAAATAGTTATAGAAAAATTTGAAAAAAATTAGTAATATTAATTATGATGATATAAATCTATACCAAACATGAAGACTATATTTGATGTACAACTAGATAAACAAAAAATAATAAAATCAGATAATGAATAGTACCCATTCGGCGCAGATAAAATTTATTATTTTTGTTTCTTCATGTGGAGATCGAATTTAGATTTACATGTTTGTATAATGTCTTATATTATCATTGTCTATCTTATTAAATTTTATAAAATTTTTATATAACTGTTTAAGCTACATGTATATACACCTAGGTGCAAGCATAGTGTAGAAAATACTTTTCGGGTGAAGCAGTGGCTTGGTAGTGAGGTGGTGTGCATACAGACTGCTCCTGTGGCGATCTCCGCAGTTGCATCCTGTGCGGATGCGTGTCGTCGCTGGTTGGCTGCTCCTGTGCCGACTCCTGCTCCCCTGCCCACTCTGCTCCTTGTTAGCCGTCGTCGTCTTCATCTGATTGGCCCGTTATCTGGGACTGATTGCTTTGTGGGCGATGTGTATGGAACAGACAGAGCTGGCCTTGGATTGATGCGGCATTATCAACGAAGTTTGCATCTTGCTGGTCTTGCTGATTCGGCAACGTTGTCTGGAAGGTATGGATGCAATGCGCATAGCTCGACGAGTTACAAAAGACACTTCAAGGTCATCTCCTCCGCCTAGGTTCTGGTGGGATGCAGCAAGGCAGCAGTTCTATCGCCGTTGTCCTAATTATCTCATGATTAAGCCTGGTTGGTTTTTTGGGACTTCTTTCAGTTTTATGTGCAGTAGTAACCATGTCGAGTGCTTCGTTCGGGCTGAGTGCTCTGCAAGTTGCATCAGTTATAGTGATGTATAGGGGAACTTGTTCCCGTGAACTCTATCTTTAATCTATATAATAAACTTGAGTTTTCAAAAAAAAAAAAAAAGGCCCTTGGCTGTGATGGAACTCTACGGCAGGATCGGATAGAGGCCGGAAGGTGCTCGCACAGTCGCGCGCGCTGGGGCGTGGAGTGGATGCCAGCCACACAGACAGGCCACAGCCGCACAGCCGTGCCCGCGCGCGCTCGCGCCACCCGGCGAAACGCACGCGTAACAACCGGCCTTCCACTTGTCGACGCGGCCCGGTGCGGCGCGCGCGCACGGGGGAGGCCGGCCGGCCGACGCCGCGAGCGCCCGTGCGTGCACGCGTGCGCGAGGGAGGACCACACCGCACGTAACACTCGATCCACCACCCGATCGAAGCAGTGTGCATGCAGCGCCGTAGTGCGGGCGAGCTCCTGTGTGACTTCCCATTTGAGATCTCGCCTCCTCTTTTTTGGATTTGGATTTGGATTTGGCTTTTGGTTGGTTCGATTGGTTCGGTGTTTCTCGCTGCAGCTGGCAATCTGGCACGAGCACAACGTGCTGTTCCATGGGGAGATATATTTACGCATGCTATATAGCCATATAGGAGTATATAGTACCGGTGGAATTCCATTTTCACGTGTATATAGTTTTTACTACTACTACGTCCATAAATATAAATATTTTTGGAAGTTTAGCGAGAAATTAAGATTGACGTGAAACTACTTCTATAACTCTTATAGCCATCGTTTGGCCTCATTGATTAAGATGAAAGTGGGTAGACAAAATTAAATGGATGATCGGGAGGAGAAATCTATACTATTTATATTTAAAATGTTAGTAGTGGTGGTGTCCATTCCCACACCACCTCTATCACTGACATGTGGGCCACACAATCTATATTATTACATCGCCTTTCAATGAGTCCTCTCACGTTTCACTATTGGTTCTCTCCAAATTTTAAAACCACCTACTTGTTTAATAAGAAAAATCATATTACTACTTGAACTAAATAAGTGTTTATCAATTGATTTAATATGGTAGAGACTCAATTTGTTTTCGGTTGCAACGCACAGGCTCTAGGCTAGTAGTAAAAAAAACTCATGTGGATAAACTTTAAACACCAAAATGCTTATATTTGTGGATAGTGGAGTAGATTTGATCTCAATTCTCCAAACTCCAATGTGTGTTGTGCCATACTGACCAATATTATAAAGAGCAAATATCGTAGGAGTGTAGTTTAAAATTTTACCACGTGAAACTCGACTTCAAATTAATTAATTAACATGGTTAAGTGATCATGCACCGCCCAGCTTGGCTCTGCCCGATGTCTCATGGCCGGGCGTGAGCAATGGATTGAAATAATTAAGCAACCTAAATAGAAATAAATAGGACATGAAGGAAAAAAAAGCCCATTAACCATGAAGTCTATTAACAGACTGCTATCCGCATCTGTAACAGCCTAGGGTAAAAAAGTCTTTGACGATCGACTCCAAAAGTGTGACTTCAATAATAAACATAATATTTTGGTTCTCCTATGACATGGCTCCAAAAGATATGTCATAGCATACGAGTTTTTTCTTTTTATATAGAAACATTCCAGCAAAGCCACATTAACCAAATTAAGGCACATGCATCCATGAAAAAAACGATTAGTTTAAATTACAACATGTATCTCATTTCACCGCTTGCCAAAAATATTATTGGCAAGTGGCAACCCCCAAGTTATGAACAGCTATTTGGAGTAACGTTACAAATTCAAGCATCATTTTTTTTAAAAAAAAGATCCCATCGAGTTCGGTCGGGAGGTTTATATATGGTTAAGTATTCTTGTCCGTGCAAAATTTGCTGCAGTCTACATTTCTCCTGTACAGTTCGACTACAGGGATTTTTGATTCCTTACATATGCGAATCCAGCTGGACCAGGCAACAGCAGGGTTTGGCATCCAAATATCCAATGGCAACGCAACAGCTTACCACTGACCAGTCACCAAATAGTCACATGCTCATCAGCAGCCTCTGAAAAATCAGAGATCAAAAAGAGAAGAAAGCTATATATGAACAAAAATCACTCCACTGTGGCTGGCTCCTCCAACAATGGCCCAACTCCGATGGAAAGGTCCTCCTCCCTCATCCACACCCCCACGAGCAGTTCCATCACACAAAGTCACCGTGCTTTTCAGCTAAGCATCTACCTACGGATAAATCTTCTCCGTAGTACTGCACTTTGATTTGGATCACCGATATGTGAGCCTGATGGGGTGTGAGACTTGCATACGTTAGCTACTCAAAATCAAAGAACAGTGTTGCAGATCCATCTGGCACGTACATAGATTCACCCACCTCACACACACACAATGGCGAAATTCCTTCGTCTCTCTCATCCATCGTCGTCATCCACATCGTGCATGCACCCACCCACACACACGACGCGATCGATCGGCACCCGGCCCCCTACCACCTGCCCAGCCGATGAGCGATGGCGACGACGAATTCCTCCCGATTCTGATGAGATCGCGGGGCGGAGCGGCGCCCGCGCCGCTTTTCCGAAGATTTGGTCGTCCGTGTCGTCTCCTTTGGCCGGATCGCTCGCCGCAGGGTGCTCTTGATTAAATTACTCGAGGCTAGCTAACTACCTGCAGATTGCCGCTCGGGGGATTATTCGGAGATGATGATGTGTCTTGGACTATTGATCGGCCGTGTTCTCTGCTGGCTAGCTACATATAGCTTAGCATCAGGTCGCATTTGTCGTGTTTGTGTTATGCGTGCGTAGGCACAAGATGATCAGCGGGCGGTTGGTGCTGCTAGTAAGATATACTCCCGTTGGTCATCTTTACCTTTGTACTCACCTTTGTTTGGTCCACCGTTTAATCCAATTTAGAAGGTGCAATGTTAATAGGGAAACACTTCACGTGATTGCGCGTGCGTCGCGAGATGCTTCGGTTCACCATCTGTGACCCGGACGAGATATTTTATACTCTCATCGGTTATAAAATATACTATATTAACTTTTCATATTACGTTATTCATTTTATTAATAAAAGATATAGATAATATTTATTTTGTTGTGACATGTGACATTTATATAGTAAAATTATATATACTAAATTGTGGTACTTCCCTGTTTTTAAATGTATACCGTAATGTATAACATTATTGGTTTTTGACATGACATCATATCATTTTTTATTAAAAATTTAGTGTAAATATAAAAATATAAATTATGCTTAAATTATCTCTAATAATAAAGTAAGTAAAAAAATGATAGTTACCTAGTTTTGTTTTTTTTCATACAAAACTAAAGCTCTAATGTTATGTCAAATTGTCAATATCATTATATATTGTAAAATGGAGACAGTAATATTGATATATTTATATATTATCCTAGAAAATTCAAAGTCTAAAATAGACATTGATAAGAAAAAAGGCATATCTCTGTAGACTGAGTTTATACTTGAAATATGGTGCGGCGACTATCTGTACTACAACCATCTTCAGACTTTCACAATCATTAATCAAGTATCGAATAGCAACAGTCGATCGAGCTATCATGTTCCGCATCTTTGCCGCTTACCCTTAGGTGATATGAGAAGCGTTCTAGATTAATTTGGCATTTTTTACGCGATGTTTGTAAGGAGAGTCACTGGCGCGAGCACGTGATGGTGGAATCTATGCCTTCTGATCTTAATTTGCTGGGGACAATAAAAGCACATGGACTTTTCAGCAACTTGGGGAATACTAATAAAGTGTCAAGAAATGATTTTTGTACGGTTAACCCTATGTTCTTTTCAGATTATTTGTTTCATGCTTCGAAAAATACATTTCCAGAAGAATTCTTCTAGTAGCGTATTACTTAAAGCACTTGTTTTAAGTTATTTATTAAAACATTTAATTTATCTCTAATTAACAACAACCTACTTTGTCTTAAACTAAGCCTAACTCACTCATTCACTGAGCAACTGGGCTATCTCACCATGCCGTGCAACCCTGCAAGCTGCAAGATTTGCCGTGCAAAGCTGCCGTCTTTTTGAGCAGCAGCACAGGCACAGCACGCAGGGAGAATCAGGAGGCAGCTCATCTCAGCATATATCATATATGGGCATCTAGCAAACCTAGCTAGCTACCAGATTAGTGGCTAACCATCCAGCTTCCTGTTAGGTCTCTCCACCATGTATCATATATCAAATCTACACATACCAAAAGATACCTCCATTTTCTTATCATTATACAAAATTGGCATGCAAAATGTTTGAGCTGCTATTATGCGGACTGCATATTTGCGTTGCAGCAGCAATCGCCCCTCCTTTCGTTGACATTCCTACTAGCCACTAGGATAGTTACTCTAGGTCTCTAGAGATGTTAGGTCTATCAAGAGAGAATTTCTATCCATTGGAGGAGCTAATTAATTCTCGTTTTTCTAATTAGTTGCTGTCGCTGTCAACGCCTGAAAGGAGGAGAAGTAGTAAACGCATTCCACTAGTTTTCAGTATGTATTGACTTTTTAGGTGTGAGGTAGTAGCTAGATTACTTGCCGTGTTGCGATGGTTCAAGCTGTTAAACACTACTCATGGATGATAAACAACTCAATAATTCACCGTTTACAGACCATCGTCAAAATTTCTTGGTCAGAAAACAGATTCTTTTATCTGAACCTTCCTCCTTCAGCCTACTCGATCAGATAACATTATTCGTTAGCTGAAAGTCTTCACCTTTTTCTGCTCCAGTTTACATAAACATCACACAGAAACAGGTGCCTGCCCAACAGTTTGACCCATTTTGTCAACACTGATTGCACAGGAAACACCTAAACAAATCACTAATAATCCAGACCATGCGTTTTCCTCCGAATTGCGTACCATCTGCATGCATGATGCATGTCCATCGATCCATACGTCTTTTCACCCTCCTCCCCCAACTAACACGAGTGGTCAGCAGCACCATGGATGGATCGACCTCGAAATTCCGATATGAAAAGCAGCGAGAGAGAGAGAGAGAGAGAGACGACGAGACGACATGGAGGGTAGGCCCAGCCGCACTATCTTCTCTGCTGCTGCTCCTTTCGGCAATTCACAAGAGCAGAAGCGATCGAGGCAGCCTCTGACTGTATGTGCTGCTGCTGATCATGTAGCAGAATTAATTAAGGGGCTTAATTGCTGTTATAATCACGATCAGATGCTGCTGCAGCAGCAGCCGCCTATAAATAAAGCCTCCAGCTCGCAGGTCTCAACTTGCCATCTACCACCTAGCTATAGACAGCAACAAGAAGCAGAGAGAGAGAGAGAGAGAGAGACAGAGGCAGAGAGGTAGACTGGTAGAGAGCAATGGATGTGGAGAGCCGCGCTTCGTCGTCGCCACCGGATGTCGCCGCCGTCGACTGGCGCGGCCGGCCGTGCGAGCCGCGCCGCCACGGCGGCATGCGCGCCGCCGTCTTCGTGCTAGGTGAGCACATGCTTTGCCTACAGCTAGGTCGACCAAAATGATCATGATCATGGCCAGAGCAGAGCGTGACATTGGCAAATGGACATGCGACGCGTTACCGTACGTGCAGGGATCCAGGCGTTCGAGATCATGGCGATCGCGGCGGTGGGGAACAACCTGATCACGTACGTGTTCGGGGAGATGCACTTCCCGCTGTCGCAGGCGGCCAACGTGGTGACCAACTTCGTCGGCACCATCTTCCTCCTCTCCCTCCTCGGCGGCTTCCTCTCCGACTCCTACCTCGGCTGCTTCTGGACCATGCTCATCTTCGGCTTTGTCGAGCTCTCGGTACATACTTTTTTTTTTCACGAACGCATAAAAAAAAATCACACATCAGTATATTAGAAGAAAACAGAGTTTTGTGCATACATCCACCCATAAATCCTTCCCAATGCATCTATCTGTTTGAGTCTCGTGCATGCCACTAAACTGTCTGTCATTAGAAAAAAGTTATTTTTTTTAGTTGATGAGAAAAGACGGGCAATTTGATCATGTTCTGGAGTTGAGAGTTCATGCATGCAACCAAACATTTTGTCATTAGAAAAAACATGTTTTTCTAGCTGGCGAGGAAATACGGATAGTTTTTGTGATCTGGAGGTGAGACATTGATCGATGATGGTTTGTGCGTGCTGCACCGAGAAAGGAAAATGGATGCACAGTTACTTTCTTTTGTTGTTGACCGTTGTTTTCACGTAAAGAGAGAGGCGATGAACAATTGAACATGGATGGATGGATGGGCATGAAAAAGGTGCCAATCACCATGCATGGACCAGGGATTTTGTTCCCGATTGCATAAATGTTTTCAGGACCAGTTTGAATTCAACGATGTCACGGCTGCTACTGTACACGCGGCTTGCAATTAGCAGAGCAAATTGCTCTTTTTATCCCTTTTAATGTAAAGCAAACTGATAGAGTTGCAGGAGCAACACACTTGCTAGTTGCTACAGGGAATAGGCACTTGAAAACAACTGGCCCAGACAGAGCTGTACTACCTGTACTGAGTACTGGACACCTTAGCCACTTTTTGTACTGTTCTTACAACTTGTGCATATAGTAATATTCACCAAAACACAATATTTCCTGTATATATATATATATATATATATATCATGGTTTAATTATCTTGGTATGTGTAGAAGTGAAATCAAGAATCCTCGCAGCGTTTGAATCATATTCCTTCACAAATGAAAAAAATAAAAAAAAATCTTTGCAACGATTTTTACCCTGTTAATTTTTTTTGGTATGCAGGGGTTCATACTGCTGTCGGTGCAAGCTCACCTGCCGCAGCTGAAGCCGCCGCCGTGCAGCATGGCGTCCATGGACGGCGGCTGCGAGCAGGCCAGGGGCATCAAGGCGAGCATCTTCTTCGCCGCGCTCTACCTGGTGGCGCTCGGCAGCGGCTGCCTCAAGCCCAATATGATCGCGCACGGCGCCGACCAGTTCGCTGCCGGCGGCGGCGCGGCGGACAATGCCAAGAGGCTCTCCACCTACTTCAACTCGGCCTACTTCAGCTTCTGCGCCGGCGAGCTCGTCGCGCTGACGGCGCTGGTCTGGGTGCAGACGCACTCCGGGATGGACGTCGGATTCGGCATCTCCGCCGCCGCCATGGTGGCCGGGCTCGTCAGCCTCGTGTCCGGCGCCGCCTTCTACCGGAATAAGCCTCCTCAGGGCAGCATCTTCACGCCTATTGCAAGGGTAGGAAATAATTAACACACTTTATGATAGGATGATAATACCATTAATTCTGAAACCTTTAATTGAAACAACAATGAGTTAAAAGAAAGATTAATATGCTTTCAGTTTGAAGTGTAATACAAACCAACACAGTATTTATTTGCAAAAACATACTAATATAGTTATATTTACATAATATCGTTGACTGTGTGCATCCAATGATGCGGGGTGCAATATTCTTCCTTGATCTTTAAAAAAAGTAATGATAGGATGATACCATTCTGAAACCGTATAATAACCGAATAAGTGAAAAGATTAAGATGCTCTCTTTTGAATTTTGTTACAGCCAAGATATGTATTTGCATAAAATAAACTGCATATTCGTTGCCAAGTTGATTTTTAAGGTCTAACAGTTGATAAGATTCTTGTCAGATTGTCACCTACTGAACTAGGTAGCCAAATGTTTTCAGACATAGTTGCCCAATTATCTTAGCAACATGATTAAGTTAAATAGCTATAGGCGAGGTGGTTTACCTGCAAGCGTACAATCTCGCTGCATTCTAAAAACTGACAGAGCATGGACTGCTGTGTTAGTGGCGAGCCCATCGCCAATTATGTTAAACAAGGCCAGTACTAGTGGGAGTTCCAAGAAACTGCAGTTTGTCATTTGCATGAAACTTTCTGTCATGATCATTGATATGATCACGCATTATATTATAGTCGCAACCGTGTGATTAGATAAGATATAGCTTGAATTAGTAGGTAGATGTCTTTTTGTCAACATTCAGAGTTCTTCAGAGTCAGAGTGGCTCTCGATGCATTATGGTCGTCAGTGTTGTCATATTCTACAGTTCAGTGGTTCGAAACAACATCATGGCCAAAGTAGTTTTTGCATGTGCTTTGTCGATCAGATCTAGTAAGATACTATGAACTGATGTGCCATCTGCTAGGCTTTGTCTGAGAGGCTGTTTAAAATGTTCTTATGATTAATTGACTGTTAGCCTGTCAGTTCAGTGCAGTGTTGTTTTTGATCCTAGCGATGATGACAGAACTGTCTGCGGATTGTTTAAAGTGTCACATGATCAATCATCAATATATGCAGTTACATTATTTTAGCATGGTTCAAGATGACGAGCTTTCTTTATGCAAGTAATAACAATTTTTTTTTTTTTGCTGCTCATGCCAAATTAACACCATATTTTTCAAAAGAAAAATAGCATAACTAAGCTAGTCATATAAACGCTAATTTCATGAATTTTCGCAAAATGGTTTATGCTTGAAGAATACTTTAGCTTTAACATTCTTTTCGTTTCGACA
The DNA here is from genome assembly GCA_000573905.2 of Oryza punctata. Taxonomy (NCBI): domain Eukaryota; kingdom Viridiplantae; phylum Streptophyta; class Magnoliopsida; order Poales; family Poaceae; genus Oryza; species Oryza punctata. Next base: position 19,941,236 of record CM002491.2, on the reverse strand, counting down.
AATTTTTTTAAAAAAATTCTTAGTACTTCATCCGTTTTATATTATAAATCATTTGACTTTTTCCCTAGTCAAACTTTTGATCAATCAAATAGAAAAATATATTAATATTTTCAACCTAAAACAAACATATTATCAAAATATATTTTATGTTTGATTAAATTAAACTAATTTAATATTTTAGATGCTGCTATTTTTTATAAACTTGATTAAATTTAATTAAGAAAAAAATTAAACGAGTAGTTTACTATCAAAGCTGACAATACTGATACTGTTCCTGTAGGTGTTTGTTGCCGCCTACACCAAGAGGAAGCAGATCTGTCCTTCCAGCACCTCCGATCCTGTCAATGCCGGCGTTTGCGAGCCGGCGCACCTCGCCGGCGGCAACTTCCGCCACGCCAGCAAATTCAGGTGAGCTCCTCGTCCCAGCCGGCGCAGGCGCCGCCGCCATGCACGTTGCTGCGTCTGCGTGTGTGACTGATGATCTGTGACGGAAACGGCCGCAGGTTCTTGGACAAGGCGTGCATCAGGGCGGCGCAGCAGGGGCCGAACACGAAGCCGGAGAGCCCGTGGCGGCTGTGCACGGTGGCCGAGGTGCAGCAGGCCAAGACGCTCCTCGCCGTGACGCCCATCTTCGCGTGCACCATCGTCTTCAACACCGTGCTGGCGCAGCTGCAGACGTTCTCGGTGCAGCAAGGGAGCGCCATGGACACCGCGCTCGGCGGCCGCGGCTCCTCGTTCCGCATCCCGCCGGCGTCGCTGCAGGCCATCCCCTACGCCATGCTGCTGGCGCTCGTCCCTGCCTACGAGCTCCTCCTCGTCCCGCTCATGAAGCGCGTCACGGGGACGCGGTCCGGGATCACCCCGCTCCAGCGGATCGGCGTGGGCCTCTGCACCGTGTCGCTCTCCATGGTCGCCGCCGCCACCGTGGAGCGGAGGCGCCGCGACGTGTCCCTGTCCGGCGCGCCGCGGATGTCCGTGCTGTGGATCGTGCCGCAGTTCCTCGTGTTCGGCGTGTCGGAGATGTTCACCGCCGTGGGGCTCATCGAGTTCTTCTACAAGCAGGCGCGCGGCGCCGGCATGCAGTCCTTCCTCACGGCGATCACCTACTGCTCCTACGCCTTCGGCTTCTACCTCAGCTCGGTGCTCGTGTCGCTGGTGAACAGGGTCACGGCGAGCCACGGCGGCGGCCATGGCGGATGGCTCGGCGACAACGACCTGGACAAGGACAGGCTGGACCTCTTCTACTGGATGCTCGCAGTGCTCAGCTTGATCAACTTCTTCTGCTACCTGCTCTGCGCGAGGTGGTACAACTCCGGCGCCGACGGCTGCGACGCCGCTGCCTCTGCTCAGGTCGCAGCAGAAGGTGACGGCAACGGCAAGGAGATCATCTGAAGAAAAACCATAGAATTAATTCTATGCGACTGAAAGCTGTATATGCATATAGTTGTAATGTATGTATACATGTACGAGGAATAGTGGCAAGAAATGAAGAAAATGAGTAATGCTAGGTTAAATTTCAGGCTCTACTTAAGGAATAGGAAGTATATTATGCACGTAGTAGGATTAGTGCTACTTACTAGTATTTTGAAACTTAATTTGAGCATTAAGCATGCAGTGAAATGATGAATTAAGACTTAAGAAAAATATTGGAGCTCTTTAAAGAGAGTGAAACCAATAATTTCGGATTTTTCATGTTCAGCATGCAACAGGAGCAAATTCACTCAGATTAACGAAGCATGAAAGATAATGCACAATTCATTGATGGCAACTTCTCAAGGCACAAAATGCATCCAACAGATACTTCGAGTGAATTTAGTGATGATTCAGAGGGGTTAGAAAAAAAAGTTCCAACAAGTGCCAACTTTTTTATGAAGCTGATACTGTTGAACATTTGTTTCTACATTGTCCCCTTGCTAGATATGTTTGGAATGTAGTAATTATAGTGTGCTTTTAATCTGAAAGAAATTCAGAGTACTAATCACTTGTTAGGTTCCTGGGAAGACAACTTTAATAAAGAAAACAAAACATTTAGTGATGCTTGGGGTGGTTGCTGTTATTTGGGCAATTTGGAAACCAATAAACAAAGCTTTTGTTCTCAAAATGAGTTGCCAAATAATCCCATTGAGCTGATACATTTTTGTTTGATCCTTGCTTTTTTTGTCGGGGTTTGCTGTAGAAATCGAAGGAAAACCAAAAGAGGTTGTGGGGAATACATCTGCTAAAGCGAGTGGCTGCTGAAGTGAATTTGGCTGGCAGAAGAAGACTGGATGGATAGCGTGAAGACTTCAAGCCTGCGGTGTTCTTTTATGTTAGCCAAGTATTCAGATTCCTGTTCCACAAAAAAACATACATTTAATTAGTGATAAGCAAGAAAAAAGATCATACAAGGAATATAGGAAGATCATTAGGTGTTCGAACCATGATAGGATTATTCTAGGATGTTTTTCGTTCCTGATTGCATTATGAGAATAAATCTCATTACAGAAAATATCCATGTCCACTAGTCTTCAAGAATTATCTGTTGACACCAAACTGGCCATATTCTCTATTTTTTTTACCTGAAAATAGTCATCATATGTTTTAAAACTTATTTGGGCATATTGGTTACATTCGGCCTCTGTTTATTTTGTCCTTGTTGATTCTTCAAACAGGTAATTGGTGCATCTAGAATGATTTTACCTGCAAAATCGGTACTATGCTCAAACATGTACTATGTTCTATAATTGTGTTGGAATTTATATCTTTGTTTGAAGTACTAAAAGAATGTAAATTGCTAGGAACTTTAAGCCCCCCCCCCCCCCCCCCCCCCCAATCCACGCGCGCGTGCTAGTTGAAAATGTTTCATCTTATGAGAGATCCAAAATAGTAGAAGTGGTTATAGATGAGTTGAATATAGAATAAGGCATCAGAGTCATGTATGGTGGACATGTTAACAATATTCAACTGACTTTGAAATAGTTCGATTCAAATTTTGGGAATCTATTGCTATGCACTGATAGTTTAAAAGCATGTAGAGTGCTCTATCGTGTATATAAATGATGTAACATGTAAACGTAGACCAACTTTTTCCAAGAACGCATACCTTTAGTTCTTTTTTACATTAGTGTACAAAATGCTAGCCTCTAGTACTTTCAAAGTGATGCGGTTTTTTCTCCTGGTCTTTGCATACATATATTTTTCTCCTAAGTTTGACGTGCCCACAATATTCTCCACATCTCATAGCTGCATTAGGATCACTTCCCCCATATAATAAAACAGTTCTTTTTGCAACCTTATCCAAAATTATACGGCGAAGAACTGATTTTTTTTTTTCATTTGTAACAATCCACCCGGACCTAACGACCATATCACCCTATGGTGATCTAATGATAAACTTTGAACAATCTGAGCAAATCGGCTAGGTGAGCAGATATCGGTCATTGCACCATGCCTCGTAGAAAGGATGTAAAATAGGTGCGGAAGGAAATGTTAAAATTGATTGAGATGCATAATTACTTAAAATAGGGTTATATAGTCGCGTTAGCTCTAGGTGGCTTGTTACACATGAAAAAAATAAGTTCTTCATCGTATAATGCTTCTTTAGGCTGCATTTCCAGTTGAAAAACAGATGATGGCCAGTTTAGTGTCAACAAATAATCATTGAAGCAATTAGGAAAACGTATAGACCACATTGGTGAGATGGACATGGGCTCCACAATGTTGTCAACTAATTAAAAAGGATTATCCGCAGGAATGGTGGACATGAATATTTCTTGTAACAAGATTTCTTCTAGGTTGCTACTCAGAATGCAATTGGGAACGAAGAACATCGTACAAGAATCCTATCACGGTTCGAAGACCTAATGATATTAATATATTTCTTGTATGATTTTTTCTCTTGCCTGCGACTAATTAAATGTATGCTTTACGTTGAACAGGAATATGAATAGTTGGCTAACATAAAAGAAGAACACGATAAGGATTCAGATGATTATGTCTTCTATCTCGGCACTGCAACAAGAATTCCACAAAACATAGTATATTGAATTATCCTTGTATAGAAGGCACGCGAAACAATTAGCCTACAGCTTAACAAGAGAAAAATGCTATAAAAATCCTAGTCAGTACAGTAGGAGTCCTTGTCTTAAAAAAAAAGCAATACCAATAAATTTTTCTTCCATTCTGATGGCCTATTTTTATGGATTTATTAATCGTATTCTCTATAATGTAATATTTATATATTTTCAGTGCGAAAAGATATTGCTAAGTTAATGAATATACTTCATTTGGCACATTAGTGTGCAAATAGCCGATGCTAAGTTTCAAATTTTACTGAATACCATCATAAACATGTCAACTATATTTTGAGAAATAAATTGCATCTAATAAATGCAACAATCTCTGGCCTCGTCCACTCTGCCCTCTGTTCATGACCAGAGCAAGACAGAGACCGAGAGCCATGTTTTTGGGACAAACATGATTTTTTTTTAAAAGAACATGAAAATATAATGTACCTGAGATGAATCGTGTTCTTTAGGAGACAATGTAAATCCGACAAAACCATGCAAATAATTGCTAGTATTTAAATAGAAGATCAGGTTCGTTAGCACAAAATGTAAATCTAGAAAACACATCTCAATGCGGATGCACTTGTTCAATCCCTATAAGAACATATAGATCTTGCATTAGCCCCCTTATTTAAAGTAATTTGCGAACTGCATAACTAACTAATCAACTATGTTAAGATTTTACCTCGTACGCTTGTACCTAACCATTGACCAACCAATATCGTCTCCTCTTCAAACATCAACTACGGGTCTGTTTGGGGAAGCTTCTTGCTGCTATAGCTTCTCAAACAATCTAGCTTTTGGTCCAGATTCTAATAAACTGTAGTTGTAGAATCCAGAAAATGAACTAAAAGTTAGAAGTTGGGAAACCTAGCTTTTCCAGATTCTCAGAAGCTGGCTACTAACAGCTGCTTCTCAGAATCTTAAGCTCCCAAAATAGGCTCTATATCGGCTTCCCCCCTCTCTCCCTCTCTCTCATTCTCTCATTCTTCCATTGAATCGGTTCAAACCCTACAACAAAAAGAAGCAAAGTGGGAGAATGAAGGAGACTCCAATCTTCGATTATTTTTCTCGTGCGGATCAATATCTACTAAATCAACGATTCAGAAGATTTACTTTGTTTTCTACTGAATGATAACGGCAAGATGGAGCTATGTATTCAATTTTCACACAAAATGCTCATATTCAACTAGTTAATTACTTCAATGTCATTGGATACTATAATTAATTTTGTACCTTGCCCCTTGCTTAGTCAATGGTCCAAATTGCTCCACCTCTCAATAGGAAACACCACAAAAGTTCTCGTTTGACAAATACTCACATGAAGATATGGAAGTGCTCTGGTAGATAACCTTTTGTTCCAACCGATCTCTCCACCTACTTGATCTCCACGTGTAAAAACTAATAGCATGTGGTCAAGGATATTATTACCAAAAAACAATTTGATAGACTCAATTGTATTCTCGTCTTTACGAGAAAACATATATATAGCTGAAAAAACCTTAATCATGACATGTATCCAATATCGTGGATATCTTGATCATACAATGACTTTACGGTACTAATTACTAAGGTGCCTCATTCTACGATTCTTTGTAATTAAATAGAATCTATGATTTTATGATTTTTATTATACGATTTTATGATTATGATCCTACTTAGAAATTTTGATTCCGATTTAGGATCATGATTTTAACAACTTGGCCATGTCTAAGTCAATTCGGCAACACCGTGCTATCAACAGAGATAAAAATTTGGGAGAAAAATTCCCAAGTATAAGATGATCAATAGGTTTGTGAAAGGGAAATCGTGCATATAGACGGGCGGTGGATGTGAGGGTGACTTGCCTCTTCTAAGACTATCTCCCACAGGCTAGGCATAGCGGCACCCAAACCCAAAATACATATTCCAGGCCACTGTAGCGGAAAAAAACATGATCCAACAAATTACCCATACTAAGGACCTATTTTGGGTGCCAGGCAAGGTGGAACCCAAATATGAGTGTCCTCTCTCCTCGGCCGAAACACCTGGCGCAACTGTTTCACGGGAGGTGGAGAGAAGAGGAAAGCATGGGTGCAGAGAATCCTAACTACCCACCGTGCACTTGTGAAGAGCAGAGAATCCTAACTGCCCAGCAGCATTTCTCCTCTGTTTGAAGAACCTGTTCTTGGCTGTGACCTCATCCACTAATCAAAGGAACAATTCCTGTCTCATGCGAAACCTAAAACCCAAAATTACAAATGTTTATCAAATTAATTCAATATGTCTGCATGAATAGTGAGCAATATACAATTGATCACAAAAATGTTGGCATTTCCTTCAACACAAATATGTCATGAAAATGGAAACTAGGCTAAAGATTGTACATCCTTCTGAAATGTTCCTCATTGTACAGTGGACGTTCAACGAAGTAGTCCTGATTCAGCTGCCAATCTGCTGCAATTCGATCATGCTTGTAAGTCTTGTGGCCAGGGACCGAACCTCCCAATGGCGTTTTTGTGGCGCTTGGGTGAGGACGACCACTGCGGCCATGATCTCATCGTCCTTGGAATATGTCGCGGCTGTCCCGAACATTGACATTTTAACATAACTCCAAGCCATGGCCACCACAACGGCGGTCCATGTCGAAAGCCAAACCAATTTAGGGATTAATTAGCCACAAATTAAAAGGGAATGTGACATCGAACAAGCTAATGCCAGAAATCAGATTACTTGTGTTCTGATTGACTCTGTTGCGCCAACGTCCGGCCTTGTTCGAACGGTTGCTCGCCGGTGGCTACCTCGCTGCCACTAAGACTCCCTTCTCACACGTAGTTGGGGCAGCAAAACAATCCCACCATCGAGCCAACCCCGCAGTCCCACGCCCCGCGCTCAGTATATCTCGCACGATACCCTCCGTGAAGAAAACTATCCGCGTTGTAGGGTTTTCTTTTGCATTCCCTGTTGGAGAAGGCAAGAAATAGGTGTATGACCCTTTTGCCGCAGGCGACGCATACTATCCAATAGATCTCCTGTTAAGGGTCGTATTGTTGGAGATAGTCTAAGTTAGAGGGGATCTGCATCCAAGACTGAAATATAAAAAAAAGGGAGTATCAGTCAGATACACACGCGGACACACAATCAATCACGTGGGGTGCTGGAGACCACGTCTAAACAAAAATTAAAAGCCTAGCCTCACGTAGCACGGATACGCGTTTAATTACCACTGAAATGTCTGAACACATCCATGGTAACTACTTAGCAACATAAATAACCTGGGAGTTGTAAGTTCTTACCTGGAGTATCCATGGCCACACATCCATCCTGCAGATTCATGAAACACGGCGCAATTAACGCAATCGATCGAACTCTTCATCTCCAAGGTTGTTGTTCACGGTTGCGCTCTTCCCGGAGCCATCCTTCCCCGACGAGAACGAGACTGACGTCATTGGCAAGTGCTGCGCCGGCCGGCGGCCAGCTCCCAGTCATCGTCGACGACGCGGTTCTCTCCGCCCCCACCATCGCCGGCCATCCGAATCGAGGCTGAGATCACCGGAGTACGTAGATGAAAGAAAACTTGAGCGTACAAGGAAATCTTGGATCGAGAATCGAGAAGCGAGGAAGGTGAAGGTGAATGGAGGATGGCGGCGTAACTAATAAGCGGGGAGATTGCCTCGGAACCCGGAGATTGGAATCCCTCTTGGAATCACCTGCACTTCCCGTCGGATTCGCCGCTGCTTCGTGTTCTCCCTGGTGGGCCTAGTTACGCTAGGCCCAAGATCTATTTTGGCCCAGGTCTTCACGTCTATGACTATAGCGTCGAGATCTCGTCAAGAAATAAAAATAAAAGAGATTTTTCTGCCGTGGAACGACAACATATTACACATAAGAGATTTTTTTTTTTTTGAAATGGCAGTTCTTAAAAGAGGGCGAAATCATTCAAAGTACAGCAGAAAATCATGGGTGCAACTCCTCAAAAGCACAAAATGCATCAAACAGGAACTTCAAAATCTTCAGTAGCACTAGCAGCAGGCAAAATTCATCTGGTTAACAGTGCTCCAAGGGGAGAACTTTCCCCAACAGAAGATCGACGAGTTAAAGAAAGACGCAACTCCTCTCTTCTCTTTGTTTCTTCTCCCTTTCTTCCCTATCCTTCTCCATCTTCTCTTTAAGCTCTCGCAACTCGTCTTGCGTTCATTTCTCCTGTTCTTGCCCAGCCTTCTCCGATTCTCTAATTTTCTTGTTCTCCTCTCGAGCATGGTTACTCTCCTGTTGAGCCTTCTCCAGGCTCTCCCTCAGCCTCCGGATGTCCTCTTCTGATCTTAGGATCGCCTTCGACATCTCATTCTGTATATCCAGTCTTGCCTTCTCTTCTTTCAGAGGCTGTTGTTCTAGCCTTAGGATTGTGCTGTTTAGCCTTTCTTCTACCTATTAATCATATGTAGAAGCAGATAAGGTATTTAAGGAATAATTAACTATTTGCCACTCTTACGAGTGATGATAATAGATTTACCACTGAACTCACATGTTATAGACAGCGAGTGACAAATCTGTTATCATCACATTTTAAGAGTGGTAAATAATTAAATGTCCCGGTATTTAAACGGTAGGAATAATAGTAGCTGATAATTAACTGAACTATTACATAAGCACCAAAAAATGGAGTTATGAATTTATGATCGTTAGGAGACCCACAGTTTCAGTCTTCAATAATTTAGATTGTATTTTTATCATAAAAAGATAACATGACTCAAAAGTTACTATTTGCTGCCCCCCTAAGACACCAAATATTTTCCTGACAAAGTATATGGTCGATATCCGTAGTAAGCTAGCTTAGCAAATGATATGCAAAGTTCACAAAATTGCCGGCTAAAAAATGTTGTGCCGCAACTCGGTAGACAAACATATCTACATGTTTATTAATTATAAAACTCATTATGCACTACAAATGCCTTACCATCTTGGTTATAAGTGAATTGTATTTCCTGTCGATCTCTTCCCTTGAGGAATACAGCTCAGAATCGACACCTTTCTGTCTATGATGCACCTCCTGCAAAAACGAAATGTGAGAATTTTACATATCAAGAAGATAATCGACTAGAGGTTAGAATCACCTGAATCTGACTGAATAACTGATTTGAAAATGGTTTTCCATGATTGCTTGACACAACAAAGTCCACTGCATCAAGCAATTTTTGTACGTACTCTGACCTGGCTTCCTGTGCAATGCTTGTTCTTCAAAGTATTGCATATAGTTTCTGTTCAAATTTGTACGTACTTTTAAAAGAAGAGAAAGTTATCGAGAAAAATTGCACGAGCCTATAATCCCACAGACGTGTCGGCTGAATTTTGCGTCTCTGTATTTGTTTTTGTTGTGCCTACTGCTTACTCTCTTGTTCTGCTAGCTATTGCAATTTGGCTTTCGATCTTTCTGCAATCCAACAGCAGTCAAGAGGAAGTACTGAGCTGTTTTCGTCCAATGCAGGGAGCAGGGGAGATCAACCCGAAGAGACGAATCATTGAATGATCGATGTGCGATGCCATTGCCAAACTAAGGAACACTTTAACTGACAACATACATGTGCTGTGCTTTTTTTTTATAATGATTTTGTCATTTCTGAACTTTTTGTGGCAACTGCACAAACCTGGGACGTGCTTCCTCGTACGGATGATTCTTTGTTGCTACTCCATCTAGTCTCCCTCCAAAGAAGTCATTTTAAAATAAGTGTAGTCAACAACTTTAACATGATTTTACTTTCAACTGACCGTACGTAGAAATCATTTAAAATATATGCTATTTAATACGTAAATGATACATTTCAGTTTATCGTAACAAGGAATTTCATAATATTATACTTATATACAATTATTTTTTAATGTACTCTAACTAACTAGATAATATTACGTCAAAGTTGTATAATGTTGACTTGAAAAGTCTAAAACAACTTGACTTTTTGACTGGAGTGAGTAATCGTTTGGAACATCTAATAAGTAGATGGTCCATCTCCCGACTCCTAAGTCCCAACCAGGGATTACAATTTCGGTTCAAAATTTCGCACCCCCCTCGAGCAAGTAATTATCTCACCCTTTTTTTCGGTTTCCCCCTTTTTTCGAATTTAATAAAAATTTATTCAAATTCAGTTAAAAATTGTTAATTTTTTGCAAAAAAAGTTTCAAAATTCCCAAAAGTTTTAGAACTTTCGGTGACACTGCAAAATGAAAGTGAAAACACTGCCCTCAAGTGGGCTACTACCAGTGGTGGATCCAAGAAGAAATAACTAGACAAAACTATAGTCCCCATTGCATAAATGTACGATAAAAATAAATTAGTAGGAGTTTCATGACGGACGGTTCCTATGATCATATTGATAGCAGTGAAGTCTCGAGCTTCCGTTGTCCCCATGTTAGATCTGTCCTTGGCTACTACTACTTGCACATTGCAGCAGATGCTAATTGGCTGCTAAGGCTTTGTTCTTTCCCCTTTCCCAACTTACCTCTCTCGTTTTCCGTGCACGCTTTTCAAACTGCTAAATGGTGTGTTTTTTTGCAAAATGTTTCTATACAAAAGTTGTTTTAAAAAAATCAAATTAATCCATTTTTAAAAAAAATTAACTAAAACTTAATTAATCACGTGTTAATAGATCATTTCGTTCCTGTGATACTGTACAGGTTGGGAAGACGGGTAGCTAAGGCAGCCTAAGTCAAGCGCGGGGGGCGCGCGCGACTGGACCTACTCACCAAAACCAGCCTACACTGTATTCTTCCGTTTTTCTATTTTAGGCTATTGATATGGGTTGTCTAATTTTTTTTGGTTTGTTATCTACACGAGCATATTTCTGTTTTTGGGCTCTTATGTAATCCGAGTAGGCCTGACCGCCTGAGCTATATTTTTATTAGCCCACGTGCACTTTTTATGTTTCATCTATACGAAATTTATATACGCTAGTAGAAAGTTTCTATATACTAGTAAAAAGTTTTTATACACTAGTACAAAAGTTTCTATACACTAATATAAAAAGTTTCTATATACTAGTAAAAAGTTTTTACACTAGTACAAAAGTTTCTATACACTAATAAAAAGTTTCTATATACTAATACAAATGTTATACATATATAATTTTGTATATATACATATATACGTCATATAGAGGGGGAATTTAACTATTTTCCACTATTAGATTTGCTAATTATCCAAATATCCTTTTAGATTTGCATATAATTTTTTACCACTCTTAGGTGGTGGTTTCTTAACTATTTGCCACTTTTGCCGACATGGCATGCCAACATGGTAACCAAGTGTGAAAAACGGTGAAGGGCCCACTAATCATTCTCTCTCTCCTCTTCATCTCTCCTTCCCCTTTAGCCTCCGCGTAGGCGCGCCACCGCTGCTGACACATCACCACGCTCATCTCCTGCACCCATCGACGCTGACGCTAGGCGGCTGCCACTCCTTCCCCATTCAGCCGCCGCGCAAGCGCGCCACCACCGTCGCTGCTGACGCATCTCCACCACGCTCATCTCCTGCACCCATCGACGCCGATGCTAGGCGGCCACCGCTCCTTCTCCATTCAGCCACCGCGCAGGCGCGCCACCACTGCCACTTCTGACGCATTTCCACCACGCTCATCTCCTGCACCCATCGATACCGACGCCAGGTGGCCACCGCTAGCCACCACCACCACCTCTAGCTCTTCGCCTCTTCCACGAGCAGCACCACCACCAGAAGCACCAGCAACCACCGCCACCGCCCAGGTGGGCCCCGCAACACAACCACCACCCGCACCACCATTGGCGCCGGGAGCACGGCCTCCAGCGCCGCTACCCTTCTGGGCGTCCCGCCACCTGTTCCTGGCCGCCGCCATGAGCTTCAAGTTGGGGGTCGACGACGACGGCTGCGGCTGGGGTGCCACCAGCGGCACTGATGACACGCTCAACGATAAGGGCGGCGTGGACAGCAGCATGATACATCATGGAGGAGGAGGAGGTGGTGGCAGGACGACAAGGCGGCCACGGAGAGCCGGCTCCGGTGGTGGCCGGGCGTCAACGGTGTCGTCACGGCGACCGCGCCGATGACCTCTCAGATGGCTGCGGACGCATGTGGAAAGATAATTGGGAATAAGAGACTAACGAGTGAGTCCCACGCTGTTTTTCTCCCAAGGTTACCACGTTAGCATGCCACGTAGGCAAAATTAGCAAATAGTTAAGAAACCACCTCTTTAGAAGAGTAAAAAAATTGCAAATGTATTAGGGGTATTTGGCAAATAGTTAAATCTCCCGGTATAGAGACGTAAGGGGCTGAAACTGCCGCGTGCCTCGCGCGGTCAGTCGCCGATCAGCATCCCCTAAACACCTCACTATATACGTATGGTTTATCGCAAAGTATTGTCATCGCAGACCGTTCTTTGAAGCTGAAGAACGGAATGCGCTAAAAAATGGCTCAACCATGATATTTTCCGTTCTGTGTTTCCTGCACCCTCTTCTTTAATCCGAGCCGTTTTCTTTGACTATAGAATGATAGGGTAGTGTAGCACCTTTTTTTTCCTTTTCAATTATTTAAAATTTTCCCTCAATTAAAAACTTGATTTTTTAAATTTTGAATTTTTATTTGTGCCAATTAGATCTTAAAATTTTTTTCCCTCAAAAATTCAATTCATAAAATCCCCTCAATCCTCTCTCTGTTGGGCCCTTTTCTCTCTTTCCCCCCTCGGCCCAACTCCCTCCCCTCTCTCCTTCCCCCTCCCCCGAGCAGGCCGGCCCAACACCCCCTCCTCCCTCCCGGCCCAGCTCTCCCTCCCCTCTCCCCTCGGCCCACGGGCCTTCTCCCCCTCGCGCCGGCCCGGCCCACCGCCCTCCGCGTGCGCCGCCGCCGCCGCCGCCCGCCGCCCACGTCGAACCGCCCACGCCACCCGCCGCCCACGCCGCGCCGCGCCCGTGCCGCCCGCGCCGCCCCACGCCGCCTCGAGCCGCGCGCCACCGTCACGTCGCCGCGCCGCCCGCCCATGCCGCGCGTCGCATCGCCGGCCTCGCGCCCCGCGCTGCCGCCCGCACCACGTCGCCGTCCCATCACCCCCTCACCTCGCCGCGCCCCTTGCCACCTATAAAAGGGGGGCCGGAACCCCCTCGCCGCCGCTCCCCATCCCCGTCGGCCTCTCTCTCTCTCGACACTCCCTCTCTCTCTCACTCGGCCGCGTTTTTCCCCCTCCCCTCTCGGCCCCGCCGCCGACGGCCGCCCTCGCCGGCCGCCGCCACCCCCCGGCCGTCGGACTCCCCCTCCCCTCCCTCCCCGGCCACCTCGCCGCCCGGCGCCCGCCGGCACCCGAGCCGAGCCGGGCAAGCCCGGTGGGGAAGAATCCCCTTACAGGTGGGCCCCACCCCCTCCATCTCTCTCTCCCCTCTCTCGGCTGACATGTGGGCCCTCCCCACGTCAGCCCTAACGGAACGGAATATTCCGATTCCGTTACCTTTTAAATAAAATTTCCAAAAATTTCAGAAAAAGTCCTTTAACTTTTGAAAATTCATAGAAATTCAACCGTAACTCCGTTTGACCCCGTTCAAATTTCTAAATTTTTCTAAAATTGAGATCTACACAGTGGCACACTTGTTTATTTTATTTGAGCTTGTTTTATTTCCTTTTTATTTATTTGTTCTCCGTTCCGTGTATAGAGCACGTGTTCGAGGACGCTCCGGACGCCGGTTTCGAAGAAGAAGACCCGCATCTCGTGCAAGGCAAGCCTCTTTGATCACATTGCCCCTATATTTGCAATAATATGTTGATTGAAAAATGCATTGCTTAGTACACACGAATAACATGTTTAGGCCTCGGATTGTGTATACAACCGACGGACCAACCTAATAGTCGCACTTATATTACATAGGTTGATGTTTCCATACCTTTGATAGCCCCGCAAATATTGGCGCCGGTATCGTTATACGATTACCGAGGTAGTTTCGCTTAGCCATGCTCACGTTGTTGCCGTGTGGGAAACTTGGGTTATTCCAAATTACATGTTTAAAAATCCGGTACGTTGTACCGAGGTGATGCGAAATAAAATGTGTTGTGAAAATGGTGGTGATGCGCAGTCAAGCCTTTGTGGTTTGGCTACGTATTATCGTTAAGGACCGATTCCTTTGGGAAATTCATCCAAACATGTTACAGTGCGACCACACGGGTATTTATGGGATGCCTCTGGCTAAGTAAATTGTTATCACATGGGAGTTGGTGTGCCAATGGTTGTGGAATGCCGAGGATAAGGAGACGAAGTGTTACGCATTTATTGCCCATTTTGGGTGTCTTTTTGCCTCTATTGTGGCATGGTACCAGTAGGAGTAGGAGGCATCCTCGGTATTTCCTGAGTGGATGACGGCTGGATTTGCCTGATACTCGGCTATGGATCTTAGCCCAACTAGGTGGCGTGCGATTTTCATGGGTTAGCTTTGGAAAGGCCTTGTCACGAACTTTCGTTGCCGACGGGTAAACGATGTCAGTTTCGTGTCGTGTGGGTAAAGCGTACAACCTCTCCACAGTTTAATGAACTGTTCGAACAGCCGTGCCCACGGTCAAGGGCGAGTGTAAGGTGTTTCTCATAGCGTACATTTGTTTGACAAATGTTTGATGAAAATGGTTGGTGGGAAGGGATTCGTTTCCAGAGTTTGCCTGTGTGGCAAACGGCTAACCTTTGTGATTAGGAACGGGTCTGTGTGACCTGGGGTGTCGTCCGACGCCGGGGTGTTGCTAGGGCCATGATGGCGTTGCAATGCTGAGGTGACTGCGTGGACCATGTGTGGTTGAGGAAGAGAGAAGGAACCAATAGAGGAGACAAATCAATTGTTGTTCGTTAATCGTGACAAGTTGTTGCAAAGCAACTTGTGGAATGAGTCGAGGCGTGAGCCTCCTCCCGACAACTAAAACTTGATTCACTCACTAGAGTTTTGTGAACTAAATCGTTTTCGCCAAAAAGGCTGCTTTCGCGAATAAAACCCTAGCTCTCCTTGTCTTAACCAAGCATGTCATTCTTTCCCCGGCTTGCTGAGTACGTGAAGTACTCACCCTTGCTATATATAATATATCTATAGAAGTTGGAGATGAAGACGTCGATCCGACCGCCGAGGAGTACCTCCAGGAGCAAGCCGAGTACGAGGATTTCTAGAAGGATCGTGCCTAGCCCCAAGCCGTCGCCTGTGGATCGAGATGGTCGCCTAGACGCTTAGCCGCTGCTGCTTTTTTCTATTGCTTTATGGACTTTTGTATTGTTGCGTTGCTCATCCTTGGGCCTGTCCAGGATAACAACTTATGTAAGGACTAAAACCCAGTGATGTAATAATTAATCTACTTTGATTCCATGTTTATTCTGTAAGTACCAGCTAGTGTATCCTGAGACTGGTACTATATCACAGGTAATGCGTAGTACTTTGGCACGAGTTAGCTGGTGTCATCGGTTAACGGGTGCCGGGGCGTTACAGGTAGTTAGATATAGTAGATATAACATGTCAATAAAAGAAGGGATAAAATACAGATTCTCTCAGATATTTTACCTGCGTATATATATATAGTATATCTCCCGAAATTACTGAGCACAGTTGCCTCCGGCAACGACGACATCGATCGTACCTGCCTGCGATGGAGCCCGTAGCCAAGCGCCGCCGCCGACGCCGACGCCGCCGTAGCGGCGGATCAACATCCACCATCGTCGGCGAGGACCGGCTAGGCGCCCTTCCGGACGACCTCCTCCACGCCATCATGTCCTTCATGGCGGCCCGTGAGGTCGTGCGGACGTGCGTGCTCTCCAGGCGGTGGAAGGACCTGTGGCGCTCGGCGCCATTCCTCAACCTCGACGGCACGGAGTTCATGCCCCTCCTCAGTGGCTCTCCCGAGGAGTGGGAGGAGATGGACGCCTTCGTCACCAACCTGCTCAGACTCAGATCCCGCAACGAAACGTCCGTGGACTCGTTCCGGCTCTTCGTAGATCATCTCCTCGGCGCCGCCCGGCGTAAATCCGTCGAGAGATGGGTCCGCGCCGCCGTCGAGCTCCGTCCACGAGTGCTCGAGATCAACGTCGTCACCCCCTCGTACCCCCCCGGCCACGACGACGGGTATACCCTGCCGGATCTGATCAGCTCCAGCGCATGGCGGCGCCTCAGGAGATTGCATCTGTCCCACGCGTGGCTGGACAGCAGCTTCGGCGAGCAGCTCGGCGCCGGCTGCCCTCTCCTCGAAGATCTGGCGCTCCGCAAATGCACGATGGAGCCGGGGTTTCGTCGCCTTCGGTCCGACACGCTGAGGACGCTTGTTCTCCATTACTACTCGGGTGGTGGTGGTGGCGGCGACGACGACTACGAGACGACGCTGGTTATCAGCGCGCCTCGCCTTGCTTCCGTGCGCGTGAAGATCACGTCGTACGCGTACAAGAACGGTGTTTCGTTCGATGGCTCCACGGCGGATTCGCTTGTGGAGGCGTCGATCAGGGTGGAGCGGCGGCGGCGCGCGTTGCCGACGGGAGTTGAAGCCATGCTTCTCGCCGGCCTGGTGAATGTGACGACCTTGGAGCTCAAAGGTATACAGGCAAAGGTAAGCCCCTCGTTGCTGGAATTCTGGAAGTACGTACTTTGCCTAGGCTCATTACAAAAATCTTAGGGCTTGATCTGTTTATCCCGGCTCCAACTTTTTTTAAGCTGTGCTTTCTTAGTTCCAAAATGTCCTCCAACTTTTTTAAAGCTATGTTTTCTTAGGGCCAAAATGTCTTGAAGTCGGGAATTAAATTTTAAAATATACATTATTTTTCATAATTTTACATGTTTACATGTTTTTAAATATTCATAAAAATACACATTACTCATGGGTTAGGATCGTACCACCACTCCGTAGGTACAATATAAAGGCGCGAAAGTGACAGGAGGGATGGTCCAGCAAATTGGTCGTGTGGGACCACACGTGTTCCCACGGATTGGTCACGTGAGACCGACCGCCTCCATGCCACGTCCGCGACAGCGCGTGTGAGTTGCGTAGGATCGACACGGCCGCGTGCATTGGCTCTGTGCCACCGCCCCCTCCCGTCACTCCCGCGTCTTCGAGCAGCGCCAGTGGCGTGGCCCTAACTCACAGGAAATGCATATTTTCGTAAATATTTTAAGAATATATATATTCAATATTATGAAAAATAATGTATATTTTAAATTTTAATTCGTGAAGTTGGAATTGTTAATATATTAGGTTTTTAGAGTGGTATTTTGTTAAAATTTTACATCAAAAAAAGAGAATTGAGCCCCTTAAAATTTAGAAACTCTATTTTCTATGGGAATTCAGGAGTTAGCCCTACCCTAACAATATAGGGCTCAAATGTGCATTAGAAGTGCTACTCAAGGACTTATGTGCATTTTTTTTCATCGTAATTTATTTTATAACATTTGCTTTTAAGTCGCTAAGGGTATGTATATAAAAGTTTTACTTACAAATAATGTTTTATTTGCTAATAAGCGATTCGGATAAGCATATGAATAATATGTAAATTTTACCTCAGTTTTCATTAGCACCATTTTCAAATTACTAAACGATACGTTTCGTGCGAAAACTTTATATATAGAAGTTGCTTTAAAATATCAAATATATGTAACTTTTTATGTTTGTAATAAGTAAAACACAATTAATCAAGCGCTAAATGCTTTCTTCGTTTACGTGTCTCAACAGTCACATGCATGATGTCAAATATAAATTCCTTCGTCTCTGTGATTATGATATGCACTACTATTGGAATGCTCTTTGTCCAGTTGCAAAGATAGGAATTGGTATATTTTAATATGGAAATAGTATAATCATTACCGTAACCTATTACGACGAGCTTTCTTAACTCAATTTTGTTTTGCTGAACTTCGAATTTGATCAGACAGTATTAGGGAAAGAATTCGATGAATTCCCTTCGTTCAACAACCTGACAACCCTGTCGCTAGACTGTTGTTTGTGCGACATCCAACATACGAAAAACAAATTCAAGATTCTCTGGCGATTACTGCAAAAGTGTCCTAATCTGCAGAAGCTCACTTTGCAACGTTGCTGGGTACTTACTTTAAGTCTTTAATTATGTACTCTAATTTGATTTTGTGATTCTCTTATCCTAGTTGCTTAACGTGCCTATATAAGCTTCTTATACGGTATGTCAACAGTCAATAGGTGCGAGCTGGGAGATAACTCAGGATTGTGAAGTGCCTTCCGGTTGTCAGAAGTTGAAGTTGATAGAGATGAAATATCAGCCTTATGATCGTCTGCGTGATCTTAAAGAGATGTTTCAACTTAACTGGGGATTTTTGAGGAACCTAAGGAATGCTACTGTCACATATACCGAAGCTGAGCTTTTTCCAATAACAATAATTCGTAACAGAAATGACCGGTGGACTTACTTTTACATTGACTGAGTTTCAGATTTCCCCGACTGGTAATTTGAATGTGCTCCATTCGTTTAAAACAAGATGAATTCATACATATTGATGTGGGAGTTTAGTATGATAATAGTAGAAGTTATGTATAACATAGCTAGACGATATATGCTTATATAATTTGTATTCTTGATCAATCATTTGGAAAGACTATAAATCATAGTATATAGATTGATGATACGAAAGCAACAGTTAGATGATGTGATTTAATGAATGAAGAAAATGAGGAAAATAATTTGAATCATAAATGTAATTAAAGTAACGTGGTTTAATGAGAGAAGATATAAAACATTAACTAAATGGGATGAAGTATATAGGATATTGAGAATAATGCATAGATATATGTTGAAATATTAAGTAAATTATGTGAGATGATGATTTAGTATGTTTTTATTTTAAATCTCTAAAATACAATAAAATATAGATGATATAGTATGTTTGTATGAGGTTTAAGATATAATAATTGCTAGTAGGTCATGATGTGACATCTTTATATATTGAGCTTTTAGAATACAATATATTAGGGGTACTATATATATAGTACTATATATACTATTCATGTGTTACGATAGATATGGCTATGTTCTATTATAGCAGACTGATTTGGAAAAAAAAATGGTTGTTCCTTGGATTCATGAAATTTCGTACTCTTTTAACTAAATCTGCTTACAATATTATATTATGCTATTAGGTAAAACTACTAATAATGTGCCTTATATTTATTTGACACGCTATGTATCCTACTCGTGTAGTTAATTGTATTTCTCTTCTCATTAAATCACATCACAACTGAGCCCTTGGATGATTGATCTATGATCCAAATTAAATCTCTCATTTTCTTCTCTTATGAAATCATATCATCTTAGTTTTACCTTTTAATAATTAATCTATATTATTTCTTTTCTTTTCCTTGAGCACAATCATCTTTGTTTTGCTTTTAAATGAGCAATCTATATATGATTTAAATTATTATAAACCCAATCATCTTAATTATTTATAGTTTTTTTCCCAATCATCTGCCCGCTATGCACATTAACCACGTTCTACAGATCAGCTCACTAAGCCATGTAGCACACATATACACAGTTATAGTTTAGCCTATTACTCTACATGCAACGAATTAAACATAAAAATTATTAATCAACAAGATTAACATGAGCTTTCATTAATATTATGAATCCAATTTTTCGTAAGACGTTTGATATTTATCAGCTTCAACTTCTGGCACCGGAAATCCGCCCGATTGTCCTGAATTTGGAGACAGAGCGCACTGGTCGAACCTTCGAACATCTGTTGACAGAATGGCAGCATGTTGATTAAGCAATGCCAAAGAGAGGAACCACAAATGTACGTACCAAGCACTCATTTAACGTGAGCTTCTCTAGGTTAGGACACTTCTGCAGTAATCTCCCGAGAGCCTTGAATTTGTTCTCCACACGACGTTCGTCGAGAAAACAAGACTTGAGTGATAGGGTTCTCAGGTTGCCAAATAATGGGACGAGTTTATCAAACTCCCTATCTAGCAGAGTCTGAAATTCCAAGTTCAAGGGGGGAAAATGATTTAGATAAAGTCGCGATAAGTGCTTGCCAAGAAACATATCCTCAGTAATGAGGGAAAAGAATGATTTAGAGAAAGTCGTGATAAGTTCTTGGAAAGAAACATATCTTTAGTGATGAGGGAAAACAATAATTTAGAGGAAGTCGTGATAAGTTCTTGCAATCTTCAGTGGGAAAAAAATGATTTAGCGAAAGTTGTGATAAGTTGTTGCAAAGAAACATATCTTCAGTAATGAGGGCTTACCAATGCCTGAATAAGTATCAGCTCCAAACTCGTCACATTGGCCAGTGATACGAGAAGCATGGCTTCATCCCTTGGTGTCATCCGTCGCCACGCTGCACAAACCGATGCCTCCACAAGCGAATTCAACGGCCCATCGAATGAACTCGCAAGCGAATTCTTATACTCTTTGCCCCTTCACTTGCAGAGAAACGTCTAGGCGCAGGAAAGCAAGAGCAGGTGCTCTGATAACCAATATCCCATTGAGGTTATCCAAGTTGTAGCAAGGACGAAGAACCAGCCTCTTCAGCGTGTTCGGATTGGAGGAGGCGAAACCCGAGGAAGCATTGGCGGAGCTCCAGATCTTGGAGAACGGGGCAGCCGGCGCGGAGCTGCTCGCCGAAGCCGCTGCCCAAGCACGCGTTGGAGAGATGCAGCCTCGTGAGGCGACAGACGACGCCGCCGGAGCCGGAGAGGAGATCGGGTAGGTTGTACCTGAAGCTGGGAGCGAAACGGTGGAGATTGATCTCGAGCACTTGTGGCGATGCGGATCCATCTCTCGATGGAATTGGTCCGGGGGTAGGTGACGTCCTCGATGATGATCCGGAACGCGTCCACCGTCGTCGTCGGAGGCTCGGAGCACCCGCCGCGCGCGGCGTTCTTCTTCTTGAGGGACCTGAGCAGGTCGTCGACGAAACACTCCATCCTCCACCACTTCTGCCACGGCCGGCCGCCGATGCGATACGGCCGGGAATTCCGAGCTGTGGAGGTTGAGGCATGGCGCCGAGCGCCACAGGTGTCTCCACCTCTTGGAGAGCGTGCACGTCTGCACCACCTGCCGCGCTGGCATGAAGGACATGATGGTGTGGAGGAGGTCGTCCGGCAGTGCGCCGAGCCGGTCGTCGTCGCCGCCGCTGCCGGTGGATCCGCCCATCTTAGACGTTAGCCGGAGAGCTGCGGCAGCTGCGATCGATGTTCGTGGTTGCCGGCGGGCGGGACAGTTCTCAGAAATTTTTAGATCGTAAATTAAATAGAAGTATCTCCTAGGAGTATCCATTTCTCTCTTCTGCTGACATTATATCGAAAAGTGTTTTAATGCATGTTACCTAAATCTCTATCTCTTCTCTACTCTCTACCTTTTTTACTTAAAAGTTTAAAATATTTCGTCGTCCGTGTATAATAAAAAAAAAGCGAAAAAATCCAATTATATGGTAAAAAGGATGAAAAAAAAAGCGTGGCAAAAAATAATCCCGTCTGATTCCAAAAGAAAAATACACGAAAAGAAAACTCCGTCCAATTGCATAAAAAAAGGGGTTGTCTACGTGAGAGCCAGCTGAATTTTGTCTTCCATCCGGATTCCGAACCGTAGGATTCATCTCGTGCCCACCCCTCCTGTCTGTGCCTCCGTAGCGCTGCATGTAGCGCTTTGCCTCAGAAAGGGTAATGTGCTAAAACCTCTATGTTTTGTATCGTTTGGTAATCAAAACCCAGTATAACGTTTTGTTTCTCTGACCTGAAACATATAAAAGAGGAAAAAGTACACCGAAAATCCCTTATCTTTCCATCGAATTACAAAATCATCTCTCAACTAAATACCAAATATATATATGGTATCCCTCAACTTACAAAACCGGATCACTATAGGTCCTTAGACTATTTTGTTCCTGATTTTATCCGACGTGGCAGCTGAGTCAGCGTGGAACCCATGTGGACCCCACATATCAGCGAGTACTTCCACTCCCCCCCTCACCACCTTTCTTCCTCTCCTCGAGTGCATGGCCAGTGGAGTCCTCCCCTACGTGGAGGATTGTTGCTGGCGACAGGAGGGAAGAACGGGAGGTGCGCTGCGCGATGGCGGCGCTCACTGGCGAATACGGTTGGTGACCGGCGGAGAGGAGCTATGCGGCGGTGGCGTCACCGACGCAGCGGGGACGAGGGCCGGCGCGGCCGGCGGTCGGCGAGGGAGGAGTGTTTCGGTGGCTCCCAACCGCTCCGAGCTCCGCTGCCCCGTGAGCTCGCCGAGGTCGTCATCGACCTCATTGCCCAAATCCAGACGCTAACTCCTCGCGGCCGCTGTCGTCACCGCCACCCCGAAGGAGGATGGCTCCTCCGCCGACGCGCTCCTCTTCGAGCTTCACAACCACCGCGTGAAGGCAATGGATTTCCACCGGCTCCTCGTGCCGGCGTTGGCCCGTCCCTTGATGCTTCACGACGGTGCCGATGCAGAGGAAGGCTTGCCGTCGCCGCCGTAGCTAACCCATGCCATCACCATTGAAGCCCTTGCACAAATCCGGATCGCTGCTCGCGCCGTGCGCACAGCCGGACAATGGATCTGGAAGGCACTGCGCAGATCGACGCCCGCCATGATTGCATGGGGTTGATGTGGAGACCAGGAGACGACTGCACATCGATGTCGACGAGGCACCTGCGGCGGCTGGAAAGGGAGGAGCAGGAGGAAAGGCCGGAAGCAGACCACCACCACCAAGTCCACTCAGCACCGCTGCCAAGGCCACTTCGCCCCGTCAACTGCTCGAGGTGCGTCACGGCTGAGGTGTAGAACCAGATGCCGCCACAAGGTGAATATGGGGAACCAGCGGGGAGGGAAGGAGCTTGGAGATGGGGTCCAGCAGGTAGGGAAAGGACCGCGGCGATGAACTACAGGTGGTCGGTGGTGGGGAGTCGAATCGGACCGTTGCTAATGGGTGCCTTCCCCCACGTATCCCCCCTTCTTCTCTAATTTCTTTACCCTATTTTTTTAAAAAAAACAAGTTAGAAAAAATAAAAAAAATAGAAAATAGATCTAATATCCTTATTTATGTGTATAAACTTCATACTTATATATATATTATACAATAAACTTCCAACGTATAAACTTTATGTATAGAAATATTATATGAAAAAAATATTTGAATCCGAATATGAATTTGAATTGGGTATATAAACTTTTGACTTATAAACTTTGGATCTATAAACTTTAGGTGTATAAACTTTAGATGTACAAACTTTAGATGTGTAACTTGAGGTGTACGAAATTTAGATTTATAAACTTACTAAAACGGGAAAAATAATGTGGTGCCAAAAAAAGAAAAGTGGGAAGGGGGACCTATCGCTGGGAGCGATCGATCGCTGGTTAGGATGCCTAACACGCAAGTGATCACGTGCGTCGAGGACGGGCGATCGGAACGAGAAAAACCAGATTGTGCTATCCACGTACTTGGTTTTGCTTTTTTCTATTTTAAATACAACTGGTTTGTTTGTACTAAAAAAACTACTACGTACTAGTTGCTTTACATATTTTTCAGCAATTTGGGATGACCTAAATCCTAGTGCAATTAGAATATAGTTGTGGGCCATAATATGTTACTTCCTACGTTCACTTTTAACATATAAACTTATTATTGTGTATAAACTTTATACATACAATTTTTTTATGTAGAAAATTTATACACATAAACTTTTAATATAGAAACTTTATACGTGTAAACTTGAGATCTGTAAAGTTCTATAGATGAATCTCAAACGAATTTAAAAAATATATTCAAAAAATCTATAAAGCAGTCCCACATAGATATTCGAAAAAATATTTGATCTGCACGTATAGGCGCCTCGTTAAAAAAAAGAAAAAAATAGAAGCGCTAACTTGGCTCCAATAAAATCAGTAGTAAAAAAAAAAGAAAAGAAAAACATCCAAAAAAAATTTTCAAAGCAATATCTAACAGAAAAAGGTAAAAGAAAAAAAAACTGATCGTGTGGTGCATTGACGGCGATCGTCCGCCCGTTGGGAGCACACCGCCTGGTTTGCGCCGGTGGCGTAGCTCGCGGACGGTGAGCCTTGGATCGGCCGGTGGTGGTGCTGGGTTCGCCGCGGGCTCCCGGGCCTAAGTTTGTTGATATTCACGAGCACCCGAACTTGCGAAGATATAGGACGAAACAAACAGGGAGTAATTGGAAATTAACGCACGAAGATATACATCACATCGCATTATCGCATATCAATCTCTTTCCACCGCGGAGACGCAACAGACCAACAGTCCGGCCCGGTTTTGAAGCCTAATCCAGTACATTTCGCTAGCGAAGCTAAACAAGATATAGAAAGCGTTAATAATACTCGATCCGATCAAAGCAACAACCATGGAGGACGAGGGCTCCCGCAAGCGCAAGTGTGCCGACGCCGCCGCCGCCGAGGACCGGCTGAGCGACCTGCCGGACTGCCTCCTCCACGACGTCCTCTCCCACCTCAAGGCCCGGCAGGTGGTGCAGACGTGCGTTCTGTCGCGGCGGTGGCGCCACCTCTGGCGCTCCGTGCCGCGCCTCGACATCGACTGCGAGGACTTCTGGTCGTCGCACGCGGCTCAACAGCCGCCGCCGCCGCCGCCGCCGCCGCAGTACGCGTCTCTGGCGGCGGAGTTCTCCAGGTTCGAGGACTTCGCCGACAACCTCCTGCTCCGCCGCAGCGCCGCCACGCCGCTGGACGCCCTGCGCCTGCGCGTCGACGAGCGATGCCAGCACACCACCTACGACAGGTGGGTCCGCCGCGCCATGGACAGGCACGCGCCGGCGGCGCTCGAGGTCGTCCGCCACGGCGACTACGCCACGCCGGTCGTCGCGCTGCCGCTGTCCCTGGCCTCCGGCAGCCACCGCCTCACGAGGCTCTGCCTTGATGGCGTCACCCTCTCCATGGATTTCGACGCGATGCTCGCCTCGGAGGGCTTCCCCGTCCTGGAGGACCTGGAGCTCAGGGGGCTCTACTACCCGTTCACGCGGATCGCCTCCGCCACGCTCAAGAACCTCGCCGTCGAGCGCTGCAGCGGCACGGACTACCTCACCGGCGACGGCGGCGTCGTCATCTCCGCCCCGCGCCTCTCCTCGCTGCGCCTCGGTATCTACCTCGAACCCAACTGGCTCGCCTTCGCCGTGGAGGAGCCCACGTCGTCCCTTGTCGAAGCATCGATCCAAGTCTTCCACGCCACCGCCATTGATGCACCTGAGCCGCGGATTACGCAAAGGATGACCTTGCTGAAATCTCTTTGCAATCTGCTTGCCGGCATCTCCCACGTCAGTAGCCTAGAGCTGTCAGGCCTTCATGGACTGGTACTTTCATATCCTTTTCTCACTTCGGTTTCATATTATAAGTTAGTTGATTTTTTTTAAATCGAACTTTATTTGATTAAGTTTATAGAAAAATTTAGTAACATATAAAATATCAAAATTTAGTAACATATAAAATATCAAACCAGTTTTATTAAATTTAACATTGGATATATTGTGATAATATGTTTGTTTTTATCGGAAAAAACCACTATATTTTTATATAAACTGGTTAAACTTAAAATTCAATTTTGACTATAAAAAAAGTAAAACTATTTATAATATGTAATGGAGGGAGTATTTCGTTTTGAAACATCTGTGCCAAGGGGTATTTTGGAAATTTTGGAACAAATTTTTTTTGAATTCTTACCAAATTTTGGTCAAATTTAAACAGATTCTACAAAATTAAAAAAGAAGAAGGAAATTTCGGGCAAAATAGTTTCATGCCAATACTGAGGATGCAAACATTACTTTGCCACTGAAATCAAACCGTATCAAATAAAAGAGAAATGTTACTACCCTTAAGGAGATATCAAGGAGCTAGTATCATAGTCGTATATCGCCCTAAAGAAAGATCGAGGAGGCATTGAGAGGTGCCACATATATACACATATATAGTATTTCGTAAAATTTGGTGTCTCGAGGACAAAGCAAACGCTCTAGAGGGATTGTTCTTATTACTACATTATCATTAATTTGGTAATTCTGAATTAATATAACTGTTCCTATAATTAACTAGCTACTCCTGGTTTCTGTATTTCAGGTGATGCCATTGCAAGGCGAGGGAAATGATCCTTATAATCAAGCACCAGCAGGCCAGCACTATCATCAAGACAACAACCTAGGCTCAGTATTATCAACCGCATTATCAAGCATTACATCCCAGCTTTCAGTATCGACATTATGAACCACTCCATCCCTTTCCAACTGATTGCCAGCATCATAATTGGGCGGCGCAACACCGTCAACCTATGCCCCTGTTGCAAGCAATGCTGGATGACAATCATGGCGGATTGCCAGTGTTCTTTAACCTAACAACCATGGTGCTTCGCGAGTGCAATATCCATGTAAATGATAGCATGAAAATGCTGTGGCGTTTCCTGCAGAACACCCCTGCGCTGGAGAAGCTCACTCTTCAAAATTGCAAGGTAATAGCATGCAAACTTTTATTCCCTTTTAGTTAATTTACCTTGCAATACATGTATATATCTTTAGAATTTGACTCTATTAATATTTGCTTTGGTTTTACTAATTAATATACATGTGTCTTTGCCGAAAAAAGTTCTCAGATGGTGCTGATGTTGGGAAACAACGTCCTAAGTTGAAGATATCTTCCAGCTTAAAGATTGTGGAGATCATATACAAAGATGAGAATCACCATGACGGTGAAGAAGATGGGTACGAAGACGAAGACGAAGATGAACATCCTGAGCAAGTTAATAAGGTTTTGTTCATAATGTCAAGAAAATTGAAAGACGCTACTGTCAAAGTTAAGAAAGTAGATGGATATCAATAGTATTTTTAGTTGTTTTCCCGTTGTTGGGAAAATAATTGTATTTAATCTATCACGTACAGTTTGTCTGGTTCGAAACTTAATCGCTTACTATTTTTCTCGCATGAATGGATAACCACATATACTGTTCGTAATAGCAAATTAAAACCATTTGTGATAAGTTGTTTATCATATACGGTTCTTTTACTGATATTCGTAGATTTATTAGAGTGAGTGGTATGTGAGCGTGGTGGATCAAACAATCCAACCCCAAGGCATGGATGTAAAATTATACTCCCTCCATTTCAAAATGTATAACGTCATTGATTTTTCGTATAACGTTTGATTATTCGTTTTATTTAAAAATTTAGTGTAAATATGTAAAATTATAAGTTAAGATTATATTTTATTTGATGATAAAACAAGTCACAACAAAATAATATTTATCAAAATAAGATGTATAGTCAAACGTTATAAAAAAATCAACGACATTATACGTTTTAAAATGGATGGAGTAGTATTCTACTGTAATCGGGCAATACGAAATTACAAAGCACTCGTTTATGATCCAACTGTGGGATACAAAGCTCATGGTGCTAACGAATGCACAACTTTTATAGCTTGATATCCATTCAATGAAATTGACGTGTCGCCCGTTTGTTAAAAAGACCTTTATAGCTTGATCGTTGGGCCCAAACAAAGTGATAGGTCGTAAAACATAGCAACAAAAAATAATTTATTGATATATTTTTTTACATTTATGTATTAGCATTTTAAAAGCCAATGTTGAAACATAAGCTACGATATGAAAACCTCAAAATTACCTCCAAAATCAAGTTTTAAAATTCAAAATTTGGTTGCCCATGGGTTTGTAGTCGAGGAAAAAACTAAGACCGTAATAATATCTGGTTTGTTGCAATAAGAAGCCATATTAAAATTTGATGTCACATTTTGGGTAAGGCAACGAACGAACATTCTCCAAATATCACAAACATGACAAAAAAAATCCCAAAATCTGGTAAAGACCTCAAGACAAACAAACCTCTGCAACTCTGCATTTCTTTGCCCTACTAAATTTTGATAAAGCCAGAATTTTGTTACATTGCAAAAATCTGAAAAAAGAGAGCTCATTTTAGCAACAAAACAGGGCCAAACTCCCTGGGCAGCCGCTTGTCTAGGTTTCAATTGGATTGGGCCGGCCGTGCTGAGAAGCCTGAGATTTGGCCAGGCCGGATTGGCGACAAGGCCCAATTTTATGCTGGGTCCACCTCCTCCGTGACGCATCTTGACTGCCCCCGGTTTTCCTAATCTCCGATTTAATTAATTATATCCCCAATTAATATCCCCTCCTTTTTTTAATCTAATTTCCTTTCCTTTTCTTTTTTCCTCTCTTTCTATCTCTTCCCCCACCTCGCTTTCTCCTCTTCCTCTTCCCCCAATCTCCGACAGTTGCCAAATTTCCCTTCCCACCCCCAAACCTTCCAAACCCCAACGACGACGAGCAGCAGACGAAAGCGAGAGGGGAGAGAGAGAGAGAAGAGACGAGAAATCCCATCGTTTCCCAAACCCTAACCCCCTCCTCCTCCAGATCTCGGCGGCCGCGCGCTGATGCGAGGTGAGCCCCGTCCGCCCTAGGGTTTGCGGCGGGTGCGGGTGTGGTGGTGGTGGTGGTTGGGCGGGGGCGGGGGGGGGGGGGGGATTGGAGGGGATGGCGGCGGCGCGCGCGCACGTGAAGGAGCCGGCGCACCGGACCAAGGTGGTGCTCCGGAGGCTGCCGCCGGCGATCGCGCAGCAGGCCGTCGTGGACCAGGTCGACGCGCGCTTCGGCGGCCGGTACGACTGGTCGTGCTTCCGCCCCGGCAATGCCAGGTAAACACGCGATTCCTCTCCCGCCTTGCTCCCTCGCGTGCGTCGTGCGGCTGCGTGCGTGCGTGTGGTTGGGGGGGGGGGGGGGGTATGGCGCACGTTTGGTCTGTAGCTAGGGATTGGGTTCGAAGCTGTTTATTAGCCTGCGAATTGTGTACGGGGGAGGCGGGGAGGTGCCACCCCCATGAAATTTCATTAGTAAATTTCATTGGCTAGTTTTGATTGAGTAGTTGTGGCCAGCAATTAGCATTCTAATTGTGCGATTCACAGATGTAAGTTTGGACTGTTTCCTCTATCTAGTGCATTTGGTTATGTCTAGCAATAAATAGGTTGCTGTGATCAAGTAGTTATTGAGGTTTAAGTTTGCAATCCTAGCAGTTCTTTCGCGTTGCTGTGATCTCAAAGTATAGTGGATTGTGTACTTCAAATTTTAGCTAGGATTTTTTTGAAGGTGTATTTTAGTTTATTCTTATTTGATTTAATATTAGCTGTGACCAAATTATTGCTTGGAGATAGTGCCCACCTTCTTAGTTTTGTTGCACCGTTTTAGCTGTAAGTGAACTAAATGTGCTTTTGATTGCAGCTAGTATAAGTGAGGTCAATATTTTTTTCTCTAAAAAAATTACCTTACCTTGCCATTTTGGCTGCTGGAGGTTTTGTTCTGTTTGTTCATTTTTATGCTTCTGTATGATTGCCTTGAGACATACTAGTTATAGAGAAAATTTCCTATAAGAAAACATGCACACTGCAAAACTACTTGGCAGCATTGAGCCATTTTTAGTTTGTGCCGAGTGATTTGCAACATACTGTGGCCATTCGGATGTAGCTAGTGATTCAATTGTTATGTCTGAATTTTAAACTCATTGCAGTGGAAGCTAAATGATAGTGACATTCTCCACTTCATTTTTATTCTCATTTTTCTGACAATGTTTTTGCTTGTCCAGCCAAAAGAATCACAGATATTCTCGACTCTACCTTAACTTCAAGAGCCCGGAGGATGTCGTTGAGTTTGCTGAGGTCTTCAATGGTCATGTGTTTGTGAATGAAAAGGGTAACTTTTTACATTCATGTACCAACGTTTCTTTCTGCCATGCAAATTTATATTCAGGATGCAGAACTTATATTCTGATTATGTTAACGTTGTCACTATCAAAACTAGATACACGTGTTCACTTGGGAATCACCCTTTGTACTATAAACTTAGCAATATAAGCAGTGTGGATCTTTGTACAAACTATGTTATTTTACAACATAGAGAATCAGAATTAAATTGCAATTATTGAGCATTTACATAGCCTTTGAATTGGAGATTGATCTTGTCGAGTCGAATAGGATTTTGGGACTAAACAGTAGGTTTTGCACCTTTTTCCCTATTCAACTTGTTGATGTCTAGTATTCTTTTTCCCTTTTTGATTAGTGAGCAGCAAAGAAAATATCCAACTGTAAATTCCAATATTATGGAAATAGTTTAAATTGAAAAGCCCAACATTGTTGTTATTAGAGATATAGAGGTCTCACTGTGGCCGTTTTAGCGTCCATTCTCTACGTATTTGATTTTTCCATAAGTTTCCTTTTATATGTTGTCCAATCATTCCATTCCTAAACACAGAGTTTCCTTTATATCTAAGCTCGGGGGCAACTGTGGCGTATTCTGGTCTTTTCTCCTTTACTGGTACAGTTGAATGTGCATTCAAGCTACCTAAGTATTCGCCAACATACTTGTCTAATGATGTGTAATGCTTTGACAGTAAAGTACTATGATAATACTATACTTTTGTTAGGTTCTCCAAATATATCACAGTAGAAATTGATAACCTAACTTGCATTGTGGAGGCTGGAGACCTCCTGCAAACACCACCTTTTGTTACTAACAGGGTATCATTTATTGATTACTGATGTACGCTATTGCTATTCTTTCTTATACACTTCATAGCATTTTAACATTTTCAGATGCCTATTTTCAGCATGCTGGTATAATTGACATTCATGTTAAATTATTTTTTTCTTTTTGGTATTCATGTTAAAAAAGAGGTTGACTTTTGATGGTTGCAAGCAAGCACTGCTTATAATTTGATATATTTTAGGTTGGAACAGAAATCAATATTTTTAATGTAATCAATGTGTTGTGTATTCCTTCAACAGTCAAGCACGTTCTTGTAAATTTGATTTTGGACTATGCTTTTTTGTTTTAAATTTTATTGTCATGCATGTGGCCTATGGTTCCTGTCAGGTGCTCAATTTAAAGCTCTTGTGGAATATGCACCATCGCAACAGGTCCCCAAGTCAAACACAAAGAAAGATGCTCGTCAAGGAACTATAATGAAAGGTCCTAGACAATCATTTAATCTCATTCTCCATCCTGTAGGTGACACAATTTCATATTTATCACCACTTCAAACTTAGCTGGCATCTTTTTTGGGATTTAATAACCAGATCCGGAATACTTGGAGTTTCTTGAATCAATTTCAAAGCCTGCTGAGCATCTGCCAAGTGCTGAAATTCAGCTCGAAAGGAAAGAAGCTGAAAGGGCAGGTAAAGTATTGTTTGTAATATCAGATTATGCTTAATTATGCCTTTCAAAGATGCCAAGCATAAAAGAAGGGTCTATTGTTACTTGGTCACTATTGCAGCTGCTGGAAAGGAACCACCTGTTGTGACACCTCTTATGGTCTATGTTCGCCAGCAAAGGGCAGCTAAGAGTATGGCTCAGGTATATGATGTTCATTAAACTGTAATGTTGGTTTATATTATTTTTTATCAACTTAAGGGTCGATTAACTAGTACTTCCACATGTTACAGAGATCTGGAAGTGGTAGGCTCAGTAGAAAAGTTGCGGGTGTTGTTACTAGCAGTCCTAGTCCTGCTAAAAGGGGTTCTGAGAAGCGCAGGACCTCTGCTTCGACGGTAAGTTTCTTGCTTGAAAAAAATACTACTCCCTCCGCCCCAAAATATAAGGGGTCTTGAGTGGATATGACACATCCTAGTACTACGAATCTGGATAGGCTCCCTAGTACTAGGATGTGTCACATCCATCCAAAATCCCTTATATTTTGGGACGGAGAGAGTACAATTTTAAATGGTCACAAGAGGTGGGACCTCATTTTTTCATGCATATAGTCTGGTCTTTGATTTCACGAAATGAATATACCCTATGTCATGTTTTCTTTTTTTCACGAAATACTGCAATTTTAAATGGTCACAAGAGGTGGGACCCATTTATTTTATTTCACGATAGGTTCTTTTTATTTATTTTAATATTTATTGCCCTTTCTCGCCATGTTGTTTGCCCTAATTTCAGTTGTTTGTTTGTACTATCGACCTGTGTCATGTTTATTTTTGTTCAAAACAAAATCCTGTCCCCATTGTGCATTTCTGCTTGTGCTGCTGTTTGTGAATTGTATGCTCTTATATGTTTTATATATTTTACCCAGCATAGAATTGTTTTATTTGTGGTTTGTTGAGTTTTCATCTACTCTATTTCAACCTTTGCAAGTGTTTATGCCATTATATTTAACAAACAAAGCACTGTGTCTCAGTTTGGTTATTTTGGGTTTCATGCTGCATTATTATAAAAAGTACCCTGTTCGTTGCGCACAAAAAACTATGCCCTGAGGTTATGACAAGTTATTGATTGTCTTTTTTTGTGTGATCTTCAGCAATATGTTCTACGAGAGAATGCTAAGGATAAGCCAACTTATATCTTAGTGCCAAAGAGAGACGAGCATGCGCAGAGGGAAAAAAGTAATGCCGGAACTTCAGGTAGTACTGATTCAAGAAATTGATAATCACTATAACTTTGTTGTAACCATTCATATCAACACATCCTTTATTTTATTGATTATAACTAAGTATCTCCTCTCTGCTATAACCTATCCATGCCTATTTATGCTGATAAAAGGTTGTATCAACGAATGTATAGGTTGAGCTGAGTTAGGTAATAGGGTGATGACACTAATTGATTCAATTCCATGAGAACTGAGGCAAGATCAAGTTGATCTTGTTATGCCGTGTTGCATGGTGAGATCTAGCTAGTTATATGAAACCTTTACAATTTAAGTAAAAATAGATTAGATCTTAGTTGTTTTCATGACTATTCCAAAACAAAAACTAAAACCACTGCAATGCTAAAAGCACCATCAACATAGACAAGTTTAGTTTGGGCTTGTTTACTTATTTGGCATAATAGCCAATATGTTGCGATAGGCCTGTGGACATTTATATGGCTACCTGTCATCCTATTATGGCAATGGCGTACCTTGTTGGGTGACATCTAGACTTTTGCTACACTATAACGTCATTGTCCTATCTAATAGAAAATGGATTTCATTTTGTACTTCCGTCATTTTGTCTTTGCATGGAGTTCTATTATTGTCGTCTTCTGTTAACCTCTAACCTTCCAATTTACGAATTGTTGATGTATGCTATTTTTGCACTTTCTGCCCATATGTCATGATGAAAGTTTCTTTTTGGTTGTTAATATCACTGTTTCATTCTATTGTCTCATAGATGCTACAAGTGGCGGAATTTCTGGATCTGCTCAGGTTGCGGAGAACAAAAAAGAGAAAATTGTGCTTTTGAAAGGAAGAGCAAGGGTCGATTCTAATGTAAGTATATAAGCTCCGTGAATAGTTTGACCATTTTGTTGGTAACTGTACTGACTGTCATTTGATATGTTTTTGCCAGACATCTGATGTCACATCTCAGCAGCAATCAGGGACCCCTATGAAAAATGCTGCACAATCTAGTTCTAGGCAAGATCCGCGGCTTGAGGGCAGTGGCAGAATTATTAAGACTATACTTTCAAACAAGGAAGGACGGCATGTGGTTACGTCTCAACATGATCAGGAAGGTCACATAATTACAGCTGAGAAGCGGCCACCACGGATTCCAAACCCACGTTCCATTGTTAAAGACCAGGTAGTTGAAAATGCTGAGAAAAACCATTTGGATGACAAACATAGTCATCTCCATGGCTCTGGGCCTATCATTGAGAAGACTGAAAGACATGCTAGAAATAGAGATAGGCCTGATCGTGGTGTATGGGCCCCTCGTCGCTATGACAAATCTGCATCAGGTGGGGTGCATTCCTCGTCATCTGAGTTCTCACCAATGCAGCAACATTCTGGTGAAAATTTCTGTCAGCAAGCAGATGGTAAAGAGTCCTTCGAGTGATTTTATTACTGTTCATTTGAGTGCTTGAGTTATTGTATTAATTATGTGACTTGATGATGCAATGCAGGCCATGGAGAGAGAAAAATAGACCCAAGGGGTCATGGTGGTATTCGCGGAGGCCCTGTGGAAAATGGTTTGTATATTTAGTTGTCGATATTAGTGAGCATGAAAAATGATGCAAACTGTTCTCCAGATCATTTTCTGTACTATGGTTAATACTATCAATCTTCAATTCAGGACATAGACATGCTAACCGCCGTGGTCCTCCACGTGGTCTGAAGGAGATGGAAATTTCTGCTAGCACATCTGATGGAAAGCCTTCAAAGAGAGCCTCTGCCAACTATGGTGCTCATGAGGTGTGATTAGAATATTTTTTTTGTATTCTGCCTTTGACATTTCAAGGGCCTATGTTTTGCGTGAAATAATTATTATTCACTAAATTTCAAATAATATATGGATGTTACATGCAGAGGCAAGTGTGGGTTCAAAAATCAAGCTCGGCGACGTGATCTTGTCCAATGATGGTAAACTAGTGTTTTGTGCTCCAGAAATTTTGTTTTGGTCTTTAATTAGCAAAACACATGCACAACAATAATTTTTTTTAACTAGAAGTGTGTATACACGCTAATTTATTAGCTCTGTTTCAGATACTCATCAAAACAGATATTCCAAGTTGTGGAGAAGTTCTGGATTTTGCAGCTTGATCCTGTGAAGTACTGTTAACAAAATGCCCCTGATCATATGCTTCCATGAAGTGCAATCTCAGATTTATCAATCCAAATCTCAGCTTTAGCTGAAAAGGGAGCTTATATGATTTGATTCACAGCAATAGTGAATTAACATAACCCACTTTAGGTAGCTCTCGATTGCTTTGGGTGAGATTTGATTTGGGCCCAAGGTTGCTATTCTGGAGCAATGGAAGGATTTAGGTTGGCATCATTACCCTCGTGACAGTGGTCACATATTTCTGAGACCCCTGGAGA
The DNA here is from genome assembly GCA_000573905.2 of Oryza punctata. NCBI lineage: Eukaryota > Viridiplantae > Streptophyta > Magnoliopsida > Poales > Poaceae > Oryza > Oryza punctata. Next base: position 19,906,409 of record CM002491.2, on the reverse strand, counting down.
ATATACACGACCTCAACTAATCAGAGATGGGTGTACATATCTCTAGAGAAAGAAGAGGTCTGGTTCTGACTACTGTTCGCAGGTTAGCGGTGCCATGTATCTACAAAAGAGATAAAAAAAAGTTATCAGACTGCCTGGTTTGCTAAATAAAAGCGTAGTTGATAGATTATGAGAATCCACTGTTTAGGCGGCTGCAATCGTGGTCACCAACAGAAGTTACCCTGGAGTGCAAAGTGGCATCTCATTTTGGTTTTGTCCCCCCCGAGTAACGGAATGTGGTATTGTTTTGACATGTGGAGGTTGATGGTGTGAGTGTGCCTATGTTTCACCAGATAATTATGGGGGTATTGTTATGTTAAGAATGATGATATGATGTACAGCATCAAAGGTGCTTGCTGTTTTAATCTTGAGCAAGTTCTCGTGCTTCTATGAAATTGTGATTGTTAACAATTCTCTGGGTGCCTTCCTCTCTTCTTTCTGAGAGTATTTTTCTATTGCGAGGAAAAGAGCAGCTGCTTTTGTGGAGTTATGGCCTGTTCAGTTTGTCTACTTTTAACCCTTCCAAAAATTGCCAAAATGGAAGTGTTCAAACTAAACATAGCATTGCCAATGCTATCCTATTGAAAATTAGTAATTTTAAAAGCTCTACTCTTAAAAACACTACTGAAATCCGTTTTAAGCATTGGAAACCAAATATATTCAACACTATCAAATGTTTAAATTATTACTATCTCGCAGTTCAGTAAATTTTTCATTGCATTCGAGACGACGATCACCAATTCGCGGAGGTGGGCTGTCTGGGTCGGGCTGGATTTTAGTATCAGTGGATCCAACCTAAATACCCATCTGGATTTCGCCGTTAACTCTAAAACTCCTCTCTCATCTTCCTCGCGAGTCGCTGGTTGAGCGAACAACAGCGACGAGGTCGCCGCCGGCCACCCCCACCGTGGCCGTCGGTCGCCGGGTCGTCGCCCCCTGCTTCCTTCGCTCGCTGCCCGCCTCATCCACGGGCCTCCTCCACTTGCCGAATCCTAGGGATTTCTCCGCGTCAGGCCTCCTCCCCTTGCCCGAGCCTAGGGTTTGCTCCGCGTCGAATCCGCGCACCACCTGGACGCCGGCGCCGCGATGCAGAGGTACGGGCTGCAGCTCCGCACGAAGCCGGCGCCGTCCTCATCGTCGCGGGCGCCGCCGCCTCCGCCGGCCCGCCCCCTGGCGGCCTTCGCCGATGACGGCGACGACGACGTGGAGGCCGACATCCTCCGCCAGTCGTACAAGAAGCGATCCCAGCAGAAGGTAACTAGCTCGAATCCCCTTCCCTCTCTCTCCCCAACCCCCGCGTCGCCGGCTGAGCCGTGCGGGTCACGAGTAGATTGACTTACCCTTGTTTGGGGTTTGCGCTGCGTACGAAGGTGGAAGAGCAGCAGAAGAAGGCGATGGAAGAGGATCCCTCTGTGTTCGCCTATGACGAGGTTTATGACGATATGAAGCAGAAGGCTGCCCTCCCCAAGATGCAGGACAGGGTCGTTCGCGAGGTAACTCTCCATCTGAATTGATTACTCCCCTTTGTGCTTTGTTTATGTTCACCGGAATGCGCTAAAGAGTATAAATTTCTTAATTTCAGTAAAGGGATTGTATTATTTCCCCGCGTGCTACTGATTTAATGATTGATGTGAGGCAGTCCAGATTTACTTTTGTTGCTTTAGCTTAGAGATTTTATGTTGATTGATGAAAAAAAAATAGCTGCAGTTGCTGTTTGAGCATAGTGAGTTCCATTTTGGTTGTTAGCATCTGCTACCATTTCTATATGGATATTGAAGCATACTTGAGGGTTAACTGAAATCTACCTTCATGGTCGATTGGTGCAAGTTTGTGATTTGCTATTTTTACAAGGAATTAATTGGTTCTCCCAAATGTGCAATGTGGACTAGCACGGAGGATGGCTACTTATTGTTTGGATGCTATGCTTCTGTTGCAGTCAAAATACATTGCTGCACTTAAGGAGAAAGCCGAACAACGTAAACGAGAGCAGGACATAATTTATGAGAGGAAGCTTCAAAAAGAGAGGAGTAAGGAAGACCACCTATATGGTGACAAAGACAAATTTGTTACATCTGCCTACCGGAAGAAACTTGAGGAGGAGCGGAAATGGCTGGAGGAAGAGAACCGGCGGCAGCTTCAAGAAGAAAAGGAAGATGTAAGCTTTTCTCTTTTTTTTCCATGACTCTTGATTATGTGCATGTTTATCTCCATGATTTATTTCTACCAATTCTTCTTGTGTTGTCTCTTGTGAGGTTGGTCATAACAAAATTTTGCATTAAACTTGATATTAAATGAATTGTTGTAATGTTTATAGTCACTCTTAGTTTGAATTCACAATCTTCACATTCACACTAGTTTGATGCACACCCTATCTGTCTTGCAACAAGAGTACGAAAGAAAAAAGAGAGGACCTTTTCACTTATTTTATGTTATATTGCTATGCAAAATTGTAAACCTACCCTTTTTTATATATTTTTAGCATTCTTTTTAGAGTACTGTCTTCACTTTGCTTTTTGCTGGTTACGCTTCTGTTTGCTGCTTACACAAGCAACCTTTCAGGAATCTGTAATATGTTTTGTTGATCACCAAATTTATGCAATAGTTTTGTTTATCTCCAAATCGGATATTTGCAAAGATAAAATTACTTCTAATGGTCCACAACAAAAAATTCTTTTTGCTAACTGTAACTGATTACGTTTCCTTCGTCTATTTTTGTACAGGTTACTAAGAAGAAAGACTTGAGTGATTTTTACTTTGGACTTAGTAAGAATGTTGCTTTCGGTGCACAGACGCATGATGATACAAAACATGCTAAACCTGAAAAGTTAGACGAGAAAGTTCAAGATGCTAAAACTAGCAAGGTTGGTGCTGAAGCATCCGATCGCTCTCCTAAGCACAAAAGGGGCTCCAGTGCAAGAGGAGAGACAGCCAATGAAAGTAGAAGTGTGGAAGAACCTGCTGCAACTCAATCAAGGGATTCAGCTGCTGCTAGATCTACTGAGGAAAAGGCAGATGTTTCCTTGGATGCTTCCCAGACACCACAAAATACTCAACCAGCTGCTCAGACCCAGAACCCACAGAATGCTCAACCAGCACCGGTCACAGACGAACACTACAAGAGAAATGCTGATGCACTTGCTGCTGCCAGAGAAAGAGCTCTGGCACGGAAGAAAGCCAAAGTGCAGCAGATGTGAAGTACGAGGCAGAGATACTCACCAAGTTCTTTCTTATAGGCTAAGGTCATCATATTCTTGTTTAAGGTTTTGGAAAGACTGTAAAATGATGGATGGTTTGAATTCACCCTTGTAGCATTTCCAGGAGATAATCCCCTTAGTTTGATCTGCATGATGCTCTACCTTACTTGATCAAAATATATGTGCAGGCAACCCTTCAACGCTAGAATATCTCGTTCAGCTTTGCTGAACATTTGTTCTGCTGTAAGATGGGAAATAACTTGGCACAGTGAACTGAATGTTGTATGCATATGTTCTCATTCATGTATACCGTTGTACTTCTGTAACTAGAGTGATTGAATGCAAAATACGGCACAAATTAGTACTGCTATTTACATTCCTTTCCATGGTGAATGGGATTACTTTAATTTTCAGTTCTCTCTCAAATTCACAACCAATTCATTTTTAACTAAAAATGGTACTCCAAAACATTGAATTTTGTCAGTTAGAAAAAGGCATCAAAGTTGTTTATTCGACTTACAGGATTTTCCCCTTTTTTCATAATTGAACTGGCCTGAATTTGTAATTCGAGATATTTGAATTTTGAAACATCGCATCTTGATTTATTTTTTTCAGTGGTTAAATGTTGCTGTCTGCCTTAGTGCTCGAAATCGAAATGAATCGCCGAGTCTGAAACTCTGAATGTCCGATAGCGATGGATACTAGCCCCACGCAGCGTTTTGTCTCTCTCTCTTCGCCTCGTTCAGCTTCCTCTATCTCTCTCTCTCTTCTCACCGCAGGGGTAAAAGGGGTAGAAGTAGCCTACAAGCCCGAGGTCTCGTCGATACGGTCGGCGTCAAGCACCCAAAACCCTAGCGCGAAGAGGGGGAAGCAGCGTAGAGCTAAGCTAGGGTTCCCCCACGCGGCCGGCGGCATGGAGAGCCTGGTCCTCGCCTCCTCCTGCTCCGCTTCTCCGCGGCTGCCTCTCCTCTCCGCCGCCGCCCGCGCCCGCCGCCCTACTCTCCCGGCGGCGGCGGTGGCCAGGCGGAGGGGAGCCGGGAGGGCTAAGCTCGCCGTCGCCGCCTCCGCCTCCGGGGCCCGCGGGTCCGGGAACGGTGAGGGGATGCTTTGATGCTCCTGTGTTGGTGCTTCCGTTTTAGTTTGTTTTTTTAGATGCGGGTGAGATGTGCTCTTTGGCTAGGTGTGCGGAGAAAGCTCGCGTATTGACTCGCTTCAAGTGTCCAACCAGTAGTTTTTTTTTTTGGGTGAGATTGTTCGGAATTTTTTGTGAGTAGTTTTCTGTATATCAGCTGGATCCATCGCTGTGGCATGCGCTTCATTAGTGGAATTGAGTGTGTTATCCTTGCGAATTTAGTGACCTTCAGTACTCCGTCAGTATTTTTCGTAGTATGGTGGCTGTTGGTGAGTTGGTAATGGCCAGGTTATCCACCAGTATTGGTAGTGTGGCAATTTATGAGTACAAAATGGTCAGCATATCTGTCCTTATTTGTAGTAATAGCTGATGAATAGACAATCCCAGTCACCTTAGGATTTCCCCCATTTTAATCTGATGTCGCAGGAGGATCCCCATTATTCTGATTGTTTAGTTGTAACAACAGGTTTCGAGGGATTGAAGACAAATGGTTTTGCAAGCATGTCATCTTCGACCAACAGTGAGAATATGTCAACTGGAACGGGTGCCTTACCTCCCATGCCACCCCCATCGTCATACATGTGCGCCAGTTTTCTTGTTTTGTCTGTCTACAATGTTCTCAACTTACACTGCATAATGACATGTAAATCCTTTGTGCAGTGGTTCGCCTGTTTTCTGGATTGGAGTTGGTGTAGCATTGTCCGCAGCATTTTCTATGGTGTGAATACAATTACCTGTAATGCTTTATTGTGACTAAATGTTCTTAGAGTTGTATTTTAATACTTTGTGTTGGCTGTTATATCAGGTCTCTTCGATGGTAAAGGTGAGTTCACAACTTTTCTCTGTTTCTACATCTTCAAATGGTATGTATCCTCTCAATTGCATACCTGATCCTGAGAATGACCCATGGTCACCTCTGCATACTAGTACATAAGCAAGAGAAGTATTTTAGTGAGCTTTTTTTTGTGATGAACCTACATATCCACATGTGAGCCATACCTTCCTTTCTAGTTCTTAATAGTTAGAAGCAACGCATGGCATATGTTCTAGCGAAGGTGGTACTGTTGCTGTGTATTGTAGTTTCTCAGAAAATTCATTTTCTTATCACATAATTTCTACTCTCTCCGTTTCATATTATAAGTTGTTTGACTTCTTTCCTAGTCAGATTTTGTTAAGTTTGACCAAGTTTATAGAAAAAATTAGCAACTTTTAAAATATCAAATTAGTTTCATTTAATATAACATTGAATATATTTTGAGAACATGTTTGTTTTGGGTTGAAAATACTTATATATTTTTCTATAAACTTGGTCAAACTTAGAGAAGTTTGACTAGGAAAAAAGTCAAACGACTTATAATATGAAACAGAGGTAGTAGTTCTTTTCAATATTGATAAAATATCATATTATCCATGCATTGTGATAGATGTCAAAACAATTTGGTAGTACTCCGTAAGATAATTTTTTTATAAAAAAGGCAAATGGAAGTCCCCTAGTGTAAATTCTGCATGTAAAATATGATCATATCACCTCACCCAGTCACCCAGCTTCAAAATATTGACGTGTACAATAATGCAATATTTTACAAAAAAGAACCTACAAGTAAAACACATGTATACATAAATTCACCCATAAAAGATCCAAAGTGAGGATGATACAGCATCATCACTTCCACTAGTTCTTTTAAGTACTAGAGAGTTAACATTGTTGCACCACTTCTTTTCTCGAAAGTATTTTGTGATGTATCCATTGTTGCACTGATTTAATTAATACAATGTTCTCTCTGTAGGTTTGGTCTTCTTAACCCTTTGGTCCTTTACTGTAGCATCTGTATAATATGTCTTGTTGGAAATTAAAATTGTATAACTCTCTCCCTTGCTTGCCACTTTTGACACGTTGCTAGTTCTGATGCAGAAATATGCAATGCAACAAGCATTCAAGTCAATGATGACCCAGGCACCGCCAAACACTTTCGGCTCAAACTCGCCTTTCCCATTTGCCATGCCACCACAGGCAGCTCCCGCAGCTCCTAGCAGTTACCCATACTCACAACCAAGGAAAGATACCTCTCCTCAATCTGCAACTGTTGATGTTTCAGCTACTAAAGTGGAAGCAACTGGAACTTTGGAAGAGGCTGATGTGGCTGAACAGCCAAAGAAGAAATTTGGTATCGGTCGTTTATCTCTGAGAATTCTTCTCCAACTATCATTGAATAGGGGATGGAGCATGTGATTAGTGTCAACAACATGCTCAGTATACATCTTTAGTGGTGCTAGTGTTGATTTTATCTCTTAATGGTTCCTCATGTAGCATAGTGTTAGTAAAAGCTGGCCACCATTGAGTGAGAACGTGATACAGTAGTCCAACTCTTGAATTAATGCCTAATCTTATGTTTTCTTCATATATTTGTCATGCATGTCTCATGTTATTGTAACAAAACGTATGCAGCATTTGTTGATGTTTCTCCTGAAGAGTTGCAGCAAAAGGAACTTCAATCTTCACTGGAGACAGTGGATGTAAAAAGTGAGAGTAAACAGAGTGAAACTATGGAGGATACTGAGCAAAAAGTAAGTTGCATGAAGAGGCTTTGTAATAGGCTCCAAGTACAATTCATACTAATCATTTTCAATGATCTTTATAGGCTCCAACAAATGGAGCTGCTTTTAAGATGAATGAAGATTCTGCTAGTGGGACAACTGAATCTAGTAAGTATTATCGTTAGCACATTTTTATTATTCACATTTTTTAGATTTTTTTATTTTTCTTTCTGTTTAAGGATTTTTAGTTATCTGCTGTTGATAAATGTCCTAAACTGATTATTTATATAGGCAATTCAGGGCCTATGTTGTCCGTTGATACAATTGAGAAAATGATGGAAGATCCAGCCGTGCAGAAGATGGTTTACCCGTAAGTCTGGGACCAATCTAAGTTAGAATTTTGTCTACATGAATACAGGGTTATACACCTTTTTACTGATGTTAGATATCTTTGACACCTTTGAGGACACTGCCACAACAGTATAACATGAAGTTAATTCTGCATGGAAATTGCATGGACTAATTGTTTCATTTCTGAAGTCTTCAGTTCTTGTAAAACATGGAATAATAACTGTGTGAATTAAAAGCTCGCATTTTGAAGTACCTAAGAATTTTGAAGGTTGCTAATTTCTTCAAATGTTGCAGCTACTTGCCTGAGGAGATGAGGAACCCTGATTCATTCAAGTGTATGCTCCTGCTTACTTTTTAACACTCCGATATTACATAATATATATGTTCTGATATAATGAGGATTGATGTCTGGAAATCTTATGTTCCAGGGATGCTGCAGAATCCAATGTACCGCCAACAACTACAGGATATGCTGTAATACACTCTTCCTTGAACATTTTCCCTCCAAGCCAGTTGCTAGGTCACTTTTAATTTGTCTTGAACAATGATGTGGTGGACTGGTATAAGCCTGTAGAATTGTGCCTTGTATTTGCTGGGTTATGCCAACTTGAGTTGTCTTAGTGCCACTGATCGTTACCTATAGTCTACTATGTCCCTCGCGGACTTGCGGTATTATTGCATGATGTAACTAATATACAAATCTTATCTGGCTTTCCTTAGTCCATGCTGATGTTTTGCTCTAAACAGAAACAACATGGGTGGATCTCCTGATCAATGGGATAACCGGATGCTTGATCACTTGAAGAATTTTGACCTTAGCAGTCCGGAAGTCAGGCAGCAGTTTGGTGAGTGAATTAAACATTTCCACATTCACTTAGTAGTTCCTGATCCAACACAGCAATTCTATTGCAATCTCTCTCCCCCCCTCCCCCTACCGTACAATGCACACCTGTTTTTTTATATCTTTTCTTTCTTTATTCCTTTTTGGGCTGAAGCGAAGTCATATCCAGCATATGTTCTTTTACGCCCTTTGTCATTTTCTGGTGCTATATGCGCCTAGCAGAGCTTTTCGCACATGCTCCTATTATTATGTCCTTACATACTTGGTAGGTAGGTGAACATAATTAAACTGGATTGTGATTCCATTGTGATGGACTAGTTTTCTATTGTTTGCGACAATTCATCTATTGCAAAGTTGTTCCATCGCATTTTGTAAAAAAGTTATTCAAATTCAAATTAGCATATGACTTACCTATCTATTTGATGTTTGTGCAGCGCAAGTTGGCATGACTCCAGAGGAGGTAGTATCGAAAATAATGGCAAACCCAGAAGTGGCTGTTGCATTCCAGAACCCAAAGATTCAAACAGCAATAATGGATGTAAGTTTCTATACAAATTCATTGATTACTGAATAAACTGTTGAGTCTTCTGACAAAGAATCATCTTCATGCAGTGCTCACAAAACCCGCTCAATATTGTAAAATACCAGAATGACAAAGAGGTATGTTTTCTGTGTCTTAAGTTCATTTATTGGACCCATAGTTTATCATTTTACTCGAAGACTTAAGATGGATTGCAGCCTCTCTTTCTAATTTGATGAGTCTTCTTTTAGGTCATGGATGTTTTTATGAAGATATCACAAATCTTCCCTCAAATTAATGGCTAGTGGATCGTCGCCGTGAGATTGCAGTTTTGATTTGTGTTGGCCTATCATCACTTCCAAGTGGCTGCGGTAGCATCTGTTGATCGGCTGAGTAAAAGGAAACGAAGTTCATCTGTTCAGTCATTACGGACAAGATGTAAGCTTTCCTGACAGGGTTTTTGAGTTGGCAATGTACATCATCATATCGCCTAGTGTTTGGTTTGGTAGTGACCCTGCCTCAAGCCAGAGCAGGCAACGAAGCGAAGTTAAGGATTTTTCTATTTACATCCCCGCGCCCCCGTACAACTGTGTAGCTTGTGGTTTGTGGTAGGTTGTGAAGATGCAGAGATAGTTCATATCACCTCAATTTTGATAATATTATGTATTATATCTGTGTTAGCATTGCAATGCAAGCGAACAAGTTACTATCTTCCAAATAAACTTGGTTCGAATTTGTGCTTGTGTTGCCCTCACATATAATTTGGCGCACGGAGGCTAATAATTCAAGTTATTCAGGCTACTGAGTGCACGATCATACCATAGAGGTTGATTGTTTTAGGTTTCTGATACCATGGTCTACCAGCGAGGTAACTAGGACAAACTGCCTAGCTGATCACGAGCAGAGACATCCAATGGATCTACCATTAGTGCTCTGTTTGGATTTCCATAACTACAGATTCTACGTAACTGGACTGTTTGGGGGTTGGGATTGTGTGAAGAGGCGGATAAACATGCATGACAGCTTGGGTCTGCTTCACGCCGTTTGCTTGATGGAGGCGTGAGAGCCGCCGCTGCGCGAGGCTGGCCTTATTAGTCATTTTGGGCCTAGTGGGTTCCAGCCCACGTCTCCCTCCCCGTCGCTTCGTGTTTCGGGCCAATCCGCGTCGTACCCGCCCAGCCGCCTCGCAACGCAAACCGCAAGGCGCGGCCCGCGTGACGACGCCACCAGTGACCAGTTCACCACGCCCATGCCGCACCAAGCGAGCGACCACACACGACGCATTTTCTCTTTGTCCGGGGGTCTCGACGTCTCGAATCTTCGTAGGTAAAAGGTAGTAGACGCGTGCGTGTGCGGGTGCGTGTGGGTGTGTTCGGTTATATGTATTTCTCCTTAAAAACAACTCATTAGTATTAAGTATTTACGTATCAAAAATAGAAAGATTCATTAGCACACATATATTTAAACGCGACGACCACGTCGCGTATCGGTGTCCAACACGCACACCGGCCGGCGCATCGCCACGTCTACGTACGTTTCACCATCCTCCGTCAGATACAAGCGCTTATCTTCCCCACCACCGAACCACCGCAGCAGCGGTAAAGCGCAAAGTTGCCGCACGCCGGGACGCAGCCAGGCGGATCGAGATAAGGTCAAGGTCACACCATCCACAAAACACCCCCGGTCACCCGTCCGTCAGTCGTCAGAGAAGTTGTGTGCTGCTGCGTTACTGTACTCTCGCTTAAAGCGAACCAGCGTTCTGACGAGCGGCGCATAGCCTAGCCACGGCGTACTGACGAAACACAAGCGACGACGAACGGATAGCATACGTCGCACGGTCGCAGGGACGGAGGACAAAAAAAAAAAAAAAAGGAGGCTCATGAATCCCCCGAAGTCTGAACGGGTTGTGGTTGTGGGTGGGCATTCGTAATCGTAGCAATGGCGCGCCAGCCGATCCGTCCGGACAATTTTTTTTTTTTCTGTGACAAAATCCTCAAATGCGGCTACCGAGCACCGGCACAAAACGGTGAGAAAAGAGGGGACTTCGCTTCAAAAGAGTAGGCTGCACTGGTGTGGGTGAAACAGTTCTTTTTTTTTTTAACAAAGTGTAGTATATAAAACTTCCGGCCACTGCAGCCACTAAGAATACACGCAGTCATATTTATGATACTAAGATTTAAGATCTGATACGTGCTGCCATGCACTTACCATTCTACCATCACAAGTTCACAACAATAATGCTTCCGCATAAAACCGAATATAGAGAGAGGAAACAGTCAATCTTTTGTTTTTTAAGCTGGGAGAAAGTGATTCTGTTAATCAATTGGATTGCTTTATCGCTAGAGCTAGTTGTTTTCGAAAATTCTAAGACGTCACTGTAATTTTCAAGACCCATTAGCTCTAAGCTCTACAGATGTTTGTTTTTTTTTTCTCTTAGCAAATGATGGTACAAAGGTTTGTTTGCAGTTCAGCTGTTCCATTCAGGAAACCCACCAACTCTCAGAGATAAGCACTCTCTGATCTCCCTTTTGTTGCTTTTTAAATGTGATTCTGTTAATGATTATTGGTACGAAAAAAAGGGTAGTACAATATCGCAAGATTGATGTCTCACAGCTTTTTTTTTTTTGTCACATTCGCAACCGAAGACTTGAAGTTGTACAATCTACCGCTTTACGACTTCGAAAAATATGTAAAGTTTTTTCATGTTCAAAGTAAAATAAACATCAGGGTCTGGTCAGTGCTGCATCGGCCTCAGTATTTACATAAATTTCAATGACGGATACCTTTCTGAAATCATAGCTATGTTGGAGCATTCGGCAACATGCAGTATGTTAATGAGTTCTTGATTCAGACAAACATAGTCAACGAAGTGACATGGATGTATTAACAAATTAAACTTCTAGCTGAAGATACAGAAAAGTCTGCACTCTGAACAGTGCTTTGTCGCACACTGCCAATTTATGAAGAGAAGGTGATATTCATTTTATGAAACCAATACATGTTTCTTTTTTTTCTCTTCTCTTCATCATTTACACGGATAGAAATATAGAATTCAGAACTTAAGACTTGATCAAAATCTAAAAAGCCTATGATTTCGCAAGAAAGGCTTATCGCTGGCGAAAACACGAGAAATTCATCACACGTATTGTGGAAAACTAAAAGTACAGGTGAAAAAAAAAAAGGCTGTGGCCTTCAGTAAAAATGCAGATGCAACCACTAGTTGACCTGGTTCTCATGTTTGAACACGATCCCCACCACAAATATGTTACAGCAATTTTTCCAGATAGTTACAGTACAACATCTAGGAATCTTTGTAAAGAGAGGCTCTGAATAACCTTTACCCCAAAAAAAAGACCAGGTAAAACTAAAAACTGGTTTTCAGGCCAAAAGTGAAGACTGATCTGCATCATTCGCATTGAAAAGGCCACAACACTGTCATAAGGAAAATTGTAGTCAGGAAAGGTCTCTGGAAAAGGCGCAACACGCAGCAATTCGGTGTTCAGATTGTTGCACACTTGTATTCTCAAAATCTTTATGTCCTCACGTAACAAGAAGCATTCAGCTGAGCTAACCTAATATCAATACAATATTATCTGAATAATATTCTGCACCAGCTTAATTATCTTATCACCAACACAAATTCATAAAAGAACACTGCAAGGTTAGTGATATGTTTGTAAGGTAACAAAGATTTGAATATGGAAAGATGCAGGGTTTCGTTTCCTCAACTGCTAACTTTTTCAGAGACAAATAAAACTAGTACAGGAATGCAATTGACACCTCAGCCCCTGTGGCTTGCACGAAAATTGCACAAAAACTAGTACAAGAATGTACACAGATTAGGCCGGTCTGTATCTCATAATTGCACGAAAATTCATCTATCAAAATCAAGAACACGGAGTTCCTCTCTACATTCCTGTTAATTCTAAGCGTCTACCGCAAGATTACAGCGAGATGAAAATTCGTTTTCTGAATTTGGCCATGTCGTTCCATCCATGAACAAACATCGAAAAGAAACGGAATATTTTCCATCTCCTCCATTTTGGACCTCGCAGAAAATACCAGCGACTGACTGGCCTTTGTTTTTCAGTTCGTTGGTCAGAGCGTTTGATGGTCAGCAAAGCCCTGAAAGCGCGTAATATGTGTGTGTGCTTCAGGCTTCAGTTTCGTCAGAAAAAACACCAAAAATAGCTGTCCGATGTCACTCCGTGTCTGTTTTATACGGCATAATGGAATCAAGAGCCCACAGAGAGAAAAGTATTACAGCTACTTAACTATACTTGATTGTAAGTGTTTGGCTTGTTAATTGCCATCTTGCAAGGTAAAGAAATGATCTTGACTCGTAATCAAATGTTTTTCTCTTCAGTCACTAGCTAGCTGTCTCAGCAATCTGCAGAGCACACATGCCATGGATGGAGAATCTGGATCTTAGCTGGGACTCTTGCTTGTGGCAAGGCACAGAAGACCTAGAAGAAACCTTATATTTGATGATCTCTGATGATTGCGTCCTAATCTGATACTTAAACAATAACCACTATCAATAAGATAGATTCTTCTGATGAGTAATGAAAGTATTAGGGGAGGTGTTTCTAGATCCGGAAACCGCTCCTAGTATTCTCCCATGATCTCACTTCCTGAAAAAAAAACAAGTACAATTTCTTGGCCATTTTCTCTGTTGAGTGAGATGAGCACGGTGATGATTCAATGAACATCATTTTCTCCAACCTTGATGGACTTTGAAAGGCCTGGATACATTGTAGGAGTTGCACAAAATGCCACATGAGAAAATTATCTTTGCTTTCACACATTGGAAGGAAAAGATCAGTAAGTAATATCATCCTTTTTCCTTTTGTAATCATACAACAGAAGAAAAATGATCATTTGCTTATATGACATCGTGAAGATGATGAATAAAAGAAACTGAACTTAAAAAATATCAAATTAAAATCTTTTCCTGTTACGGTGGCGGACCTAGAAAATTTTTTCCGAGCATAGATTACGACCCAATTAGAAGATACTTGTCACAACCACCATTGTACTTTCATCACAACAAAAAGGATGGTGGCCATATGTCAAAGAGAGGATTCTGTGAAATGCACCACAGCTTGCTTAAAATTCATATGCACAAAAAGAATCCCATTACTAATCACAACTTGGTCCTCCAAAATGCAACACATAACCAATTAACAAGCCACCCATTTCCCCTTGACAAGCTATTGACACACATCAAATCACTCAACAAAAGACAGAGAGAGAGAGAAAAAAAAACACCAATAATACATTCATATTTTCATACTACCCAACAACCAAGTAAACCAAAAAACAAAAACACCCAAATCTATTCCCCCATCACTTTTTTCTCAAACCAAAAAAAAAAAAAAATCAACAAAAAGTGATGAAGAGGAGAAAAACAAAGACATCAACCTTTAAACCTCCACCCTTCCCTCCCTCCCCCATTTCCCCCTTCTCATCTTCTTCTTCCTCCTCCTTCCACCCCCCAACTCGCGCCAACAATGGTCATCTACACAAACTCCTCCTCCTCCTCTCCAACCCAATGTCTCCACCCCACCACCTCCTCCTCCTCCTCCTAGCTCTCCTCCTCTCGCCGCCCCTCCTCCTCGCCTCCTCCTCCTTCCCCCTCCCCACCATCGCCATCGCCGCCGTCGACTCCAACTCCTCGAAGCAGCATCTCGCGTGTGGCCTCGTGCCGGCGGGGGAGACGACGGGGTACAGGATCTCCTGCGCCAGCGTGTCGAACAGGTCGGCGGCCGCGCCGCACGTGTACTCGTATGGCGGGGTGGACGGGACGTGCTCGCCGTACTCGGCGGTGGTCGCCGGGGACGGGTACCTGTGCTCGGCTGGGCCGACGTCTTCGCCGCCAATGTCGATGCGGTGGTGGGATCTGAACGATGGGGATGGGCGGGATGAGTCGAAGCGGGTGTACAGGGGGCCGGTGCTGTCGGCGGTGTCCGGCGGCGGGGAGTCCGTGTGCGGGCTCGTCGGGGAGAGGATGCAGTGCTGGAGGTGTCCGTGGAGGGAGGAGCCGCCGGTGAGGGTGGGGTTCTCGGCGGTGGCGGTGGGTGGCGGGTTCGTGTGCGGGTTGGTGGTGGGGAGTGGGGAGGTGAGGTGTTATGGTGGAGGGGAGGTGGTGGGGAGGGAGCCGACGGGGAGGAGGTACATGCTTCTGGCCGCCGGCGAGAGGCACGCGTGCGGTGTGGATGATGGCGGGGTGGTGGGTTGCTGGGGGGAGGCGGCGGCGGTGGCGGCCGCGGCGCCGCCGAGGATGAGCCGCGCGGTGTCGACGGTGGCGGTGGGCGACGCGGTCACGTGCGTGCTGTGGGGGAACTGGACGGTCTCGTGCTGGCCAGAGGGGGAGGCCTCGCCGCCCCCCGCGCTGGCGGAGCAGCAGTTCGTCGCGCTGGAGGCGAAAGGGAAGGTGGTGTGCGGGGTGCTCATGTCGGACTACTCGCTGCAGTGCTGGGGCGGAGGCGTCGCGGGTGGGGTGAGGAAGGTGTTCGACAAGGTTCTTCCGGGTCCGTGCGCGCCGTCGAAGTCGTGCTCGTGCGGCGTCTGGTCGGGCTCCGCGCAGCTCTGCGCCGGCAGCGGCGGCGGCGGCGGCGGCGACGTGTCCGTTTGTTACCCCTGCGGCTACACCCCTCCGCCGATGGCGCTGACCCCGACGTCCAACTCGTCGTCGTCGACGACCTCTCAATCGAAGGGCAAGCATCGCCCGAGCAATCTGGCGATAGCGTTGATCAGCGCCGGAGCTGGATCGGGGCTCGTGGCTCTCCTCGCCGCGCTCTCGACGGTTTATTACTTGCGCCGGCATCGGGGCAGCAGCTCGCCGGTCTCCGGCCGCATCCACGCCGAGCCGACGGGCACTGCACCGCGCGTGGAGCGGCGGCTCAGCGCGCTGCTTTCCAAGGGCCCGAACACGACGGTGGAGCAGTTCCCGCTGGTGGCGCTCCGCGCCGCCACCGACTGCTTCTCGCCGACGCAACGCATCGGCTCCGGCAGCTTCGGCGCGGTGTACCACGCGTCCCTCCCCGACGGCCGCGAGGTCGCCATCAAGCGCGCGGAGCGCCGGGACACCGGCGGCCCTTCCTCCTCCTCGGCCGCCGCCGCGCGGCGCATCGACCACGAGGCGGCATTCGTCTCCGAGCTCGCGCTCCTCTCGCGCGTCAACCACAAGAACCTGGTCCGCCTCCTCGGCTTCTGCGCCGACGGCGGCGAGCGCATCCTCGTGTACGAGTTCATGCCCAACGGCACCCTCCACGACCACCTCCACAAGCGTTCGACGCCGCCGCTCTCCCCGCCGCTCGCCTCCTGGCCGTCCCGCCTCCGCCTCGCGCTCGGCGCCGCGCGGGGCATCGAGTACATGCACACCTACGCCGTCCCACCCATCATCCACCGCGACATCAAGTCCTCCAACATCCTCCTCGACGCCTGCTGGACCGCCAAGGTCTCCGACTTCGGCCTCTCGCTGCTCAACAACCTGGACACCACCGGCGGCGATAATGCCGGCGACGGCGACGGCGACGGCGACGACGAGCAGTGCGTGACGGCGGGGACGGTGGGGTACATGGACCCGGAGTACTACAGGCTGCAGCACCTGACGGACAAGAGCGACGTGTACAGCTTCGGCGTCGTGCTGCTCGAGCTGCTGTCCGGGTGCAAGGCGATCCAGAAGTACGAGGGCAGCGGCTCGCCCAAGAACGTCGTCGACATCGCCGTGCCGCACATCGAGGGCGACCGGGTGCACCGGGTGCTCGATGCGAGGCTGCCGCTGCCGACGCCGTGG
Source organism: Oryza punctata (assembly GCA_000573905.2). Taxonomy (NCBI): domain Eukaryota; kingdom Viridiplantae; phylum Streptophyta; class Magnoliopsida; order Poales; family Poaceae; genus Oryza; species Oryza punctata. The sequence continues at coordinate 19,889,996 of CM002491.2, read as the reverse complement.
GAGATGGAGGCCGTCGCCTACGTCGGCTACCTGGCAGCGGATTGCGTCAGGCTGGCCGGCCGCGACCGGCCCACCATGAGCGAGGTGGTGGGCGTGCTCGAGCGCGCTGTGGCGGCGTGCGACGAGTACGAAGACGGCGGCGGCGGCGAGCCTGCGCTGTCGCGGTCGTGCACCGATGGGTCGACGGCGACGTGACGTGGCGTGTGGTGGAAATTGGAATGCCCATTGCATTGGTGGCCTCCCTTGTGCAAGAACAATGGGGGGAGAGTTTTCTTGAGGATTTTTTTTTCTCTAGTTTTTGTTTGTTTTATTGTTATTGCTTAGCATTAGTCACAGAGCATTCATTAGTATTTTATAGAAAGAATCAAAAAATTTAGTGTAAATGGTTTTGACATTGTTTTGATTTGAAATGTTTTTGGGTTTTCTCCTTTTTTTGTTCTTTTCTGGTCTTAATATATTGAAGTCTTCCTCGACAATTTTATTGCAATAATCGCCCTAAACCCTAAGCAAAATATAGTATTATAGAGCAGTTGCAAGCATATATCAAATAAATCTATAATACTAGTAAATATAGTATATAACATTAGAGTAGTTGCAACTATATATCAAATAAATTGACAAGATTTGCAAAATGTAACATTGGGGAAGTTGCAAGTACATATCAAATAAATTAAAGAGGTTGCAAAAAAGAACATGTATATATGTACGTATGCTCTTGTATAAAATGTATATTCTATCCAATGGAAGACATTTCGCATGAAATTTCTAGTACGCAGTATTTGGAATAAAACAACTGTAGCTGTTGTCATCGCCCATGTATTCTGATGTGTTTGACTATATAGCCGTGAACCTAATCAATCACTAGTCATGAACTCTACCAAACAACTTAAATCATTAAATCGTTGGGATTTCGAGAAAAAAAATCAGTGTACTATCATATTGCTAACAAGGCGCAATTCTAGTACGAGTTGGTGTGCAGTAGTTGTTGTTGTTGAGAGGTTTCTCCCCTACGCAATTAACTGAAGAACAAGTCAGGGAACAGTACTAATATGCTGCATATATAGTGGAGTCGTACCAAACTGCCATTGAACTCTCCTCTCTCCCAAGTCCTCATCAACGATCAAACTTCTCTCCATTTCGTTTTCTCTTTTTTTTTTCTTATGAATTTCTTTTAGGCAGTGAAGCACCTCACCAACCAACGCAGATCCCGGACCGGCCATGCATTGCCTCTCTGGTGTCAAACACAAGGCGAATTCTGAATTCATTTTTTGAATGCATCCATTATTTATCCATCACATGGGGGAAAATTCTTCGTGCTGGTTTACCGATTTGATGGACAAGAATACGTGATTCAGTCGGTGACAGGTTCTTGGCGGCTCGTTTTGCGTGTTGGAGATGGAGATTTGGAGTGGATGTCCCTTTTTACAGACCTAGATTAGCTACGATAATGAGGTAGCAGTCAGCGGTGAATCAACTTGCCTGCTTTGTAGGAGTATTCGTTTTCCTCCCTTTGAAACTTGAAAAAGTGAAAACTATAAATTTCTGAGGAACTCTCGTGTTCAACAGTTAGGCAATTCATAATGTCATGCATGTTAAGGGTATATACCCTTTAACAGTGTACTCCCCAGTCTTATAATTCTTGATGTTTTAGATAAGTTTGATAATCAAAACAATTTTTATACTATTTACATTGAAGACATTAGAAGACGATGTGTGTATTAATCTTAAGAAATACTTTCGATGTGTGTATTAATCTTAAGAAATACTTTAATAAAATCAAATTGTTACTTTTTATATTATAATAAAAAATCATAGTCAAAGATAAAATTCTGAGACCTTGACGTTTTCTAAAATACCAAGAATTATATAACCTTAGGGAGGGAGTATATTTATGTTTTCCAAACAGTGATAAGGTATTTAACTATTTTACAACTTTGGTCTCTGAATATTTGCGCGTAGGAGATGGGGATTTTGGGTGGACGTCCCATTTTACAGACCTATATTAGCTATGATAATTACGTATAGTCAGCAGTAAACTCAACTTGCATGCGTTATAGTAATATTCGTTTTCCTCCCTTTGAAACTTGAAAACTGAAAACCATGAAATTTCTGCGAAATTCTTGTGCTCTAGTTAGGCACTCATCATGTCATGCACTTATGTTTTTTTAACATAATGATAAGTTATTTTATATCGGTGTCTGCATATTACGCACATTGACACAAATCAAAAGATAAACGCCATGGTGTATTCATGTTGAATGAAAATGGTACTACTAGTTTTTGTGATAGCAGGTAACTATGCTTGATGACCATATGAGATATCTGCAACGAGATTCATGCAAGTACAGAATAAAACACGAAGTCTAATTGGTTCTTTGATTACTGTTTATGATTGGTTTAATTCTGACCACGCAATGAATATATTTTTTTCTCTCAGGAATTAAAAATGAACAGGTAATGTAGTTTCTTTGAGGTCAGACCAGAGCTTTAAATTAAAACGCAAGGAACATTTTTTTTCTCATCTTGTGTTCCAGTTAGGCATTCATAATATTAAGTTAAGGGTACATACCCTTAACAGTGTGTACAGTGTACTTATGTTTTTTAGATAATGAAAACGTATTTAACTATCTTATAACTTTGGTCTATGAATATTATGCCCATAGCAACAAATCAAAAGATAAAGCATAATGCCCCGGAAAAAAAGTAAAGATAGAGCATAGTGCACTCATGCAGAATGAAAATACTATTTATTTTACGTAATATAGTGGTTAGATATGCTCTGACCATATGAGATGTCTGCAACGAGATTTATGCAAGTACCGAATATAAAACACAAAAATTAATCAGTTCTTTGATTAATGTTTATTATGGGCTTAATTCTGACCACGCAAGGAACATTTTATTTTTTCTCCTTTCAGAAGAAAAAAAAGAACAAGTAATAGTATATACTACTAGTAATTTCTTTCAGGCCAGACCAGACCAGAGCTCTACATTATGCTCTGATCAGTGATCACCACCAATGTTGTTTACAATATCTTCCCTCTTGATTGTCAGATCTGACATTCTCATTCTGAGATTGTGACAACATGCATACATCTGATCTGTATCATCATCCTCTTGGCATTTTTGCAGAACCTGCACCACTGAGATCAGATGGAACCTAACCGAAATCTGCTTGTCGAAATGACCCGTCAGGTCAAGAACTTAGCCTGAATCTCTGAAGAAACACACCTCGCCTACCTACCTACTCACCTACCTACCCCTGAAACACCAGATGCAAATGGTCCTGAAATTAGCTAAAAACACACATTAATTGCTGATTCGTTTACTGGATAGGAGTATTTGTGTGTGCAATCTGCAGCATCAAAGGTCTCATCTTTCTCCGGGAGTTGTTAGGGCTCTCGCGTTTTCTTTGCTGCTGATGGGATTCCATTGAGGTGACAGGGGTAAATCCTTTTCAGTTCATTGCTGCCAAACATTTGCTGACCCCGGATAGGACGGAGTTCTTAGCGTCCGAAATTTCGCCACAAGGCTGGAGGAAGCAACTTTGGGTTCTTGATCTTCTTGATAAGATATTTGTGTCCTTTTAACTACATAAGTTCTGATTAAAGATCAGAACTTTACCATGTTGCAGCTACTATAATATATGGAGAATAGAATATACTCTACTGCAAGATTAGTGATAGAATCTATCAAGATTTGTGTCTGATATGGTTACTTCCATATATCTAGCAAGTAGATTCAAAGAACAAGGCACTGAAACTGAGTGCTTTAATTTGGTAACCCTTCTTGGAATTAATACTGTTCTGAACACTGTGATTACAGAGTAGTAGTACGTAGTCAAGTTTAATTAGCATATCCCTGCAGAATATGGTGAACCGAGCGAACCTTCTAACATGAAATGTAATAAAGTAGTTTGGTGTACTTAATCCATAAACAACACTGGACAGTTCAACACTTGCAGTGCAAATTTTATCCCATTTCGGCGGCTGCAAAAAACAAATGGCTACTGTCAGCACAAGTGCAACCGACGTGCTCGAGCTCATCGGCACATTCCTTTTCATCATACAGTTCTTTTATTAAGGCTAAGAAGAATTGCTACGCATAATTAAACTGTTGCCTTGATTAAGTATGGTTCATGTGCATGGTCGTCGTCTCGATCTGGCTAATGGATTAGTCTTCTGAATTCTCATGATCCATGAAAAAAATTGTTCAGGATTGGTTGTTATTTAGTGCCAATTTTGACTTCACTGTACTATCCAAAAAAAGAGGCTCAAAGCATGCCTCAATTGTCTACTACTCCAGAAGAAGCTGGGATCGTTAATCTTCTATTCTTGCAAAAGATCACATAAAATAAAACGCAGGCATCAGAAGAACAGTTGAATCGCGGTTCTGTCAAACCTGAAAATTCAGTCTGGATAAACTTTTCATCAGTGCTTTACGCATGCAATTCTACACACAACAACTCCTCTCTGCTTTCTCCATCACAAATTACTTCATAAACCGTGCCTCTTTGTTTCAGTGAAGAAGAAGAGATCATCTGGTGAGCAATGCAATAATTATGCAGAAGCCTGATGCATCGTTGTCTCATCCCTACAGCTAATCACATTCCTGACCTGTCATTATATTGCTCTACGTTTTGCGATGTGCTTAGCTTTGTTGACCGGGGTTTTTGCCCTGATCTTGCAACTCGAATCGATAAAAGCAGCAGAGGAATCATCTCACCTACCAAGCGTTTTTATTCCTCCTAATCATTCTCCATTAGGGATAGCTTGTCAGCTTTAGCATTCGACGTGGACAGAAATCTCAAAATGCACAAGCTAAAATAACTTTTTTTTAATGGAGTATAGTTTGTTATGGTGGATTGCTTATTGTGACATTCTTTTTTATATGTGAGTAGGAATTAACAAGTGCTATTAGCAATAGTTAATTTAGTGCGAGGATGCTTAAAAATTTTGGACTTGTTCTGAAATTTAGGGACCTAGGCGGCTAATAGAGCTGACTATAACTACTAACCACCCTTCCCCTGTCGCTTCACACTGTAAACAAATGCTCTTAAAAAACAATTATTTTTCTCAAATATTAACCAAACATTTATTTCTTTTCCTAAAAAAAAACAACACCTGGATTGGACTATTGGAGCCGGCTCATCTGTTTCAGCCGTTCAATTTCCTTTTGCGAGGGTGAAAATTAATCAAATTACAGATTGGTGAACTATCTTTCCAAGAAGATAGCAACCTTGACAAAAACTGAAGCCTTGCATCCTGCAACTCCAAGTCAATACTGTAAATCTTGATTACTGAACAAAGAGAGAAGAACAGCGCAAAGTCTAATTGGGCTTAGCCCTTGGGTGGTTGGGCCTAGTCCAGCCAACATAATTTCTGGAGATTAGATAGGCCAGAAGTAAATTAGTTTTTAGTGATTCGTTAATTGGACCAAATTTAGTAGCTTTAAGCGATTCATTAATTGGGCCAATTTAGATTTTTGGCCCAATTTTTCCGCACGTTTCCGTCCTGACTGGAAGAAGTGAATACGTTCATTTGAAGTCCCTTAATTTATCAACAATTCTAAAATTAATCCTGAACCGAAATACCAGATAGAACTAATTCCCCAACTTATAATACCGTGTCAACTTTGATCCCTCGACAGTATAACAGCCGTTTTTAGTTAACGTGGTGATTGGGCCCCACATATCAGCGGCAACTCTTCTCTCTCCTCTCCCTCTTCCCTATCATCCCCATCTCTCACAGAGTCACAGTCGCAGAGACGGAGTGTCCTGGACGCGCGTAGTGATCACGACCTCGCGACCTTCTCCCGCCGCCGCCGGCCTCTCCTCCTTTGTCGGTGCGGCGCCCCCCTCGCCGGCACCTTCCCTCTCCGACCGTGCCCCCCAAGCTACCGCACTCCTCTCCCACCGCCGCGACTCCGATGCCGCCGACCTCTCCTTCACCGGTGCGGCGGTGCCTTCCCTCTGTAACCGTGCCTCCCAGAGTTCCAGGCCGCAGAACTTCACGCTGTCAACTCCTACCTCGCTCCCGCCGTTGCCCTCCGCCCTCCCCTCCCGCTCTTGACATCGTCGCTGTTAGAATAGGTGTCAAATATACTAGTCCTATTTGGTTACAGTTGGACTTAGAGTTGTAATAGGTGTTAGGACTAGAGTAAGAGTCGAACTCTATCCTAGGATCTCTCTTAAATAGAGAGGGGGCACCACAATGTAACCATGACGACTACAATATAGCGTAGACACGCAGGGAGATGATGGCGGTGTGGCTATGAACTCGTAGCGGCTAGGTGGTATATTGATTGGGGAGGAGCGCCCATAATCAGAGCCCCGGAGATGTAGGCTTCGGCTGAACTCCGTTAACAAATATCGTGTGTTCCTGTGTCGTCATCTGGCGTGTCTTGGGTAATCAATGACTGAAGCGATCGAGAAGGTTAGTCGTTGTTCCGCTATATCGACTAGCTGAGGTGGCGGTGGCGCAGAGATGATGGAGACACGTACGGTGACTAGCGCCGTGTGCCGGATCTGCATGACCGGGACGAGGCTGAGCAGAAGCGTCCGTTTGGCCTGCCACCTGCGAGATAACCTCGTTGCCGACGAGGATCCGCGATATGTTGGTGGCCTCCGTGTACGGCGCGACACTGGCGCGCACTTCACCGTCGTGCGAACGCGAGGCTGGCGGCGAAGGCCCGCAGCGCGCGCGGGTCGGCGTCCAATAGCCTGACGCGATCGAATCGAAGGTGGTGTCGCGGGAGAGGAACCGCGAGGAGATGGTGTCGCCTGAGCTCGACCGCGTTCCTTGGATGGCGGAGGGCCTATGGCCGTGCGTGACCGGCAGTGGGCCGGCGGCGGAGGGGGGCAGGGATCTTGTTCCGTGGAGGTCGTGGAGCTCCTTGCCTTCGTCGCCACGAATCACGACGCGTGCAGTGACAAGCGCGATGTCAAGCCCTTCTCCCTGTCGCATCCTCTACTCCCACATCTCATCTTCCTTGGCCCATCGGCATGGGATAGGGAGGGGCAGCGGCGGGAAAGAGGAAACCGACGGCGTCGGAGCGGCGACGCATGTATCGCGACCTGGTGCAGTTGAGGCGGCGCGATCTCAGTGCTAGCCACTGACATGTGAGGTCCGCGTGGGCCCCACACTGATTCAGCTTACCACGTCAGCTAGAAACGTATATAATAATACCTGAATCTTGGTTGATCCGGTATATCTGGTATTTTGGTTTACGAATGAATTTCAGACTCAGCGACACCTATCTTCTCGAAGTTGAACATAGGCCATGGAGAAAGGAACTCGTCTGGGCTAGAGCAATTACTACGTGGGCATCCATGTTGCTAGGGCCGGGATGTCAACCGACCCATGTCCACCATGCTTGAAAGAACACTTATGTAGTCCTACTTAAGAGTTAATTGCACTTTGTGCAATGAATTTTATTAAAGTTTCACTTTGAATAAGGGGGTGAAGTTATCTTATCACTTTGGACCATATGAATTTACAAAAGTTTCAAATTGAACAACCCTTCTTCTCCATCTCTTCTCTTCCCTCTTTTTCTCTGTTAAGCAGCTACCATCAGCACGCCTTTTCTCTTACAAAAGCGTGCATGTTTGTAGCATCTGTATATCTGAAATATGTTTAGTGAGATTTTAAATCATTTTTTTCTAAATCGCTTATCCGATTTGTAATCTGATTATACCATTATATTTATTATAATTAAATCTTTACATCAAAATGTATCACATGATTATTTTCACAACAAATAAAATATATGGTTATAATTTTTAACTGAAATATTTTTACATCACACATGAAATATTGAATGGTAACTATTGAAACATCACATCTGGAAAACACCAAGTGCAAGTGCAACATTGAAAAAGAACTCGTGAAATATCCGAAAAATACTTATTGAAACATTCAAATAACACCATATGGAACATACAGAAAAGATTCATTGCAACACAAAATTTTAAAATGTGAAACAAGTTGAAACATTGACACATGACATGTGAAACATCAAAATTTAAAGAGTGAAACATTAATATTACTTCCACCGGAATATAATCATCCGACATCCGACATATTGTTTTAAAGATTTAATTCCAGTGAAAATAACGGTATAATTGGATAAGTAATTTTGAAAAAAAAATGAAATATGTTAATAGATCTTAATACATGTATGATGTTGTTAGCCCATAACCATTCATGCATGCACGTACGGATGAACTTTGGTGGTATCGTGGCAGTTGAGATAAAGCAAGATAAAAGAGAGAGATACTAGTTGAGAAATCCGGTGGTCCACAAGACTTTGGCCCACCATCTAAAACACCCGATATTTTCCTTGGGTGTCGGACGCCGGGGGGAGGCATTTCTCAAAAAAAAAAAAAAAAGTCAAGCAGCTAAATAAAGTAGTAATGAATCAAAGTAAGATGGAATATTGATTGGCGTATTCTTTTGCTGGTAAGCTCACTAGTGACATCAAGGAGTGGCAAAAAAAAAAAGTGGTGCAATATGCAACAGATGGTAAGAAATGTAAAAACATAAGATATGGCCTAGTCCAAAGTAACACTTAGGCAATAATAACTAGTTTAAAGTGTAATTCGCTTTTAAATTAATGAGATGTGCCCTCTGTTTTAAAAGAAAAACCTCTTGGCTTAAGGTCCCGTGACGTAGTAACTCCAAATATGGCGCTCCCTAAAAGGAAAGAGAAATCATGTGAGATTGTGAGGTACTAGTAAAGATCTAGAGACTTTATTCACGACAGTTACATGTCTTTTTTCTCGCGAGGAGGCCGTTACACGTTACACGCATTGAATAAAAAGGGTGGCGTTAAAATTAAATCATATGCTAACTAATCTTTGTTTTAGATAATGATGCTAACTATATAAGAGTTCGTTGCCTATACTTTATGCATCTTCCAATTATAAGCAGCTTCCAATATCGCCATAGACCTCTTTCTTTTAATCCCCTTTGTCGCTACGTGCTGGTGCACGGACGCAACGTCACCGAGAACGCCGAAACTTGCTTCCTTCTCCAACCATGCCTCCAGAAGAGCCCTCCGCACCTGTGATTCGGTAGTCGCAGCACTGAAGTGGTCGAACGCCCTCTGGAATATGGCTCTGCACCTTCGCACCTGCTCCACCTGGCAGCTGGCATCGCCCAATCCAGCTTCAAACTCAGCGTAGCTGATCCAGACCTTGAGATGCTTTGTCCTGTTGAGCAACTCCTGTAGAGCTGCCTTGTTCTTTCAAAGTCGTTCTCGTCTATTTCAAACTGCAGCAACGCCGTCCATAGAAGCTCCGGTGTATCCAGTGCTGGCTGAGAAACTGCGAGCTCATAGATCGACCTGACACGATCGGTCTCGTGAAGGCTCTTCTCCATCTCGGCGTATTTCAACCAGGCGTAGCAATCTGATGGATCCCATTCGATAAACTTCTCGTACAGAATCCTACAGCGATCGATGTTGCCCAGTTTCATCTCAAACTCAATGTACTTCTTAAAGATCTTCCCCTTCGGAGCAATTCCAATCGCATTCCCCATTATCTGCCGGGCAGACTTGAGATTCTTCCGCCGTATCTCAAACTGGGCAGCCATAAGCCAAACCTTAGCAAAAGTGAATTTCCTGTGTGGGATTACCTTGAGACACTCCCTGTAAACAGATCTTGCCTTTTCAAGCTCATCTGCATCAATTTCCTCAAACAGTGCCCACATGATCCAAATATATATGTAGCGTTTCCAGTATCGCTTCTCCTCTGCAGGTGGAATATTGGATACAGCCCTCTCGTAAACCTCCCTGATCTTGTCCTTGTTACCCAGGCTCTCCTCCAGCCTTAGGTAGTCGAACCAAGAATCGTAGTCCAGCGGATTGTTGGTCACCTCACCCTCGTACAAAATCCGCTTCTTCGTAATGAGTGTGTCCTCGATGTCCTTGTGATCTCCAAACATCTTCTCGAACGCTACGAAGTTGCTGTACAGCTCGTCGCTCTTGCCCTTGGGCAGCCGGTCGAGGCCGAACCTGTATATTGCCCGCGCGCGGTCTACCTCTTCGCGAGTTTGCTCAAAGTTGGCGAAGGAGAGGAGAAGACCTCGGGGTCGAGGACTTCCATCGCAGTCATTTTTGCGATAAATCTGTCGTCATTTTTTTTCCTTAAAAGTTGTCGTTTTTTCAACCGTCCGATTAGCGCAAGACACATCCCGCGGTTCGTCTGTATGCATCTTTTTTTCGCTTTGCCACTGTATATAACGAAAGCGATTAAACGATAAAACTACTTTAATACGGGTCAGAGATCTCCCGCGACGTCCATTTCATATGAGCAGTAGTGTTTTGAAAGTTACCCCTTAGTTACATCCGAGTTAGTTTATAATATAATTACACTATGATTGTACCATATTTATATATGATAATTTTTTAGGAGAAAGTTTGTCGACAAAATTTATAGCAAGTCCAGTTCGACGCACGAATCGATCCGAAAAAGGAAATACGGCGACGTGAGCGCGAAACGCTTTCGGCCGGGGTTACAGTCAAAAATGTTATTTACTCTGTGCTTCCTCTGTTTCGGAATGTAAATAATTTTAAGGTAGGCATGGGTATAAAAATGGTAAGAGAAAATAATTGAATGGAAGCTGTAATTGATTGAAAAAAAAAGATAGGTGAAAAATATTAAATGAAAAATGGTTATAAATGATTGAGATGAGAGGGTAAGTGCAAAAAATAGCTTCATTCTGGGATAAAGTATTGTGCTAGAAATAACTATATTTTGAAACGGAGGTAGTAGCGATTAGCCGCACGTGGTGACCAGGTAGGTATAAATTCAGAATTTTCTATTTTTTTTACGCATATAAAGTTTATATATATGCATACTGTCAACGTTCTAAATCGCGACTACGGTATTTACATGGTATACGCGAGATTGAGATAAAAGAGATGGGAGACAAAGATTTTTATACAAGGATCTAACCGGTAACGTTAGAATCATTGGTTCTCATTGTACTATATGGTTTTCCATATCAATCTCATATAAACTGGATTATGGCTATTACCTTACGAGGGGTTTAAACCAGTATAATCTTTTATCTTCTTGTTTGCTTGATGTTGTTTCGTATAGATCCTAGTATCAACGTACCCCAATATTCTATACATCCGGTCTACGAGTATCACCTGTCGATAGTGGCGTGCTAGGTAGGGGAATTTGGTGCTCAAGGTTCTACCGATATGACTTCAAGCCGCTTCGACAATCGCGCCTGCACCAACTTTGGCCTAGGAGATCCAACCCAGACATCACTGATGTAGACTCAAGTCGGATCTATTGTCTTTTCGGTCTACGCTGCAATGTTGATCTCATCTGGCCCAACTTCTGACAGGAACGAGAACGGCGCAATCATGACTTCGAGAAACGACATCTCCCGCCGCTTCTCTTGTCCTGATGCAAAGGAGGACGCCGATCCCAGCGATATCCGAGAAGCAACCTCAAGCGGCCAAAACCCATCTACCGGTTGGGAGTCAGGCGCCGACAAGGACAACTCCTCAGAAGTCTACCACGTGGTGCGTGATCCATAAGACAACTAGTCACTCTCTTGTGGATTGCAAGTTGTACAACACATGAAAGCTGAACTCGAAGCCTGCAAGGGATGAGATATTCAGCGCACTTCACCAACAAATAACACCTAGTGTCCAATTCACAAGACAAGAGGACATGAGCTCTCGAGTTGCAAGGTCTTTCTTAGCGTCATCAAGACTCCCCGCTCTCAGAACCAATAACGACGAGTTCAAACTCGGGACATTGCAGAGGAACGAAGCTCGGAGGAAACCCCTGACCGCTGCGTGGGATTCGTTGGTGTCGACCCCCACGAGCCCTCGGTTCTACACGGCCTGGAGGATCAAGAATCGTCATCATCTCATACTCCATGCGATGTGAACGTGATCGAGGGAGAGGGCGCCAGTCACACAGTGGCTCGGGCGACTACGGATACTACTCATACTCCTGCTCAGCATCTGAACATCATCAATTCTATATTGAGAAAAAGCCCTTTTGACCCAGTTTTGCACCCTGACAGCGGTTAATGGGTCGAACGACTACGGTCAACGGTGGCAAACCTCAATAGCGCTTTTGCGGAGGTGACGACGGGACCAAGGCCTCAAGACCCTCCTCGTCTTCCAGCTCGAGGAGAAGTGGCTCAACTCGACGCCCATGTCGAGGTCACGAGCAAACATCCAAGCCGTGATCCAGGTCGCAACCTCCGCAACGTCTCACCACGTGGTCCTCGCCAGCATACCCCACCACCTCAGGACGATCGCGATCTACGCGACCACTTGAACAGGCACCAGCGGGAGTAGCAAGATCGGGATAACGCAAATCAACATCAGCATCGCTCCCCACCACGATGCAACAACAACGCTGACCAAGGAGACCATCCCAGGGAGGACCGATACCGACGGGATCGCCAAAACCACCACGATGATAATCATCGCAGGCGGCGAGCTCAGGGCGACTACGGTCAAGGTCGACGACAAGGCAACGATGATCGACGACGACGCGATTCACGTTCTCCAGACTCCCGAGGGGATCGACAACGAGGATGTCAATCCAGGGGTCGCACGCCCAACCCAAGCGATACCTCGTCGTCATCATCATCCTCCTCATCGTCCGCTAGGCCGTCTCAAAGACAACACGGACACCGACCATGTAACGCCCCGGCACTCGTTAACCGATAATACCAGCTAACTAATGCCAAGGTGCTACGCATTACCTGTGAGATAGTACCAGTCCCAGGATACACTAGCTGGTACACACAGAATAACCATGGAATCAAAGTAAACTAATTATTACATCACTGGGTTTTAGTCCTTACATAAGTTGCCATCCTGGATAGGCCCAGAGATGAGCAACGCAACAATACAAAAGTCCACAGAGCGAAAGTCAAAAGCAGCAGAAACTAAGCATCTGGGTGACTAAGCACTAGGCGAGCGCCTAGGCAACCATCTTGATCCACAGGCGGGGCTTGGGGCTAGGCACGAATCTTCTAGAAATCCTCGTACTCGGCTTGCTCCTGGAGACAGTCCTCGGGGTCGGGTCGACGTCTTCATCTCCAAGCTGTATAGATATTTATATATATAGCAAGGGTGAGTACTTCACGTACTCAGCAAGCCGGGGAAAGAATGACATGCTTGGTTAAGACAAGGAGAGCTAGGGTTTTATTTGCGAAAGCAACCTTTTTGGCGAAAGCGATTTATTTCACAAAAACTCTAATGAGTCAAAATTTTAGTTGTCGGGAGGAGGCTCACGCCTCGTCCCATTCCACAAGTTGCTTTGCAACAACTTGTCACAGAGTAACAATTAATTAAATAATTGGTTTCCTCTATTAGTTTCTCTTTGCCTTCACAGCAACTCTGTTCCAACCATTAAAAATCATCACAACACTATTTCACATAGTTAACCTTGCTTTCTCAGCACAACAACGCCTTCTCGGCCCTAGCAACACATCGGTGTCAAGCGACACCCCAGGTCACACAGACCCGTTCCTAACCACAAAGGTTAGCCGTTTGCCACTCAGGCAAAATCTGGTAACGAATCCCTTCCCACCAACCATTTTCATCAAACATTTGTCAAACAAATCAACGCTATGAGAAACACCTTACACTCGCCCTTGACCGTGGGCACGGCTGTTTGAACAGTTCATTAAGCTCTGCAGAGGTTGTACGCTTTACCCACACGACATGAAACTGACACCGTGTACCCGTCGGCAACGGAAGTTCATGACAAGGCCTTTCCAAAGCTAACCCATGAAAATCGCACACCACCTAGTTGGGCCAAGTCTCTTAGCTGAGTATCAGGCAGTCGCTGCCGTCATCCACTCAGGAATACCAAGAATGCCTCCTACTCCTACTCGGTACCGTGTGCCACATAGAGGCAAACAATACACCCAAAAGGGCTCTAATGATCCAACTTCGTCTCCTCATCCTCGGCATCCCACAACCATTGGCATACCAAACTCCCATGTGATAACCATTTACTTAGCCAGGGGCATCCCATGAATATCCGTGAGGTCGCACTGTAACGTGTTTGGATGGATTTCCCAAAGGAATCGGTCCTTAACGATAATACGCGACCGAACCACAAAGGCATGGCCTCGCATCATCACCATTTTCACAAATCATTTTATTTCGCAACACATCGGTACCACGTACCTGGTTTTTAAGCATAAAGTTTGGAAAATACCCAAGTTTCCCACACGACAGTACAACGTAAGCACGGCTAAGCAAATTACATCGGCAATCGTATCCAATGGATAGCGATACCGGCGTAAGTATGTGTAGCTAACAAGGATAAAGGGATTAACAACATCCTACGTAAAGTGAGTGCAACTACTAGGTCGGTCCGTCGGTTGTATAAACAATCGAGGCCTAAACAAGATTTATCGTGTACACCTAGCAATGCATTTTTCAAACAAAATAACTTGCAAATATAGGGGCAATGTGATCAAAGGGGCTTGCCTTGCACACGATGGGGTCTTCTTCTTCGAAACCGGCGTCCGGAGCTTCCTCGTACACGTGCTCTATACGCGGAACGGAGAACAAATAAATAAAAGATAATAAAACAAGCTCAAATAAAATAAACAAGTGTGCCACTGTGTAGATCTCATTTTTAGAAAAATTTAGAAAGTTGAACGAGGTCAAACGGAGTTACGGTTGAATTTCTAGGAATTTTCAAAGATAAAAGGGTTTTTTTGGAATTTTGGGAATCATTATTAAACGGTAACGGAATATTAGGGCTGACGGCGTGGGGGGCCCACATGTCGGTTAGAGAGAGGGGAGAGGAAGGTGGAGGTGGGGCCCACCTGTCAGCCGGGGAGGGGGTCTTCTTCCTCCCCAGGCTTGCCCGGCTTGGGCCGGTGGTGGTGCCGGGCGGCGAGGCTGCCGGGGAGAGGGAGGCCGGTGGCCGTGGGCGGCGGCGGCGGCCGGGGAGCGGCGGCGGTGGCCGGGAAGCGGCGGCGGCGGAGGCGGCCGGGAACGGCGGGACCGAGAGGGGAGAGGGAGAGAGAGAGCGCCGGCGAGGGGAGGGGCGGTGCGGCAAGGGGAAGGGTTCCGGCCCCCTTTTATAGGCGGCGAGGTGCGGGGGTGATGGGATGGAGGTGCAGCGACGGGACGGTGAGAGGACGGCGCGGCGGCATGGGGCTCGAGGCCGGAGGGGACGGCGCGGCGACGGGACATGGCGCAGCGCCGAGCGGCGACGGGACGCGGCGCGGCGCGTGCGGCGCGAGGTGGCGCGGAGCTCGGGGCGGGCGGCGCGGCGGCGGCGGGCGCACGCGGCCGGAGGTTGGAGGTGACCCGGGTGGGCCGGGCCAGGCCGATCGCGGGGATGGCCCATGGGCCGGGAGGGAGAGAAAGGATGAGGGGGAGTTGTGCCGGGGGAAAAAGAAGAGGGAAGGGAGTGGGCCGGCCTGCTCGGGGGGGGTGCGGAGGGAGAGAGGAGAGGGAAATGGGCCGAGAGGAGAAAAAGAAAGGAGAGGCCCAAAGTGAACAGTGACCTTTCACAATTTTCCTGGGATTTTTGGGATTAGAATTTGGAGGAAATTTTTGGGAAATTTGAATTTGATTTTGACCATGGATCTGATAGAAATTTGAAGGAATGTGTATGAGGGGATTTGAGATCTTCTTGGCACAAGATCAAATAAAAACCAAATTTAAAATCCAATTTTTTTTAAATGAGAGAAATAAAAAGTTAGGGTGCTACAGACCACCTCTCGTACCAGGAGGCGGATGCAGAGCGTTCACGCCAACATTACGAGAAGTACGGTGGCCCGAGAAATTCCAACCAGGAGCGATAGAGAGGTATGATCCGGAAGAGTTACTCGATGTCTATTCCACGGTTCTCTATGCTGCGGGGGCAGATGACAACGTACTTGCGAATTACTTGCTAGTCGCGTTGAAGGGATCTGCTCGATCATGGCTAGTTCTCTCCTGCCCCGCTCGATTTCTTCATGGGGAGACTTGTGGCAGCAATTCATCGCTAATTTCCAAGGAACTTACAAGCGCCACGTGATGGAGGACGACCTCCACGCCTTAACTCAGAACCCTATGATTGCAGAGTAGTACGTAGTCAAGTTTCATTAGCATATCCCTGCAGAATATGGTGCACCGAGCGAACCTTCTAACATCAAATGTAATAAAGTAGTTTGGTGTACTTAATCCATATAAACAACACTGGACAGTTCAACACTTGCAGTGCAAATTTTTATCCCATTTCAGCGGCTGCAGAAAACAAATGGCTACTGTCAGCACAAGTGCAACCGACGTGCTCGAGCTCATCGGCACATTCCTTTGCATCAAACAGTTCTTTTATTAAGGCTAAGAAGAATTGCTGCGCATAATTAAACTGATGCCTTGATTAAGTATGGTTCATGTGCATGGTCGTCGTCTCGATCTGGCTAATGGATTAGTCTTCTGAATTCTCATGATCCATGAAAAAAAATGTTCAGGATTGGTTGTTATTTAGTGCCAATTTTGACTTCATTATACTTTCCAAAAAAAGAGGCTCAAAGCATGCCTCAACTGTCTACTACTCCAGAAGAAGCTGGGTTCGTTAATCTTCTATTCTATTCTTGCAAAAGATCACATAAAAGAAAACGCAGGCATCAGAAGAACAGTTGAATCGCGGTTCTGTCAAACCTGAAAATTCAGTCTGGATAAACTTTTCATCAGTGCTTTACGCATGCAATTCTACACACAACAACTCCTCTCTGCTTTCTCCATCACAAATTACTTCATAAACCGTGCCTCTTTGTTTCAGTGAAGAAGAAGAGATCATCTGCTGAGCAATGCAATAATTATGCAAAACCCTGATGCATCGTTGTCTCATCCCTACAGCTAATCACATTCCTGACCTGTCATTATATTGCTCTACGTTTTGCGTTGTGCTTAGCTTTGTTGACCGGGGTTTTTGCCCTGATCTCGCAACTCGAATCGATAAAAGCAGCAGAGGAATCATCTCACCTACCAAGCGTTTTTATTCCTCCTAATCATTCTCCATTAGGGATAGCTTGTCAGCTTTAGCATTCGATGTGGACAGAAATCTCAAAATGCACAAGCTAAAATAACTTTTTTTAATGGAGTATAGTTTGTTATGGTGGATTGCTTATTGTGACATTCTTTTTTATATGTGAGTAGGAATTAACAAGTGCTATTAGCAATAGTTAATTTAGTGCGAGGATGCTTAAAAATTTTGGACTTGTTCTGAAATTTAGGGACCTAGGTGGCTAAGGTCATCCCAACCCTCCATATAATTTAGTGTCCACAGCATTTAATACACTGCTATATAAGAGAAATCTGATGTGGAAGAGAGTTCATGAGGAGAGATGTAAAAGGATGAAGACATCATTTCTCGTGTAAGAAATCATGTCTACACAAGAATCAAGAATGAAAACAAGGGGATAGGTGGATAAAAAGAGAGAAGAGAGGTGTATTGGAAGATAATTTAATTTAAAGACACCATACATTGAATTCATAGTTTCTATACATATATAACATTGGTAAGTATGAAAACTAGTTGATAGTTTCTGGGTTGGGAATAGCCTAATAGAGCTGACTATAACTACTAACCACCCTACCCCTGTCGCTTCACACAGTAAAACAAATGCTCTTAAAAAACAAATATTTTTCTCAAAGATTAACCAAACATTTTTTTCAAAAAAAACAACTCGTGGATTTTACTATTGGAGCCGGGTCATCTGTTTCAGCTGTTCAATTTTCAATATGGAAATTACAGGTTTTCCTTTTGCGAAGGTGAAAATTAATAAAGATTGGAGAACTATCTTTCCAAGACAGTACTGAAAATCTTCATGTTCTATCGTGGAAAATCGAAATTGTTTGATCGTTTAGGCATCGGGTTTTGCAAGAATGACACGTATGCAGTGAAGTTGGAGCTGGTATGTCACTTCGGTGATAAGTTCGGCAATAATAACACGTGTCTTGTGTAGTTGAGATTATTGTATCACTTCTACGATAAACTCAGTGACGATACCTTGCGTTGGGTTTCGTCGTGGTAACTTAGGTTGGGTTACTGTAGTTATGATTTTCACTCAGTTTTCCTAGTTAACCATAAACTAGTCTTATTTGCTCTTTAAAATGGGGTATCTTCTTTTTTATATAAAACGTCGGTAACGTACCGACTGACTGCTTGGGAAAAAAAACAAAGTGTGCAAAGTCTATTTGGGCTTGGGCGGTTGGGCGTAGTCCAGCCGTAGAAGTTATGGATATTAAGATGGGAAAAGTACACCGAAGGTCCCTCAACTTATCATCGAGTTACAAAATCGTTCCCCAACCGCAAAACCAAATATCGGAGGTCCCTTAACTAACAAAACCGTTCGCTTGAGGTCCTCTGGTGGTTTTGGACCCGGTTTTGTCTGACGTGGCGGGTGAGTCAGTGTGGGCCCCACGTGGGTCCCACGTGTCAGGTGTCCACCTCACCCAATCTCTTTCCCCTTTCTCTTTCCTTCCTCATCTCTCTCTAGCGGATAGGGAGCGGCGGTGGCGGCAGGCAAGGGCGACAGGGTTTTTCTCGACCTACACCACTTTCTCCACTCGACCTCGCCGCCAGCAATGGCGCTCCTCCTCCGCCGCCGCATCCACCGCGGCCACAAAACCCTCCTCCCGCGCGCCTCCTCCTCCTCCTCCAGCGATGGTAAGTTCCCGGCTCCGACATCTGACCCCGCATCCACCGATCAGTGCACCACCAAGCTCTCCTCCCAGTTTGTCGAAATCCGCAACCACCTCAACCCCACCCCTCCCTCCTCCCCGCCGCAACGCATCCCGGCCTCACCGCCGCTCGACGATGTCCGCAGCAGCCTCTACCTCTTCCGCAACCCCCAACCCTCCTCCGCCGCGACCTCCGCCACCGTCTTCTCCTCGAACCCCACCCCCTCCTTCGTCGAGATCCTCCGTGTCAGGCCCGCGCCTCCGACCGGCCGCGCCACCGAAGCGGACGCCTTCCCCTTCAGCGCGCTCCGCGAGAGCTTGGACAAGAAGCTGGGAATGAACCCCGCGGCGGGGCCCCTCACCGGCGCCGCCAACCCGATGGACTGGAGCTCCATCCTCTCCTCGCCGCAGAGACACGACGGGAAGCCGCTGCCGGAATCGGTGTGTGGGAGGGAAATGAGGGGGAAGGCGGGGAGAGGCCGTGACGGCAAGGTGGAGGAGCAGCAGTTCATCCGGTTGTACAGCTGCGATGAGCTCGGCAAGAGACTCTTGATAGGGTGAGGTGGACACCTGACACGTGGGACCCACGTGAGGCCCACGCTGACTCACCCGCCACGTCAGACAAAACCGGGTCCAAAACCACCAGAGGATCTCAAGCGAACAGTTTTGTTAGTTGAGGGACCTCCGATATCTGGTTTTACAGTTGGAGGATGATTTTGTAACTCGATGACAAGTTGAAGGATCTTCGGTGTACTTTTCCCTATTAAGATACGCCAGAAGTAAATTTAGAGTTTAGCGATTTATTAATTGGGCCAAATTTAGATGGGCCCAAGTATTCCTCCCGTTTCCTGACCGGAAGAAATGAAGGGGCAGGACTCAAGTGGGCCCCAATAGGCCCTGTATGATGCTGTACGTGCGGCCACGTGGGCAGCTACGTCTCCGAGCACAATTCACGTGTCACCTTCGTCTATTTATTTTCTCACATGATGATTACTAGGTAGTAATTAATTTACTACCAACCCGCACAATTAATGATAAACATCTATACAAAATTATTTATTTTATACATATAATTTTACTTAAAATTTATTAAAATATATATCTTGTTATCTTAGTATTTTGATAGATCGAACTTTATCATCTCCGTGTTTCTAATTTTTTTTAAAAGTCGCTTCGGTCGCTACCTCACTTATTTGTCAGTTCTTTATTTGCTTATTGATCTATCATTGTTTCTATTTATTTTCCATGAAACCTTTTAAAAATTAGACCTTTTAGTTTTTAGAGTTCATTATTTTGTTGGGTTTCGTTTTTATAAGTTTTTAAAGTTCCGTCAAACACCGCCAATGTACTGCTCTACGGTCTCTTCACTCTCTCATCTCTTTATTATCATTGGGATTTTAAAAATTGAACACAATTATCGTTTTGGTTCATTTTTTTCTTTTTAGAAGTCTCGCTAAACCGTCAACGGCTTTGCCACTATACTCCTCTCGCGCGGCCCACCCGTTGCCTCCCCTCTTTATTATCATTGAGATTTGAAAAATTGAATATGATTATGTAGCACCTTAATTTTTCTTTTCGTATTTATTTAAAAATCTTCTCTCAATTAAAAACTTGGTTTTAAAATTTGGATTTTATTTGTGCCAAATGGATCTCATATTTTTTTCCCTCCAAAAATTTCACCCAAAATTCATTTCCGATTTACAAAAAAGAAAAAGAGAAAAACCTCCCTGTTGGGCCTTTCTCTCTCTTTTCTCTCCCTTGGCCCAACCCCCCTCTCCCTCTCTTTCCCCGAGTGGGCCGGCCCACCTCTCCCTTCCCCTCCTCTCTCCCTTCCCGGCCCATCTCCCCTCCCTTCCTTCTCTCTCCCCCTCTCCCGGCCCACGGGCCTTTTCTCCCTCGCGCCGGCCCGGCCACCCGGTCATCTCCCTCCCCTCGCCGCGCCGCCGATTGCCGCGACCTCGCCGCGCCCTCGCCGCGCCTGCGCCCACCGCCGCCCGCGTTGCCGCACGTCGCGCCACCCGCGCCTCGCGCCCCGCGCCCGCGTCCCGAGCGCCGCGCCCGCCCCGGGCTCCGCGCTGCCTCGCGCCGCACGCCGCGTCACCTCACCGGCCGGCGCCGCGCCAACGTCCCCTCCGCCTCGAGCCCCGCGCCGCCGCGCCCGTCGCCGTCGCCGCTCCACCGTCTCGTCGCCGCTCCTCCCCGCGCCGCTCGCCGCCTATAAAAGGGGGCCGAGCCCACCCCTCGCCGGCCACCCTCTCTCTCGCCGGCCTCTCTCTCTCCCGGCTCTTCCCCTCTCCCCTCTCGGCCGCCGCCACTCACCGGCCATCGCCTCCCCGGCCGCCGCCGCTCGCCGCCGGCTGCCGCCGCTCCTCGGTCGCCGCCGCCCCACCCCCTCTTCCCCCCGGCCGCCGCCGGCCTCCTCTCCCTCCCCGGCTGCCTCGCCGCTGGCACCAAACCGAGCCGAGCTCGGTGGAGCAAGGAGGAAGAAGACCCCCCTGACAGGTGGGCCCCACTCCCTCCCCCTCTCTCTCCCGGCCTGACATGTGGGCCCCCACTGTCAAACCCTAACCCGTTGGAATATTCCGTTATCATTTATTAAAAATTCCCAAATTTTCAGAAAAGTCCATCTACCTTTGAAAATTCATAGAAATTCAACCGTAACTCCGTTTGACCTCGTTCAAATTTCTAAATTTTTCTAAAATTGAGATCTACACAGTGGCACACTTGTTTATTTGATTTGAGCCTGTTTTATTGCCTTTTTATTTATTTGTTCTCCGTTCCGCGTATAGAGCACGTGTACGAAGACGCTCCGGACGCCGGTTTCGAAGAAGAAGACCCGCATCTCGTGCAAGGCAAGCCTCTTTGATCACATTGCCCCTATATTTGCAATGATATGTTGTTTGAAAAATGCATTGCTTAGTACACACGAATAACATGTTTAGGCCTCGGATTGTTTATACAACCGACGGACTAACCTAGTAGTCTCACTTATATTTCATAGGTTGATGTTTCCATACCTTTGATAGCTCCACAAATGTTTACGCCGGTATCGTTATACGATTACCGAGGTAGTTTCGCTTAGCCATGCTCACGTTGTTGCCGTGTGGGAAACTTGGGTATTTCCAAATCTTATGCTTAAAAACCCGGTACGTGGTACCGATGTGTTGCGAAGTAAAAGGAGTTGTGAAAATGGTGATGATGCGGAGTCAAGCCTTTGTGGTTTGGCTACGTATTATCGTTAAGGACCGATTCCTTTGGGAAGTCCATCCGAACACGTTACAGTGCGACCACACGGGTATTTATGGGATGCCTCTGGCTAAGTACATCGTTATCACATGGGAGTTGGTATGCCAATGGTTGTGGAATGCCGAGGATGAGGAGATGAAGTGTTACGCATGTTTTGCCCATCATGGGTGTCTTTTTGCCTCTATTGTGGCATGGTACCAGTAGGAGTAGGAGGCATCCTCGGTATTTCCTGAGTGGACGACGGCTGTCTTTGCCTGATACTCGGCTATGGATCTTAGCCCAACTAGGTGGCATGCGATTTTCATGGGTTAGCTTTGGAAAGGCCTTGTCACGAACTTTCGTTGCCAACGGGTAAACGATGTCAGTTTCGTGTCGTGTGGGTAAAGCGTACAACCTCTGCAGAGTTTAATAAACTGTTCGAACAGCCGTGCCCACGGTCAAGGGCGAGTGTAAGGTGTTTCTCATAGCGTAGATTTGTTTGACAAATGTTCGATGAAAAAGGTTGGTAGGAAGGGATTCGTTTCCAGAGTTTGCTTGTGTGGCAAACGGCTAACCTTTGTGGTTAGGAACGGGTCTGTGTGACCTGGGGTGTCGTCTGACACTGAGGTGTTGTTAGAGCCATGATGGTGTTGCAGTGCTGAGATAACTGTGTGGACTATGTGTGGTTGTGAAAGTGAGAAGGAACCAATAGAGGAGACAAATCAATTGTTGTTCGTTAATCGTGACGAGTTGTTGCAAAGCAACTTGTGGAATGGGTCGAGGCGTGAGCCTCCTCCCGACAACTAAAACTTGACTCACTCACTAGGAGTTTTGTAAAATAAATCACTTTGCCAAAAAGGCAGCTTTCGCAAATAAAACCCTAGCTCTCCTTATCTTAACCAAGCATGTCATTCTTTCCCCAGCTTGCTGAGTACGTGAAGTACTCACCCTTGCTATATATAATATATCTATAGAAGTTGAAGATGAAGACGTCGACCCGACCGCCGAGGAGTGTCTCCAGGAGCAAGCCGAGTACGAGGGCTTCTAGAAGGATCGTGCCTAGCCCCAAGCCGTTGCCTGTGGATCGAGACGGTCGCCTAGACGCTTAGCCGTTGTTGCTTTTGTCTTCTGCTTTATGGACTTTTGTATTGTTGTGTTGCTCATCCTTGGGCCTGTCCAGGATGGCAACTTATGTAAGGACTAAAACCCAGTGATGTAATAAATAGTTACTTTGATTCCATGTTTATTCTGTGAGTACCAGCTAGTGTATCCTGGGACTGGTACTATATCATAGGTAATGCGTAGCACTTCGGCACGAGTTAGCTGGTGCCATCGGTTAACGAGTGCCGGGGCGTTACAGATTATCATTGAGGTTTGTTTTTTACTTTATAGAATCCCACCAACTACCGCAACCGTGCTGCTTAATGGATTATCCGTCATCACTCCTCTTAATCGTCATTGGTATTCTTTTGGGGTTTTGTATATATGTGTTGATGTAAAAACACGATTGTCTGGGAGATCTGCTTAGCTCCAGTGCAGGTCCAAAATATTAATGAGATGCGAGCGTGCCAGTCAGTTTGATTCTGCAACTGACAAGATATGTAAACAGCAGATAAAATAGCCAATCGGTTGACAAGCCGATGGAGTGATTCCAACCGATACTGATAAATGATATAATAGATTAAGCGTTGATCCGAAGGTTAAAGCATACATCGGCTGGAGGTCCTATGTCAATAAATCCAAATGATTAGATAAACAGTGAAACCTTTGTTGCGATCGGCTAAATCTAACTTATATGTAATCCTTAGAAGCCGATGCAACGTCTAGATAACTCATAGGCTGAAACCCCGATGAAACCCTTATTGTCAATCAAGAAGCAGGCTAGAGATTATGGTTCTAAGCACGACTTAGTAGATCAAACTTAACTGATGCAATACTAAGTATGAAAAGAAACATAATATTTAGACAATCAAGTCTTTGACTAATTTTTAGGGTGGTTGATACATTATATAATCTAAGCCAACAAAGTAATCTAGCCAATATCGATAAAACCCTAGATAGAGATCAGCCGATGCAAGTAGAAAACATTGTCAATCTAGATTATCTAACGTATATGATAACTCATCAACTAGCATTCCGATAAAACATCAGCATGAACCTATCGGCTTAACAAGATTTATATTATCAACAACAATCTAGTAGGTCGAACCTAACCGATGCAGCACGAGATTGTATATGATAATCTAATACTTGATGAACCGATGGATCTGTCTAATGTGATGGATATACCAAATCTATTTAAAACAACATTGTGATTGTAGAGATATATCGGCTAAGATAAAAGATCAGATATAACCGAGACAGTCCCAACTAAACCGATGCGTCTCTAAACACAATGCAATTAAAATAGAATTGAGATATCAGGTAAATATATCAACCAAACTAGAGCGATCTAAGAGATTGAAGTGATGCAGCCTTGAACAACACCAATGTAGCCGATAAATTCACCAGGACCCGACGGAACGTAGAGCTTACCCCTTCGCCGGAGATCGAAAGCCGATGTAGCCCCGCGTCAGGTGCCAAATTCCGCCGGTTGATAAGTAAAAACCTCAGAAAGAGAGTGGCGATGCGCCGAGAGTAGTTGTATTGATCGAGAGATAATTTACATGGACCCCGGGTGTACATATTTATACTCATGGGTAGATACTAGTCCATATCGGACATGACTCAAACATTCCTAAAGATAAAAGGAAAAACATAAAGTTCTTATTGGACACTAAACACACTTTCCTAAAGATAAAAAGAAACTAATAGACTCTTCCTAGATAAACTGTCATGCCGCATCCTTCTTAAACTTGGTCTTTTTTGGATAAACTTTCTCTAGTAGATTAATTTCCTTAACCAAATTTGGTAAGAATCCGACTGTTGGCGATTGATAGCTTTCATCGGAAGCCGATACTGACTCTAGACCGATGATGACTACGAAGCTTACCAAATTTCGTCGTTAACAATATGTTAATAGTTTTTATATGTCCTATCAACTGCCAATACTTTACTCCTTTACGGACTTATTGTTTTTCCTTTCTTTATTGTCATTTAATATCGTTGTGTTCTATATGAACTATTCTTTTGAAAAAATCCATATTTTCATTTTAATATTTTTTATTTGTAAATTTTATTCCTACTTGAATTCTTATATTATTTTTCTATTTTCGAAATTTATTTTATTTGTTATTTTGAATTTTAATTAATCTCGTCATCATATGTTCTAGATGGTCTACTCTTTCAACAATCTTTACTTTTTATTACGATTTTTAGTTATTAATAAATTGTATTTCTAGTTGAACTCTTATTTTATTTTTTCCAATTTTTTAATTTATTTTATTTTTATTTCGAATTCTAATTAATCTCATGTTGTGTTATAGATGGATTAATTGCTGTTTCAATACTTCTTTTTCATTCCGAATTATAGTTATTTCAAAATTGTTTTCCTACTTGAACTCTTCTTTTTCTTTCCTAATTTCAGAAATTTATTTATTTTTTATTGTGAATTTTAATTAATCACGTATTGAATTCTTATATGGACTCCTATTTCAATATTGCTTATTTTTAATTCCAAATTTTAGTTATTTTTTAAGATTGTATTTTACTTGGACTCTTCTTTTCTTTTTCTTCGATTAATGTGGGAATTTCTAGCTTACACAGTGAACATGGTGATTTCTTTTCGAGCTATCATAATAATATAATAGATAGATTAAATAAACCAAGGAAAGAAAGTTGGAAGGTATAATTGCACTGAATATCATCACTTCAGCTAAGCAATGTTTCCTTTTTCGTACCCTTTTCAGAAACTCATATTTACACCAATTTTTTTCTTCTTGTTTCTTTGCACCCTCTCTTCAGATTTATATAACTGGTTGTAATAAATCTTCATGGTTTGTATCGATGTTTTATCGGTAATAATAAAAGGTAGCTCACGAGATCTAAATATATAAGGATATAAAGGTTTAGACGTATTCGGACTTCCTTAATGAAAAAAGATAATATCTTAGTCCTGTTTAGCGGATTGACCATCTTCAATCCGTCTCCCCTGTTCAATGCAAGATATTATTCGAACTCCAGTACTCCACTACCTTGAACTGTGTGGATGAAAGTAGTATGAGTACATGAAATTTTACATGAACTCACATGCAAATGCTATTCGTAATGTTTAGACCATAATGGTTCCAGCAGGTCAGTCATGGACTCACAATGTGACCGTACGAGTTTCAACCATGCCGAACATTTTGAAATATATAGTTCCTCCGTAAAAGAATAAGTTGATTTTTCTACCATTTCAAATTCGTCCCGAAAGAATTGATTTTTTACCCCCTTACCTAACACCAGTAGATTGGCTCATGAATCGAGATACATTAAATAGGTTTTATCTCTTCAACAGTCATTACCTACCTTACACGTGAACACTATTTATTATTAGACAAAAATCGGACAAATTTGTGAAATTAGCTAGGAGACACTACCGATGGACACCATAAGATTTGTGTAATTGACTGTGGGCACACGAGAAAATATCTTACCATTTCCGGGCAAATAGAGAAGAGAAATTTCAAAATAACATGAATGCTCCCTTGCCTCAATCCTATGTAACCCCGACTAGGTGTGGTCGGTCACCCTCGGTGGGATCCGGCTCCTCTGACTTTAGGTGCTAAAGGTAGAGGAGCACAGTAAATTGTGTCTTGTGCTACGGTGCAAAAATTAGTTGCAGTTATTTACTGTAGCAACAGTGATAAACAGTAAAATATACTGTACTGAGGTACTGTTCACATGTTACTATAGTGCACTGTATCGATCGATCTCATCCGTTCGCTGCAAATCGGATGGCTGAGAATACCCTAAAATCACAACACTGCGCTTCTCTGACTTCACTGTGTGAAGTCAACGGATCTCAATCCCCCTCGGTGCCCACCCTCCACACCCCGATCCCCATCCAATCTAACCCTAAGCGGTGGCGGTGAAGGTGGCGACTGGCATGAACGGAGACGAAATACTATTTATTAACCAAGTCCTCTTGGGATGGTGGGTGCAGAGAAATACTCTTAAATCCGAGGTACCCATGCGCAAAAACAACCTCCACGAGACGAGATTCTCCAAGGAAACCGGCCCGTTTGGCCCCCCCATCAGAAAACCGCTATAAATTTCGCCTCAGCCACGGGGCGCTCTCCCTCTCCTCTTTTTGGCTTCTCCTCCTCCGCTGCCTCTCGCCGTCGCTGCTCGCCTCCGGCCAGCGCCACCGGAGCCCGGTGAGGCCGCCGCGCGCGCGCCACTCGCTCCCAACGCTGGAACCTCCGCCTCCGCAGCTACTCCCCCGGCGAGCGTCGCCTTTGCGGCGGCGCGCCGTCGGCCGCACCGTTTCACCGGACCCCGGACTTCTGGGTGAGGCCTAGGGAGAATGTTTGGGCTGTGGGGGTGGGTGACGCAGGATCGCGGGTTTGCGGCTTGTTTGATTGGTTTTGTGGGTTTTTGTTCGTGGGAGGGTGGTACGGACTACGGAGGTGTCAGGTTGGGTTGGGTTGGGTTGCTGGGTGCGGCGGTGTTGTGTTGGGTTTGGTTGGATTAGGGTTTGGAGCCACTCGATTTGGGGGAAACGGGGTTTTGGGGATTTGGCGTGGGGAATGAGAAGAGTTTCGGTGCACTGAATGGGGGTTTTGCGGGGAGCTTGGGATGATGATTTGAAGGTGGGGGCATTGGGTGGTGAACTGGTGGCTTCCCTAGGTGTTCTTAATCCCTGAATTAGATGTGGATTAGAGCTGAGTAATGACTACTTCATGCTGCGTTCTTTGTGTGCTAAAAGTGGCTACTCTGTTTCCACCATAAATTTGTGCTTGTCGACCGAACCGAAGGATGGAAATGATGAGCGTGTTTTGTGCATTCCGGGGCTTGTTAGTTCTTGCGGTCTAGGGATATCAATACGTGCTGCTGGATTAACGAAACATGAAGGGTGTATTGTTGACTTATTGTAGTGTAACTACACCAAGTAAAGAACTAGTCGCTTATTGGATTTACGGGTGTCGTGGTGCTGCATTTTAGTTCATATTTGTGTGGTTACATCAGATAAATGTAAACTCATCATTGTTTATTCTTTTGTGAAGATTAGCATCCACGTGAAGCGTTCTAAGTCGGATTGACACAAATGACAAAAGAAAATTGTATGACTTTTTCAACCACTTGGTGCTAAATGTGATGAAGTACCATATCCCATGCAGTATTGAACTAATGTTATGAAGAATAAGACACTATATAATATGCCATATCTTCTCATAGGATATTCATGCTTTATCTGTGATTTGGCTGTTGCTAGTTTAGGGCTTTACCATGAAGAAGTAAATAGTTTTAAAACTTATGGAGGTGTCTTTTGTTGAATTACAGGGATGCAATGCCTCTGTTAAAGAGGAGACCTTTCCTCTTACTGGACCCACCAAAGGACTTGAATCCAGATGAGAAGGTGTTCCAAGTTCGGTTTACCAACGAGATATTCCAAGATTACCAGTATCCTCTCTCATGCCTTAATGGTTTCTTATTGAGTTGTCCTTGATATGAAGAATAATTTCTAATCTGATCTGATATGATGTACTTGTATTAGATTATGTTGAAGTAATATGGTTGTGCCCTTGACTACTGATCAGGGAATACCTGAATAGGGTAAACCTTTACCGTGAAAGAGTCTGGACATGTAAGGTGTCTGGAAAATCTAAATTAACATATGAGGAAGCACTGGTCTCAGAGCATCATGCTGCAGAAAAGGCTCAACAGTTGTCAAGAGAGTTAATAGCTCCTGTTCTACATATGATTCAATACAGTAGGACCACCAAGCTTTTCCTAAACCTGTTACATTTCTTGGCAGCATTATTATGATTGTGTATTTCCAGAAAATGCAATGGTTTATATTTCTTTACGGTTCACACTGTTGGCCTGTGGCCAAATTGATTAGTATTCTGTCTATGCATTTTCTCATTTTTCCTGTGCTATATGAAGTTTGACTGAGCTAATAATGTTTGAAAGATATATTGTCCATTTTTTTGACACCATTGCATTTTTTTTCCCTCGAGGAGTTTTGCATGAAGAAGGCTTTCTGTGTGACAACTGACAAATCTCACTTTTTTATTATTCACCTGCATTTTATTTTGATAATTTTAATGACATGCCATCCTGTAATTGTGCATCCATGTGGAGGTTGTACGCCTGAAAGTCCACTTCATTATATTTTGCAAAAGGAACAATCTGTGACTTATAGATTTACTGCATATTTTGTTATTTGTACTATATTATTAGTGTTCTTATATAGCCTTTTGAATTTTGTTCTGTGAAGGCAAGTTAATTGTTCACTTTATAATATTTTGGATTATTGGATGATTTTGATAAGAGTGGAATTTCTGCTACATTTGCTTCAGGCACTCTTAGCTTGACTGACCTTGTCAACAAAATATACGGTATTCTCCAAGAAGACTTTTTTGAAGGATTAGAACTAAATGGTAGAAAAGATGGTTCTTTGTCTGCTTGCAAGATTCTAAAGGTTATTATTGACTCTGGTAACACCAAGATGTATGAGGTGGGTTGGATTGGTCAGGACAATGCAGTGACTAACACTTCAGTTGTTCAAGCCGATGATCTAGTAATTCGCAAGAAGGCACATGCTAGTCGTAGCATGCTGAAAATATATATTAGGGAGTCAACATCACAGAATTCCCCATGGATTATACATGCAAATCTTGCAAAGAAATACGGAATACGCACTGAGCCCCCAAAAGACTTGTTGGTAACCATCTTCCCTCATTTCATTTACCGCGTTCCTTACTATCTTAAACCTAAAGAAACCATGGCTTGTAGAATGGTCAAGGGTTGCCAAAACTGAGGAGTGGGCTCGAGAATGGAACCACAGATGATGTCAGAAAAAAATTGAAGAAAGGTGACTTAACAGATAACCATGTCATCCTCTCAGTTCATTTCATGTTCCATACAACTACATTTTTGCCAAGCTTCTTATTGTTAACTTTTTGCATGACTGTGCAGGCGAGCCAATTGATGATCTTTTATTAAAGCCTACAGCAGATGGTCCCAGTCTGTCAAAAAGACGTCCACTGTCTACAGATTTCAGAGTGCCTGTAGATTCTGTCGGGGATCTACTTATGGTTTGGGACTTCTGCATGTCTTATGGGAGGATTTTATGCTTGTCTCCATTTTCCCTCTCGGACCTGGAGAATGCAATCTGCCACAAAGAAAGCAACCTTGTTCTTCTTGTGGAATTACATGCTGCACTCTTCCATTTGCTCATTAAAGATGGAGGTGGGTATTTTACGTTTCTCCAGAACAAGAGAAGGAAATTAAAGGTGATTTCGCCTTATCCATCATTTAAGCATGCATATTTTTTTTGTCCTTTCTCGTTAACTTGCACTATGCGTAGGTAACATTGGTCACCTGGGCTGAGTATCTCTGTGATTTCTTGGAAATGACAAGTAAAGAAGAGTTCTCCAGTAGTTTATCAACTGTAAGAAGGGGTCATTATGGACTCGTTCACACTGCCGTGAAGCTTAAAATTCTGTGGGAACTGGTAGATGAAGCCATAACAACTTCTGCTGTAAGACAGAATATAGATGAAAAGATTGACCAGCAACAAGCAATTGCAGCATCAAAAAGAGAGGTTGCTAGCAAAAAAAAGCAAGAGCAGAAGCTGACCATGGAAGGGGTGACAGAAAAGGAAATGAGTCAGACAGATGCTGCACAAAATGTCAATGAGAGTGTAAATGGTGAGGTTGTGGATAAAGAAGGAAAGGAGAAGAAAAACATTTATGCCAACAAGATGGGAGAAGGGAAAGTGCATCCTGTGAGAACCTATACCCTTCTTCATGTGGACTTGCCTATGCACTTGTTCATTCTTACATATGTACATGCATGTGTCTGCTGAAGCTATCCATGACAGCAGGTGCAAGTCTTGTGTGCTAATCTTTGCTTCTTTCTGTGTAGCAGAGACACCTTGGAACAGAAATGGAGAAACAATCTGTACAAAGCAATTCCCTTGGAAAAGACAGGTACTACAACAGATATTGGTTCTTTAGGCATGAAGGACGACTTTTTGTTGAAAGTGCAGATTCCAAAGAATGGGGTTACTACAGCACTAAGGAAGAGGTGATCACTTTGCAAACTTTGGGAATAGCTATGTTTGTTTTCTGGCTAACAGCTTTGTTTCAATTTGTAATCCACAGCTTGATGCGCTTATTGGATCGTTAAATGTTAAAGGCATAAGGGAGAGAGCATTGAAACGGCAGCTTGATAAGTTATATTATACGATAAGGTACTCAATTTTCATTAAAAAAAAGAAGATAATTCACTCATTGCTTAGTTGGGTACTTTTTACTTGTTTGGTGGTTGCTTCTGTTAATTTTTGAAAGTGATAGATTAGCTGGAAAGAAGTGCTAATCATCACGTCAATTTGGAAGCCTACATCTATTTTTTAAAAAATCAAAATGTTATTTAATGTAGATAATTGTTCAGAATGGTTTTTACTGGTGGAACCTTCAGTTCAAGGCCTAAATAACACACCGCAGCCTCTCTTTTTCACTGGATGGATGTGCTATACTTGATAGACATGAGCGAAGCTCCTAAAAATAGATCTTGAAAGATTAATCATGGAATTTAGGTTTTTATAAGACCTCTTTGGCTAACAGTTGCAGTGTTTTTATTTGTACGAGTAAAATGTTCTTGCTGTGTTTTTTCAAACATGAGGAAACCTTAAACACGGTGTCCATATGCTCTCATGATACTTTTGAGCCTGTGGGCGTCGCACACTTAGGCCACCCTTTCGTTTCATGGTGAAAGCATAGCTCTGTTGTTTGACAATTGTTTCCTTCTTCGTGTTGGCCGATGTAGCAATGCTCTGGTAAAAAGAATGAAGGACGTCACCCATAAAATGCTACTCGAAGAGGCTGCACTGCGGCGATCCTCCCGTGTACAGGCGCAATCAAAGGATAACCCTTCGATGTCATTCCTCAAGTATGTCAACAAATGGAAGCAAAACTGAGCTATTGCTGGTTGATATGATACTCGATAGGATTGGCATTTTCTTTTTCCTTTTTTACTCCCTACCCTTTGAACCCTTGTAGCGGTTCGTTTTGGGTCCTTGATAGTATGCTGATACACCAAAAGAGGAAACCTGTCATTTAGACATAGTTGGTTTAGGCGAGCTGCTTGAAGGAAAGATCGCATTCGAGCGGACTCATGCTGCTTGTAAGCTGATGATCCCACCCATTTTGGAGGATTGGGTAACTGAGAGTTAAGCAGTAAAAATCCTGTGTATAGTCACGAGTGTGCAGAGGTCCATCTGGTTGTATGGAACTATGGATATGATTGTTCCACCTTTGGCGAGTTCCATGAATCCATACCATTATCAGTTTATTATCATTGTTCTGTTTTGTTGTCTCGTTATTCTGTTTTGTTTTAATGGTGAAAATTAGGCTCTGATCTTCATATTCTGTCGGGGTGAAGTTTTTTTTTAATCGTGCGAAGAAGCTACCTCCTAATTCCTAAATCACATTTATATGATCTTAAAAAGAAGAGGATTTCGGGTGAATGCCAAACCAAATTTCAATCACCCCACTGCACAAACGATCGAAATATTTACACCACAATATTTAAATTTAAATATTCACATTATTTCAGTACTCCGAGCAAATAGATTACACCAGATTTAACTTACACCCAGGTGCAATTGAGCACATATCTAACCACTGACTAAATTCTGGAGCGAGGGTCATCCATATTAGCCCTGCTCCCAGAATTAATTCTCGACACACTGAAATTAAATTAGCCTACCAATTAACACCTATATAAATTTATGTACATACAATGCCCAATATTTCCTACCTCACCTCATCAGCAGGTAGGACAAGAATTTACATTCCATAATCCGTATTTGCAATGTATTCACAAAACAACACAAACCCTATTCTGCTATTCACAAGGCAAGCGCCTTGTACCATGGACCATGGACCTTCTCTGATATCGCTGCCATCTTCACCAGCACCTCCCCGGCCTTGACAACCCTGTCGGCGAGCCTCGCCGCGCCGAGGCGTCGCAGCGGCGCTTCGGCCAGCTTCTTGCCCTTGGCGCCGCCGCCGCCGAGGACGACACCGCGGAAGGCGCAGTAGACCGCCCGGGACACCTTGCCGAAGACGATGTCACCGGCCTGGAGGCTCTTGAGCAGCATCTTGGTTGCTAACTCCGTCGTGGCCTGAATCTGTTTCTCCGGCAGAGAGCCAACCGAGGCTAGAGAGCTCGTCATCGCCTCCACGATCTCCTTCGTCGAAGCGTCAGGGTTGCTGTCAAGGAGCTTCACGAGAGCGTCGTAGAGCTCTGAGATGGTATTCTGTACCTCCGGAGGAGCAATCTTCGACATCAGAACTTGATGCAGGACAAGCATGCTGGAAAAGATAGACATGGTAGATTGATTTCAGTTATCACATATATATCAGGTAAAATTCAGTTGTTCTGAACCGACCGATTTAGTTCAAAAGTACAGGGGTTTAGAATATTTACCTCGTTGCGATCACTATCACCTTCTGAAACTGGTCTTGCACAGCCCTCAACCTCAGTAGATTAATTTGGAAGGTCTCAGGGGTTGACTGCATGTTCAGGCCCTCCATATTGTTGATAAGTTGTAACAAGCCAACCCTTGTCAGCTTGTCAATCTTCTCACCCTTGCATTCTGGGAGACCAGAACTGCTAGCTGCGAATGAAGAAGCTTGCGCCACTGGAGCACCGTGACCAGCTCGAAGTACCGGAACAACGTGCTGAGCCTGACAAGAAGGGTTAAATTTGTGTCAGTCAGAGAAAAACTTGAGCGCTGCCTATGCTAATACAACTGTTCTAATCATCGAAACTTACATGATCTCCTGCTGGCAGAGCTTCCAGAGAGTCCAAATGTGAACTCCACTCTTGTTCCACGATGCTCTTTGTTGCCGAAACCCACTGCTTAGTTATAGGGAGAGAAGCTGATGCATCAGCAGGAGGTCCATAGCGATCAGCGAAAGCCTTCTGCAGGTACTCCACTCCAGCAGAGCCTTTTATAATTGGTTGCATAAGCTGAATGCGTGCCTTGCTAACTTCAGTTTGCAGTTGCTGTTAATCACAGAAAATGTTAGGATTACACGGTGCAAAATAAGTGCAACTCTATGTCAGGACTAACAAGGTGTTAACAAGGAACAAACCTTTATTTCTTCGAGAGTAAAACGCAGGCCCTTGATGACAGCAATGACAAAGGAGCTGATGCCATTGTCATCAACTTCAGAACTTGCAGCCAATTCGTTTAATAATTTCTCATGACTTCTCTTCATGTCATCCTCCTTTGCAGGAGCGGATAGTTTCCTGACCATATCCAGGGAGTACTGCAAAATCTGCCCCAGATATCGCGCGTCCTGGGAGCCTGACTCAAGCACCTTTCATCGAAAAAAAGAACAACATTAATTCAAAATATACTGGGTTTAACAAAAGCAAATTAATAATTATTAGTTTTGTCAATACCACCGAGTCCTTACCTGAGACAAAATTTCAAGGTCAATGTTCTCAAGAATTTCCTCCTTCAACTCCTTGGAAGCCAACTCATGTAATGAATCCCTGACTTCCCTTACGAGGTTAATTAGTTGGCTATAATCTGGTTTGTCCGCTCTCATCGAATCAGTAACCAGATCCCAAAAGGCTTTTTCCATCGTCGCTTTCACTTTGGCCTGAAAATCCTTCTCTGCGGAACTGACATTATCAGAGTTGCCAGCAAAAGAAACATCGTCCTCGTGAAGCATCTCATTGACCATTTGCTCATTGTCTGTCGGCGGTTTCATCGGAGATGTAATGCTTGACGATGAAGAAGCTCCAGGTGAAGACTGGGCAGTGAAACTTGATCCTTCCACAGTAGGCTTGGGAGTAGGTTGTGGGACTTGTCCAGACGAATTAGTGCTCAAAGGAGTAGATACGTTTGCAACAGATGTTGCTAATGGATTTCCATTCTCCTTTGCTTCAAAGAACTTTGACCTTGTATCCGAAAGAGCAGAGTTCATCCGCTCGATGCCTGCATCGCCACTCAGGTGCTGAACCTTCTCTCTTAACAGCTTCTGGTCATCAGTAACCTGTTTCTGAATTGCCTTCATATCATGAGAAAGGTTATGTGACTGCCCATCTGAACCTAACTTGCATGTTTGCATCATTGACAGCTCAAGCTTGCATGCAGCCCTGACAAGATCTTCTTCCAATGATTTTGCATCCTTCAGTTTCCACACCACAAAGTGGTAAAGGTAAGTGCACCATGCTTTATCAAAATCAGCCAACTGAGTCCTGAATTTT
Source organism: Oryza punctata (assembly GCA_000573905.2). Classification (NCBI taxonomy): domain Eukaryota; kingdom Viridiplantae; phylum Streptophyta; class Magnoliopsida; order Poales; family Poaceae; genus Oryza; species Oryza punctata. The sequence goes on along the minus strand of CM002491.2, from coordinate 19,854,698 downwards.
CTCTGACCGGCAGCATCAGTTGATTGCATCGAGGCACCTCCTGGTTTATCAAGTACTGTCTTAACCAATAGCTCAAACTCCTTGACAAAGTTTTCTGCTGACTCCATAAGTAGTTTCTCCTTCTCCCCTTGTCCACTTAATACAGCACCTGGATGAGCCAGTATCATATAAGAACAGAGGACTACCCTCAGTGAGTATCTAGACAGTCTGCTTGTGTCAGAACCCCTCGCTGGCTTTTTTGCCGCTACCCTCGATCGGCTAGGAGGTCCTTTCCTCTTTGGAGATCCAAGGCGTTTCAGAAGGTGATCGATGTTCTCCACTGATGATGAACCAGTTGACTGAGAAAGAAGCAAACGTTTCTCGAACCGGTCAAGAACTGCCTTGGTGGTCTGAAGAGTCGTTGGAGATTCCATCAACATAGCTAATTTTTCAAATGGCATCGATTTGACAGACATCTCATTAATTCCCAAGGCGTCATAAGCTTGAACCAGTGCATATGTTGTCTTGTTAGATTTCAAAAATCTTTTCCAGCATCTGAAGTACAACAAAATGGAAAAAACAATGCCAATTAGTTAAAACTTCCACATGTACAAATGCAACAAAATAATATTCCAAAAATCAACTGTGTGATACCATACCTTGCCAGCTTTGTTGAAAGAAATTCTGCATGCTTGACATAATCAGCATGGACAGAACCACGGGGACTTCCCCGCTGCTTCAAATACTCAGCTCTCTGCCTTTTTGCCTGTTCCAGTAAGTTAACTTAATTGGAAGAAATAGAATAGAAGGGCTAAAACAACAATATCAGAGTATAATATGAGAGCACAATCAAATACCTTCTGAAGCTTGCTTTCCAGCTGTTCTTTCAACTGTCTCCTCTCTGATTCTCTCTTGCTGCATACAGTCTTGGCAGCTTGTTGGATGTGTAAAATCCTAGCCTGAGCTTTCCTCTTCTCAGCTTCCAGCAATGCCAGTCGCTTCTTTTCAGCAGCATTACGCTTTTGTAAGATCAAAGACTTGACTCGCTCCGTGTATTTCCTCTCAGATGTTTGTTTCCGCACAAGGGACCGCGCCATTCTCTCCTTCATTGCCGCCCGCCTCTGCATATGTGCATGCAAAAGGCGCATGCGATTCGCCTCTGCTTGCCGAACACGAGACTCGACTCGAGTCCCAAGTTCTTCCCTTTCTTTCTCAATTCGCATTTCCACGACGTTCTTCGCCGCTTGTCGGAGTTCATCCAACTTGGCTAACCTGTTCTGTGCCTTTGCCAATAGGCTCAACCTGCAAGATTCAATATTAGTCTCAGACTCTCAGAACTCCCTATACTTGCATAAGATTAGCCATAATATCTAATATCAGACACTGTTTTTGCATTACCTTTTCTGCTCAGCAGCCTGAAGCTTCGCTTCGAGGCGCTGACCTTGATCTTCCTCTTGTGACGACCATGATGGGCTTCGTGGCTTCTTCCTCGCTTTGCAGGACACCCATTCATGAAATTGCTGCAAAGTGCAAACAACATATCAGCATAAGCGATGTTGATCAATCATATATTAATAACATATCAATCAAATATACTAGACCCAAATATAACAGAGCCCCCAAAATAAAAACTTCAAGTGAACTGAACCTGCCAAATCACATCAACCAACAAAAGTTTCACCCCTATTAATGGTCACCAAATTTACAGTACTACAAGTGCGACGAAAGTTACTTCTAACTTCTAAGCGAATCCAAGTGGTCGGTGGTACACAAACTATTCATACCAAACTACCATAATCTTTTCACCGACGGAACACCATATGCTGAATTGTTTGGTCATGCCCCTTTTCTACAACAAATAATCTTCCCAATGTGAATAAAAAAAAGAAATTATTTTACAGACAACCTGTCGTAACTCGATGCAGACAACTAAATATGTTACTGATATCCCACTGATTACTCTTTTGCAAACCGCAGGTAGAAACCAAAAGCTAATTATGCTACATTAAATTACTAGTACAGTGTATATCCAACAAACAGATAAAAAGGGGACCTTTCTATGGGGAAAGTACGCTTTAATCCAGAGCCGCAAAATCATGGGGCTGAGAAAATCGAATGGAAAAGAAATCAAATTCGAGGCACACGTGAACTCAACTTCATCTCACGACTACCTACCGCCAAGAGAATCCCAAAAGAATGTTACTTCGACTCCCCACCAGGAATCCCAACCACCAAAAACAAAAAACCTCACAGGGCTTCAGACCGCACAGAAATCCTTCCACGTATTCCCAACTTTGCGTTTACACTATCCGCTCAAAAAAGTTTTCCGAATAAATAACACAAGTGATTATGAAATCGGTCGAGACTCGAGAATAGCACCACTAATCTCAAATTCAGGACTAATTTGTCTAAAAACTGTTCATCAGCATGTAAGGGCACTATAGTTTAATCAGTGAAGCATTTCTTACGAAACCAAAACAAGCAACTCAAATTAAAAAGGCTCCAAAAGCTTCGAATTCACAGTTCACTCTCCCCCCACAATCCACCGCGAAGGACGAAACGAAAGCAAAAAAAAAGAAAGAAAAAAGAAAGCGACGGAAAGGGACACCTACCTGCCTCCGGAGCTCCGCCTCCTTCAGCTTCGCCTCGATCTCCTCCGCGCTCGTCGCCCCCCCGCCGCCGACGCGGCTCCCCTCCAGCAACCGCCGCCTGATCCTCGGCGGCATCCTCCCCACCACCGCCGCCGACGACGACGACGGTGACCCCTCCTCCACCGCCGGTATCTCCATCGCCACCGGCTCCCGCACCATCATCTCCTCCCCCGATCAAACCCCCAAACTCCGCGGAATCAAACTCGACGAGACGACGACGACGACGACGACGAATCCCGCAAGCAACGCGCTGCTTTACTCTTCCTCTCCTCGACTTCTTGTTTTCTCTCTCTCTCTCTCGAGAAGTTAGTTTGTTCTGTTACGCTTCCCGCCGTCCGCGCGAGGTGGCAATATATACGGCGGTTTGGGAATCTCGAGGCAGATCGGACGGCGAGGAGGGGGGCCGAGACGGAAAGACGGGGGTTTGGGTAATTTGAGTAAGGGGGTGTGTCACTGACGGCGTTAGGCGGGGGTTCGAGACGGTTCGGGCGGTGGGGCCCCGCGCGGTTTTCTTCTCATTTGTGGATCGGGTTTGGATTGGAATTGGACGGAATTGCCCCTCGTAGGCGGCTTCGCTTTGGTCTACTTTTTTGGGTCCGAATCCGGTTGCAAAGGTTAGGCTGCTTTTGCTTCTGGCCAATGAGTTGATCACTTTGTTATCCCTCGTGGTGGATAATAATGGAGGCCTACGAGGCTACTATGGAAAAAACGTGCATACTATAGAAAATATTTCTTTTTATTTTATTCAATGTGACTAATACATGGATATCACTAACGCATGCGTCACCGTGGCATGTCGTATCAGGACATGGGACGGGTTAGATAGTGTTTTGACCTTCATGACACTCACAAGATAATTTTAGAGACTTAGAAATACATTTTGAAGTTTAGGGATCGAGATGACACACTCGCACAAGTTTAGATGTTACATGTATACTTTGCTCTTTTTCTAATTGCAAATTAATCTTGATTTGAATTTTGATATTTCAAAATAATTCTACGTGCATTCTTTACTTGTTTTCCAATGCTCCCATCGTTTGACCAAATACAGATAATACGTCGTATGGTGTATTAGCAAAATAATAATAATTTTGAGGTAAAATTTTTATATATGTATTCTTAGCGACTTAAATACCAATGTTGAAAAATAAACTTTGATGAAAAAATTCAAAATTAACTTTAAATTTAATATTTAAAATTTAAATTTTGATATCGGATGATGTTGAATGGGGCTTGTGAGCCCTAGCAATCACAGGAAAAGATTAGACGAACAAAATAATGGAAAAAAGTTATTGATGAAGGATTATTTTTACACAAATAAAATTTGAAATTTGAGAATTAGCTACAGAATACACTTATCAGTGGTTGCTGATGACGTTGCTTCAACTTTGACCATTGATATTTTTTTAAGAAAGACCATTAATAATTTAAAATGGTTAAATTGTGTTCAATAAAAGTGAACGTAACATTTCGATGACGCGACATCTTTTAAATTTTTATAAGATATTTATAGAAATTCAAATAAAAACAATGTACGTGATAAGTCTACTTCTCAAAAATAAGCTGAATTTTGGAACAAACGTATGCTGAAATGGAGGAGGTCTCTGTTCCAAATTACAAGTCTATATTTTTACTTGGTTTTCAGTGATATATTTTTTGACCATTAATTTATTTCATATTATGTTCCTAACGAATATGAAATTAGCATCATATAAAAATAATATAAAATATAAATATAATGGTATAACATATTACTTTAATTATTAGTCAAAAGTTATATAGTTTTTTTCTTAAAAAGAGAGCCATCGCGAAGAGAGTATTTTGTATTCCACGTGTACTCCAGGGTAAGGTCATCCCCAACTCTTCATATCATTTAGTGTCCATAATATTACCACATAAGTAAAAAAAATTGATATAATAAGAGAGTTAATGAAAAGAGATAAAAAAATGAAGATATTATTTATCAGGTAAGAAATCATCTCTACGCAATAACCAATAGTAAAGTAAGGGGATAAGTGGATAAAAGTAAATGGAAGATAAGTGATTGAATGATAATTTAATTTGAAGATATTATTCATTGGATATATATAGTTCCTATAGATAGCGTGTATATGATTTAATAAGTATAGAAACTATTTCATATTTCATATTTTCTGGTTGGGGATAACAAAGGTTACCTCCCTCTCGAACCAGTAGGTGCATTTACACATGCCCTAACGGTGAACGGTGGTGATCAATGCATCTCGCGCGTGAGCGGTTGTCTCGCTGCCTTGCGGTGCCTTTGCCTGAGGGACGGACACGTCACCCCAAACGTCAGCGAGGCTCACACCTGGCGTCGGAAACCGGAATCGGATAACGTCCACGTGTGTCTCCTCCACTCTGCTTGACAGTGACACGTGGGGCCAGATCTACCATGGCCCCACGGGTCAGTGTACTGGTGCGGTATATTCTCAGGTGTCATCGAGTCATCACGCTTTGGGTGATTGCGTTTGCTGCTGCTAGTTGGGGACGCGCGTTTCCCCCACTATGCAGGAAGGGGCCAGGAAACGTGGCACGAGGAGAACGTTTACTTTCTCTCGTCTAATTACGCAACTGCCCTCGCGAGCATTTCTGGTTTTTTTTTTGGCTTGCTTCCCTCTCTGCACGTGTCTCACTACTCTTGTTTTTAGAATCAATGATGAACTAAGTCTCTCTTCGTTTCACCTTTTAAGTTTGATTAGTTTATAAAAAAAATTAGCAACATCCGAAACCTTCACTTCATTAAATCTAATATCAAATATATTAACATGTACTTAGCCGTACTTAGTTAAGTACTTCATCCGTTCTAAATTAATTAACCTATATTTTTTACACGGTCTTCAATAGTATACTTTGATCATTAATTTACTCTATGTTATTTCTTCAACGAATATGGAATTAACATTACATGAAAGTACTTTAAATTATGAATATAATAATATAACATACATAATACTTAGCATATATTGTTAGTATGATTATTAGTCAAAATTACCGAGTTTGAATTGGTGCACTGTAATTTAGGACGGAGGGAGTATTAGCTAATAAAACTTAAAAATAAAATAATATGATTTTAAAACAACTTTTATGTGAAAATCTTTAAAAAAAGTTCAGTTTAGCAGTTTAGGAAATATGGGCGGAAAGTAAAGAAAGAATACAACCTTAGTAGAGTTAATTAGATGGGCTAGCTTGTAGGAGTATTGATCAAAGTACATCTATCCTTTCCTATCCAATCCAAGGAACCTAGTAGGAAGTGTACACGAGTTGACTTCGGGTTTTGAGTTTGACATTTCTATGACCTGCAAAATGCTGGTAAAGAGACAATATAATTAATTGTATAAAAGAGTAGGCTGGGTCTTGGTGATGCACTGTTTACACATGGATACAATGCGAAGAAAAAACAAAGTTTGATTAGCGTAGTGCTATGGTCCTAAAATATTAGCATAAATCCGAATCCTGTTTTGGTCTCCTTAACAATTTTGTTACTATTTAATGCACATTTCTGTCTGATCAATTATTCATATGAAGCCAAACACTCGATGCGACGGTGCCGGACCAAGTCCTTGCAGGGGTAAGGTTTCACAGGTGACCCTAGCAAAATCAAGTACTACTGAAAGTGATTGTGGTTTGGTACTAGCTCGTGGCCTCGTGGTACGCGTTTGGTAATTGGCAGGGCACGGATGGCTGAGATAAGCTAACTCCACCAAACTTGTCTACGCATGTAACTAGTTTTGATCGAATCTAATACACAAGTCATAAGATGTATAGATTTTGCCTTGAAAAGTAAACTACCCCTGCCATAATATTACCAACTTTTGCAGATATATTAGTGGCTGGAGTTGTATTTTAAAGAATTTGCTTTATCCAAAACAACATGTTTCCGTAAACGGGAGTGATAGCAACTGTTTGGTGAAGTCGAGTTTCACAACTTTAAAGTCTCCTTTGGAAAAAAAAAGAAATTCGCAGGACTTATAAAAGCTTGAACTTGTTTTTTTAAAAAAATATGTGAAATGTCCTCTGTATAGATTAAACTAAGCCTAGGGAACAAAAGGAAAAGTGAAGACAGCTCTACGCAAATGCACCTTGCTAGCTAAGAGATGGTCAATGTTGACGCTTAATTAGCTTTTTAAGCTACTTCTTAATCAAATGCTTGCACGCATAAGCAATCGTTTAATTTGCACTTCATTTGCTGGGATGCGTTAACTAATTGGTACACCAGTTTGGTAGCTAGAGCCTAGAGCACTAGACGTAATTAGGCCAAAAATAGTCAAGTCTCTCTTGTTACGACACTTTATTGCTGAGATTGATGCACCGACTGAACTTGAACGAACAGCCGCAGGAACCACTACCGGCTAATGCTCCGATGATCGAGCATCGTTAGTCAACCACGTACACGCCTACTTAAATGTAGACAATGAAATGGCACGGAAAATAATTTTTGGTGTCCTTGCAATTGCTACAGCAAAATATAAAGCATTCTCAATGCATCGAGACATATATATACACATTCATGCATGCGGCACATAATTTAATTTGGGGGCCATTGAAACAGAGCATTCTTCACAAGAATTTTGCTGGAATGTTATCACAAGTTTTTTTTTTTTTACATATTGGGCTCAGTGAACAATATTTTTGGTATGCAAGATCAAAAATATGAGTTCTTGAAAAAACTTTATTGAGTTCTTGAAAACAGAATGCGTAATAGTCTTCTTGTTCTGCGTGCAGCTGAAAAGCTCCTCCAAACTGAGCAAACAAACAGGGTCGTATTTACCCAAATCGATGTCTAATCTCCTGGGGATTTTACAAAGTAATTCCTTGTGTGAGGAGACTGCAAGGTAAGAACGTGTCCTAAAATAAAAGGCTTTTTAGTGGGATCTCCGGCCGGTTGCATACTTGCATCAGATACTTGGCCCCATGTGGTGGGACAAGGGAGATCCCCGGGATTAGGTGCCAAGCCGCGGCCGAATGACTTGCAAGTACAGCGTCTGTTCAAGCAAAGCATTTTTCTGGTCTTCTAGATGGGCTATTTTATTTTGCGTTCCTCGCGGTTACTATAGTACCTTTTACGGAGTACAATTAGGTTACTTTGTCGATAATCTAATGGTCTTTTATGGTATCTCCTCAGGAGCAGTAAAATCGTTGTAATTTATCACACCTGGCGAGAAACAACTCAGGTAGATATTAACAAACAAGCTCTGAATGGAGTGTCCACTGTTCAGCACAGTCCATCAAAGGAAAAAAGGGTCTGAAACCATATTATTTTTTAAAAAATGACTCTCAATCAGTCATGATTCTTTTTCATATCTACCAATTTAAGTATTTATTAACAACTTTAATATTATCGACGGTGGATACCGGCGACCCGTATTGTGAGAGTATTGGGGTACGTTAGCACGAGAATCTACACGAAACAACATCAAACACACAAAAGATAAGGATTATACCGGTTCAGACTCCTCATAAGGTAATAGCTCTAATCCAGTTTATACGAGATTACAATTAAACCACAGAGAGTACAAATAGAAGACAACAAAACTAACTGTTACCGACAAGATCCTCAGCGATATGAACTCGGCGAGATCAAGCTGTGATCGGCTTCAAGTCCTCCGGATTACGATCACCGTGGATATAATTCTGCTATGATTCGATATCCCGACTTCCTCCTGGGGCCTTGTATATATAGTGCAAATATCTGGACCTCCAAGTGAAATTCGGGAGAGTTTTACCCGTGTACTAAATGATAGAACCCTTATCTTCTCTGAGTAAGACTCTGTTATTCTATTTAGAGAAAATGTTTCCTTATACGTCTAAGCAAATTCCATAGATCTGAAGAAACCTTACCGAATACTTGAGAGTATCCGTATCCGTAAACTTCATAACCCCAAGGATAGAAAATATGTCTTATCCATAATCCTGATAAATATTAAGCTACCAAAAATTAGAGGATAAAAATTTATATATAGCTAAAACTAGAAAGATGTTGCCTTTACGGAAATAATATTCAATCGGCAGGGAATTTCCATCACCATTTATCAAAGGGTAGGGAGAGTAAAGATTGGGTAGGGGACTGAAGGAGAAAGAATAAGAAAAGTGTTTCCTCTAATCTTATTTTGGATCCGCACCTAAATACATGTGCGCATTAGTATATACTTCCTTCATCCCATAAAAAATAATTTTTAGTTTTAAATTTAAACACTATATCTAGATTTAAACCTAGAAATTGATTTTTCATGGGACATAGTGAGTAACTCTAAATCAATAATCGGAGTTATAGTACCCCCAGCGCATAATAGCGGTGATGACGACGACGATGATTGATGGTTTCTGAATCCGTGCGCACGCGTCCACCCCGCATCATATAGCCCACACCACGTCCACGTCGCTGTAGCCGCCGTGGCTACCTCGCCAAAGCCCGTTGCGACGGACGGACAGCTACGCCTAACTAACGAAACCCCCCCTCTGTTCGTCTCGATCGATCGACCAAATGACCAACCGAAAACTGCTACCGATATACACAATTTCTGCGACTTTATTCATATATCACGTTCCGGAGTCATGACGACGCACATGGCGATGGATCGGTTGGCGACGGTCAGATATATACTCAAGATTCCAACGGATAACGCACACCCACATATCAGAGCTGAGCTGCCGTGTCGCCGATGCCTTCTCCTCTCCTCCTTTTCTTGGGTCATCGATCACCTGCCCATTCGACGTATACATGTATGAAAGGGAGGACTGATTATTAATCAATCAATCAATTAATTAATTAATTAATTAATTAACAGTGTTGCGATTATGTAAGCTGATAGCATATCATACATTGTATCAAAGCTGTCATGCTGATATATGTACCACATATGGCGGATGGGTGCTACTGGCAATGTATGGACCCAAGCAAAATGAGAGGCTGTTTCTTTCGTGAAGAGGAAATGAGAGGGCCTTCCTTTTCTTTTTTCCTTTCCTTGTGCCGGGGCCCTTGCGTGCGGGGCGAGACCTCTTCGCTTCCACGCTTCCGTCCCCTGGGAGGGCAAGGGGCACGCAGGCACACAGCCGCGTTTGACGCCGCACACGGCACATCTGCAAGGGGGAAGGAAGCCTCACGATTGCAACACAACACAAGTAGTAGGAAACTGGAGTACTAGCAAAACTGCTAGGGTATGATTTGGCCGGGGAACTCGTTGACCAACGACCATATCTGTTTATATCTAGTTAGAAGAGAAACATGGGCAAGTTCCAGTAGATTCGCTTACTGCACAAGTATCTGTCGTCGTCAGGTTGAAACTGAAACTCTGATGATGTAGGGAGATAAGAGTCATACAAACAACAGTAACCGATGTTATTTCTGAACCGAGATATATCCTCCTCTTCTTCTTTAATTCTGATTAATTTCTGCTTATACTAAAACTGCAAGGCACAGTCAATGTCAAATTGTCAATTGTCCAGAACCTGCACATATTGTCAAGCAGATTTTAATCAGAGATTCCACGTGGTCCCACGCAGGGATGGATGTCATATTATCGTGGACCGATAAGCGCAATATCCAAATATCTCTCTCCACCACTCATTTATCAGTGGGCAGCAAGTGGGGGTGATCCCTCGAGAGGATGTCCCCTCGTATATTTTTTCTTCTAAATTCGATACAAATAGTTATAAAAAATTATAAAAAGTTGATAATGTTGAGTACTGTGATATCTATCTGTCTACCAAAAATCAAAATCAAATTCGATTTACACATCAAGAAAAAAAAGATAAATTCAGATATAAACAGTACGCTACTATTCATATGCTGAATTTGTATTTTTTATATCTCGATGTGTGAGACTGTAAGTTGAGTTTGAACCTAAAATTTGAAGTTGGATGGATATGATGTACGAGTGTTATTAATTATTTTTTAAATTTTTCATAATTATTTAGATAGTTTTTAGGCAGACGAGAGGATATCTCCTCGAGAGATCAGTATACCGGCACCAAGCGGCAACAACAGCAGATAGTGCAGGCTCAGCTCAGCTGAATCGATGAAAGCCTGATAGACAGGCTAATGATTCTAGGGCTAGGAGTGGAGCAGAAGAGGTGGGAGACACAATCCGAGCCAAAACGAGTGATGATCCGTCCTACATCTACATACGGATGCACGCGGTGCTATTATGAGAACAGACCAGAAGATTAAAAGTGGTCTTTGTCATCACGAAGGGCATCACTTCTGTGTGGGGATTACTCCTAAGCCACACATATCTGGTCCATGGATTGTTGGAGAGAACGTTCTAGCTAGGGCCAGCACGCATCATTGATTAGTGCAAAGCAATCATATTGTCTCACACTGTTCAATGTACTGTGTGTTTTTCCTGTATCTAGCATAAAAACACGATGACTTTGCCCATCTTTGATCTAAATATCTTTGGGCAGTTTGACATCAAGTGCACTGTGGAGTGTGGACAAGTCTGTAGCCTGTACGCATGACATTTTGGTCCTCATCTTTTGGCCTCGGAACGTCAGGCAGTATCATTGGGTTAGCTTAATCCAACCCAAGCTAGTAGATGATGTTAAATCCTCACTTTTGTTCAGATTCACTATTGTAGGTAGTATCAAATTCCCATCTAGATTAAATTTTTTAAACGGAAAGAGTACGTATTAACATATTCTAGGTCACTTTCTTTTACCACGTTCATTTCAAAATATAACAACTTATAACACTCAGGATATATCTCAAAATATAACAATTTTCCACCAAAATTATCTTTCCAACCAATCGCAATCCTCCACCATTTACTTTTTCCATGATTCTCCACTTATCAACCAATCACAATATCTCTCTATTTAATTCTACATATTTTTTCAACTCTAAAACTTCACTGTTCTAGGACGGAAGGGAGGGAGTAGCATTGCGACGATCGATCGATTGGTCACCATTCGCATTTTCGTGTTTGTCCGAGTGCGTGTCGCGGTCGCGGGGATCGGCGCCGGATGCTGCGCGCCCGACCCATCAGTGGCTCGGACCCCCCATCTCGCGTCTCCAGTGCAGTGGCGAGAGAAGAGGGAGGGGCCATGATGGCGGCCGCTGTCGGAGTGTGGTCACCGGGGACGGCGCGGGGTAATGCCGTAATGGGCGAGCCGGCGACAAATACGTGTCCTTGTCGTTGTCGATGATGTCACCGTCGCACGGGGGCTGTACTAGCGTGTTTGGTGCCGCGTGCCGAGGTAGATTTGCATGTATTGGGGGATTCATCCAACGGCCCGCGCGCAGTTCATGCTGCATAGGCTTTTCTTTTCTTTTCTTCGGATGATACATGCGGCTGAACTAGTCGTTCATGCATACGGGGTAGGTTTGATTTGTGTGATGCAACGTGAAGGAGTGAGCACATCTACACTCTCTAAAGACTAACTCATTTGGTTTCGCAAACAAAAATCATATAACTTAACTTAATAGACTATGCCAGAACACACGCAAATAGAGAAAGGAGAAAAGAGTAAGATTGTAAAGTACTCAGAAATGAGATAAGAAGATTAAAGACTGCACAGATGGGCTTGTTTTTCAAATTAATACAGCCCATATCACTAATACAAGCAGGGAATAAGTTCACTTGAGATCTGCGCGGATCGCACATGTCAGCAGCCAACCTTCTTCCTCCCTCCCTCTCCTGTCTCTTTCACATCTTTCTCCATGCTGGGAGCGGACAGCGGGTGGTGGGTGGTGGAAGCAGTAGCCCTCCTCCTCTCCCTCCTCCTTCGTTATCCCCAAAACCCGCACCGATGGTCGGCCTCTTCTCTGAGCTTTTCTCGGACCACCAGGGGTCGCCGCCGCCTTCTCCAATGTGCTCCATCGCCTCTGCATTCTTGTGCCTCTGTTGGTTCTTGATTTGTGTGAATTTGTTGGTCTTGGTCCTTTATTGTTGGTTGTTGCGGCGGTGGCAACAAGCAACAATCACCGAACATGCATTCGCTACCTCCTCTACATCCCTTTGCTCCCCTGCCGAACGCCGAGATAGGGAGGGAGCGAGGGGCCTATTAAGTAGATCCAACTGCTCGAGGGATGTCTTCGCTGAGATTGCGGCTATCGTCGACCCTGCCAAGCTTGCTAGCGGCCTCCCCTATCGTGCTCGCCAACGACCTCTTGGACATGCCTCCTCAAGGCCTCCCGCCACTTGCTTCCCATTGGCGTCCCGCCTTCCTCTTGTTGGTCCCCGCCTGCCTTCTAGCGACCCAGCCTGGTGAGAGATGGGAAAGAGGGGGAGAGAAGAGGAAGAAAGAGTTGCAACTGACATGTAGGGGCGCACGCTAATTCAGCCGGATCAACCACCGTCAACTCATCACGTCAGTCAAAACTGGACACTATTACCTTAGGATCTCTAATACACCGGTTTTACAAGCTGATGGACATGTTATATCTGGTATTAAGGTTCGAGGATGTAATTCAAACTCGACGTCCACATAAGTGATCTTAAGTGCACTTATTTCTAAGGAGAATCACCCAGCCAAAAAAAAATTGGGCCCACGAATCCACGTAGTACTAACCTGCTTCCCAATTTTCGAAATCTCCGCGTCGTCTCCACGCGAGGGGCACGCGCCTTCCCAATTTCCCTTCCCGCCACGCCGAGTTACCGCCATTGGGACTCCGACTCCGACTTGGGAGCTCCTTGCCCTACATAAAGGGGCACACGGGCCTCTCGATCCCCGCAGCCATTCCACCCCCGCTCGTCCCGCTCGACCTAGCCCCTCCGCCTCCGCTTCTTCTCCTTCGACCTAGCCCGCGACCTCCTGCTGATGGCGACGGTGTCCTCCTCCGCATCCTGCTCCGCCGACGATGCTTTCTGCTCGGCGTACTTCTGCGGCCCGACGATGGTGGCGCCTCCGCCGCGCGCCGCGTCGCCGGAGTACACCCCGTCGACCCCGTGGCGCCGGGCCGCGTCGTCGCCGGGCTACACGTCTTCGACGCCTCCGCGCGGCGCCGCGTGGTCGCCGGAGTACACCCCGTCGACCCCGTGGCGCAGGGCCGCGTCGCCGGGCCACGCCCAGTCCCCGTGGAGTCCTCCGCGTCGCGCCTTGTCGCCGGACTACTCGCCATCGACTCCTCCGCGTCGCGCCGCTTCGCCGGACTACTCGCCATCGACTCCTCCGCGTCGCGCCGCTTCGCCGGACTACTCGCCATCGACGCCTCCGCGCCGCGCCTCCTCGCCGGACTACACGCCATCGACGCTTCCGCGCAGCGCCGCGTCGCCGGACTACAGCCCATTGACACCTCCTCGCTGGGCCGCGTCGCCGGACTACACCCGATCGACGCCTCCTCGCCGGGCCGCGTCGCCGGACTACTCGCCGTCTTCCCCTCCTCGCCGAGCTGCCTCACCGTACTACACCCCGTCGAGCCCTCCGCGCGGGGAGGCGTCGCCGGACTACAGCCCCAGCACGCCGCCCCCGTCGCCTGCTTCGTCCGATGCAGAGTCTCGCACTTCTCCGGTGCGGCGTCGCCACCATCCGTACCTGAGGAGCGGCTCCAGCACCGCCTGCTCGTCGCGCGCGGTGCGGGTCGCCGGCGGCCGGCATCACCATGTCTTCCTGTACGGATTCTAGGAGTCCTGTAATAGGACTGATTGAATGATTGTAATCATAGATTGGGTTCTTGATGTTGAGGGTGACTAATGTATGGCACAGATGATCATGCGCCTTATCTATTCTTTGACAGATCAATTGTGTATTATGTATCATTGATGTAAATTTATCAAATTCAATAAATATCTGATAATTTGTTGATTTCCCATCAGTTGATCTGTGTCTGTTATTGATGATTCTTTGTTTCATCCTCTGACATATGAACTGAACTCTTTGTTCGTCTTTGATGTTGATCTCAAATGGTACAATATGATATGTTCCTCGAAAGAACTTCAAGTTGTGCTGCCCGTAGAATTTCAGGCTAGTTTCAGAGAATAGAATTTCAGACTAGTTTCAGAGAAGAGAACATAATTTCAGACTTTGCTACCGAACCACTTTTCTTTGTGACATAAAAAACAAAATGGTGAATTTAGAGCTAACCTCCACAGATTGGCAGTAAAACTGAACTGAAATCCTTCTCAAACAGAATTACTGCAAGTCTGCAACTTAATCCCCTCCATCCAAACGAACCCTTGGAGAGTTCAGCAATGAATAGTTGAACTTCACAGTTATTAAGAACAAGTAGCACCTAACAGCATGGGAATCCCTACTTACGCCCAATACCTTCGCCAATCGACTCCTTCATCGACAGCATGATTTCCTAGATCCAACCTTGAAACGAAAAGCAGTTTGATGATCTATCTGTTGCTCAAGCTGTATATTGAGCATTCCCATGCGTTCGACAACACGAAAGCTCTGCATTGCTCAGATTGTTTCCTACATGCGAACAAGACAATGACCATAGATTCAGCTTCGTTTTCTTCAGAAATAGAAATTCAGGTTCAGCTTCATATCTCGGAGAGGGATTTCAGGGGCCCATGACTACATGAGGCCCAACACAATGGTAGCCTGGTAGGAATGGTCAAGATGACAACAGGGAGCCTCTGATGTTCAACGCTAAACCAAAACATTTACTTCATCCGTCCTAGAATGTAGCAATGAGTGTGTCCAGATTCATAGCATAAAACAAAGGATAATCTCCTAGCTTCCATCCATGTATTGGTTGAGTTTGGACTTGAATATTTCTAAGTCGTCATGGAAGTTTGTAATTTTTCATTTAAATGTAAGAGGTCACAAAACTCGAGTACAAAGTTAATTTTAGGCTTTCTTACTACTTGGATTTCTTAAAATTTTGGTTGAAAGGTTTTTTATGTGTCCTAATTTCATTTTCATCTAGAAAAAAACACCACCTAATCAGAGCTATGCGGAAGAATATAGGGCTTTCGTCTATTCCTCTGTTTATTTCACAACAAAAATCATAGTGACTGAAATAACCTTGATGTCGTCTAGAGAAGGTTTAATAAGCGGTTCAAAGATAAATGCGAAAACTAAAACTAAATAAGATCGATTGTCTGATACTGGGTCGGATAGTCCTATGGATCGGATTGTCCGAACTGAGATCGGACTATCTGACCTGCACAGCAACAATCAAACAAGCAACAACCTAAAAGCTCTAGATCTAATCCACGAGCAAGGAGGTTAGCTCAACCAACAACAATATTAGCATGGCACAAAGCAATGCAACGAGAAGGTAAAGAGAGAGAAAGAGAGGATATCACCGAGGTTTACGCGACGATGTATTTCCCAAAGTTCAAATCCTTGAGGCAATTTTAGTCTCCATTGAGGAGCTCATACAGAGCCGGCTCTTTTTCAACCCTATCCTCGTGAGGTTACACAAATGCACTCCTCCTTCCATTAAGGGTATCTCTTTCCTTGCGGAGGCGAGATCCGGCATTCATAAACTTCTATTGGCCAACCACAAGTAAATCGGTGGCCCAACAACAATACCTAGCCGTATAGGAGTCCTTAACTTCCAAGAGTAATAAACACCACACAACTCTTGCACAAATCCTAGTGCTCAAGATAAAAAGAACCACACACGAGGCTTCCAAACTCTAAATCCACACTCACAAAGATCCAAGTCACAAAGAACAAGGGGGATTTGAGATAGAGAGGGAGAGAGCTCAAGAATCTAAAGCACTTAGCACAAAGCTCAATCTAAAGCAAGATAGGAATGAAATAAAATTGGGTAACTCTAGAAAATGGTTGGTGGGAGGTTTATATAGATCCCCCAAAATGTGACCGTTGGAGGGGAATTTTTCAGCCCACGTCGGACAGTCCGATACAGGATCGGATAGTCTGATATTTTAAACCTCCAAGGCAACGGGAGACAGAAAGAAGTTCCATGAAATTTCGGACTTTCTGAAACATCGGACTATTTGATGTGAAGATCTGATATTTTAAAAGCAAAAACTTCGTCCTCAAACAGAGACTCAAGTTCCATGAAGTTTCGGAGTCTCTGTGTCATCGGACTATCTGATCTAAAATCTGGATACTCCGACACTTAGAAAAAACTCACTCGAGAGGATTTTTCAAAATTAAGACAAAGAGTGAAGTTCTACGAACAAATCGGATAATCCGATACATCGGATAGTTTGATTTCAAATCGGATAGTCTAATGTTGCTTAAGTAAAAAGGCAAAAACTTTTTACTCCGGAGTCCGATTTCGAATATCTTGGACTCTATGGAAAGCTTGTTTCATAGGCTATCAAATCCACCATAAAACATGAGCCAAAACCTTCGAGAGATGTTGATAAACTTGCAAAGAAACCTGGTGTAAGTGTTGTGACAAGTGAAACAACCCGGAGTTAAAATTTGGCTTAGGTTTTTCAACTCACAAATAGATGAATTATTTTGAGCACAAGTATTCGACCAATTATATGTATGTGGTATCTCTCTTAATAGTACGGTATCCTAAACTCAAATGTAAAAAAGGAAAGTTATACCAATAGGAATACCTTCACACCATTTTCTTTCTTCACTTGGAAGGTTACCAACATCAAGGTCATTTGATCATTGGGACTATTCTCAAATGTCATCTTCTTGATCTTTGACATTTTATCTTCCATTTCTCAAATGATTGATGTGGATAATCCATAGCTTCAAATGGCCTCACACGATCCATCACGATAAAGTCTTCACTCGCCCTTCACCACCGGTTTCGGTTCGTCGGCGTCAAGCCCCTTGCTTGCCCTTCACCACTGCATGGTCCATTGCAGCTGCGCGTCGCTTGCGCTTCACCGTCTTGCCATAGGTAGTTATTTCATACCCCGCATCTTTAACTTCTTGCCTTTAATTTTCATCCATCGGTAAAGTCCATCTTCTAGGTTCTCACACCATCTTTATTTCTAACGATCTTTAACCATGGTGTATATTCTTCAACATGTCCATCAACTCATGATGTAATCTCATCAAGCATTCTCATCATCAACATTTGACTCTTGTTGATTCCCGATATGTGAGGTATCATCTTTTTCTTTGTCATCAATCCACAATCCTATCACTTGATTCTCACATATGAGCCATAAACCTTTTTGCTTGATGCGGGAACATAATCTATCATCACAAACTCATAGCAAAGTTAGTTCCAACAATCGTTGTCATTAATCACCAAAACTCCTCCTAACACAAGGTTAGAGGACTTGATCTTTCAATCTCCCCCTTTTTGGTGATTGATGACAACACTATCATGTAATGATGACTTGTAAAGAGAGCACTCTAGTATATGATAACATGAGCATGAAACGTATACTAAAGGGTTAGTTTCAACAAATGAAAAAAAATACACTTCTCCCCTTTACATCTCTTACTCTTTATACTTCTTCCCCTTTGGCATCAAGCACCCAAAAGATTATATAGGAGGGTGAAAGCATAAAGACAAAAAGAGTAAAAATTTTAGATAAGAACTACACAAGTCTTATATGCCTCAAGGGAAAAGGTCAACATACCTTTAGTGTTCCGTAGAGGCTAATTAAGATGAGACTCAAGCAAAAAAAAGTTAGTTTCAAGAAAGCAGAGCACACATAGCCTCGAGAGGCGCACAATTAGATAAACAGCAAGATCTTGTATACCGGTACCAAATAAAAGGAATTGAATAGAACTCCAATTTAAAAAAAGTTGAAGGCCAAAGAAACACCAATCCAAGAGTGAGCTTCTTTTTTCACATGTGCATATGATCCATACCAAATAATATGAGAAGGTGCCAATCTCAAAAGAGATGGTCCAAATTATAATCAAAATTGGGAGAATAAACACTCATATGCACATACACAAATAAAATATTTAGAGAGACTCACTCAACTTTAGAGCATTGCACAAAGCCAAGATTCGAAGAAGGTTTTTCCTTAAAACCCACACTCTTCTCAAACACCTTCAAAAGTAAGGATAAAAACAAGTCGGACATATATGCGCTAGACAAGTCATATATGCTCGAAAGAGGTGTGGTATAAGCCAAGATCCATTAAAGTATGACAACAAACAAACATGTCAATGCATATGAACCTTTATAACATAGGATGAACTCCCTCAAAAAAAAGTGCAACCAAAGAGTAAAACCTACTGATGCACACACTTAGAGTCAAGAGCAAACAAAGAGTTCATGCTATATTATCAAACCAAGTTTTCAATAGAAAACCATAGAATGGTAACAATGAAGTATACCTTAAAATTTGTCCACTTATATCATGAGACTACAAAGGTGAACTCACTTTAATCATTAGTCTTCCAAGATATAGAATAAGCTCCCCCGCAACCATTCCGCGCCGCAAGCCCACATCGCCGCCGTGAGCCCTGCGCAGACCCTAGTGTCGTTCCCCTCTTCTTCTCTTTCTCAGGCGCCACCAACCTCACCACCGTGCATCGCCTCCACTCTACCCCGGAGCCCCGTGCTACATCGCCAACTTCACCTCCACCTCCTCTTGCCTACATCGTCGCTCGCCGCTGCTGCTGTGCACCGTCGTCATAGAACGTCGTTGCGACGCCACCGATGCAGCGGCACCGAAGTGCGCCATGGCACTGGGCAGCAGAGCAGTAGCTCCCTTCCCTTCTCTCCGTGTCACCGACATGTGGGCCCCACAGTCTAAAAATCTCCAAGCAATCTCGGACATCCAATCCTAGATTAAATCCTAGCCATTGGATCTACATGAATCAAACCGGTGCCACGTCAGCCCTAGATCTATCCACATAAGTGCCACATCATCGCCTCATCATCCTCTTTTGTTCCTGTGTCGCCACGTGTCTGTCCACGTCATCCGAGTCCACATACACCGAGTCCACCAAATACCGAGCCAATGACCAGTGGGCCCCACTATAATTTTCCTCCACAAAAATAATTCAATTCTCGGAATTAAATATTCAGAGAATATTCTTTTTTTCTTTTATCATCGGATTTTCTCCGAATTCAAAATTCCGGAGGTCACAACTTTTCCATTTGAACTCTGATTCGATCCATTCTTCTTCCTAAATTCTTCTAAAATCGAGACCTACCTCCTGGTTTCATTTGTTGTTTCATTTGATGTTATTTTGATAGTATTTTCTTTTGTTTATTTGTTTCTCGTTTGCGATCGTGTAGATGTTGGAGCAAATGAGCTTTTCGCTGCAGAGGACGTAGTGCAAGGACAGTACTTGGATGCAAGGCAAGTGCACTCTTTAAACATATTGAACCCAAATTATAAAATGTTTTATTTTGAACATGCATGATTTTTAATTATAAATTATCGTTGGGTAGTGTGACCTGATTGTTATAATATCCCGCCTTTGATTATATTAATTCCTTATGATACCTTGTCACCCTAGACTTTGTTAGTTGAACATTAGGCTCAACTCAATGTAGAGCAGTTATGCTTAGCCCCGCTGAAGGCTATTTTACAAGCAAAATATAATTTTTATTAATCATATACTTATAATTATTTTTTAGGTGAACTGTGTGGCTGTGTGCTATTTCTCCGGTAACATGTGTTGCACCGTGTGGTAAACAACGGGCGGATAAAATGATTTGGACTGGGGTGCTGGGTGGTTCTTTGTGAACCTAGTTAGGTGATAATTGTATCTGTGTGATCATTATCAGGTATGGTCTCTGTGTGAGCCTATTGTCAAGCTGTGTGCTATTTAGTTGCTCAAAGGACCAACTTCGTGTCCTTAAGCTGCTACCCTATGCTGTGTGCTATTGTAGTTTGGCAAGTCGCCCTTATCAATTAAGAACTTCACTTCATAAGTCATTGATCTGAGCCTAACGTGTAACCACATGTTCTCATGGGAAGATCCTGGCCCAATTGGATTCCGAGTCTCGGCACTATCGGCCTAGATAGCTAGATGATAGATGTTAAGATTAGCCATGGGTATTTTCTTGTCTGTGTGAGGGAAAGTGTCTCATGGGGAAGGCAGTGTTGAGGCGGAGTTTCTAATAAGCCTTGTTACATACTCCATGGCTGCACACAACCTGAAGTGTGACATTACTAGTTAACCATTAAAAGGACGATGTATCTTGTGGGTCAAAATGTACAACCTCTACAGAGTGTTAAACTAATCTATTTGAATAGCCGCGTCCGCGGTCATAGACATGCTCGGTGATATCTCATGAGGGGTAGTTTACGAAAACATGGAATGTAAATGAGCCATGTGTAGATTAATGAATATAGCTATTTGGTCCTGTGTGGACGGTTGGATGGTAATACCCGTTATTTATATAGGTTGTTTTAAACCTCTATTTATAAAATATTTATAACTGCAAATTGCTGTGTTATGCAAAATAGCCATTGCCTTTATTGTCAGTCATGCATATGCATATTTTCGTGTACTTGCTGAGTATTCCATGTACTCACCTTGCAATTCCCCTCAACTCCAGAAGTAAGGTTCTGCTGTTCTTTGAGGAGTTTGCTACTGAAGTTAGGGACTAAGCCGTGTGCCCCAGTTGACTACTTGTGGCAAGTTGAATGGAGTTTCTGCGCATTTATCTTCTTTTTCGTTGTGTTATCTTATTCTTGTGTTGTCCTTAAGGTAAAAAATGTAAGTGAGCTATAAGACTTACCATAGTCATTTTACTAATAAAGTGTTAGTTTCCCTTCGTAATGTTGACTTCGTAATGTTGACTGTGATATTATCTTTGTAACTGCGTGTGCTAGGTTGATCCTGGACTAGCACGTATACACAGGAGGTCCTATTTTGGGTCCTCAGAATTGCGGCACCGCCGGTCGGGATATGCATCGCTTGCATCCGTCAGGCCATCCTCATCAAGCTCCACCCCCACCAAGCTTGAGCTCGAGGACAACACTGTCATCTCACCTCGAGATTTTCATTTGCCAGTTGTCTCTCGGACCAACAGCATTGCCTCGAGCTTGAGCTCCTCGTTCTTTGGCACTGCTCAGAGCTCGCATTCACCAGCAGCGGATGCTGCATGGGGGAGGAGTGGGAGGAAGTCATCGGCTGGACTTGAGGCACATGAGCTCGCCGAGTCGCCTCGAGCTCAAGCCCCTTGTTCACTGGCACTGCTCGAAGCTCGGACCACCAGCTGTGGGCGTATGAATGGGGGAGGAATGGCAAAAATTCAACTTTGGGCTTGAGGCACATGAGTTTGTAGACCACCCTGAGCGCCCACAGATGGTGGTGGTTGTGGTGGCGATGGTGGCCGTGAGGGGGGGATAGGATAGGTGAGGAGTAGGTGAGCAAGCAAAAGAAGGTAGGTGGGAGGAAGAGGAGAGAAGAAGATGCTCACAAGTGGAGCCATTTATTTTTATTTTTTTTTGCTGACTGGATTGTTGGTAGGATCAAAATCGCTTTGGATTACTAGGGTTTTTTTTTGTCTGGTTTGAAAATTTCGAGGTGTAAATGGTTCGGTTTTGTAGTTAAGGGGTAAATCGAATGACCACAATAATTTGAGGGATAATAGATATTTTCCTAATAGAACAATATAGTCCGGGATATATTTTAGAGATTGTGTTATTGTCCAAAACATTAAAGTTATGTAGTTGGAGGGAGTATGCAATATCAAATTCTTAATGAGGTTTTTATATTTTTAGACTATCTCACTCCGACTCAGAATCATCACGTACCAGATTAACTTATACTTTTAGACTTTTTTAGACTCGAGGGAGTAGATTCATTCAACTAATATCTCTTCTATAAATATTTTTCATAAACATCCCGTACCGTATGGAGGAGGTGGAAGAAGACAATAGAAGTACTACTACTAGACATTTATCCAAATCCTAAAATCACCCTCAAAACCTAGATCCCTGTCTTGTCACGGACAACCCCCGCCGCAGTTCACCTCCTCCCTCCCCTCTCCTCTCTCTCTCCTACCACCATGGCGTCCGCCGAAACCCCCAACCCCGACGCCGAAATCCCCATCCCCGACGACGCCGCCGCCACCACCGACCCCGCCGCCGCCGGATCGCCGTCGCCCCCGCTCCCGCCGCGCAAGCGCCGCCTCTCCCCTACGCCCTCCCCCACGCGCCGCTCCCCGCGCGGCGACCGCAGCCGCAGCCGCAGCCGCTCCCGGAGCAGGAGCCGGTCCCGTAGCAGGAGCCGCAGCCGCAGCCGCGGGCGGAGCCCCAGCCCGCGGTACCCCGATGGGAAGCGGAGGCGGCACAACGACCTCACCGTCGAGGTGTGCCGCGACTTCCTCCGCGAGAGGTGTGCCCGCACCGACATCGAGTGCAAGTACGCGCACCCGCACCCCACCGTCGCCGTCGACAGGTACGCCCTCCGTCGCCGGAGATCTCGCCTCCCGCTGCCCGTTTGCCCCCTTCCTGCAGCGGCCGTGTCTGATTTTGATTCTGGGTTTTGTATGGGCAGGGACAGCAAGGTGACGGCGTGCGCGGACTCGCTGCGGAACAACTGCTTCCGGGGAAGGACCTGCCGCTACTACCACCCGCCCCCTCATATCCAGGAGTATGCGCTGATGCCCCGTTGCTGTTTGTTTGGTTTGCATTGCGTGCTTTTGTTGAGGAGGGTTGGTAGCGTGTATGGTTTTATGGTCTAGATGCAAGCTGCTGCAAGTCCATTTATTGATGCAATTCATGGCTGCTGCAAGTCAATTTATACTAGATTACTACTTCCAAGCATACAGTAATCCGTATCTAGTTCAATTCCTGAAATATTACGGCATTATGGCTACATGAGATCATGCCCCGCTGTGCTATCTGGAGGATTAAATTAGCTGCCTCATTATGTTTTTACTTGTGCTTCTGATGGAAATTTATTGGAACAATGTTTTATGAGCCACTTTCTGTATTAAAATTCCAATATCGTGTTTTTATGTTCTTGCGGTTGAAAGGGGTTCATATATTTCATGGGCATGTGTACCCATGACTCCCTCGGTGTGTTGTATAGGTGTTCTCACACATTTGATGTGTTCAGGGTTTGGCCGTTTGTGAGAAAACTTGTTTTTCTACTTTATTCTCTCTGGGTAAATTGATAGTATTTTGTTTTTTGAACATTGTGTTTACCCTCACACTACGTAGCTCTTATTTGGCGCACACACGTGTATACGCTAGGTGCTATATGGGAGAAGCTTTAGATTTCTAGGCCAAAGGAGACACCGGAGTGGAATGATGCAGCATGCTGAAATGGGAATGCGGTGTATTTTGTGCTAGTTTGCGATTGAAAAAAAAACTTATATTCCAATGTGGAGGGCTGTTTTGTGACCTATGATTATATCTTTGGAGGCAGGGTAGCATCTTTTTGTAAATGAAATGCGGGCATTGGATGCAACCAGCTGATCCCAACTTTCTTTTGTTGCTTTTACGTAGGTCATTATTGAGATCAATTGGTGTGGAAGACCCAAAGGTGAAGATGGTAAGTTTCTCCTGTTTAACCTTTCATCTGTTCATCAATCATGCATTGGTTTGTAATTTCTCTAAGTAGTTAATGGTTTTTTACTATCTATTGTAAAGTTAATTGGAAAGGTTGTTTATTTGCTTCAAACAAGAACAAGAAGGTAGCTAATTAGCTTGATGTTTTGCATGGTATGACCATAAGGAACAAGTAATCTTTTTTAAAAGCTAGAACATATAGAAGGGCTGTAAACCATCTATCACCTGAATGTAGAAGGTCCTGCTTCATATTAGATGAAGTGTTACGGTTTCTGTGCAGTTTCATATGAATTATGATGAATTCATTGGATATCTCTTCCGCATTCAACATTTATGACAGACCAACTGAGTCTACTCTCTTCTAATAAACAGCAGGTTTGCAGAGATTTTACACGTGGACGATGTTCAAGATCAGCAAACGAGTGCCGATTCTTGCACCATTCACCCCTTGAGGATTGTGCAATTGTAAGATTCCTTTTTAGTGATAGATTATATCATCAGCTCGCTAGCCCAAAGTAACAAGGCAGGAAGTAAAGTATTTTTCATATGTAATGTTCTGCTTCATTGTTATATAACCAAGTCCCTGATGCATTTGAACATGCTTCAAATAAACAATATACTGTAAATCCTAATCTTGAAAAGTTTGTGATAAATTAGTACATATTTATTAAAAAAAATGCATATACGATTTGCAAGGATATATCAATCCACAAATATCCTTAATACAACCACATGTACAGATGATCATGGATGATCCCACCAACTCAAGACTCGAGTTGGTTGCAGGATGGCAGACTCACCACCACCATCACTATTCTTTTATTTTGTAGAGATAGAGATACCCCTTTGCCTACTCAATCTCAAAGCAAGAAACTCATATATGACAATGAATACATTGTTCTTTGCTTTTGCTACCCCATATTTCTTGAACATCATTTGTATGATGATAGTTTTTCTTTTTCATTGGAAGGTTTGCCAAGATTTCTTGCGTGGGAGGTGTGATCGTAAATCATGTAGATATTCTCATGTTATGGCCCATCCAATGCCACCTCCACCAATGAGGGATATTCCCATGCAATTTCCTGATATGGTAAGTTATTGTGCTGAACATAGTCTTACAAAATTACCCTGTTGCTCGTTGAAAATAATTTCTTATGGAGTATTTTGTACTTGCCAACTATTTAATAGATTTATTGGAAGCAAGACAGTTAGTGTTCCTCTAACTCACATAGATTTGCCACTATTTGTTCAGAATTCAGATGTGATAAGAAATGAATTGTTAAATATATAATTGCTTGTCTTTTAATCGTAAAGAGTGTTTTACTGTTTTGTTTTCTGTTTTCATAATTTGATTATAGTAATATAGTCTTAAAATTTTATTCACTGCCTTCAAGGTTTACATGCCACCACCAGCACCACTTGGAGTACCTATGATGATGCCTCCCCCTTCAGCCCCTGCAACCTTTTCTGGTAAATAATACATGATAATGCTGTTATTCCCCTTTCATTAGACCATTAACTATTACTGTTCATTTTTAATGAATGTAGAAAAAGGTACATTAGTTTTCCCTATTAGGAAATGAAGTTGTGAGTGTCTACCCTATTTCTGTTGCTATTTTGGCAAGCTTTTGATAGTTGCTCTTCTGCAGGTAATAACTACGGAGTGGAAGTTTGCAGGGACTACTTGAAGAACATGTGTAATAGAGAATCCTGCAGATTTGCACACCCGGATTTGAATAATGAGGTTTTTATAATTTTCTTCTTCTGGCATGAACCATTTGTTTTACAGGCTACTAATTAGCAAGTTCTTTCCAAACATTTTCTGATAGGTGATGAATACCCAAGTTGAAGTTTGCCGTGATTTTAAGCGAGGGGAATGCAATCGACCTGCCTGTCGCTTTTACCATCCACCTGCAAGCTCAAATTCTATTGGATAAAGTAAAGTAACTTATATGCAATGTTTCGTTTCCTTTGAATTCAGAATCAAATTAGCATCAAATAGCTGCAAAGCACGTACAGAGAGCGCATACAACCCTTAGAAATGTCCAAATCAAATTTACCTAAGACCTTAATACCTTATGGATGTTCTGTCCATTCAAAACAGCTGGAGCAATCATATGATGTCTTAAGGTTGCAAAATTTTGTTTGCCAACTGATCATGTGGGTAATATAGTGTGAATCTACAAAATGCTAGCATAGACTAGTGCTCTTTCCATGCAAAGAGGTATAGCATTGTTGGAAATGTTCTCTAAAATGTGCTAATTTTGTTCACCATATGGTCATGCCATTTGGTATATACTGTTCAAATGTTTTAATATGAGATCACTTCCGTTGGCTTTGATTAAACATCAGCTGCCATTATGGTCAGTTCTATTCCTTAGTTCCATTAGTGTTTCTTGACACATTAACCACACAACAATGACAGATTATCTATTATATGAGTATAGTGTTTCAGAAAATTATATTAGCTTGTGGACTTGGGTCTGCAATGCAGGCTGATGTTTGATGAAGTGATCTATGATATGTTATCCTCCAGTTATTCTTTGAAGTTTGGTTGTGATAAAATGAATCATTTATTTCATGTCATGAATTCCTATCAAGTGAAGTTACAATTTTTTGTGTAATCATTATCACACTATATTTGTATTATTCTTCCAGCTTTAACATGATCATTAATTATTGTGGTGTGCTCTAGTGGCTTAAAAATATATTCTTTGTTAACTGAGTCATCTGTCATTTGACATGTTTCAAGTCTACTCCGGTGTTTAAGTTACAGTGTATCTATATATACGAGATTCCATTGACAACTCAGATAGGGTCAACATGCAGATTTTGCCTTTTATTATTTCCCTTCATGGAACAAATTAAAAAAAATATTAAATGCAGAGAGTTCTTATTATTTTTTTTAGATTTTTTTTAATTGACAATGGTATTAGCTCTCTTTAACAAATGGGTACTCGTTGTTTCCTCAGTCTTGAGTGCCCTGCCCTGCTGCCGCTGCTACCGCTCTGCTGCTGCTAAATCTGCTACTGCTGCCAAAGAGCTGCTGCGCTGGCTGTTGTGCTGCTAAGATGTCATAGACCATGAAAGCCAAAAAAAGTTCTATGTAACAGAAGAGATTATCATCGCGTGATGTTTCAGAGATTGCTTAAACTTGACTCAGTTCTTACTCTCCTTTATAAAGGGGATTGCATGAGTGGTTGTGTACTAGCCTTCATAAAGATGTTTAATTTTGAGTTTGCCATCTGCATATGGTTCAATTTATTTGTCGCATCATTTTTTCTTTTGCACTTCTTTAATCAATTTTGCTATTGCTGCTTATTGGACCGTGCGCTGTTGGAGGATATTTTGGAATTCCTTTTCGTAAAGTAGAGCCAGGTCGGATTTAATCAGTACCCCACTACCAGCAATTAGGGAGAGCGAAATGTCAACCGAGCTGAGTGATCTGTTTACTGGAAATCACGCTGCCGTATTGCTGCCGCATGAGCTCAGTGGTTAAAGCACAAACTGTGAACACCAAACGAGTATCAGTTTTGCTGTTGCCTTGTCTGAAATTAGCTGATCCCACAGCTTTGTGGATTCCATTGGATAGTTAATCTTTTGTTTCCAATGGCATCATGTTGGGGAATCTTGACACCATGAGTCCATGGCACTTTTATTTGGGACTATTTATGAAATTATCTATGCTTCCTTTTGGACCACCAGACCGAACTCAGAATCGGTATCAGGCTACTTAAAGATCAGGATTGTTTTGCATATATCCAAGGAGTATCTCTCTTCCAAGGTCGTCAGGCAAAGTGGCGATCACATGCAGCCATGGCCCATTTGCCATTTACTTGTGCGAGCTTCTCATGTCTGTGGGGCATCGTAACATTTTCACATTTGCACTTTTACCTGTGGTCGCGTGCAGATGCTGTTTGGTGGTGTACCGTTGGTTTCTGAAGATCTGGGACTGCATCTGGCATGAGGTCAAGATGACGCAGCTGATCACTTTTTTTTTTTTTTTTTTTTTTTTTTTTTTTTTTTTTTTGTGGGTTGGGGGTGGGGGGGGGGGGGGGGGGGGGGGTTGGGGGTGCATAAACTGCTGTGAGAAGTGTGGCATGTACCTGTTTTGGCAGCCGATTGGAACTTAAAAGATAGGAGTGACATGGCTATTTTTTTTTCGTCATTGCTGACTGAACTGGTGTGTGACAGGCTGACGGCCAGGGATATTGTCTTCTGGTGTCTTCTTCTCCTTGGCGTGATCCCTTTCATGCCTCGAGTATGATAAGAGGACGTGACGCCCTCGCCCTTATATTTCTTTAGAGTAATAATGAGGGCTATCAATATCACGATCATAAAACTGCTCCATATACTGATTAATATCACAATCATAAACTAATCTTACAGAAGTTTTGCATATCAAACTGTTCCATGCAAACAAGTTGGAAGTGTAGAATTACCGTAGAAGAGATACTCGGGTATAGAAACATAAATCTCAGGAAATACTTTGCGAAGTGGGCATCAATCTGTGGCATGTGGTTACCCTTTCCGTGGTAAGCGTGGTAACCATGGTTAAATATTTTTTTTTTTTGAACTTGGTCGTAGGTTTACCGTACCCAGGGGTTATCGCATCCCTGCGGCAGGCGCCCTGGCGCAGTCACTGTGGTAACCATGCGGTTACGCGGTGAATATTGGGAGAAAAATAACACACATGCAAAATTTTGTTTACAAACATCCTACAAAACTGATGGGGTGCAACTGATTGAATCTTGATTCTCATAACCACTCACTTTGTTAGTAAGAGTGGAGTAAATATCTTTTCAAAGTACATATAGCATTACTCATAGTGAGAAACTATACAAAATTTGTTAAAATTAGAATTTTCGTTCAAATTTCTATTGAAGTTGTTGGGGTTAGCGGACCCTTCGCGTTACAGCGCCGGAAACCATCAACATGGTCATGTTTGTTTGTCTCAGTTTAAAATTATTGTAATATAGATAATTGATACATATTACTAAGTTATCTGTTTCTATGGATTATTGAAGGTATGATTGAAGGTATGGATTACTGGATTTAAAAGGCTAACCACCTATAATCTAAAAAGATATTCTTGAAGGAGATTACCGGATTATACTGATTATACTAATTTAGGTTTTAGATTATAATAGTCTATCTTAATAATATATCTGTTTATTCAATTATAATCATAAGCTGAATCGAACAGTCGTTATACTACGTGGTTTCTTTTAACGCGCACTGACGGCAAAGCTTAATTACGAGAACTCTCGTAGTAAAATTAAAATTTACCTGTCACGTTTCTTTTCACGTTCCCCTAAGCAAGCAAAGGGGGTTAACGTGCAACGTGCCAACGTTGAACAACCAATCGGTGCTAATCTGTACAAATCAATCTAGGATGAGATATTTATATTATTTCTTAGTACAAATAGAAAATATCTTATCCTAATTTTTTTGACGGAGGAAGTATTTTTATAAAAAATATGTATATGCAGGAAAATTGTTTTTAAAAATATATTAATTTATTTTTCATTTTTCTTTAACATATCATAATTAATAATGTGCTCGTCCTTTCCTTGTTGGATGAGGGAGAGCTTCCAACCCCTCGAACGAAAAGAACATAGACTTTGAATAATTAAATGCTCTTCTGCCTACAGAAGCGGCGCGGGGTTTGGGGAAACTTTCCTTTTATTTACATGCCACTCAAATAATTATTAAAAAATTAAAATAAATTAAGAAGATATATTAATATGTGATATATCACTCAACAAATATACAAGTTCAAATTTAAATTCTATTTCTCATTACGAAAAAATAAATTAAACTATAATTAACTAGTTAATGTATATTAACAGTAAAATTTATTTATTTTTGTTGCGAGATGTAGAAATTGAATTTTAATTTGTATATTTATGGAGTGATATATTATATGGTAAAACATCCTTTTTAAATTTTTTCATAACTAAAATAAGGATGGGACCTCGAGACTATGTGCATTTGACTTTACTACCATCTCACACTCTCCCTGACAAAAAGACAAGAACACACGCACAAAGCGCGAGGATAGCAACGACAATACTGGCGTCCTCGCGCCATGCCCTGTGATTGCTGATTGGTGACTCCGACGAAGACCAAGACTTTCGAGGCATCATCCATGGTGGTGGAGACGGGGAGAGACGAGAGCGAAGCCGCGGCGGCGGCGGCGGCGACCGCCATGGACGACGGGCCATGCCGCGAGGGAGGAGGAGGAGACGCGGCTGCGGCGAAGGCGGTAGGAGAGAAGGACGCGAGCGAAGGAGACGAGCCGGAGGAGGAGGACGGGAGAGATCGAGAGGAGGAGGAGGAGGAGGAGGCGAAGCGCGGGTGGTCGGAGATTCGGCTGGCGATCGAGGAGCTCTCCGCCGTCGACGTCGAGCGCCGCGGCGGGAAGCTGCCGCTGCCGCCGCCGCCGCCTCCCACGCTGACCTTCCTCGCGCTCTCTCACCTCCTCCTCCAGGTGCTCGGTGAGTTTCTCTTGCAATCTTGTTCGTGATTCATTTTTTTTTTTAAAAAAAAATCATCCTTCCTTCTCCAATTCTTCCATTTCTTTTTCTTTGGAGTTTATTTGGTCCGTTGTCACTTAGTCTAGTCACCTGCCATTGCATGGTTTGATTAATTCCTCGATCTGCCATCACCTGCCAGTAATCTGTATCATTCGGTTTCTTCATTTGAACATGGTGACCTGCGTGCTTTGTCGTTGTTGCTTTTGCTTGGCCTTACTGTTCTTTGGTGATGCATGGGCGTTGCAGATAAGATCGGTCCGACCATGGCTGTGCTGAGGCTCGACGTCCAACGAAACATCGAGGTAAAAGAAAAACCATTCCTTCTGTACCTACCTAATGACCTACACTAGTCTGCATGATCTTAGAGTTTGGCTACTGATTAAATATATACTTAATTTTATTATCATTATATATCTGTCCCTAAAAATATTTTCACAATGTTACAAATTTTCATCATTACCATTTTGTATCGAAAGTTATAAATATAAATGATAGAAAACTATATTTTGCGAGATCGTGAAAATTTTGAAAACGTTAGATAAAATACTCTTTTCGTCCCAAAAATAGTACTCTTTTCGTCCCTCTTTTCGTCCCAAAAATAACAGTATGGTATTTGATTGGACACAACATAATATTACGAATCTCGATAATGAGCCTATCTAGGTTCGTAGAGATAGATTATATCTAATTTAATAATACGGTGCTATATTTTGTGACGGAGTTAGTATATGAAAGGTTTTACTAGTCAAACATTAATTCCCCGATCAGATGAAAATCCCAGCTAACTATAAGGCCTTTTTGTATGGTTGGTAGGCACGGAGTCTCAATCACACCCCTACCTGCTGCTCGACTTGAGAGCAAGAAACCGAAACAAAAAGGTTGCAAGTTGTGAACCCAAATAATCACCCCCAAGAATTCACATATACTAATATTCTAGACTAGAGCTGTTGGCGTGATCCCATGTAGGGAAGCGTAATCCCTGTGGCTGCTTCCCCTGTCCCGTGCCGGCCACACGGCTAGCCACCAAAAGCAACCGGTCGTTTTAAGCCACATTGATAGCTAGGTTACCTCTAATTAATTTTCTTTTGACACTGTCACTGGCTCATTGCTTTGCTTTGCCAAAGTTGAGAGCTGCCTGTTGGCCCCCACATCTGGATATTCGCACCAATCTCAAAGCATGATTCGACGGCCGATGATCACTTCTTACTCCTCTGGGTTTGTTCCAAGATTCGTGAAATTACAGAGTAGCATAGAATTATCATGTCATGACTTCCGGCCAGGGTTTACAAAACCGCACGCTTATCACGGTTAGCACGCACGGTAACCTTTTCAGTTTTTGAAATCATGGTATATCTCGCGGTAACCGCGCGGTTACTACGGTAACCGCCAAACCGTGGGGTCGCGGTAACCGCGCCCTAAACGGTTCTGTAAACCCTGCTTTCGGCCTCTGCACCAACTATTACTGCTTCAATGGTGTTCACCTGACTTCTGTTCATCGAATCAAACATTCTGAAAAGATGGGTTCGCTTTATCCTGACTTATCCTGTCCCTTTAACCAAACACACATTGATTCGAGCACACCACGTACGAGCCCTCCTGCGTGAGCTTAACTGCAACTTCAACTGCAGAGGAATCACTTCCAAGTTCCAGCACCACAAACACCAGGAACCTTATCTCGGCAAGCAAAGTCTTCAGCATCGTATCACGGTCTCTTTCCCCCGACGCTCTCGATTCTTGGACTACGAGACGAGACGGTGATGGATTGGAATTTGGAAGCCAGGAGAAGAGATAGAAACGAAGGGGATAGGAATAGGGCTTCCTCTCGATGCAAAAATTGTAAATATCTGATCCGATCCGATCGTTTTTCTTGTCGAGTTTGCTTTGCGTGTGCCTCACACAGGTCTTCGACTGCTCTGGTCACATCCGTCCGTTCATCCGTGTGGCATTTTCGTACGCAAACTTCGGTGTCCCTTTCTTCTTGTCGTGTTCTTTTTTTTTTCTCTACGAGAGGATGAGCTTTATTTTTGTTTTGTTTCACCTTAATATTTTCAAGATCAAGATTATCAGGAGAGGGTGAAGATAAAGTTTTTGTAGGTTTGGAACGAGCATATCGACAGGGTCATGATAGTGATGGCCAAGTGGAGTTATGCTAGTAGGTTGCAAATAATTGGTGCCAACTATTTACTAATAGGTGACTGTGGCTGACTTCAGTGTATATATTTTGACATTTCCCTGAATTTTGAAGATTGTATGATTCTAAACAGCTCAATTTTTTCTTTCTGGAAAAAAAATCCAGGTGCAAACCTTTTGTTTCCTCATCTGTTACTGCCTATTGCAGAGGCTGCAGGAGTTGTACTTGTTGGACCCATCCAAATACTATAATCTAGAAGAGATATTGGAGAAGGAGGTGGAGGAGGGCACTGCTAGGAAGGTTGATAGTTGTGCAAGAGCTGTTATTTGGCTTTCTAGGTAAAACGATTATGCAGTTATGCTCCTTGAAAATTTCAATATTTCATAGCATGTCATTATGAGAGATGCAATAAATAGGCTGCTTAATATGCCTCTTCCTTTTCTCATTTGTATTTACCTTTTCTAACGTCACCAGATCCATGGATTTCACTATTGCACTATTACAGAGATTGGAGGAGGATTCTGATCAGAAGTGTTTTTCACAGCTTGTAGAATCTGCATACATGGTCACTCTAAAGCCATGGCATGGCTGGATCTCTTCAGCAGCCTATAAGGTCAAGATTTACTGAATCTTAGGGCATCGATTTTGTCGAAAATGATCAATTCTTGGTTCCATTGCACTTGGCTGACACAATTCTGATAAACGTGGTGAACAGATCGCAATGAAACTCATTCCTGACAGGAAAATGTTCATCAACCTGCTCGTTGGCAAATGCCAAGATTGTGCTGCTCTGAAGGAGGAGATTCGAAATCTCGCAAAGTTGCTTAAGCCCTTCCTTGATGATATCCATGCCATGATGGTTAGCAGTAGCGCCTTGCACTGATTCTTAATTCATCTTACAAAGGTTGAAGGCTTTTTGTCGGTGAATTTATATATCGTCTGCTCATTTTTCAGGCCAAGTTCAGATTGGACCGACTGAAATCAACTTGATGGAGTTCAGATTGGACGGGCTGAAATCAACTTGATGGCATGGCAAGCCTATAAATTGTCGTTGTAATATGTGAATGTGGATACTGCCTTGGTCAGCTGGTTTGGCTGTGTACAGATTTACCCCCTTTTTTTATGTAGTGTAACTCTGTAAATAGGTCTTCAGGTAGAGTAGAACTGCAGGTTTGTAGTGTGCAGTTTGTACCAATTTGCCAGATGAAGACTAGGCAGTGTACTTTGGCCATCCATATAGGAGTATCGCATTTTCAGTCCTTTCCCTGTCATTGGTCATCTCCAAACTGCTGCAGTTTTTAAAGATCCCCTTTACTCAACATTCAACAAACTAATTTGGCAGAATGAGAAAATTTCACATTAAGAGCTCCTTTGGAACAAAGGAAAAGTGGAGAAATATTGGACGATTGAAATCCATTGGAATATACAAGGTCTTTTAGAACAAAGGAACTACTCCCAGAAAATCACAAAATCCTTTGAAATTCCTATGGAATACCTCATTCCATAGGAATTTTGAAGGATATTTAACATGAGGTTAGACCTCATGTTTTCTCTTCCTTGTGACTCATAAATCCTATGCTTTTCCTATGGTGCTGCCAAACAATATAGTCTTCATAAAATCCTGTGCATTTATACTTATAGAATACTACCTTTTCCTTCAACCACCCCTCACTCAAAATTTCTCACTTTACCCTGAGCCATCCCTTATTGAATGCATTCTATGCACACAAGTTTACGGTAAACACTTCATGCCCACAAACTAACAAATGTTATATAAAATTCTAGAAAAAATGTACTTGTACTTTCAATAGTATTGAATATATCTGTAAAATATCAACTTCAAATTCATTATGTTTTAGCCATAAAAAAATAAAAATATTACAGTTCTTAAAGTATCTCCCTCCATCCCATTTTGATCAACCCTTAAGATTTTTGAGGTTTTCCTAAAATGATCATCATTTAACAATTGCCTCTTTGTTTATTTATGCAAAGAGTAAATGTGCATCATTTAATATGTTGCACGCAACCAACAAGATTAATTTCTATTGGTGTGATGGTATACAATATTTAAACATGAGTAATCCAAGGGGGACAAAGCGATGAAGCATCTTAACCAATGAGAATTAATTTGAAAATGATGAATATTTTTGTGTCTTTGGTCTTGGTGTAATTTGCTTAGGGGATGATCAAACTGGGATGCTCTTAGATGAATATATGTCTATGTTTTCTGGACACTTTTCAAAAGAAGACAAATACTGTTGCATTTGGTCATAATATTTGATATAGTGGGTGCCATGTGGGACAAAACTCTCTGAAATTGTCACCTTGCTGCTCCTTTTCGAAGACGGGGATGGCGAGCTCCAATTTAGTTCTAAACAAATTGGCCAAAATTAATACTTGAACATCAACTTAGCCTAATTGCCTAGGTTTCAAACAATGGACTGCAACCTACAGCTGACCACACACAAATCTAGTTCAAGCTAGAAATCTAATTACAAGAGAGTGAAGCAAGAGAAGAAATCAAACACAATCTTCATTGATTCTCGTTGGAGTACACACAGGAGTGGTGCTCTCTTCTTGATGGTTCAACCCTGAACCCTTCACAAACACATCGGGTCTTCCACAAGCTTCTTGAGACATCACAAGATTCGCCTTTGAGAGTAGTGTTGACGAGAAATCTGCACCTGGCCGATGGTACCAAATCTGTGTTGACGCGAACTATGTCGACAAACAGAATGGCCCGGGAGATCTGCTTAGCTCAGTGTAGCTCCTAAAGTTGGATTCGAATGAGGGCGTGCCAGTTAGTTTGATTCTGCAATTGACAAGATAGATACATTGATGATCAAATAACCGATCGACCAATAGGCCGATATAGTGATACTAGCCAATGTCGATAGGGTTTTGAACAATCGACTATATGTCCAATGTATATCCAATGTATATTCTGACACTTAGATAAATAATAAATATGATAAAAAAACCTGAGCAATCAATCCAATCGACCGATGATAATATGATGAAGTAAATATCCAATGAACCAACCGACTGATATTGAAATAGAATATTGAATATATACTCGATGATTAAAATATACATTGTCTGGAAGTCCAATGTAAAGATAACTTATCGACTAGCACTTCGATAAAACATTAGTATAAACCTATCGGCTTAACAAGATTTATATTATCAACAACAATCTAGTAGGTCGAACCTAACCGATGCAGCAAGGGATTGTATATGATAATCTACTGCTCGATGAGCCGATAGATCTATCTAATGTGATGGATATAACAAATCTATTTAAAATGATATTATGATTGTAGAGAAATATCGGCTAAGACAGAAGATCAGACCTAACTGAGATAATCCCAACTAAATCGACGCATCTCTAAACACAATGCAATTAAAATAGAATTGAAATATCAGGTAGGCAAATATATCAACCGAATCAGAGTGATCCAAGAGATCGAAGCAATGCAGCCTTGAACAACACCAATGCAGTAGATATATTCATCAGGGCCGACGAAACGT
Source organism: Oryza punctata (assembly GCA_000573905.2). Taxonomy (NCBI): domain Eukaryota; kingdom Viridiplantae; phylum Streptophyta; class Magnoliopsida; order Poales; family Poaceae; genus Oryza; species Oryza punctata. Next base: position 19,818,556 of record CM002491.2, on the reverse strand, counting down.
AGGGCTTACCCCTTCGCCGGAGATTGAAGTCGATGCAGCCCCACGTCAGGTGCCAAGTTCCGCTGGTGATAAGTAAAAACCTCGGAAAAGAGGATGGCGATGCGCCGGAAGTGGATGCATTAACCTGTGGAGATAGATTACATATACCCCGAGTGTACATATTTATACCCATGTGTGGATACTAGTCCATATCGGACACAAGACAAAACGTTCTATAGATAAAAAGGAAAGATACAAGTCCTAATCGGACACTAAATAAACACTTCCTAAAGATAAAAAGAAAACTATTGAACCTGCCTAATTAATAGATCATGATTCCTTACTGAACTAGGTCTTTTCTAGATAAACTTCCATCGATTGATCGACCTCTTTCCTTATCCGAATCCACTAAGAATCTTACCAAATTTTGGCGTTAACAACTAGCTAGGCATACCAAGATGCCAAAAATAATAAGATGCAACCTTGACTTGAAGCACTAAGAATGTAACTCTTGGTGGGTGCACGCTAAGCCACTACGTGCATTCAACTTGCAAGGATTTGATCCCAAATAAGCTCAAGGGGTCTTGGATTCTCCCTTAGGTTGTTGTATCCAACTAACTAGCCATTTGTTACCGTTCCAACATGTTTCCATAAAATATATACGGTCGGATAGTCCGGTGTCGCAGCGGACAGTCTGACTCTTTACACCTTTCGAACGGTAATTAACCAAATAGCCATTGGGCTATAAAGACCCAAACAGTCTGGTATCACTTGGACTATCCATTGTACATTGTCTGGTACCAACACTAGACCATCTGGATAGTTCAAGACCATTGTCCAGTGACAACCGAACAAACTGAAAGTGCATCTAGCCCCCTAAGTGGGTTTTGGTGATTAGTGACAAACCAGTTAAGGGACTAATGCGTTTATTGAAGATAAGTGCAGGTGTTTTATTCCCAAGGTGCTTTAGTGGGTGCTATGATGCTTGGAGACGCCCCCAACAACAATTCCAAAGAGGTGAGAAGACTCAGAGCTTCATTTTAGTAGTTTTATATTTTGCTCTTGAGTTTAGGAAAAACCGTACTATAAAGAGGGGTTCCAAGCGATGTCCTGAGAAGATCTAAGTACTCTTAGTCATATTACCTTGGAGAAATATTTTTAGAAGCCATTTTTGAAAATGCCTTTTTCAAGATAGCAAGGGTCGGCGGGAAGTTTCTGGCATTTGGGCCGAAACTTCCTGGCGCTGGAGGAGTCGAAATTTTCGTAAGTGTTGGCCGGAAGTTCCTGGTGCCCAGGATCGGAGCTTTCGGATCCCTTTCCAGTTCAAAATGTGACTAACGGCTACATGACATCACCTAGTCGTTTTATATAACCACCTCGTCCCCAACTCATTTTTTTGGCCATTCACTTTTGATTTTGTGTCCCCTAGCTTCCACAAATCTCTCCCATGGAGTTCTTGATCTCTACACCCACACCTTGAGCTTCCTTTGAGTGATTGAGTGAGTTTGAGGGTGGTGGTGAGGATTTGTTGATGATAAAATTTGGCAAGCATATGAGTCGGAATCAAGATCCAGTCCGAAGCAGATTCAAAGATATGCGGAAATCTTGGAAACAGAATGCGCATTGGCTGGGAGTCTGTATCGATCGATACCGAGTTTGATATGGTTGGCCGATACAGCCGATATTGGCAAGATTGGTTATGTGATCAATGTCAGATTCGAACGAAGGAGTTCAATGGCATTGTCGGGCAAGGATAGAGTCCAAGATAGGCAATTGTATCTATTAATTAGGATTTTATGTATTTGCCTTATAGATATTTTTGGTAAGAGTCCGCCTAAGGGACTTGTTTGTCGGTTAGAGTTGTATTAGGAAAGTATGAGTCGTGTCCGTTATGGACAAGTTTGTATGTTCGGGTATAAATATAAGCTCGAGGTCTTGTAAATAATTGACATCAGTTCAATACAATCTCGGCGTATCGCCAACCTTTTTCGTTACTTTGTTTCGACGAGTTCTTGCTTTCGAGTCGAGCTGCATCGGTTTCGATCTTCGACAAAGAGATAAAACTTGTTATAGAGGTTTGCACTATGGGGATTAGTGCTTACGTCTTTATGACACTCTAATCTTATTCTCTGAATCACCAAGTTATCATATACGTTATATAATATAAATTGATAACGCTTTCTACTTGCATCGGTTTACCATTTTCTAAGGTTTTGTCGATAACGGCTAGATTGACTTGTTGATTTAGATTATATAATGTATCTACCATCCTGAAAAGATGACCATCGGCTTGATCGTCTAGATATTGTGCTTCTTCTCATACTTAGTGCTGCATCAGTTAAGTTTGATCTACTAAGTCGTATTTAGAATCATAATCTCTAGCGTACTTTATGATTGTTAATAAGGATAGTATATCAGGGTTTCAGCCGATCTTACCTGATATAGTTATTTTACCTAGATTTATGTCTTGTTTAATATACCGTATCTGCCCCTTATATCAGGATCTCAACTAATATAAATATATTGAGCTCATTATCAATCTAATTGATATTAAGCATATTTACTTTACGATGATATCCTAGTATAAGATAGTATCGGAGCTATAGCCGATACATGCTTAAATTTGGACATCGGCTATGACATGAACACATGTAATCGTTATTTCATGTTACTTTGGATCTAGGTAATTTATACTGTCTCGGTTAAGTCCGATCTATCTCAATTGCTGATTTCTAAAGTAATATTGATTTACAGATTATGTGATGTTGATCTTTACAGCCGATGGACCAAGTTTAGGGTTCATTCATTCTTATATATATGCCTTAGAACCGATTCAGCGTAGATTGCATCGGCTAGGTTACATTACGATATCACATCAGTTTTTTAGCCGATCGACTATCGTTTACTAATAATATTTGCATGTTTCATCTTGTTGATTGCAAGATCAAATCAACTGGCATGCCCTAGAACCCGAAAGCAAGCTTTGGACCTGCACTAGAGTAAAGCAAATCTCTCAGGCTGCTGTATTTTACATCAATGGGATTGAAGAGTTCTTTGAAGGCTAGGATGACTTGAGCACTTGGTGATTCTCGTTGGGCTATCGGTTGGGGCTTATTACTCTTGGAGGGTGACCTCCTAGACGGTTAGGCGTCGCCCGCAAGTATCCGTCAATTTGTGGATTGACCCGGGAAAGTTTGTAAAGATTTTCCTCACCTCCGTAAGGAAGCAAGGAAAGTGAGTAAAGATCTGTGCTGAGTTTTTGAAGGTCATCTTGGTAGAACAATTCTCACTTGTGGTCTTCCGTAGGAATTCATGTTGGGATCTTTGTGGTCACTTGAGTTCTTGTGAATGACCTAGGGGGTGTTGAATTGAAGGCCAGGGACTTCTTCCGGGGACTTTGCTCGGTAAGGCAAGGGATTAATCCAGACCTAGCTCTTCGGAGTTCCTCAACAGAGAGTAGAATCCGTGTGATCCGAACTTCGGGAAGAAAATCTCTTGTCTCCCTTGTGCATGATCTATACTTGTGCCTGTGTTTTTCATCAGTTTACTTGACTCACTGTAGTTCTTGCTGATTGGATAGGATCGATTTTCTCTGAGATTTAAATTTTCCGCTAGAACCCAGGATGTTCAGATCAAGAACCTAGGAAGTTCCGGGCCTCCTGTGCTGCCAGGAAGTTCCGGTGTTCTTTCCAGGAACTTCTGGGCCCTGTTGAATTTAACCGCTGCGATTGTCTTAAGTATTTTTTAGGAATGCCTATTCACCCCCTCTAGGCGACATCTACCCGCTTTCACAAACGTTGAGCCGGATTGGCCGATGATGCACCGGACTATCTGGCTAAGCTTATCACAACAATTATGGAATGTCCGGAGCATGTTGGACTGCCCGGTATGTGTAGGTTTTCCCAAATGCGCAAATATATTGCACAACACAATCTACACAGGTCAAACTATTCGAGTCCACATGGACAGTCTGGCTAGTTCATTGTCAATGTCTGATCAACACCTGATCACAATCAGACAATAAACATGTGATCAACACATGATAATGCCTTGGACTATACTATCCAACGGTTTTAGCATGCCAGACAAGCTCCAGCGCTCCTTTGGAACTCCCTCAGAGAGAATGCCGACATCTCCGGCACTCCTCCGGAGCTTCTCTTCACTATCTCCGTATATTCCAATTCTACTAGAGAGTAGCCTAAATATGAAAGTGAGTTGTACTCCACTTTGTTGTGTGTTGTGTAAATGGAATGAGACCTCCTTTTATAGCCATCCTATGGCAGTTGTAAGTCGGTAGTTAGGTTGGTTAGCACCCCTAACTGCCATTAGGAACCAATGGTGAAGCGCCATGTGGAGGCTAGTGGTTAGGGGTGCCTTCGGTGGTTCGGCTGAACCAACCCACCACCTCTAGCCACCAACCTTCTTCTGTGAGGATGAAATGTGGGGCCCTATGACGGTGCATGGTGGATAAGCTTCAATTATGTCGGTTTTGCATTGATTTGTGGGCTCTCCAATTCGTGTAGTCGCGTCTGATTAGCCGGAGGTGTATTTCATCACATGTCAGGTGGTTTTCGTCCTTAATCACCTGCATACAAATATTTACCAACGCTTGTGGAAATGATTAGTGATAAACACTAACACTAAGTTTGATGTTTTATTTTCAATTGCTTTTATGCAGGAATTAACGGTCAGGTTTGGTATTTAAGGACCGTCAATAGTTGCTCTATGAGCTTTTCACGATCGCATCATATACTGTCAAGGGATCATCCATGCGAACATTGTTTAGTCATTCGGGAAATGTGCTCACAAAAAAAACGAGGTAATAGCTCATGTAATAAGCAGAAGTGAACGGAGCCTAAATCCCCTAGGGAATATACCCAAGAAATATGTTTTGTTCTATAATATTTATTTATAATCTACCGAACTACCTTACTAGAGTCATGTAAGTGAAGGGTAGAAATGGGATTTAGTTTTTCTCCCTCCTCTATATATATATCCATGAGTGAACCCTAGAAGGTGGACTCACTCATTCTTTTCCACAATACTTGGCTTTCTCTTTCCCTCTTTCTCAGTGTCATGGTAGCTAAACATTCTCTTTGTTTTACGCATTGTAACGACACATAATACATATATATATATTTAAATTTTGCTTGTAATATGTCTCTTATGAGGTTCAATTCTTTGTATTGGTGACTATCTTAAACAAGTTTCTATAAGAATGTTTTCCATTCTCTCTTGTAAACATAACATAATAGTGGTTTTTTTTATAGTTTTGTGTTTCTAATAGGAAAGAATCTACCATAGTGTGGTCAATGCATGACATTCACTATATTGTAAGTTTTAATCTATTAAATAGAAAATAATCCGTGTAAGTGAAGTATTCAGCACTATATCTTTTAAAGTTACCAAATGTTTCTTTGAAGAAATGTAATATCTAGTTCTTGAAACTAAGCATCTTTAATAAGCATACCAACAGAAACTAGTTTTGTTCCAATGTTTCACATATAGAGGAAAAGTAGTACTGGAAACAATACATATACATTTAGATCATATGCGCATTGATTGAGGTATATTTGGATCATATGTGTACTGTTTGAGGAGATTGATACACAAGATTTTGAACGAGCAATGGTTGCTTATGAGGATTATCTTAAGCTAATCACACAAAAAATTACATATATCAAACATGCACAGTTTAAGAAGATTGGTGCACAAGACATTCAATGAACAAGTGTTGTTTATGAGACTGTCTCAAGCTAGTCCCACATAGTAAATTCACATATACCAACATTTGGCTCATGGCTGACTAGTTCGATGTATGATAGAGAATCTCGCTACGTGTGGAAGATTTGGGTGAATGCAATTGAAATGGTGCTAAAGGACAAGATGTTTAAAAGTACATTGAGTTTAAGTTGTTATTTCGCATGTCTTGTTATTCATTATGATTTAGAACTAACTTTCTAAATTCAATTAATATGGTCTAACATGTGATTTTTTTCCAATTTTTGTTGTGTCCTTCCATAATACCTTGTGGACCTATAGACCATTTTCGTGCATGTTTTATGTCCGTCTGCATTTTAGTACGCTTAGCATATTAACCTAATGCTCAACGATGGGAATACCACAATGGTTTGGTCTGCTATGATACTTACCTTGACCAGAAAGTTTTTTAATATGGTTTTATTGCATTATGTAATAATTGTTTACATTATTACATGTGTATTTTTAAATTATAATGGTTGACTTTTGTTTTAGTTAATTTCATGACCAGTATCTTGTTGGACTTAATTTGTATCCATAGTTAATCAATGGTATTGTTGTTAAGGATAAGACATGCCTCCTAAACTTGGGTTCGTACTAAGTAGACCAAACCATTGTATATATACTGGAAGGTATCCCTTGATTAAGTAGATATGACAGATCTAGAAGGAAATTGTCTTGTCGGGATAGAAGGTGTTAGACTCCTATTTGGGGAAGACAAGGTCTCCTTAGCCCATATCCTAATATATTTCTCTGAGTTCTACTTGCAGAAGAAGGTGATCATGGCTATAAATACAAAACCCCCTTGTGACCAATCCATAGCTTAGTCACAAGCCATAGCCAAAGCCACATCAAGATACAATCCGGAGGAAGCCAATACCCTAGTCACCAAATAGATCTCGTCGGGTCATTCTCCACAAGTTCTATTCAGCGGATTAGGTTAGTTATCTTACTCCTTCATTGTATCCCGTGTGGTATTCCCATCCATATATACATATAAACTGGAGTATGGTTATTACTTATCTTGAGGGCTCAAATCAGTATAAACTCTTGTTCCTTGTCTCCTTTATACAATCTCGCGTATACCTTGGTTTCGACTTTCCCCATACTCTACAAATCCCATAGGCGGGTATAGTCCATTGACAAATGACATTATGCCCTCTTTTTTCAATCGAAGAAATGTGTTATCCAAGTTCATACAATCGGAATTATACATGTCCTTCAATTTTTATGCATCATTATCAAAGAAAGCATGATCTTTTTATGTCATGACATATATTAATAGAAAATATATCACAGTGATATACTTTCCTAGGTAAATACTAAAAAAAATTTATATAGTATATTTGCATACGTAAAATGCTTTGAATGTATAGTAACTTGGCAATCGTTTTATGAATCTCAAGAATATTTGGATTTTGAGAGAGATGAAAATGAACTTGGTTGGACAAGGGAGTATGCTTGATAAAACATATCATTTGGAAGTCTGGGTTACTTATACTGACTTTGATGCTTCAACTAGCTTGGAGAATGAAGACACTAATACAAGAAAAGCAAGAGTGCTTTTAAACATCAAGATTCATGAATGGAGCGGGTCCAAAGATCCTGAGATAGCCATTGAACTAAATGTATTGTTGTGTATTTATAATTTGGGTTGTCAAAATAATTTTCATGTAGATAGCCATTGAACTAAATGTATTGTTGTGTATTTATAATTTGGGTTGTCAAAATAATTTTCATGTATTATGATGCAGCTATGTTTGAAAGGGCATTTCATTACTTCAATAATAATGCACCTGAGTTTCAATAGGAAACATCCATCATGCCGAAGGAGTGGTTTGCTAAGGAAATTAGCTTCGACAGTTGTTGACGGTCATTATAGACCAATTACGACCGTCAATACTTCTAAAAATAATAGAGAACTAGCAATGCTTGCATGCATATTTATTTAGAAATAATATAGTATCGCATGTATTTGGCAAAATATTTGAATACAGGAGATTACCATATAAATGGAGGAGAAATGGTGGAAAACACCCGTCCAATCAGTCAGAGGTCGTCAAGTGGCGAATAAATGTGCGGAAAGGGCTCACAAACCTAATGAAACACTTGCAATTGGGCCCAACCGACATACCACTAGACCTTAGACCCACCATACAAGAGTTTGGAGAAAGCTCTGGGCCAGAGGGACCAGCCAGGGGTCGCCGACCCCTGGGGTCGGCCGACCCAGGCGTAGCCCAGCTAGCCCAGAAATTCCACAAGTTGGTAATTACCAATATCCTAAAGCGGTTGTGACCGTTTTCTGCGCTCAAACCATCATCAGGAGGACAGATGGCATGAAGAGGATGAAGATGCCCTTTGGATTCCATGGAACATCTCCACCCTTCCAAGCTTCCTCCCCCTACCCTTTTCCTCCTTCATTTCAAGACACACCAAGAAGAACAAGAAGAAGAAGCTCTCCATAGTTTATTTACTTTGTTCTAGTGCAAGTGAAGTTAGGAATAGAATAGTGCTCTAGTTCTTCAAGTCTTCCGGGAGAATCCGGGTATATTTATAGTAGCTTATATCCCTCTTGTAAGAGTATATTCTATAATGAAATATTCTTCTTTATATAGTTTTGGTCATTTACTTTATTCACACAATTATTTGAGTACCAACTTTAGTCTAGACTCACGTTGTATTAATTATATGGCTAGCTTACTAGAGATATGCAGTGATATTGGCTTAGTATTCATTCTTATGATTGCTATATGTCATCTGCAGACATGTAGAGTAATATTTAATAATGTAAGCGCGATGCTTAGATTATTGAATATCATCAAGTGGTGCTATATGTCGCAAAACTATAGAGGTAGGCCGCTGGTGGTGATAACCAAGTACGGGTATTCGTGCACGTGCGTATATAGGGCTAAGAAAGGTTCCTGGTGCGGGTACTCCTCCATATCCATAACAGGTTGGATGGCCATGACGGATTGTCGTAAGGAACTTAGCAATCAGGAGTGGTTTCTCGATATACCAGGAGAGCATAGTTAGGGGGTTATAGCCATATAATTGTACATTAGCAAGTGTATCTAAAATGACTATATACTAGAAGTACAGAAATGAGGTTTTTCTTTATTCTTCTCTACTTAGCCTAGATTTATCATTTAGAGAAAGTTTTCTTATAATGTTCCTTCTATGTGTCAACCTACAATTTATCTTATGATTGATTAACCCCTGCTTAAACTTTGATCTACATAAGTATGATATGAATTAGTAATATGGTATTCTCTTGACCATATCTTCCCTTGAGATTAAATAAATACGATATCTTGGAATACTTCCGGGTGAAATGCTACAGCGGTATATCCGTGCGCTTGCGGATTTATATCTGTAACCATAAGAAATACTGACTAATGTTTCGGACGTCATTGCTGAAAATTATATTCCTAGCAATGTCATTAAGAAATATTAACAACGGTATTGGGGATGTTAGTCTAGTGCAAAGCAAGACACCAAGGTTATAAGTAAGAGAACAATGCCTATTTAGAATGCTCAAGTGCTGGGTATGACCTTTTTTCATTGCTACTACTTACTGCTATGCATTTCTATTTATGTAAGAGATATTTCTATTGTTTCTTTCTAAAGCAAGAGTGTATTAGCTAAGCTGTTTGCTACTACTTTTGTATATATTTTCTCTTCAAATGAATCAAAACTGCTGTAATATACATGTCTTTTTAGTATTATAAGCATGTTGATGGTATGCTTGTTGATGAAGTTGGCATGGCTCAGAAGATAATTCAAGCTGCTTATGAATGGAAGAGATGCATGTTAGATGGTTTTGATATCTCCGACTGATGTTGATGGTATGCTTGATGATGAAGTGTTGCTGTATGCCAATTGATACTCTCTACTGATAGTGTGATACATGATGTTGATTATAGATGTTTATTTGTGAAGTGATGTTGCCGTCTGATACTCTAGTGGTATTCATAGTTTTTGTTGCATCGCAAACATTCTCGCAATGATTTAGAAATCGGTTGTAGTAAAATCACAAATATTGTTTGGCTAACTAATCACATAGACTTAACACAACTTAATATATCGAAGGCCGTTGGTTTCTTATGGACCATCTCCGTGAACCTTGTACGTGGTGATGGTACCATAATTGATTCCCTTTCTCTCACTTTCTTACTGTTTCTTACGGTTTTTAAGAATATTTGGTGGATTTTTATTATGGTTTTAAAGATGATGTAATGGATTATGGATAATTAGTTATAGAGCTAAAATAAATATCAATATATTACTAACACTAACATAACATTAACGAATAGTTTAAAGAAGATTATCTAAGCAATGTTAATGAGATTTCTTCTGAATTATTTTTCACATTTTATTATTTCGCCTATGACTCATTATAAACTATAAAGTAATAACTTATAGATAAAACTTTTATATATATATATATATATATATATATATATATATTCATGGAGATTTGTAAGCTAATCTAAAAAAACTACGATAAGAAAAACTAAAATGAACTTAAGAATTACAATTTAAATTGTTGTGACTGATAAAGCTGATAATCTAATACCCATAATAATAACATCTACTAAGTAAAATTTACCTTTGTTTTCGAAGTGAAAACCGCTAGCTCACCTGTTTACCCAAAACCGATAAACCAACCCTGCTAGGCTGCTACCAAACTCTCATGATCTCCCATCTCCCATCCCATTCCCAGTTTTCCTCTCCTCGCCTCTGCTCTCTCTCCCCCCGTGAAGGCAGACGATCCTGATCCCCCTCTCTATCCGCCGCCGGCGGACGCGGGGGGCACGGAGGCACGCACCCACGGCGGCGTGGGCGGCTTCCTCTCCTTGCCGGAGCCCGGACTCCTTCCCTGTGCGGCTCCTCGCGCGCCGCGCCCCGCCACGCCGGCGAGCCTCTCTGCTCGAATCCATCCATTCCTGCCTCCTAGCCTTCCCTCCCTCCTCCGGCGCCGCTTCATGCGCCGGCGAGACCTGGATCGGGAGGAAGACTCGGATAGAGCCGGGGGGGCGCGATGAACAGCCAGGGATTCGGTCCGGCAGGGAGCCCCAAGTCGTTCCGCTACCCTAGGGCAGACTTCGATCTCGAGTCCGGGATCGCCCGCAAGGGCTTACGCAAGCCCAAGAACTCGCTGCACCACGACGCCCCCGGGTTCCTCACCTCCGCGCTAATGAAGATCCGGTATTTCTACGAGGCGCACCCCGTCGCGGTTGCCCTCATCCTGCTGTCCTTCGGGCTGAGCGTCCTGATCCTCCTGTCGGTGTACGAGACCCGGTTCAGGATGATGAGGAGTTCTTCGGGTGAGGTTGGGGAGTATCCGCTCCCGGAGCTTCGTAACCTTGTGATGGTAGCTGGACATTCGATTTACACGAGCGAGAGCTGCGGGAAGATTGATCGTGAGGATTCTTGGTTCTTGGAGCCGTATCAGAAGCACCCCGGTCAGGCGGCCACATTCTTGGCGCATATTAAGGAAGGCGTGGGTATCGCGGCGAGGGATGAGAAGGCGCTTCTGCTGTTCAGCGGCGGGGAGACGAGGAAAGATGCAGGGCCGAGGAGCGAGGCTCAGAGCTACTGGACTATCGCGGATTCGAAAGGCTGGTTTGGTGAGTTTGGCTGCTTTAATGGTTTTCATCGGGGTCGCCGCATTACTAGTTTATTGACACACTGGAATTTGAAACTGCACTGCCAATTGTTCTTTTGCTTAGTCTAATCATAGCATTGTTAGATGTACAATTAGATATCAGTTCTAACCACTAATTTCTCAGTTGCTCTGAAGAAGAGCAAAACAAGCTTAATTCTTTTCAAGGAGTAAATGACTTACATTTATGTTTAGTCACATATGTGTAGGAACATATATATAAGCCTTAACAAAGAAATGCCGTGCTAATGCTTTGGGAGTGGGAAACTAGAAAGGAAAATAGTTGTTTCATATTTTTCTGCAGGTCGCTGAGCAATTCCTTTAAACATAGAGTTTTCTCTGGTTATGGCAAAAATATAGTTTCAGCGCATGAGTATAGTATCCCAGGAAAATGGATAATGAAAATATAGGTTCATATTATAAGTAAATGATTTTTGAAGTTGATTGGTATTTACTTATTGAAGTTTAGTAATATTAGCATCAGATTGAATTTGCTATCACTGATAACTAACGACTTGATGACTATCCTCTGTAAACTACTTCTAATTTGCTTGTATATGCACAGGAAATGATGAAAGTATAAGGAGACGGGCGCTCACCGAGGAGCATGCACGTGATAGTTTTGAAAACCTCCTATTTAGCGTTTGCCGTTTTAGAGAACTCACTGGAAATTACCCACAAAATATAACTGTAAGCTTTCTTGTCTTGCTATATTTTGTTCTCAAAACCTTATGTTACCTATTAAGACTTATCAGTATGCAATTAGTAACCCTGTTGGCTCGACTATATATTTCAAACTCATTGATGCTGTTCACTAATCTGCATCTCAACATTTCTTTTCTTAGGTTGTAAGCTATGATTTTAAGGAGGAAAGGTTTGCGCAATTGCACAGATCTGCTCTTGGATTCCCTGAAGGGAGATTCTTCTTCTTAGGTACCCCTGCTACATCGACCGCAAGGGAGGCTGCTGTCAAGGGTGAAGCTGCTGTCAGGTCTCAGTTCCAGGAAGATCCTTATGGATGCTTAGGTTCTCTTCATATAAAGAGGCTTAAGAGGGATCCATTTCATCGTGCCATTCCGTATCCCAATGGTTGCCCTGAGCTAAAGGGCCTGTTCTCATACTGTGGTCTGGTGCCTTACCCTGGGCAGCTTCCTTGGACCCAATAGCTCGAACAATAGGAACCTTGGACTATAAAACCTTATTTCATTGCCCTTGCTCTGAAGTCTGAACTGACAAAATAGCTACTACTTGTGAATTGTGATGTATTCCTCCTGACTAAGACAGCATTTACACTAGTGAGATTATTTTTTTGTAATGGTGCATATCACATGATCGATATATGTTTTTTTCAGTGTGATTTGGCATCTCTGTGCTGGGAAACTTAAAATTATTGCTGAAAACAATGTTCTCGTATATATCTACTGGATATTGTAAAATTGCTACTGCCATGATTTATATATCTGTGTGCTGAGAGCTGTTCTGCACTTGGAGAAAGAAGCAATTTGTTTGTGGTACACTGTTCTTCAGTATAGAACAATTTACATCTGCTATTGTAGTCTAAATCTCCGTGCATTACAAGGTGAGAAATTCCTTTCCCCTTGATGTGTTGCATACTTCTTTGAGCATCAGCTGATTGTTCAGACCCTGTAGTTCAGGTTAATTCAGCCAGGTCTGGTTTTCAATTTAGGACTAACAGCAGGAATTACTAGATCATATTTGGATTGTGTTGCTGAGTGACTGTATTCAGCTTTTGTTAAGGAACTCATGTCTGACTTGGGTTTTGAACAAACTCTCCCCAAATTTTGGCTCCAGAATGTATATTAACAGACATGTTTAAATGAGAGATAATGACCAAGATGTCATGCTTAACATTTCACAAGTATGTCTTGTACTTAATGGTGGTACAAATATAAATCATATTGCAACTAAGGTAAAATAAATGGATACGCTTCTTTTACTTGGTACCATACTTGGTTAACTGATTCATCAGGCACATTATATGGTGCTGAAAGAACCCCATTCCTTGCCTAACAATGATAACACTGAAAAATATAGTCATGTAATACATTCAAGGTCAGACAACAACATGACAGCCTATTGCTGTTTACACAAAATGTCAATTCAGAAAGTCGACCATCCAATAGTGATAAATAGAGTGCAACGATCGAACAAAGCTAATTGCTGAAAACCATTTCATTGCTCCATCTTTTCTCCTCCAACAGAGTGTGAGTTGAATTGGTTGTGTGCATTCGTGCGAGATTGACCATTGCTTTGGAAGCTGTCAAATTTTGCTCATCTTGTTGCTGTCAGCCTGTCACTTTTCTCTCCATGAAAGCTTCAGCTTCTGAAGAAATTGCTTGGAAGCCAAATTCACGTGTATTTGCTTGCGCAAGAATTGTCCAGTTCAGCATCTTTACATTACAAAGCCCCAGCAAGTAAGATTTCAGTACCTGAATTTGCTCATCGAACTTTTGAAGCATGCAGCTTCGTTTCCAGGCTGTTAGATCAGGTTCAGTTGTTACTGTAACTGCACAACAATAATGGCAAGCAATCTAGGCCATTTGTATTTGGATTCAAACGGTCCAGATTCGTTGCTGCAAAACACGTAAAATAATAAATTTTGCTATGATAAATATGTGCTACAGTGATGTATTGATCTGGACCCTTGATTTCCTATCATGTGGTGCTAGTGCAACTGCTTAAGTTGTAGTTACATTAGCAACTGCTCCGGATCCTCCCAAGCAGGAGAGCTGAAGAAGGCCAGAGGCAATGGAGACCAGCCGTACTCACAAATTCAGACCCCCAGAAACTCAGTGCAAAAGCAGGTCTTACACTGATCATGCAGCACAGTAGTAAAGGAAGAAGGCAATTAGGATGCAAGCCACTGCACTAGCCTTTGCATGTAATCTGGGAATAGGTGAAACAATGTTGTACTACTACTACAGGATATATGGACAGAAGGAATGGTTGGTTTCCATCCAGTACTTGGAAGAAAAACACATAGCCGAAGGTTTGCAAATACATAAATTGGTCCTTGCCTGTGTACTTGAAAGTGATAATATTTGATGAACAAATTTCAGCAAAAAAAAAATGCAGAGACAACCAATAATTATATTGTAGGAGCAAAACGTAAATAAGCTCGTAAAATATTCTGCAGCAAACCATTTTTCAATATGTAACGCAATTACAAAATCTGTAACCAGATACTAGCCCAAAAGTGCAACCAAACATTAAGACAAAACTAAGGTACAACTAAATACAAAAGAAACCACATCAGTTGGCCTACGTACCATGTCAATACAGTTGACATCAGATCCTTAGGAGCATCTTGTAGTCTCAGATAATTTTCAAAATTGTGATGTAGAACTGCCACCAAGAATCACTGACATAATAACTTCGCTTCATATTATAGTTTAGTATGCAATCCATTCATGCCCCTGAATAAAGTTCTCTACTGAGTAGACTCCCACAAGTTGTTCCGGTGCCTGACTGCTCCACTCAACCCTTGCCGTGTGATTTGCACCAGGCCCCCGACTGTCAAACTCCCCATAGTATAGCGTCCTGAGCGCGAATTCCCCACGCCAAGGAAGCCATCCCTCTGGCCTGACAACCTTCCCCAAATAACATCCGGCATACACTGTAATTGCGTACTCCTTCCATGGGCGCCCCAAATACAACCGATAAGACTCCGGTTTTGCCCGAAACAATGCTAAGAACTCTTTGCTCCCATCAAGTGTGCAATTCCAAAACACAAACCCTGTTGTCTGCCCTGGATCAATCCTCCCATTTGCTGCCACCACATTGCGCGCGCTCTTTCGAGCTCCCTCCGCTCGTGGCACCGTCTTAATCACGCATTCCTCAAACATCGCTGCTGAATTCCCAAATATGAAATCAACCGTCCCCGTGATACGGCACCGGCGATACAGCTGTCGCATTGTGCGAGCATACAATGTGTCCTGGTGGCCGCGGAACTCCACGTTCTCCAGCACCGAACGGTCACTGTCTGATCGGAATGCCACCGCCTGATGAGCCCCAGCACCCGCGCCATTCTCGAATGTTATATCCTTTGCCCGGAAACCATCACCGATGACGGCAACAGTTGCAGTGTCATAGGTACCAAGCCCATCAATCCCCACACTACGCGAGGCAGTGATCACGGTAGCACCAATGCCTTCACCCACCAGCAAAATGTTGGTCTTCTCATACGGAATTACCACATTTTCCTTGTACATACCTGCAGCCACCTTGATGACGAAATGCCCAGCCGTGCAGTTCGGCGCTGCGTCGATGGCGGCTTGTACGGTTGAGTAATCGCACTGCTTCCTCGTCGTTGATGGAATCGCCTTGCAGACGGTGGCGTCCGCGCGAAGGGTAGCCGGAAAGGCGGCGGCGTAGGTGGAGGAGGGTTTGGTGGTGGTGGTGGTGCCCGCGGGTAGGGGTCGCGGCGGGGCGAGGGAAGCGAGGAAGCGCGAGGTGATGGGGTGGGAGGGGAAGGCCGGGAGGGAGAGGAGGTGGGAGCAGTCGTACTGGTACTGGAGCGAGGCGGAGGCGAGGTGGAGCGCGGCGGCGGGCGGGTCGCCGGAGTCGAGGGAGGCGGCGGCGGCGCGGAGGCGGTGGAGGGAGAGGGACAGGTGGTCGGCGCAGGGCCGCGCGTAGGATTCCGGCGCCGGGTGCGCCGCGATGGCCGCGCGAAGGAGCGAGCCGGGGGACGACGCGCGGGGCCCGCCCGGCGGCGTGGCGGGGAGGAGGAGGATGAGCAGCGAGAGGAGCAGGAGCACCGACGCCGCGGAGGCGACGGGGAGCAGGCTGCGGCGGCGGGTGAGCTGGTGGTGGCCGTGGACGTGGGAGCGCGGCATTCCGCCGCCGCCGCGTCGGAGAGAGAGGCGGTGGTCGGAGACACAGGATTACGTTTAACTAACTACTCGGGATTTGGGAAAGGGAGCGGTTTCGTATTCAGAAGGCGTATTTGATAAATACGCTTTCTTCTTTGGTTTGTGCAGTTAGTAACTAACCGATAAGTCTGATAAGAACCGCTTCTTCCATTCCATGCCGCTTGGTCACTCTCACACACACACACACTGTTGCGCGCGCGAAATCGATAATTCTGCGATGGATTTGGTCGCTGGAGGAGCGACTCGCGGATTCCCGCCGTCCTGGGGACGCGTCAGATCGCTGAGAGCTCCGCTCTTTCTCAGTTCTTACCGCCGCGCTGCTTTTGCGGCTTGCTCGCCATGCCCGCTGGTTGTTTGTCGAAATGCCTCAGTGGTGGTGCCGTTCGCCAAGAAGAAGAGGAAGGGGGGAAGTGAGGAGCCGCCTGATGAGGGGGAGGATGATGATTTTGTTGATGAAATGGAGGGTGAAGAAAATGAGGAGGAGGAGGATGTTGACGACGAGGGTATGGTTATATCTCTCTGTTTTGTTTGTGGGGATCTTTCAGTGCTGGGCAAGGGGGAGCTGGTTGGGTCTCTGCATTTAGCCTACATTTCTTTCATCATTTGTTCTGGAACTCTGGATGTTCATATGAGCAAGCATTTTGAATATTAAATTTTCACATGCCTGTAAGACCAGCTACTCGAATAGATTATATGTAGACAGAGGCCATAAATAATGCTGCAATATATGTGCGTACTCATTCCGTTAATTCCAGAGGCCGCTGGTTCTGAGTCCTGATGCAATTAAATTGGACATAGCTTGCCAAATCGGCTACCATCCCGAGATTGACTTCCTCATTTCGGCCTATGGTTCTTGAACAGATAGGATTCCTTGCTTTCGTAGCCCATTCTTAGTTCACCTTGATATTTCTAATTACAAACAGATAGCATATGCAATAATGAATTTGAGCTGTAGAGTAACCAAATAGTTAATGTCCTGTTAAGTTTATTTACACAATACTCAATCTTTCAACTGTAAGCATCCTTGCTTGCTAAACCTGCTAATATATACCTTACTCAGCTATCATGAAAAGTTCCCGGCCCTCGAGTTAGTATTAGTTATTTTTAAGAAGTAACTGTATCTCACAAAACATGCAGATCTATTGGATGATGACGAGGATGATGATGATGACTATTCTTTTGAAGATGATTTTGAGAGTGATGATGAACAGAACCTTTATGTAAGTGACACTTTTACCAGAGTGCATTGGAAAATGGAGGTCCTAAAAAAACATTGACCAATAACCAAACGTTTTCATTGACAACTGGAGGTCGGGGATGGAGGTGCTGGTGGCGGAATATCACTTGCTGGCACATGGTGGGACAAGGAAGCATTGGCTTTGGCAGAGGAGGTCTCGACTTCATTTGATGGAGACTTGAAAATTTATGCTTTCAAGACAGCTGCTAATTCAACCATCAGAGTACGCATTGAGAAGATGTCAACCAGGTATAGATCAATATCAGTATCTATGCAGCAATATGCAGTATTTACAGTTTGTATTGTTCATGTCCAACCATGTTTTTCGAAGATATAACATGGTATGAGTTAGTTGCATATATCACTGAGGTCAAAGGTTTTTTTTTTCTCTTTTTGGTAGCTTTGTTCTCAATTTAACACCATTGATCTAAGATTTCTCATGAACCACATGCTATTAGGTATGGTTCTCCAACCATAGATGACATCGAAGCGTACACAATTGCATACCGTGCAAAGTTGGATGATGCAGAGTCAGCGGGCAGGATACCACAAAACATATCCTTGGAGGTATGTGTTGTCCCTCTAGGTCTCACTAACCATATCATCCAGAATTAGTTAATGCTCCAGATGATCTCTGGAAGAAGCTAACAACCTTCAACAAATTTGTTATTGTTTATGTTGTACTTAGCAATAAGACATACTTCCATTGATCACTCTGAAGGTCTCATCCCCTGGCGTGGAGAGGGTTATCCGCATCCCTGACGATCTTGAACGCTTCAAAGAACGGGCCATGTATGTCAGGTACACCATTACGAGCGACGACGGAGCAGGGGCGCCTCAGGAAGGCGATGGTGTCTTCAGGCTCATCTCCTACGACATGGACCTGTGCGAGTGCACCTGGGGTATAGCTGATGTGAAGATCAACAGGCAGCAGGCCGGCAAGGGAAGGCCCCTGAGCAAGAAGCAGAGAGAGTGGCGGCTGCAGACGCCATTTGAGTCTCTAAAGTTGGTCAGGGTGCATTCTGACTGCTGAGAGGCTTCTTTTGAGGAAATTTTTGTAGCCATCTGTTGTAATTTTGTATTGTAGGTCCTCATGACAGATTGATAAAATGTGTTCTCCCATTGTGTGCGCGCAATAGCTTGATTGTTGTAGCAAGTGCCAACACCCAGCAGTTCCATTCAGTTATCGATGAGATGAGTTTTTCTCCTGCTCCTAAAGCGGATGACCTCTCCACTAATAGTTAGAAAATTCACAGTTAACATCTGAAGTCTAGTTACATGCATTTCATGGATTCGTAATTCGTTCATTGTTTAATTTCTCAGCGCTATTTTACATACCACTTGTCTAATCCCTATCTCTTCTCAACGACAATGACAATGGATTGCTTCTTCCAGCACTGAATGTGCTGCCAAGTAAAGTTCATCATCTTCACTCAACAATCATATACCAGCTAATGTTAATTAGCCATGGGAATATTGATTAAGCCACACTTGCAGTTATTTAGTCTAGCTAGCTACCACTCCTCCATGGTTCTTGTATATGCTCTAAATATCTGTTACATATCATCTGCATCTCTCCACCACCATGGACAAAAGAAAAGAAAATTAAGGTCATAACAGCATCTCTAACGCAATGGGTTGCTTCTTGCACTTCACATAGTGTATATGCATGCTCTTGCTTGTTGGACCAAGCCCTAGATGAGACTAAAAACTGTCAAGTGTCAACCTCCCTTGCTCTCCGAAGCTATAAAAGTAGCTCAAATGTGGACTAAGCTCCATGTCCATCTCATAAATCCTTCACACAAACTGCCATACATATCAAGAACAAAAACAATTATATATATAATGGAAGGCGAACGATCCTACGTCACTCCGCCGCCGCCAACCTACTACACGCCGCCCCCTCCGTTGCCGCCGCCGTCGCCGACAACGCACGTCACGGTGATCGTCATCGTGGTCCCGATCGTCGGCGTCATCTGCCTTGGCCTCCTCGCCGCGCTGCTGTTTGTCCTCTTCAGGAGGCGGCGGCGCGCGCGGCGCGACGAGGAGGAGGCGAAGGTCGAGGAGGTGGAGGACGTCGAGGTGAAGGTGACGGAGCACGTGCGCATCGTGGAGGGCGTCGTCGGCGAGGCCGGGGTCGCCGGCGTGGCGGCCGGGGGGGCCATAGGCTGCGGAGGAGGAGGCGGCGGCGCCGCCGCGGTGGTGGCGGAGGCGGTGGCGGCGGGGGCGGTGGTCGTCGACGATGAGATCAAGGTGGAGGAGCACGTCGTGAAGGTCGCCGAGGCGTCGGCTCGGCGAGATCACCATGATCATGAGTGATCGCTCACTGATCAGTGTGCTTAGCGTGCGCAGTAGCTAGCTAATTAAGCTAGTTGCATGCGCATGCATATGGGTGGATATGGATGGCTTTGCATGGTGAAAAAGTGTTTGGCAGTAGTGTGTCGATGCTGAATTGCTTGTGATTTAATTGTGTGGTGGATTATGTACTTTTGTTGGTAGTTACATGTCAAATTTGTATTCTTAATTATCATGGTATGAATGAATTATTATCCTTCCATTTTGGAATGATTTGTGGAAAAGAAAAACAACAATGTGTCAATTGCTGGATTAATTCCTGAGTGTTTATAAAGAGTACATAATGGGACTATCTATCCTACCGGCGCCATAAAATTAGGCAATTCACTGTCGGATTTCATACAACATGATTAAAAAGAGATGAGTATGGTTAGGATTATATAAAGATAAAATAAATCACTAATAAGTTCTGACAGATTTAAAATACACAACTGAAATTAAATTTAATCTAGAAAACTAGCAGACCCAATAATTACATTCAAATATATTAAAATTTACACTGTAATTACATTAATATAGTTATATTCTACTTACACTAATTACACAATATAAGTATAATGTAATTATATGGTAAGAACACTAAACAGTAGATCTTCATGTTCCCTACTCTCTAGCTTGTTCTCTCTGTGCTTGTCCTGGCTTATATAGTTGGTTTTGGTAATTAATGTGAATTTGTAACGGTGGTAGTACTAACGTGCAGGTAGCCACGTAACGAGAAAGCAGTCTCTAGAGCTGTTAATAGTCACGTAGGAAAGCAAAGCTGTGCAGATCGGCCGTCCAGCCCACCAAAAAGTCCGAATCTCCCAGCTAATTCCGATGATTAATAAACTGACTGAGAATACTACTCCCTCCCTTCGTTTCAAATTATAAATTATTTGATTTTTCTTTCTAAATCAAACTTTGTTAAGTTCAACCAAGTTTATAGAGAAAAATAATAACACCTAAAATATCAAATTAGTTTAATTTAATGTAGCATTCAATATATGACTATATTTGTTTTGGGTAAAAAATACTAATATATTTTTCTATAAACTTGATCAAACTCTTTTAAGTTTGACTATAAAAAATCAATCGACTTATAATATGAAACAGAGGGAGTAGAAAAAACCGGCGCCACATTTACAGTAAAACCGTTTATTTTTAGGTCAATATGTTAAAGGAGATCATCAATATTTAACTTTTTAAAATCATAGTCATGTCAATTTGGCGAATGACAACCGAGAATTTTACAAACTTGAATTTTTAAAATCTTATAGCAATTACAAAGAGAAAAATCTAGACCATTTGATTGGTTATGCACCCCCTCCGATCAGTATTACTTATCGTTTCCGATAGACAAATACTACGAAGTGCAAGTCAATTTCACCGTCTAAAACATCATCTATTTCTACCGGAATGGCGTAATATTTTGTTAGCCAGATTATAATGGTGTGGATTCATTATTTCATTACCATATAGCTTGCTAGAATATTACAAGTAACACCAACATTACTCATGCATAAATGCCTAAATATTTGGATAATAGCTCTAGGATGCATGGTGAAAAGGCTGAATCCTAAAGGATACTCCCTCCGGTTCTAATGTTTGACACCGTTTACTTTTAAACATATGTTCAATCATTCATCTTATTATTCAACATTTTATGTGAATATGAAAAAACATGCTTAAAAAGCTTTAGTGATAAAAGAAATCACAACATAACAAATACACAGGAACCACGTAACTTTTTAAATAAGATGTCTAAAAATCAACGACAGGAAACATAACCGAACATACAACAAATTAATGGGTGTGGAATCTGGGTGGCGTGCATATGTACTGTACGTAACGGTGTATCTTTCATGTGTGTACTTACGCGTGCTTGGTCGTCCTCCAATAATCCAGTAAATTAAATTGCCAAACATGATCAATTAATTGTTACGTTATTGTCTATACATGTGGCTATGTTTCGATCTTGCATATATCGCGATCGATGTTGCGTTGAATAACGCATGTGCGCTGGCTTTGTCCGGTCGTAGTACGTGTGGGTGTGAATCCACACGCGAACACTAGCTTGAAGGAACCGATTGTTACATATATCATTGTAAATTTAGTTGAAATAAATTTCCTTAACCATGGATGCAAGTGTATATATCATATATACTGAAGTAAAAGAATGAAACAAATTTATTTATTCAGGCCGTCTGGATAGGGTGCATGTCAACTTAATAAGCTTCCCGGCCCAATCTTCATTCTCTTCAATTGGCAACTGGATCTTAAGACATTCTCAAAAATACTAAAGATAATTGACCAGACTATCTAATTGCAATTGCTTCTGTGTTGTACCAAATAGTTGACCTGACAAACAAAAATGTGCGTGCAGCTGTATAGCGTGTGCCTACGTACATAAGCCGATCGAGCCGCCTGATCAGGAGCTGACAAACAACTGTTTATCTTGTCTTACTTAATTAGTTGTTATGTACTATCCTAACTAATGTAGGTAGCTTCCCCAATATTGCACATGTTCTGTACTGTACGATTTATTTTTTTCTTGAGAGAAGTACTCTCAGTTTATATATATGACTATATATATTGCATATGTACATAAATATATAACCGAACAATTGTTCTTGCTAACCAGTGAGCTATCCCTTCACGCAAAAAGTTGACCACATCCTTAGGCTGCGTTCGGAAAAACGAGTTCCCAGCCCGTACAGTGATTACGGAAAACAGAACGATCCATTAGCGTGTGATTAATTAAGTTTTATCTATTTTTTTAAAAAAGGATTAATTTGATTTTTTAAGTAACTTTTGTATAGAAACTTTTTGCAAAAAACACATCGTTTAGCAGTTTGAAAAGCGTGCGTGCGAAAAACGAAAGAGATTGTTAGAAAAAGGAGGGAAAGAACAAAGTCTCATACGAGTTATAAACTCATTAGTCACGACTGTTGCCATCTCATTATTTGGTGATAGTTAACCCCCAAGTTGGCACAATACGTATGCTCATCACAAAAAAAAAAAAAAGTCGTTCGCGTGTATATGCTGATATGCATGCATGGTAGAGTTAACGAAGAACTAATTAATAGCTTGCTACTAGCTTTTCTTATTGTTTATAAAACACCAGCTTTGCAAGCTCAGTTAATGTAATCGCACGCTCTATCCTCCCCCTCTATCTAAGCTAGCTCTAGCCAATCTTCGTGTATTTGTATACTGTAAGCTAGTGTGTACAAGTGCACAATTAGTAATTTCATAAGTATACAGCCAATTAGCCACCACCTCATTATGTGTTCAATTAGCCAACAAACTTAATCTTATTGGGCGATCGATATCTTTAGGTTTGCAGAGAAACTTACCTGGTGAAGTACACTTTCGTAGGTAATATATTATCTAACAAGTTGGGAACTAATTCTAAACTTTAAAAGGGATCTCCATTTGTTTTTTGTATTTTATCTAAATAGTTATAAAAGAATTAAAGCTTTTGGTAAAATAGATTAATATATCACTCTATAAATATATAGCTTTGAATTTAAATTGTAAAATTGATAAAGAAAATTAAACTCTAGCTAATATGTACTCCGTACATATTTCATATTTGTTACCTTAATATGAATTTGCAAGCTTATGTAGGTGATATATCACATAATAATATTTTCAAAATTTTTATTTTTTTATAAATATTTAGATGACATGTAAGAAATAAGAGGTCATCGATCGTTCGAGAGATTAGGATCCATTCCCATCAAATTCTGTAGTAACTAACGAGTTGTGCTTGTGTATCACATTGCATATGACGTGGGAGTAACAGGTAAGTTAGGACCAAGCAAGCGGAAATGCAGAATGCATGTGTTCTGAGTCTGACTAACTATATGGATTATATTTAATTTGTTTATACTCTTCGATCTACTTGCAATCTTTTAAGTTAGCAACGAACCATTAGCTCAGTATATATCTACGTACCAACTTAGTTAGTACCCAACAAGCATACTACTACGCTTGCAGCTAGCTAGCTGAAACAGTTAAGAGATCAGATCGATCGAACCGAGTCCTACACGCTTTCGCTGTCTCCCGAATTTTGCGCGCGCATGGCTAAAGGCAAATTCGAGTCCGTATCGTTTTGGCGTGTCGAGCCGCCGCCGCCACCACCACCGCCACCACACTGCCCTCCTCCTCCTCCACCACCATCACCACCACCACCACCACCTCCTCCACCGCCACCTCCTCCTCCTCCTCCTCCGCCACCACCGCCGCCGCCTCCTCCTCCACCACCACCGCCGCCACCTTACTACCCACCACCTCCCCCTCCATCAAGGAATATCGTGGTGATAGTGGTGGTTCCGATCGCTGGGTTGTTGTTCCTCGGCCTAGTCGCTGGGCTGTTCCTGTTGGCACGAGCGCGGCGGCGGAGGGAGGAGGAAACAGAGGAGATTGTGGAGGTGGACGATGTAGAGGTTGCTCACCACGTGCACGTGGAGGAGCACGTGGTGGCCGGGTCATCGGGGGAGATGCTCAAGGTGCTCGACGTCACCGACGAGGTCGACGTCCACGAGCACATCGTCCGGCACGAGCACGAACGCGACGACGTCGAAAGGGATGGATGACCATGGATACCATGGTCTCATGGGTCGTCGTACTGTCAGTCTTCCTCCAAGCATGAACAAAAACCGGATTGTCTCAATTAATTAGCAGAATTGTTAGTTAAACTATTTGAATATACATGTAAGTATATATGTACGTACACGGAAATTTCATACATACCGGCTTGCCGTTTGTGTTGCGTATGTGCGCGTGTCTATATATGAACTTAATTTAGTTCCTCCTAGTCGATTCATCGATCATAGCTTAATTTCTGATCAAACTAAAGAGTTGTCATTCTTTGTCCCTTGCAAAATTAATGATAACTTTCTCTTTCCATATTTTTTATCATCATTGCAAAATTAATATTATTATTGTTCTTATGTTTTATACTGTTTGAATGCCGTGTAAATAAAATGGGACGTATATTCCCTCCCAAAAAAACCTATTTCCCTCGTTATGCTTAACTGCAATTGTATTTGTCCTAGCTACCGAAATAGTAGTAGTTGACATGACAAACAAATGCGCGTACGTGCAGCTAGCGTGTGCATACATCAGCTATAAAGCCTCACGTCATCAGATAATTAAGAGAGATAGCCAACTAACTAAGCTTAATTAGCATCCCATATATGCATGTTCAACTGTATATATGCAGGGGTACTAAATTACTAAGGTGTGTTATGGGATATGACTGTCCATATTTTTTGGGATATATATGTGGTCATTCAATTTTCTGTTTGGTTGAGTAAATAGGATGAGCTAAGTTTTTTTTGGTTGTAGGGATAAGAGGTGAATATGGCCTGGTGAACCTTTTTTTTTTAAGGACGGGTGAGCTTATGATCCATTTTGGATGAAATGGTGAAAATACCCCCTTGGTAAATAAGCTCTCACTTGGTATACTTGTTTGCATGTACAGGATGTAAATAAAACATTACGAAGGAGCATATGCATTAAAAGTATTTTCAAATCCGATTCGGCAGATGCAAATATATATCTAGCATCTTCAGGAAATATTCCCTATGTTGTGATCATATCCCACTCCTGCGTTTCAACCAATCAACTTTAAAAAATGGACAATTAATCATCTTCTATCCAAACATGTCCCACTAAGGTAGCTTCATCCCGCAATCTTTCACATATGCTCTGTACATACTAATCTTGCAGTTTATTTTTTTCTTGACAAGTACTCTTGAAGTTTATAGTATATATGAATATGACTGCATGTATGGTCTGAACAATTGTTCCTAGCTATAGTTAGCTAGATATCCCTTCACGCAAAACATGTTTGACCCTGCGTAGTTGATTAATTAACACACTCATTACAGTTGTCAGTTGTGATAGTTAGTTAAATCCCAAGTTGGCACACTGTTTTGTCATCACACAAATTAGGTTGCTCATTTATGTATGCATATGCCTGGTAAGATCGATAGACGTAGCTTAGCTTAATCGGTGGTTGTTTATAATTTGTAAAAGACCAACCTGCAGGCAAGCTCAGTTAATGTGATCGCACGCTCTCCCCCTCTAGCTAGGTAGCTATGGTCTCCATGTATACGTTGTGTGCTCAATTATATATCCAACAAACTTAATCTTCTTGGGCGATCTATATATTTATTTTTACAGAGGATCAAGTACATATTTGTAGCTACCTAATAGATAATGTAACAAAAATTAAGTTCGAAAAATTAACTGGTCATTTGCTTGCATGTATCACATTGCATATATATATATGACACATAATAGCTAGGACCAACCAACATCAGAAATTCAGAAATGCATGTGGTCTGACTATAACTAAATGGCTTTATATATACTCTCCTACACTTGCAAACTTTTAAGTTAATTAGCACCAAAATCTAGTTAGCTCACGCGTATAGCTACTTACCGTACCAGCATAGTATATACTATGTCTGCTCAAACAGATAGAGATTGAGCTACATAGCTCGCGGCATCGTACGTTTTATTACTAGCTAGCCTTTGAATTCTGTGGATGGCCAAAGAAAAAATCGCAGACGCGTCGCTACGGCGCGTCGAGCCACCGCCCGCCGTCCACGCCTACCTATACTCCCGTTCCACCATACTTGCCACCCGCTTCGCCGCCCTCCTCCTCTTCCTCCGCCGCCTTAGCCAACCACCCCCTCCTCCACCGCCGTCACCGTCGAGGAACATCGTGATGATAGTGGTGATCCAGAACTTTTGGGGAGGACAGGGAGTTAGGAAGTTTTATACTGGGCTAGGCCACCTAATTGGACCGTGGGATTCTTGGGCTATGCGAGTTTAATAAACCTGCCAAGTTATTTCCGACCTAACTCGGGATCGGCTCGTTAGCTTAATGAGCAAACCTAGACTCGTTAAGACTTCGAGCTCGAGTCGATCCAAACCGAGCCTAAAACGAGCTTGTCCGAGTCGCGAGCTTCGAGCTTTTTTACCACCCCTAATTCCGATCGTCAGGCTGGTGTTTATCGGCCTCCTCGCCGAGCTATTCCTGTTGGCACGGTATGGAGATCGCCCACCATATGCACACCGAGGAGCACGTGTTGGTCAGGCCATCAGGGGAGATGCTCAAGGTGCTCGACGTTACCGACGAGTCAACATCCACGAGCAAGAACGCAGCGACCTTCACTTTTTAGAGTTGTGATTTTTTTCTTTCCCGCTTGTCTCAAATCTTAAAGTAAATTAAAAGTTGAAAAATATGTAAATCTTGCGCACAAGTTCCATGCAATTCACAACATAATTAAACTACAATCATATTGTATTTAAATATGATAAATTTTTGAGAGAAAATTTGGTGATAAATGTATAGCAAAACCAAAAACTTTTCAACATAAACTTTTTTACATAGAAAATTAATAAATAGAAAATATTTGCTATAGAGACTTTCCATAAATAAATTTGATATGCTCCCCATGGGCAATGGGCCAGCCTAGCTAGCTGCTCCTAGCAGGTCCACCACTCAGACTAGGCCTTGGCTGCTCCTGTGTTTTTCAATTAGGAATTCCCAGCTTATTCACGTGCGATATGTAAGGGTGCAAGTAAATAATCTATTTATAGGTTAAAATAAGTCATAAACCTTTTTTTTAACTATGGATTCGTGGGTTTATGCTATTGAATTAGGCTATTATTAGAGGCAACGTAGAAGAACTTAATCTAGTATAGCATACAATATTCTGCATTGCTGTGGAGTAGGAGCATCAGGCAGCTTAATTAATGGAGGATTATCACTCTAATAGAAAAGAGTTGGTAGGATGAAAATAATAATTGAAAAATTGATTTTGTCAAATCGCGTCCTCGTGATTTTCCGGTTACAATTAAATATTGGTGTGTTACAGAGAGAAAATTTCCCGATTATTTACTAGCTAGTATATGCATGTTTGGAAATGTGAATTGATAAAAGTTACTTGTACAACGTTTCGGTATTTCGTCAGTTCAAGACCTTAAGAAAAGCACATAGACAACCGTTTCGAAATATAATTTACATATTTTTTTTAATAATTCATGGGTTCTTATCCTTTTGTGTGCAAAACAATGAGGGTCAGATGTATGTTTGAATGCTTGTGTACTTTTTTATTCACTTTTGTATGGTCGATCAAATATATACTTTGGTAAACATTTTATTATTACACCTTCATGACTCTATACGGTAATTAATTATTTTACTAGCTACTATGTGTCATGCATATTGTGCATCTGTGTTGCTTGGTGTCTACTCCCTCCGACCTCCGTTCCACACTCTTTTCTAGTACAGATATGGATCAGGAATTCTTTTATTATTTAGATCTTTTTAATAAATAATTTTAATAATAAATGCTCGGTGCAAGTTATTTTCATAAATAAACCTTTTTGGCCACGCTACTTCAACTGGAAATAAGTTACGTCGAGGTGATCTATTATTAAAATTATTTATTAAAAAGTCTAAATAATACAAAACATTCATGGATCAGTAACTGTGGAACGTAGTATAGGAACCTGGTCGTTCTTGTTGGTTTGCCACCGGTGGCTTCTCCGATCAAGCTAGCTCGCATATGTATTCTTATAGTCTTAGTCTTATAGTACTTGCCCGTATATTACAATGAGATTTAATTAATTAAAAAATATCATTAGCATATTATTACTATCTCTTAATTATTGTATATATTTGTTGTTACTGATATGTGGACTCTTTTATCCCAAACTATTGTTTTTACTTCCTACAAAAACTAGAGAATTGGCGGGAATAGTTGATAGCATGTGGATCCATCCATGCGTCATTTTTCCTCTAAAAGATGTTCGGGGAGAGTTAGTGAGAATAGTTGATAACATGTGGGTCCTCTACTCCCATGTATCATTTTCCCTCTAAAAGATGTAGGGAATTGGTGGTGAGGGTGGTGGTAGAACAACCATCACCACTATTCTCTTTTATAAGAAGTATAGATATAACTTTTATATATATATATATATATATATATATATATATATATATATATATTGTGTATGCGATAGTGTCGAACAATTGTTCTCGTAGCTATATGGGGATCCTTCACGCGCAAAACAAGTTGACCTACATGCTTTTGTACCATGTACTTCCTCTATTCCACAAATACTCCAACTCTAGATTCCCAAGGTGAATTTAAAAAGAGATACAAATGACCAAAATGCCTCTAATTAATTGTAAAGTTGTATTAGTGATGAGTAGGTAACGGGTATCGAAGGAATGAAACTTCTTGATTTGCGTACCAATGGTAGGTAAGAAGTAGAAATTAATTTATCTTGGGATAATTTTTAAACTCTAGAAGTTGATTTATTTTGAGACAGAGACCGGAGTATGAGTTAGGGATAGATTCATGACAGTTGTCAGTTCTGATACCCAAGTTGGCACCGCACACAGTTAGTATTGTTCATCACATAAATTTAAGATTATGTATATTTTCCCCAAAAGAGGTTTGCTTATGTACTATGTATGGCTATAATTTTGTTGTTTATGAAAGACCAACCTGGAAGTGGCATGCAACCTCAGTTATAATGTGATTACGTACAAACGCACATTATCTCTGCCCCTCTAGGTCTCATGGGTCTGTGAAGTGGCAGTGCTGACAGTTAGTATAGCCACCTCATATGTGTCAATTAATGTGCGTGTCCAATTAGCCAATAGATTAACTTAATCTTGATCTTGAGCGATAGTACATATTTATAGGTCTACAGAGAAACTTAACTGGTGAAGTAAGTAGTTCATGCACTACAGTTTCGTAACTAACAATCGAGTAACGAGAGTTGCTTGCATTGCATGCATGTATCACGTTGCAAATGACATTAGGACCAAGCTACTAGCACAAGCAGAATGCATGTGGTCTGAATAATAGACCAACCACATATGTCGATTTATATATATATACTACGCTTCTAGTACTTGTAATCTTTTAAGGCTGCGTTCTTCTCCCCCTCTTCTCAATTTCTCTCTCGTTTTCCGCGCGCACGCTTTTCAAACTACTAAACGGTGTGTATTTTACAAAACGTTTCTATACAAAAGTTGCTTAAAAAATCAAATTAATCCATTTTTGAAAAAAATTAGCAAAAACTTAATTAATCACGTAGTAATGGATCGCTCCGTTTTCTGTAATCGTTGTGCGTGCTGGGATCCGGATGTTGCAAACGTAGCCTAAGTGAGCAACAAACCCTAGCTCACGTATATATAGCTAGGTATACGTACCCAAGCACACTGATCAAACAGATATGGCTAAAGGCAAACTACAATCCGAGTCGTTTTGGCGCGTCGAGCCGCCGCCCACTCGTGCGCCGCCGCCATGCAGCCCAGCGCACCTGCCGCCGCCGCCGCCGCCACCACCTCACCTGCTACCACCTTCGCCGGAGCCGCAGCAACCGTATCATCCCCCTAATTACCACCCGCCGCCTACTCCTGCCCCTGCTCCGGCGCCGGCGCCGGCGCCTGGGCCTCACATTCCGCCGTATCCCCCGCATCATTACCACCACCCGCCCACTCCTGCTCCCGCGCCGACGACGCCTGGGCATGGCGTTCCTCCACCTCCTCCGCCGCCTTACTATCCGCCACCGCCGATGAGGCCGACGCCTTACTACCCCTCACCGCCGCCGCCGTCGAGGAACGTCGTGGTGATAGCAGTGGTGGTCCCGATCGCCGGTCTGGTGTTCCTCGGCCTGGTCGCCGGGCTGTTCCTGCTGGCGCGGGCGCGGCGGCGGAGGGAGGAGGAGACGGCGGCGGAGGTGGAGGTGTCGTCCCGTCACGTCCACGCGGAGGCGCATGTCGTCGACGAGCACGTCGTCCGGCACGACCTCGAACGACACGACGTCGGAAGGGAAGGATGACCGGTCGGTACTGGATTGATATGACCGGCCGTCTCCGATCATTGATTCGTCCAATCATGAACTGGTTATTTGTAATCTTAATTAATCAGCAGTTTAGCACAAATGTATGCTTGTATGAACTTAATCTTTCTTTGTAATTGTTTACATTCATTAATTATTTGTTTGTATTTTCATTGGATTGAAATATATGATTTGTTTGTTAATTTGTGTTGCTCGAATTTTATTATATAAATATCAGTGATTTTTACTACCTGGTTTGATGTTATCCTAAGCATAAACCTTGTACTGCTGTTATGCTCTCAACAGAAGGATGGTCATTTTTAGTATAAACAAGAAAACAACACCTAATACACCGTATGTAATACAAACTACAAAGCCCGCCCGGCCATTGCATTGGATTTGGGCCCTGAATTCAGCCCATCAACTACTTTAAATTGTCGTGGCTATTTGGGCCGTAATTCTATAGGCTAACGCGGTCCAGAGTTAGCTCATTCAGGCCTCCTCTGGATGGGCCTCAATTCCGACCCATTCATCCGCGTACATGGGCCACGAGAACCCGTTTACGTCCCACAAATTTGGATGGGCCGGAATTTCGGCCAACAGGCCCACAATACATTTCTTCCCACTACGTACTAATGTGTTGTGACGGCACGTGATGATACAGTTCATGTGTACAACTGACATATTAGCGCTGACATTCTTGTGCTGTCTAAATTGTCAGCTAAAGTCATCATAATATTAATTACGTAGTATTATTATTCGGGACCATTTTTCTACAAGCGAGTTGACTGAAAATTACCATCTCTCTTAATAACAGCTACAATTAGCCGGTTTGGAGACGATGATACGTATGAAAATGAAAAGTCACAAAAAAGAGAAAGGGTTAATTAACCTCTCAACCATCCTGACTTATGCTAGAAATTAAGCTAACTCTGTTTGACTTAAGCGTGTATGTGCATGCATATGCTGCGGCAGCTAGCCAGAGCTAAGCCCCCTGATCAAAAGATCGAGCGAGAATGAACAATAATTAATCTACTAATCACAAGTGTCGTGATCGCCGACGTCAACTAATTAATACTAGAGATTTGGAATTGATCATAGTATATAGTTAAATCTCTGCGGTTGGCACGTTACATCGGGCGCCATGTGTGTGTACGCCGGTCGCTCTCGATCTGCCTCACGTACGTCTTAAGCTAAATCATGTGGTTAATTAATTGGTTAGTCTTAAACACTAATTGATTTTGTTGCCGCCAAACGCTGTCTGTAGTGCGGGAGATTGTAAGTTAGCTACTCCCTCTGTCATTAAAAAAAAAAGCAAGTTCTATCAGTTCATGGTTAGAATTAGACTTTTTTTTTTTAAGGAGGATCTACTAATGGTTACTAGGTCACGAGCAAACATTAAGTTTAAATCAATCAATTCAAGGCTAGCTCACTGTGAAGTGAAGTGAAGTGAGCTTTGCAGGTTGCACTGATTGAGCTTAAATTGCGCCTCCATCTATATATGGTCATTGTGTGTGTGAAAAGGATTGATTGGTCGATTTCTGCCGTTCTGCCTACAGTTTTCTAGGCCATGAAAGGAATTAAACGAAGCCAATGATCACATAATTAATTTGGGAGTTCTACTGTGTAATCTCTTGATATTCTTTCTTAGGTTTTATTTTGCAGCTACATGCCGTACTGCCGTATAGTTTGTGCTCTGTGTATTATATGTTGTTTCCTACCAATATGATCCGAGACGTAAAGTTTTTACGTGTTCGGAAAAAAATAAACGTGGAAATGAGAAAGGCGTTCTAGCTAGCATAAAAAGTTAAAATAGTTGCTTCAGGCAAGAAAAGTGAAATGGTGACTTTAGCACATACTAGTATATTTATATATAAATGGCATGGTTTATTTTTGTCAAATCCCTTTCATGTCTGAAAGCGACGATTCCTGATCGCAACATGCTTTTGGGAATAATGTACTGAAACTTTTATAGAGTTTAGGACAGCACAACCTACACGCAAATTCCACTAAGATATACTAATATAGTTCACTTATTAGCAAACCTGGAAAAATGTTGTTTAAGAAGACACGCCCTGATCTTGCACTGTTTGGCCATGCTACTAATTACTCTCATTGGAAAATGAGTAGTACTCCAGTTTTCTAGCTAGCACACGGAAATATGGCATCATTGAGTGGAAATGTTAGTATGATTGGTGTGGTGGGACAATCCAATTGGTGTGGCATTCCAGATTCTGGCTTAAAGACCATAAATAATGCAAAGTTGCAAACCACATTAAATAATTACACATTACATGAGCTATTGGACAGTTACAACCAGCTTGTTGCCACTTGTATCATTCTGAAGTCTTAACAATAGGAGTATGCCTCTACATTCATATTTTACGGTTTTACAATAGCGGTGGGAACTGTGATGTTATTATTGACTATAATTATCTAATAGTTCAAGTACAGTTGAGATATAGTTGAAGCACATCCACAATATGTTTTTTTGAATGGAATCTTTGGCACCAACCTATAGGCTTTCTAGTTTTAAATTTTTTTTTTTGACCGAATGTGAAAGATTACCCAGAGGGGGAATAAGTTGCAT
This sequence comes from Oryza punctata, assembly GCA_000573905.2. Classification (NCBI taxonomy): domain Eukaryota; kingdom Viridiplantae; phylum Streptophyta; class Magnoliopsida; order Poales; family Poaceae; genus Oryza; species Oryza punctata. Next base: position 19,785,215 of record CM002491.2, on the reverse strand, counting down.
GTTATCAAACCGAATATTCTGGTATCAAATATGGTTTCTTTTTTTTGTTTTTTACTTATCCTTATTAGTTTCCTCTTTATTTGTAAATTTTGAAGTAGCTACCAATTTTTCTTTTCAAAAGGTAATCCTCACATAGGTCCAAAGGATGTTATTTGTGCAACACCACAATAAATATGTATGACTTATTATTAGTTGCATGACATCATAATAAATTGCTACTCATTTTTTAAATGTACGACGTTCGTGACTTTTGAACATGATATTTGATTGTTCTTCTTATTAAAAAAATATTGTGCATATGCAATGCAAGTTATGTTTAAAGTGACTTTAATGATAAAACAAGCCATAAATAAATGATACTCCTTCTATTAAATTTTCAAGGTATAACCCTGTTAACTTTTTGATATGATGCTTGATCATTTGCCTTACTAAATATATATATATATATCATTTATTTTGTTGTGACATATTTTATCATCAAATTGATGAGAAAATCATATAGATATGATTTATTTTGTTGTGTTGTGTTTTATCATCAAAGAAACTATAAGCTTAACTTATACTTTTACATATTTTTAATTTAAATAAAATAAATGGTCAAACATTATATAAAAAATCAACAACGTTGTATATAAAAAGTCGGGGGTTACTAACTTAGTTTTTTTCAACAAGACAAAGGATGAAACATAATGTTGAAAAGTCATTGACATTATATAAAACCATAGATAGTACGGCTTTAAGATTGACTTCAATAACTTTTGAACTGAATATAATGAGTCATGGTAAGATATGTCTAATTAAAACATAGTTCGCTCTCCGTTTTAAAATATAACAAGTCCAAATACACTAAAATTTGTTATATTTTGGAATATGGATAGTAATATACTTTCACAATGCACCATCATACTAGTAACTATTGTAGTTAGGGCAATACTCTGGTACTCTCTGCTGGTAGTAGAAATGATCTTGACCATTCGCTATTAAGAGTAAATCAGTTAATTTACTAACACAGTGATTAGAGGCAACTTTGTTATTTATGTTACATGGTCATCCATTACGCTGACATCGCTCATATTCCGTCAAAAAAGCAGAAAAAGGAAAAAAATGTGTAGTCAATGCTAAATGACGGTTATACCCTGCACATTTTTTTTTGATAATAATACCCATCCACATTTCTACTACTGCTAACTAGGGTGGTAGTATAAGTAGATCTGAACTTTTCAATCAAAGTAAGATCTATTCATATTGCATTGTACTATCAATACATAGCATCGTAATGAGGCTCTTGTAGCTATGGGTATGTTCAGTTTGGTACTAGTTTTCACCCTATCAAAATTTTGGTAGCACCAAAATCTTGGCAAGTTTTGGTCCTACCAAATTCAGTGCATAGAGTTTAAACTAGGATGGGCAAAAATTGATAATAAACCTAACACTTTTTGATACATCTAAAGATGTTAAAAATTTCAGTAGACCACAAATTGACACCAAATCAACACAAACCTTATATAAGTGATACGAGTAGAGTAACATACTCACTCGATCTTAAAATATAAGCGATTTTGGTTAGATAAGATACATCATACTCTGAATCTGGACATACTCTCTGTTCAAATTCATATGACATGTTCAGATTGGTGTCATTTTAAACCATACCATTGTTTGGTAAAATTGATAAATATATGGTCGCATTTAGTTTGTTGCCAAACATTAATAATGCATTGGAAATTTTGACAAGACATAGTCCTATTCTATCAAAATTTGGCAATACCAATTTGCTAAAGTTTTAGCATAGCCAAATTTTGAAAAAATGATTTTGGCAGTAATTTGCACAGCCCTATAGTAATAAGATGTGTCACCTACTAAAATCATGTGTCACCTACTAAAATCATTCCTATTCCAGTAACAGCTGTAAGGGAGTAATACGAATCTAATATTTTCTTTTTATAAAGTTAATGTCCACTAAACACTTAAAACTTAAAACTCAATTTGCAAGCATACCACATCGACTCACAAAGCACACAAATCTCAACATACAAGAATATAACAATTATATCTTTAATTTATTTTATTTTAAAACTAAATATACACATGTTAAACTATCATTCTTAAATTATTTTCACAATATTTCAATCCAACTCAGTTAAACATTCTACAATATGTTCTGTAGTAAAGCGCCAGACAGTTATCTGAGCCCACTAAGGTCTGAGACGCCCAAAATCGATGCTCCCACTTTCCTGCCACGTCAGGGACGTGTGTGTACTCCTACGGTGTGCTCAACACGTCCCCGCTTTGGCCCCTTTGCCCGGTTGCCCACCCGGCGAGATCGATCATGTGGCGTGCGCGGCGCGCCACCAAACCGAACCCTCCCGAGCCGAACCCGACGCGCGCACCGCACCCGTCCATAACCCCGCGTTCCGCGAAGATTCGACACGGGACACACACGGTGAAAAAGAAAAGAAAAAAGAAAGGCGAAAGCCAACACACGCACGAGCGGAAAAAAAGAGAGAAAAAAAGACGCGCTGGCCCCACCTCGCAGAGCCGCCGCGCGCAAGTGGCGGGAGAGAGAGAGAGAGAGCTGCGCCCACTCCGCTTACAGCTAGCTGCGCACACCGCCGGTCACTGGCAGGTGGGACCATCCACCGGTTCGAGGACGTGGGCCCCACTTGACGGTGAGTAGTAGTAGCATTTGCTGGCTCGGGACCCGCCTGGGGTCGCCGTCGCCGCTGCCTTGCCCTGCCAGCCAGCCACTTGCTCGCAGTAACCAGTAACCACTACTCCATTTTTAGTTGGGTTTTTTAGACAGAAAATAATTGGGAAAAAAAATCTCCTCCTCTCTCTCTCTCGACCTCCCCTTTGTCGCCTCTCCGACTAAAGCGTCGCCGTCGCGTCGTCTCCTACCTCGCGCCTTCCTCTCCGCGCCGCCGCCGCCACCGCCGCCGCCGTAGACTGAGCTCGGGGGGAGGAGAGGACGGTAGTAGGTGGTGGTGCTCTGCTCCAGCGCGGCGGCGGGGGGGCGATGCCCGCGTGGTGGTCACGGAAGTCGAGGTCGAAGGCGAAGGGCGGGGGGAAGCCCGGGGCGGCCGTCGTCGTCTCCGCGGCGTCGTCCCCGCGCAAGTCGGTGGACCTCGTTGACTTCTCCGCCTCCCCCTCGCTGACGCCCCGGGCGAGGGAGAAAGCACGCAGCCTCGACTCGCCGTCGGCCGCCGCGCCGCGGCATGGGGGCGGGCGGTGTGGTGGGGGGTTCGGGGAGGTCGGGTACAAGCTCCCCGTGCCCGTGGGTGACGCAGGACCGGGGCAGGGGCAGGGGCAGGGGCAGGAGCCGGAGTTGGAGCCGACTCCTGTAAGGTTTGAGGAGAACGGGGATGTGGTGGGTGGCGTCGCCGGCGACGCCTCGTCGGAGGAGTCGAGCCTGTGCTCGCATGATTCGTCGGACGAGGCGACGGATCAACAAGTATGTAGGTAAGTATCCGATCGTGGAATATACCTCAGCCTGTTCGATTTCCATTTTCTCGTGGTGCAACGCGCAATTGGGGCTATGTAGGCGTGATGCTGTGATCAAATTTGGGGAATTGCGTGATCTGATAGGCGTAGCATGTAGGTTTCGTGCGTTAATTTCCCCACTAATCTCGTGTGAATGGCTTACTCGGCTTTGCTACTTGCTTTTAAGTGTTTCTAGTCAAGTGCAAAGTTGGGGACGTGATGAATGAACAGTGTGGCTTCGTACCAACTTTAGCGGTTGACCTTTTCCCATGGTCGTCGTTTCAGATTACTTCCAGTTCGGCAATCCTAAGCCATTTATTTTTCATTCTCTAAATATGTATTGCAGATAGGATTACTCGGGATGCTAGTGTGTGTTTATGGTTGAACAAAGAATTTAAAAAGGCTGAATAGTTGTTTCTTTTGTTGCCCTAGAGTCACCATTCTGTTGAAACGTGTATTTGGTTCTTGTGCTAAATGATTGATGTTCTCGCAACAATAATGTGCAGTGCTTTTCGATAATCATTATGCTCTGAACTTAATTTCAGAACTTCTTTGAGTGGGACAATTTGGGAGCTTTTGGAAGCATATAAATTCATATGATCTGCCTATGTTTAGGGGTACATAAATTAGCGTATTGCTCCATAGCACATTATTATGGTATTTATATATCTCATTTCAAAATTTGTGTTGATATAATCTCTGATGATTCTTGGCCGCTTGGTGTAATCTCTAGGTCTACGGATCCAGTTGCTTTTATCAGGGGAAGAAATATGCCATCTGACTCACATAAGATCCTAAATGAAGACAATCATTTCATGTCTTATAGCATGCCACGGGAGCATCAGAAGTTCTTCGAGGTTCCTGTCACTAATAAGGGAGAACTTCATTTGCACGGTGATGATCCGTCAACTAGCGAAACTAGTTCACGTGGCAGAATGTTGCCCGAGGATTTTCTTGCTCCAAGAACAAGAAGCCTCTCCCCTGGACCGAAAGGGCATACTTTTGCTGTAAATAATGTAAATTCAAGGGAATTTGGATTTAGTCCACGGTCACCGGTAAAAATGATGGATGGATTGAAGAGCCCACCTCATCCTTTACCTCTTCCTCCAGCTTCTTCTGCTTGCTCGCCTCTTCCCCCATCTCCCACTGCTTACTCGCCTCATCCTTTATCTCCCACTACTTGCTTGCAATCCGAATCACAATGGAAAAAAGGCAAATTGTTAGGGAGTGGTACATTTGGCCAGGTTTACCTTGGATTTAACAGGTATTGAAATCTTTCTATAGTTTGGCATCATTGTATTTTGGTTTTACAATGAACTCAACAGTGAGATTACGTGGCATTAGTTCTTTTGCTGAATTTTAGGGTGCCAAAGTCTTGATATGTACAGCTTGGTTGTGGTGTTACCTAAATTTGTCCAATAGCAATTTGTGGTAGCATTCTAAGTTCATGATGAATTATGCAGTGAAAATGGGCAATTCTGTGCGATTAAGGAGGTCCAAGTTATTTCGGATGATCCACATTCAAAAGAACGACTCAAGCAATTGAATCAGGTTATTTGCTCAGTTTGCTCGGTTTAAATATCTTTTGATGAGTATTAACAGCATTTGTGTATCTTGTTCAATCGACTCACTGACATATTAATTCACTTGGGCATTAACAGGAAATAGATATGCTTAGGCAACTTTCGCACCCAAACATTGTGCAATACTATGGCAGTGAGATGGTAAGCTTTACTTGATAAACAATTGCATTTGTCTCCGTGCAACTATATATAACTTCAATACATGTTTGCAACTACCGTGTTATGCATGATGTGTGATGTAACGGGCTTATGAAGATTACAAAAAAAAAAGTCTGTCTTAAAGCAAAATGATTATTGTGATGACTAGAGCCAGATCCAGATAATTAACAGCATTTAGTTTGGTTGGTTCGCGTTAATCACTATGTATATGAAACTTACAAGAGGTGCAATTGTTACATGTATATGTGTAAGCGTGTCCGAAAGGATGAAGAAAACATCAGCATTTAATTGTTTATTATGTATGAGTAGTAAACGCATTTCATTTTACTTTATACTCTATCTTTAGATTTAGATAATTAAATTGCTCATTTCCTGTCACCTCTTCTGCTGTGCTACTAATGTAAGATTTTTGTTGTTATTTCCTCTCACTTGGTTTGCTTTTTTTTACTTCTTTATTGTCCCTCTCAGAAAGTACTTTGTGTTGCTTATACCTTCTAATTCTGTATGTTTTTATGCAGACTGATGATGCACTTTCAATTTATCTGGAGTTTGTTTCTGGGGGCTCAATTCATAAATTACTTAGAGAGTATGGTCCTTTTAAGGAACCTGTGATCCGTAATTACACTGGACAAATTCTCTCTGGTCTTGCCTACTTGCATGGGAGGAACACTGTCCACAGGTAGTACAGATTATCCACAATTGTTTTACATTCCCTTGGTAGTAAAAGAAATACCGTAACCACTTCATCCTGTTTCTCTTCGCAGAGATATTAAAGGTGCTAACATACTTGTCGGCCCTAATGGTGAAGTCAAACTTGCTGACTTTGGCATGGCTAAGCATGTATGCATTTTTTTTCTTTTCCATCCCCTCAACTGTGTGTGCAGCATCGTGTAGTCTTATTATCGTAAGATTTGGCCGCGACATCCCTTTTGGTTCAACACTTTTAACAATGAAATGTTGCTAATGCATCTTATAATAATTCAAATAAGTGAGAAATGTTTCCATGCTTTCCTAAAAGAGAACTTTGTTGTTTCTAAATGCTGCTGATTTTACCTGTCGGGTTTAATTTTTTAAGCATCCATGTTTTTTCCTTTTTGGGAAGGCATAGAAGCACTTTCCAATTCCAATTCCTTCATGAAGCTACATTTAACTTACTCCCCCTTACTCATTAGTAGAAAAGGATTCTGTGGAAGTTTGCAGATAGTTGATATCTATTCCCAGATGTAGAATCTTTGACAAATAAACAGTTTGGTGGTTGTCTGGTTGATGTGTTTTGTGTTAATACATACACATATATCTACAGAAGTTTTCGGGTCCTTTTGATGTCTATTATTGCTAGTTCACGACTACAAGAGAATACACGCAGTACTACTCTAGCTTGTGTTTCCCCCCTTCAAGCCTTTAATTTCATTACTTATATTTGACACAGATATCATCTTTTGCTGAAATACGCTCTTTCAAAGGAAGTCCTTACTGGATGGCTCCTGAGGCAAGTTGTTTTTCCAACACTAAACCTTTATATACCGTGTTTATCATCATCTTTATATGATTCTGAATTCTCCTGATGATTGTAACATGCAGGTTATAATGAACGGTAGAGGTTACAATCTACCAGTTGACATTTGGAGTTTGGGATGTACTATAATTGAAATGGCAACGGCAAGACCTCCTTGGCATCAATACGAGGGGGTATGCTTTCACTTTTGCAGCTATAGTTTTCCAAGTAACTTGTGAATGCCAAGCTGATCCAATCTGATCTTGCAGGTAGCTGCTATTTTTAAGATCGCAAACAGTAAAGAAACACCTGAAATCCCAGACAGCTTTTCTGAGGAAGGGAAAAGCTTCTTGCAGATGTGCTTAAAACGTGATCCTGCATCTCGCTTCACTGCAGCTCAGTTGATGGATCACCCTTTTGTTCAGGACCATCCAGCAGTAAGAGCTGCAAAATCCAGTGCACTGAGAAATGCGTTTTCTGCACCAGCAGATGGGAGGCATACAACGGTATACTTTTATATTTATCATTCTGAATTCAGCATTTCGTTAGTCCTTTATTCTCATGGGCCTCTTCCGAACTCCAATGAGAAAAGCAGCCAGTAGTAGTAATGGTAGTGGTAGTGGTAGTGGTGGTGGTAGTAGTAGTAGTAGCATACTGGGTTGAGTACTTTGGCCAATAAATGGTACTACCTCCTTTCTGTGCCTCAGAATATAACAATTTTTAGCTATGAATCTGAACAAATATTTTCCATGTCCATAGCTAAAACATGCTATATTTTGGGACGGATGGGGTAGCGTTCTTCTTGTTTTCTGGCCAGTGCTTTTACATTCTTCCTCAGTTGCACTGGCTTAGTCAAAGATCCTCTCGAGTATGTCTAGTTAAAATGGTGAGCTGATGAGCAAGGGCTCTTTTTGCTACTTTATTTGAATGGAGTTCGATGTAGTATTGTTGCCTTTCAAGGGGGAAAATGGCATTGCTTGCTTCTTTAATGGTTTATATTTTCTTGAATCCTGAGTGCTGACGCTTATCATGTCTTCACCCTTGTTGCAGTCCAACAGGGAGTTCTTGTCAAGGAGAAGTATCACTCCCCTGAAGGATATAGGAGTGAGTGCAAGAGATTTTACCGGGTTTTCCACAGCTGTTCCTTCACCACACACCGCCAGGTACTGCGATTCTTGCATTTATCCTCACTTTGTACTCTCTCTTTCAACTTGTTGGTGCTTATGTATTATCCTACAGCAGTCCTATTTCCGCTGTGAGAACAAACATGTCTCTACCGGTGTCCCCATGCTCAAGCCCATTGCGGCAGTTCAAGCAATCCAACTGGAGCTGCCTGCCATCCCCACCACACCCAACATTTTCCAGTGGCACTACTTGCTATAATCTATCAAGCTACATGTCAAATGACACGAGACGAATTCCCACTATTTCGGATACCTGGCAGGATATCAGCCAGTTGAAGGTCCAAAGCCCCTACGGCTCCCCAAAGAGATTCTGAGCGTCAGTCGTCCATGAGTGCTGATGAATGTTCAGCAGGAAAATTGTTCCCATGACATCGTAGATATATAATGTTAGAGATGTCAGCAACATGTCGTAACTTTCTGTTACTACACCGATCTGATTTTACTGTACAGTATAGAAAGGCTCCACGAGGAAAGAGGCTGTGACAGGAAAGGAATTTCTGTATATCTGTAGGCGGTTGTCGCCTCCACTTTGTATTATGCTGTACTATATCAGTACATAAAAAATGCGGCCTGTAAATTCGGTAGCTTGGAGAAGCTGACGTTTGGATGATGTAGTTAGTTTAGCGCTCCCCTAGCTGATGTAAAGATTTCTCCCTACTGGCTACTGCAATGAATATAGCTAAAGTTTACAGTACGCTTTCGATTTATATTACATTTGGATTTCAGACGTCTTATGTCGAAACCATGATAAATATCAAGTGATTGAAGATCATCATACTCTTTTTAGAGGAGCACCAGACTGTTGATTTCAGGATTATGTTGATGGTTATTTTGAAGCATGTGAGACACCTTTGCAATTGCATGAATGTACCAAGATAAGAACTGATAGAAAACTGAATATACTAGCTAGTCGATTCCTTCACCTCTAGAAATACAAGCTAGAACTCGACGAATGTTGCATACTACTTGTCGAGAAAAGAATAAGAAATTACAAGAAAATTACAGCGAATCAAATCTACATCTACTAGTACTAAGCATCCAGTGCCGAGGCCATCGCATCACCCTCCGATGAACCCGAGCTGGTGAACGATGAATGCGAGGATGAGCATAACAATGGCGAGCACCAGCCATCTCCTGCCCAGGAGGAACTCCTTGGCCTTCCTTGCGGCCTCCGCCGCGCGACGTGCTCGGTTCACCCATCTCATCACCTTCTCCAGATTCTCCGGAGACAGCTTCTTCATGGCGTCTTGCAAATTGGCAGCGTCATCCCTGGACAGGTTCATCCCAAACTGCTTGCCGATGATCGATATCGTCTCCGGATCCATGCTCTGCAGCACGGACGTGACCATCTTCCCCATCGCTGGGTCTCCCATGGAGTTCATCATCGCCTACTGCATGTCAATGGCGATGGAGATGGCGATGGCCATAGCTGTGGAGCACTGTGTCCAGAGGTTGAAGACGAAGGTGTCTCACTGGTTGGTAGTATCTCTGAACCTTCTTCTTCCTCTGCTTCTTCTTCGATTATTTCTTCGATGACCAGGCCTCTTGGAATCTCGAGCTTCTCTTCAGCGTCTCGCAGAGCGTCAGCAATGGCGTCTTCCTCGGGGGAGAGCTCGTGCGCTCTCCTCAGATCAGCCACGGCCGCCTCCATTTTCCCGAGCTCTTTGTACGCTTGCCCTCTCCGGTAGTACGCCTTGACGTTGCCCGGATCGTAGCCGAGGACCTCGAAGCCTTGCTCCACGCACTCGGCGAGCCTGCCGATCTTGAAGTGGCACGCCATCAGGTTGACGCCGCACACCACCTGCAGCGACCGCGCCTCCCGCGACGGGAGGCTCCCCAGGTTGTCGACGGCGAGCGCGTACTTGGCGGCGGCGTCGGCGTGCCGAGCGAGCTTGAAGAGCTCGTTGCCCTGGTTCTTGGGCGCCTTGGCGCTGGACACCACGTAGGACATCCGCTGCTCGGCCTGGACCTTCATGGCGGCGAGCTCCTCCGGGTTGGCGCCGGCGAGCTTCCGGGACATGTCGAGCATGTCCTCGGTGTTCGTCCGGTTCATCTGCTCCCCGGCGCGGCGGATGTCGTCGGGGATCAGGTTCTTGATGCTCTCCGTGGCGAACCTGAGACAGGGGCGGAGCAGGATTATCTACTTGGGTATTCAAAATTAGAAGAGAGAGAAAAAATTTTATAACCGTAAAACTAATATATAACGGTAAAAACATGATTATTGATAGAAATGACCATAAATTAAATGCTTTAAGCATATTAGAGTACAATATTAAACTATCAATTGATAAAATATATTAAATTTGTAGAGCATACATAATGGTAAGATAATAAAAAATCTTACAATTTAGAGAAAAACTTTCCGTTTCATGATATTTTGAAAATGATTGATGATGTCTTTATCCTTGACTTGCAAGAAGAAATCTCTTCTCTAAATTTCTTGTAACAAAGCAATCATTCATTCTTGTCCCATCTTGCTTCTTAACTTGTTTTTATATAGTTCATTGAAAAGAAAATCCTCTCAACACCAGCAGTTGCAACAGGGAGAACTAACACCAATTTGAGAAGTCTGTAAACAAGGTCATAGCGAGAAATCTTATTTGTTTTGACAAGCATCATAGACAAGTCTGCTAAATTTCTCAAATTTGAACGGGAGCGGTGGAGCCTGGCACTGGCAGAGTGGCAGGGGGATTGGCGGAGGCGGCACAGCAGCAGGAGCCTGGAGGGGGCGGCCCGCGCCGGTGGTGTCTGGTGCCCGGCGGCGTGCTGCCGCGCTGGCCTGCTAGCGGCTGGTGCAGTGGCGCCGTGCAGTGTGCGCCCGTGCGAGGCGGTGACACCTTGGCACCGTGCAATGCCGAGACGGGCCGTCGAGCCGGCGGTTACCGGCTGGCGACCTAGCGAGGAGGGGCAGCACAGGCGGGCAGCCGACAGCACCGCTGCGGGCGACGGGGTGTCGGCTGTCGGGGCGGGGCAGCGACGAGCGGCCGGAGGTTGGCCGGTTGGGAGAAGAGTTAGGAATTGGAGGTGTGGAGATAGGGTTAAAATAGAGTTTGGATTCTTTTTTTTTTGTTATTGGGTCAATGTGTCTAAAACAATGGGGAGAGGAAGATGGTGGGAGGGATAGTAATCCTTTTAGTATGCACTTCTTTTGAATGGGTAGGTCTTTTTTTTCTTTTTTTCTATATACATATGGAATATATAATTTATATATCAATTTTTTATTTCAAAAATCTTGAATATACATTTGAATACTCATGAATAAGGTCAGCCCGTCGCTCCTAAGGAGGTTCGGGTTGGACATGAGCTTCTGCTGCATCACGGTGAGCGCGACGGGGGACATCCGGCTCATCTGCTCTTGCGCCACCCGCATCATCTCTGGGTCCATCATGGCGGCGAGGCGAGGCGGCGGCGTACGGCGGCGAGGCGAGATCTTCACGGGATCTCGGGGATTTTTTCTTCTTGTGATCACTGAGGAGTTGGGAGCTTGGTGGGTTTGTGATATCAGCAGGACTTCTCCTCCGGTCTACTTATTTATCTGCGGTTTAAAAAGGGGAGAGAGAAACGGATTTGGATTAAAGACTCCTTTTTCGGTTTTTGTGTTGGATGGAACGGATTCCGTTAGATTCTCAGACTCGGACTGACCAAACTGCAGTGAAACAAAAGAAATTTACATTGTCGCGGTGTCGGACTGATCAAATTACTGTGAAATGAAATAAATGAGTAAACTTTATAGAACTTTGGATACTCTAATCGAATTATTGTAAAATTGTAAGTTTAAAGAGTGTACTACAAAACATAAAATTTATCAAAAGATACGTATTAAAGTGTAGTATTATAAAACCATATATTTAGCATCGAATTTTATCATAGAGGAGGTAAATCTTTTGTACTTAGGTAGAACACTAATGCTATGAGACTTGCTCAACTATAAAATTTATTTTGTGATAAATTCATTACTAACTCTGTAGTTTTATACTAATATTTTCCTTAAATTTGTTTTGTGATAATTTTGATGTGAAAGTTTTATTTTCGATATATAATCTTAAATTTAAATTTGTAGTTTTGTAATAGTTTGATCAAAGAATCTATACTCGTGATATTTACTTTAAATTTTCACTGATCAAATTACTATGAAATAACAATAAAAGAAATAGCTTAACAACGGCATGGGTGCTGAAATATATAATTAATTTTTTTAGTCATCAGCAAAATTTTCATCCATACCGAGACACCTATAATGATTTTATCAATATTAAAACATCCCAGTTCGGTTCTCAGATATTCTCATAAGAATAATGTGCGAGTGTGTATATCAGCATACACGTGTGTAGCGTTCGCACTGTGTTTTAAAATTTTCAAAAATTTACTGATGAGATGTTAGGGTTTTTGAGGTGCTTATTGACACATGTGTATTTATAGAGATAAGCGTGTGCAAATTGTATACGAGCATCTACGTGTATTGTCTATCAAAGAAACTACATTCAAATAAAACAATTGACAAGTTTGTGAAATAAAATTAAAGAAACTTACTGTTCAGACAAGATGACACGGTGAAATCTTTTACATTGAAATAAAAGAATTGACATGTTTGTGACATGAAAATTAACGAAATCTACTGGTCAGAGATTTAAAGAATTGACATGTTTGTGACATGAAAATTAAAGAAATTTACTAGTCAGAGATTTGATTAAAAAAATGCAAAAATGCGGTGAGCGTGGATCGAACACGCGACCTTCAGATCTTCAGTCTGACGCTCTCCCAACTGAGCTATCCCCGCTTCGTTCGGAGTTCCTTAACACACTGATAATACATAGCAGGTTCAAATTATTAACCTTATTGCAATTTTGTGTTCGATTATCATGTTGAAGGCTAAAAGGTAGTATATCAAAGAAAAGCAAACGACGAGCAAAGGCAAAAAAATCCCAAGTTCTAGCGCCTCTCACTGCATTCGAAGATGAGCTTGGAGATGCAGAAGGGAGACATTTTCTAGTCTATCCCAGCCATGAAATTGCTGCATTCGATCAGCTTACATGCCATTGCCATCAAAGACATTCTTGACGCACAACTTAGAGCTTACAAGAACATCTACCACCTTAACTCCGGCAATGGCGTCTACAATAATACTAGAAGAAAAGATTCATCATCACCATCATTTTCACATGGATTTGAGCAGCTTGAGCAGCGACCTGGCCTTGGCCTTCGCCCTGGCGCCGCACTGGCTCTGCAGCAGCAGCAGCAGCTGCGTCACCACGCCGGCGCCGGCCGCCTCGCTCCGCGCCGCCCGCGACTCCCTGCACACGGCCAGCAGCGCCGCCACCGCGTGCTCGCTGCCGTCGTTGCTCGAGTTCATCATGAACACGTGCCTCACCAGCGCCCGCATCCCGCCGGGGGCGCGCGCCACCGCCCTGCGCCCGGCCTCCGACGCCGACAGCGCCTCCACCGCCGCCAGAGCACTCGGTACGGCGCCGCCGCACTTCCCCGACGCCGCCCGGGAGAGGTGCCCGAGGAGCGCGCCGACCGCGCCGTGGTGGATGGCGCTGCCCCGCGCCGGCTCGGACGCGCAGATCGCCGCCACGGCGCGCACGGCGGCATCCGACGCGTGCGCGTCGGGCGGCGTAGGCGTAGGAGGACCGTCGTGCTGCAGGAGCGGGACGAGCGCCTGCCACACCCGCGGCGAGGCGGCCACGACGAGAGCCAGCTCCCTCGTCGCGGCGGCCGTGGCGACGGTCTCGAGGAGGCGGCACAGCCCCGCCCTCGTCCGTCCCCGGCCGCGCTCCAGAAGCCCGACGAGCGACGCCAGGCTGGCCTCGCTCTTGAGCACGTTAAGGCAGCCGAGCTGCGGCGAGTCGGCGCTCGACGGCATGAGGCTGAGCGCGCATTGCAGCGCGAGCTCCTCCACCGCCGCCTCGCCGCGTCGCTCCGACTGCGGCGGTGGCGGCGCGTGGAAGACGAGCTGCAGCAGCACGGGCAGGAAGCCCAGCTGGACCATGCACGCCCGGCCGACGTCCGACTCGGACGCCAGCGTCATCACCTTCTTGAGCGCACCAACCTTCACCTTGCCGGCCGCGTCCGGCTGCTGCAGGCAACGCTTCAGCGCCGCCAGCGACGGCTCCTCCGCGTCGGCCTCGGCGTCCGCCGCCGCCGCCGGCTCGGGGAGGTGGTGGTGTTGGTCGGTGGACAGCCAGCTCTCGATGAGGTGGCGCAGCGTGCGGTTGGGCACGAGCACGGTGGCGTCGCCGAGCGGCTGCATTGTGACGGGGCAGGTGCGGTGGCCGGCGGCGAGCCACCGCTCGATGCACGGCCGGTCGTACGTCTGCCCCGTGCACAGCGTCACCGGGTCGGTGAAGATGTCCAGGCTGATCGGGCACCTAAACAGGTGCGGAATGCTCATCTCTTCTCCAATCTCCACCCCAGAAACCGATCGATCAACACAAATCCATCAAGAAACTTACAAGAAAATCTCCGAATCTGCAAGAACACAAAACACTGAAAACCATCACATCTCCGACCGAACTCCTTATCTATCAATGGAGAGAAGCTAAATTAATACACATCGAATCATACCGAATCAACAGCTCCGCGAGAAACCCAGCATGCAGCAGCTGATCGGAGACGAAACTACGAAACTTGCAATGTACGCGTCTAGTTTTGTTTTTTTTTTTCAGCTAAAGCGAAGATCTTTCAGCTTGTTTCAAGCACTCACTCCCATGCCACTCCCATCAGGAATCCATGGTGATGTACTACTGATGAAAATGTAACAGGTGAAACGACTGCTGCAAAGTTACTGCACTGTGGCTGCTGCTGGACCACGTGGTTGTACTCGATGAAGACGATGACCAAGAACACAAAGCAGACCAAACAACAACAGGAGTTGCATTTGCATCTGATTATATGAAGATCAGAGAGAGAATGAGAGAGAGAGAGAGAGAGAGAGAAGAGCAAGTGAGGTGTGTGCAATAGCTGCAAGATAAAGGCAAGAAGAGGCAAAACTGGAGAACTTTCTTTTGGTAGTGTTAGTCATAGAAAGGGAAAGGTCTAGTGATTGGACCAGAACAGGAGAGGCCGAGAGAGAGAGAGAGAGAGAGATTAGATGAGAGAAAAGTTTTGCAAGAGCCTGAAAACGTGGGGACAGTCAGAGTTGGGGACCGGTCGAGATGCAATTTTACAGATTGGAACTGCCAAAGAGGCTGCTGAGCTGAGATCATTTGCAAATTGCAGAGTTAATTATGACTTTTTTTTTTGGTTGAAGCATACTATGTAAGACTGAGAATTGTCTACCACAAAGTTTGCAACTTGGGAAGATCCTGACCTGCCATGGCCGGCACAAGGAGAGAAAAATTCAATCTTTATTTTTTTTTTGGTTCTGAAAGAGACATTTTGAACTGAACGTGATGAAGTTACTGGAGAGTGTATTCCAAAACAGTTTGAGATATGTACGTGTTTCTGAATCCTGAATTATGGGCGTATCGACTCTTTTTTCTTAGATAATGGATAAACTATATCCTTTGCTTCGACAGAAGCTATGGGCGTAGCTACTAGTACTGTAGCCAACTATGGAATAGCCTGAACTCTTAAGCAGTACTCCATGTGCCATGATTATATCATTTGCAACAGACACAATGAGTATGTGTGATGTTAACATGGCACATGAAAACAGTTAAGGCCTGGAAATTGAGTGTTTAGAAAGCATTATGATCAACACATGCAAATTTCCCATTATTGGATGTGGATTTTTATCCCTTGAGGGGATATCCCCTCGTTGTTTGCATGCCATCTAAATAGTTATAAAAAAATTTTAAAAAAATTTACAAGATAGATTAATATGAAGTATATTACTCCACAAACATGCAAGGTCAACTTCAACTTCTACAAGTTGCAACAAAAATAACAAATTAAATTGAAAATAGTTATCGTGCATTCGCGTACATATTTGTTATTTTTGTTACAATTTATAGAAGTTGAATTTTAACTTGTATGTTTGTGAAGTAATATATTTCATATTAATCTATCTTGCTAAATTTTTTCAAATTTTTTTATAACTATTTAGATGACATGCACGAAACGAGGGGATATCCCCTCGAGGGATGATTTCACTTTCCCATTATTCAGATCACTTCATTTCATGTACTTCTTTACTCCACATCCAAAAAAATGATAACTTTTCATTTGCTTGGGCACTCTTCATTCTTTTTTCTTTTGATATGATAAAATTTTCATTCCATCATGGTTAAATTTCAGGAGATCTCACATCTGAAAAAAAAATCAGGAGATCACCCATATGCTGCAAGAGTGGCACTGCTCCACGACAGAAAGAGAGAATCTTTCTTGCAAGACAAAGATCACTAGGTTACAAAATATGATCTGTACAGTTGAATGTACAATCTCCATTGGTTAATTGATTGGCGCCTCGAGCGACACACTTAAAACTAAACAATGCAGAGCTGAGTTAGGTGCTAATGCCAGCTTAACTGCGGCTATGACAGTGCAAAAGTCTGGGGTATACAGTTTACACTGCACTTCGAGAGCAGTGTAGCCGGCAGGGGCAGCAGCATTACCCAAATCAAGGGACTCTTATCTGCATAGGGCTAGGCTATGTAGAGTGGTGAAAAAATGGTGATTTTATTGGTGGCCATCATGCATTGATCATATAAGACCATAGGAGATGGAGACAGATAGCCAAACTAAACTTTTCAGAAGTGTATCTTCAATAAAAAAAGAACTTTTTAGAAGTGACATCAAGGGCATGAACATACTATTACATTTTATTAGACCGATATCTCCTAATACTACAAACGGGTTTGTATCCTAGCGGTTATAGCACTTGATATTACACCTACCAACGTGCCTGGATTCGACTCCTCTCCAAAGTGAATTTTCAGATTTGGTTTAAGAAAAAGTTACTCGATGTCCCTTGGTTAAAACACATGTTAAATTACCTACAGTGCCCCTCAAAGCATGAGTTAAGGTCTGAACCATGGGGAACGGATCCGCATAGAGTTGATTAGGTCAATCGTTGGCCCCTTGGTTGGAACAAGTGTTAAGAAACAACCTGTGGTGGGCAGGCCCATACACCTCAAAGCACGAACCATGGGGAGCGGATCCGCATGTCAAGGGGCTAGGGTTCGTGGCCTTTCTCGATTAGTTTTGGCTAAGGTTTCTTCTTAGTAAAAAGTTATGGAGCGGTATTTCTCTTGTTAGTCGATTTTTTTTATATCTCCTAAACTAGTATCCTATTGACCAAGAAAAAAGTAAATTGCAGAAGCACGAGTTATACTTCCATCATTTAAAAATAAAAAATGAAGTCCATGATCTCGGATTTATTTTAGGAGATATGGTGGATAGACCTCTAATACATTCCAAAGTCCAAACAGCACAGAAAAGCTCATTGTTAGATGGAATTAAACAGTTCTTGATATAACAAATGGATTTTGTTTGTAGTTCATATGTGTAGACGGATATATGTGACCTAAATGAGTTAATGGAATGATGTCGCGAGACATGGCTCTAACGAGAGATAAGATGGAATTAATGATTATTGATTACTCTATCAACTACCGATATTGATGCCATAAGCCCATAATTCATATGAATACTGTTTTGTGGACATGAACAATTGGGGTCTGAATTATGAACTATGAAGTCTTCAGTCCAGTGCTAGCTGGCTTGCTAGCACGATCATATCATTCCTAAAAAGGGCCTTTGAAATTTGAACAAAGTTGACTTCTGTTCAATTTTAATAACAAATTTAAGACGGTAAATGATGATTGCTGTCAATTTGGTGCATTAATGACTGGTCTCTCTTCCGTAATGTTTTACCACGAGTTTTTTAATCGCACGAAGCCAACGCCGGCTTTTCAAAGATTAGACCGCGAACACACGCAACTGCGCACTGCACAGCTCAGACCGTAGAAAACCGGCCTAACAATTTGACTTCAAAGTTGAAATAATACAGTATTTTTCGGTTCAAACTTTTTGGTCCGAAAACCATTAATAAATTGCTGTGCCGGCCTGAATTTGCAGTCTTTTTGGGCTACATATGGAGTTACAACTTCCTGTGGGCTTCAGATGTTGTCGAACAGTCTCTAGACTCAAGTGAGTATGGCCTTTCTGTAAGCAAAAATTCATATTTTTGAAAGACAAATTTCTGCTAATTTTCTTTTGGTGCCTGATTTTACAAAAACAAAATAGAAATTGTGTATTTATTTATCTACCACGTAAACTGCGCGACTCACCGTCGATAGTTGACTTACGCGGTTGACCTCTCCAATAAGAAAAACTTTTGTCCAATCCACAAACCCATATTTTTCACCTCTGACCGCGTGAAACATATTTGCTGATATTCAGAAACAGTGTGAAGACTGAAGAACACAGAAAGTTTATGCAGATAGTGACCTTAGTGAGGTAAACCCAAATTTCAGAAGCTGGTGTTTTGGAGCCTAGCGAGTTAGGCATCTTCCTCACCACACCAAAAATAAATGAACTTTTTTTAAAAAAGAAAAAGAACAGCTAAGTGCCAAAGTGATTGTTAACTGAAGTGCCAGCAAACTGTCAGTTCAAAGCAGTATCAGGTGAAGTTCTGGAATTCCAAGTCAGATTCCATGGATAAGAAGGATGTACTGTTCAAAGTGTGTTGCTAGCTGTGAGCTGTAACTTTGGACCAGATAACAGAAAACACAAATCGGCAAGATATGTAACCCTAGCAAAGTCGTGGACGTTCAGAATACTAGTATTAAGCTTCTCCTCAGAAAGAGGATTTTGGCTCAATTTGAACGACAAGGTGGTGCTCCTGAATTTAAATCACATTGTGCATGCATCGATCATCAGTAGAACATTCTTGACAGAACTTATCTGAACCTTGTGGAACACATGCTCGTTTCAGAAATCAGAATACTAATAGTAGTATGAAAGAGAGGATTTTGGCTCAATTTGAAAGATAAGATGATACTTCTGAATTTAAATCACATTGCACACGCATCATCCGTAGAACATTCTTGAGAGAAAACTTCTCTGAACCTTTTTGTGGAACGCATGTTCATTTCAGAATACTAGTAGTATCAACCAACCACAACTATCAAATAGTACCCCCTCATTCAAAAAAAAAAAAAGACAACTTCTAGAGAGGAACCTGGATACATGTTTGTTTAGATTTATTCCCAGAAGTTGTTTTTTATGGGACAGAGGTGTAGACGATTTCAGCTCAACTTGAAAGACAAGATGATACTTCTGAATCTAAATCACATTGTGCATACATCATCAGCAGAACATTCTTGGGAGGACAACCTGTCTGAAAAATTCTTCCCGCGCGTGTTGGTCTTTGGAGAATCTTAGCCGTAACGTCTATTGAGCCATCGAGTATATTTCTTTTCAGATAAGGTTAGGCCATGGAGCAAGAGAGGAGAGGATCAGAGGTGCACGTGTACTACCGTTGCATATTCTTTCTTGATGCCAATTCACGGTTGTTCACTTGTTCTGGTCGATCAAATTTATTCAAATCCACCGATCTTCTAGATGGATTGAGCGTGAATTTTTTTTCTTCTTGCTTTTTCTGAAGAAACATCCCTTTCGGCTGCTGAGGTTTTTTGACCGGTTTCTTTCATCAATGCCATGTCGCCAATGGCATGCAGAGTGAGAGTCACTTGGAAAAGCCATTCCTGATTCGTTTGGCGATGCTGCCTGCCGGTGTTTGTCACTGGAGTGTCGTTTGGCTCTGAAGAATCTGACAAAGAGATATCTGCACTTCTGCAGTACACAGATTGAGCTTTCAGTGATTGAGCCGTCAGTTCAGACTTTAGAGTTCAGACTCTTGTTCCTTGCACTGTGCATGCAGCCTGCAAAATTTGATCGAGTCATGTCGATGCCATCGAGTGGTTGTGAAAAATGCAAAGAGTTTATGAACTCGAAGAATTATGAGCAGCCAAAAGCAGCGAGATGATCATAAAGAAAAAAAAAACAGCTGCTTCATCGAGAGAAGTTGCTGAGCACAGGTTGTCAACACAAAGGTTCTGAATTTTAGTATTTTGAACAAACCGTGCAATGTCATCGAGTGGTTCTGAAAGTGCAAGGAACAGCGCGTGCTAGTTTATGAACTCGAACGATCATGAGCAACCAGTCGGAGAAAAAAAATTCAAAGAAAGAACTCAGAATTTTAGTATTTTGAACAAACAAGCAGAGCCAGTCGGAGAAAAAAGTTTCTTCAGAAACAAAAAGTTTACCACTCAACTTCATTTAACATTCATCAGATTGACAGGTTTAGAGCATCTCATCAGTGATTCAGGGATAATCCTTAAAATTGACTGATCAGTTTGTTCCCCTATGCTTCATGTTATACTACTGATCAACATCAGTGATAGAATGTCAGAAACCCAGACTCTTTTTTTTTTTTTTTTTTGAAGAAAGCAGAAACCCAGACTTACAGTCACTGAACACTGATGCAGAAGCCATGGACAGAAGAACAAGAATTTCAAAAACTGAATGCTTTTTTTATTCATTGATTCATAAACATCACATTACTACAAGATTCACCAAACAATAGATTATGGCTTACAGCTGATTCTGCCATAGTAGGTTTCATAGATAGATAGAGCAGAAATTTACATCAAGAACTCCAAGATTTTCTTACTACAGGATGTCTACTTGTCTAGTAATGCTCAGTGTAGCAAGACACGGCGGCGATGCTGGCCGCCGATGACCCGGATCGCGCGCGACGCGCAGGCGCCGCCGCCGCCGGAGGTGCTCCTCTGGTAGGGATGGTAGCGGCGTGGCGGCGGAACCGTGATGGACTCTGCTGCGGACGGCAGAAGAGACGGGGGTGGTGTGCTGGGGGTGTAGTCCGGCGAAGCAGCACGAGGCGGAGGAGGCGTCGATGGTGTGTAATCCGGCGAAGCAGCCCGGCGCGGAGGCGTCATCGGGGTGTAATCCGGCGAAGCAGCGCGGCGTGGAGGAGTCGATGGGCTGTAGTCCGTCGAAGCAGCCCGGCGCGGAGGCGTCGACGGGCTGTAGTCGGGTGAGGCCGCACGGTGGGGAGGGCTCTCCGGAGTGTAGTCTGGTGACGCCTCGCGGCGGGAAGGACTCGCCGGGGTGTAATCCGGCGATACGGCGAGGCGAGGCGGGCTCTCCGGGGAGTAATCCGGCGACGCCGCGCGTCGCGGAGGGCTCTCCGGGGTGTAATACGCCGACGCCGCGCGTCGCGGAGGGCTCGCCGGAGTGTAGTCCGGTGACGCCGCGCGGCGGTAAGGACTCGCCGGGGTGTAATCAGGGGACGGAGGGGGGAAGCAGGAGGTGACCTCGTCGCCGACGTCCATCTCCACGAAGAAGGGGAAACGCGCCGCCATCATCATCATCATTCGGCCGCCGCCGCCGCCCCCGTAGAAGGACGCCGCCGTAGAGGAGTAAGAACCGGCGGAGCAGGAGGCGCAGGAGGACACCGCCGCCATCAGCGAAAGGCCCAAAGGATGAATGGATCGCCGGAGAGTTGGAAGACGAAGGTGGAAGGCCAGAGAGATGATCGGAAGCGGAGGAGGCCGGCGGCGGCGCGTGCGATGCAAGCGGAGGCAAAAGAACTCGCGGGGAATTCGAATTCGATTTGGAGTCGGGACTCCGATTCGGACGGTGGTGGCGGGAATTCCTCCCGGGGTTGGTGTAACGTGGCCCTGGTGGGCCCGGCCCGCTAAGGTCTCGCGTTTTGGAAAGCCCAAACACGAACCGCCTCCGTCTCTCTCCCTGTGGCTTCCGCGGGAAGACGCGGCTCGGCGAGGCTATCTGGCCACCGCCACCGCCGCCGCCGACAGCGGCCGCGGCCGCGGAATCTGCCTCCGACGAACCACCAGGTTGTTCTTCTTCTCCCTCCCGTTCCGTGATTGCTGATGGGTACCACGGTTTAATTTAACCGCGGGTGGCGAGGGCGGAGGAAGATGCGATTTGGTTTCCGTCTTGCGTCGCGGGGAGGGGAGAGGAGGGGAGGGGAGGGGGTTCTCGAAGCAGATGGTGTATTGGGCGAATCGGAGCCTCGAAGGGGGAGGATTTCGAGGAATTTTTTGGCTGGGATTGGGCGTGGGCGTTGGGAGGTTTAGGGTTCATTTTTAAATTCTGCGTGATGTTTGTTAACTTGCAGTAGAGTTTGTGTTGGTGGAGTTAAATTCTGTTAACATCTAGATGTTATAAAAAAAACAACAACAATTTCGTGAAACCTAAGTTGTTTTGCCCACCAGCTCATGCTGCTAATCTTAGAAATATGGCATCTGAGAACTGTACTGGAGATGCGTTCTCTTGCCGAATTGTGATACTGATGCTAACCTGCTTTCGGCTTTTTGTGCCGATCAACTCACGCTGCTGATCTTAGAAATGTAGCATCTGAGATGTTGTGCTGGAGATTTGTTCTCTTGCCAAATGAATAAATGATGACAATGCAGTATATAATAATATAAACTATGAAGTACTTCGTGTCATTTGTGGACTGTGGAGAAGGGGCGGAGATTGAGATGTGCACACTGGGTATAGAATGCTTATTTTTTAGATAATGGGAATATATAAAACCCAACCTCTACACCAATGGGGGTGTATATTATTAATGCTAATAAAATGCTTATTATTGTCGGATTACTATTAACTAAACAATATGAGATGGTCCATACAGAATCAGTGTCCCCGATCTTTTAGGAATATCCTTTCGCGTGGTCCTATGTTGCTTTGATCCTATTTGTTTAACATAATTAGTTTGGCAGGATTGAAACAGACTTAGCCACTAACAGTTCTTATCCACGATTTCATCTCTATCATGCATGTAGTTGGTTTGTAGCAGAGAAGTAGCACATGCGTGGGTTTGTACCTATTGGTAGCTTCATTTGCCTTTTGAATACCATCTTCAGGTCATAACCTGTCCATGTCGGAAATAACAAAAATCTGACTGATCTGTAAAGTTCTCAAGTATCTACTATTTCTAATTTCTTGTAGTAGGTAAGGAAACCAGATAGATGCCTTTAACGAACTGCCTGGAAAACTATATTAGACTTTTGTTTTCTGTTCTCTCCAATACCACCAAAAACGGCTTTGTATAACTATCTTTTTCTCAAGTGTTTGGTTAATTTAAGCGATCAGTTTCCATGATAAGGTCTATGTACTCATTGTGATAAACTATGTGGTCTTCATTTAGCAGCCTTTCTAGAAAAGGCGATGGCTACATGTAGTGATCAAGGGGATTACAAACTTACAAAGCATATGTACTATGCAAATCAAGATAGAGGATTCATATACGCAAACCTTTTTACATCCAAATATATGTGCAATGCAAAAGGAGGCACTGTTTATTTATTGGTGTACATAATAGAAGTCTGGAGATGATTATAGAAATTGTTACATCAGGTTGGCACTGCTGATTTAAGTACCTGTAAATATGTAATGCCATTTCTAACAGAAGTTATGTTGGAGGGTTTTTTAGTTTAAATACACTTCCACTATAAAATTTTACATGGTCACAAACTGGATTTAATTAATTTACTCCTTTGAAAATTAAACTGGATTTCATTTATTAGTGATGCTCTTTGCTCTGTAGATTTTATTCAGGAAGAGTACTCCAGATTTTATTTGTTAGGTTTTACCCCTTCCATTGACATTCCTGTTCTAAAGTTTAAGTTCTCGAATATTTATCGCTTTAAAGACCTCACATTGGAATGCTGATCTTACACATTATTTCTCCTTTTAGGGTTCTCTGTTTTTTGTTCAAAATCCAGAAATTCCTCCAATCACCATTACATAGAGCATGTAAAGAGTTTACAAAAGAGAGTCTCTTCCTGCTGCAATCCAATTGATCTCGGCTTCTTATTCAAGTGACAGTTGCTCGACTATGGTTAGTTCCTCAACTTCCACTTATTTCAATTAGTATCTTATTACTGTACATTGATTTTTATCATATGTTCCTGTTACTGTTCGGAACAACTAACCCATTAGAATATTTCTAGTTGCAAGCAATAACTGCATTCAAAGTTGATAGCATAACTGATTTAGAAATATGGCAAATAAGCAACTCAACATTTGCGAGCACACCGCGCATAGCAGATATAGCGTTTGAAGACAAGGCATACATCTTTGTTTTTCTGTTCCCATCTCTACTTGTACTTCATTGGTATAAAAAATGTTAGGACTACTCAAAGGGTAACACATATAAACCACCATCGTAGTTATAATTAATCCTTTAATTCTTTTATGCGTATTTTTCTCATTCACTTTTATATGCTGGGCCATTTTCATGTCAACACGCCATGAAAATTTGAAAAGTAAGGAAAGACACGCTGCAATTATAGGAGGCATTGCCAACTTCTCCTAGTATATTCATTATGTTGTTGTGTTTTCATGGTTGGATTAAGAAGTCAATAACCTTTGTAGTAGACTAGTAGTAGAAGAAAAAAACAAAATTATACTTAGTATCCATAGTTATCTATTTATAATCCAAAGCTATTACTAACTTCTTCTAGAATTGTTACACGACAAATTAAAGTTTAGATTAGAAACTTCAGTGGCTACTGGCTACCTGAGTATCAGTTAAGTGATTTTGCAACTCAACAGTGCATGGTGACAGCACTTCACCAAGCATGCATGCCTTTTGGGTGCTATGGGCACATAGGAACATTGTCACCTTTTGGAGCTTAGCACATCTCGATGACATCACTAGCAATATGCTTGCACAAACTCCAACCGTATTGTCTTTTTATCTCTGTAAATTCAATATAGCGTCTGACTGATCCCCTTTGCTTTGTGGGCAAAGTACCATTATTCGCAGTACACATAACCAGAGTCATAAGTCCTACACCACAATCCGCTTCATAGTGCTTAGTTGCTGTGCAAAAAACTTTGCCTTTTCCTTAATGAAAAAGACGTGCAAGCCTTCTGCATATTCACCAAAAGAAGTGCTTAATTGCTTACTGTTGAGTAAGTGATTATCCGAAATGTGTTTTCTTTTTCAAAAGAAACCATCAAATGCTCAATTAATCTCATATTGATGTATTCTCAATATCGTAGTTCTTAAAACTAGCTCAAATTTGTTGCATGCAACTCCTTGGAGGAGATGAGTAATTACATATCTGGTCTAGTAGGAGATCATTAGGTTCAACAGCTATCAAACCACTTGATCTTATAAAACTAAGTTTTCTTGCGAGAATCATTGTGATCAAATGTTTTGATAGGTGAAGGACGTAACCTACTATCAGCTCCTATAAAAGTTCTACTTATTTGGCAAAACTGACTTCATCATAGTCGTCTAGGGATAGAAACACCTCATCTAAGCATGACAGTTCCGTGCCCTCCTCATGGAAGCTCACTTGTGAATCATAACTCGACTCGAACACTCGGCATATTACCCAGTTCTTGGATTCCTGCAATGATCATGCATGCATATATGTTAGCCACATTAAATAGTCGTGCAATTGATATATAGTACTAAACGCGATAAATAAACATGCATATAGCAGTACAAGCACTCACTGTGTCTGAGTGACCTTTTTTCTTGTGGGGCCGCTTGCTTGAACTACTTGAAGTGCTGCTACTGCTGCAATTGATACTCCCATCCATTAGGTGGTACTCATGCATGACCCAGTTAGTTTTGATCGCCTCAAAGGGCTCCCCAATGAAGAAAATGAGGGTCTTCTTCAGGCCAACATTACAACCGCCACTAATAACTGTCTCATCAGCAATGGGTTTCCAGTGCCCATTTGGCGAGGTCCTAGTCTGCGTCACATGACTGAAGAAGTACCATTGGTTACCGGATTGGAGAGCTTTACCTGTAAAAAGGGTTGACATCAACGCTCAGCTATGACGAAGCTGATAACAATATATCGTAAATAGTAGACCCATACGTACCATTCAATTCCCATGGATCGTAGAGATTCAGGATCAGCGAAGGGACGATGTCAGGTCGGCAAGGGAGGAGGGAGGCCTTGCGGCGGAGGAAATGGACGATGAGCTCTTCATCTGACGGGAAGAAGTGGAAACCGGGAGGAAGGTTGGAAGCTCCAGCCATGGCTGAGGTGAAGTGTAAGGCAGAAGAAGTAGATAGACTAGGCAGGCTGGTGGAAGCTAAGGCTACGGGGAGAAGATGAGAGCAGGTGCTTGCTTAATGTGGTGATTTTGGTGCTACTTATAGTGGCCGCATGCGTGTATGCAATTGTGTGGAGAAAGAGAGACGTGCAATTCAAGGAGCGTTGAAAGGTTTTTGAGGCGGCTGAGGCATGCATGGTGCCTTCAGAAGCCTGGCAGCTTAAGTGCCATGCTTTCTTTTCCTCCCCCATGCATTTTCAATTGGGGGAGCTGATGATGCTACGCAATTAAAGGCTGGTGTTGGATTTAGGCAGTAGTATCTGCGCCTCGATGTTCAGGGAATATATTGCATGCAGCTGTACTAACTATTGAGAAGGATTGATGGGAACTAACAATTAAGCTCATCAAGGCATGCATGCATGGCACCTCATCATGTTTGGTATATTTTATCGACAAAGTTGAAGAAACAAGAAAGACAGTTCCTTTGTAGCAATGATGTTCGTTTCGGTGTCCTTGATTAGGTTAACCTTTTGAGAATGCATTTGGTCGTTGACTCAGCTTGGATATATCAGGTTACATAGACATCGATCATCTAGAGTTTTTAATAGCAGGCTAGCTCTTGCATGGATCATAATATAACATATTGCTTTGGTGCTACATTAGGTACATTAATTTAGAAAGTGCCATCTCTTTGCTCATGAGAACTGTCAATGAAACGTATAATCAGGTCATTAGAGTTTCTTATCTGTAATCGGGAGATGAATTGGTGAGATGACATAGTCACACATCCGGCTTGTTTAGGTTGCACGCCCAAGTTATGTGAAACCTCATCCTGTCATTAAACTATGGTGGAGATTAGACTGGAGTTTTGACTTTCTTTCTCTTATTTGATGTGTGTTGGATACCATGTTAATATCAATCAATCATGCAGCAAACAGTTTCTTGAGATTTGTTTGGACGCTTCTATGCATAGCTGCGTACTGGTGAAATTTCATGGATGTTACCGACATGCTTGCTCAAGGGATAATATGCTCCCAGCTCAATGCATCAGCTATTTCTGATGTTTTTTTCTTTTTTCAGAATTAAGGTAGTCTTCAGTGCATCATGTTCCATTTTCATTAAGGATGCTAACCAGATGGATCCATGAGTAAAAATGTTTATCTGATTCTGAAGAACCAGTAATCTCAATTTGTTTGCATTACTCCAAATTTTTACTTTAGTTGCTTGGATAATTTCTTTTTGTTCCTTTAGTGATTTCTGTAGAGTAGAATCTACAATCATCCTTTCGTTACTTCCTCCACTGACGAACTTACTACTGTATCTTTAACCAGATATTTGGCAAGCTAGGACACTACCATGTGAACCTTGTGGCCGAGTGATATAGAGACTGGAGATATAAAGGCTTCCATTATCTAAAGAAGTTGCGAAGGAAAAAGAAGGCCAGGAAAAAGTATGTCCAACAGCAATGGAAGTACCATCTATGTTTTCTGAAATCTCCAACAAAAATGTTACTGGTAAGTACCCTGCAGCCCAATAATGAGCTTTACGAGTGCCATTAATGCACAAATTTCTTCTCTGATGGCTGTCTTCCTCCTGATGTCATGCCGGCGTCATCCTTCTCCAACATGCTCGTTTATCCCTCTTGACCATAGTTATTATCAATTGTTGTCGCATATACCGGCCCCAACAAGTTTCAGAGAGTTCAGTGAAGTTGTGGTAAAGTACAAAGAGCGTCACTTGGAGATGAAGCCACTCGAGTTCCTTGCTGCTGCATCTATTCTATGCACATGTTTGCAAACTGCCGCATCAAAATAGACATTCATCAATCATTTCAAATTATTTTCAGAGCTCAATTTGGAGGTATTACTATTATGACAAATGATTCATGATAGTGATACTAAGCTGCTGAATAATTTTGTACATACCACACCGTTAAGTAAGATGTTGGCCAATTGATAAGAAGGCTATCTTTCGTACGCATAAAAGCGTGTCATTCGAGAGTGAGGTTTATAATTAATATAGTTTTCGAGTTGTTGAGCCATTCAATGATATGCTAACCACTGTAATCCCCCAGTCCATAGAAGTTGGTGAGATGCTTATCTTATTGCAGCTTATACAAGTATAATCCTCCTGATCACCAGTATCTTCCAGTAAGTATTCTAACAGCTCAATCTTTTGTAAAAAGAATGACGAAGAAAAATAATAATCAATCGTTCCATGGTGCTCAAACTCACACACTGCCCTTTTCCCCTACCTTTCTGCCTTTCTTTTTCCTTGTTTTTTATTCTCCTCTTCTCTTTAAGAAGAGTTTTTATGCATATGCTTTGTCTCTTTATGGCAGGCCATGCAAAGATTAGGCTAAGTCCACCACTACAGATGAGTGTTGAGGCGGTGGCTGGTGCAGTGGCGTTGCTGGTGGCGGCAGCAGAGCAGCGATCCACGTGGGGATCTACCTAATCCCTGGGACCCGCAGTTCATACACAGGTGGCTTCTGTGGGTCCACCTGCCCGGGGTGACGTCGTGATGACGCAGTTCTGCATCCTTTGTGTCACAAGAACATTGAGGGGGAACAGCTCGACATGCTCTACAAATCAATGGCGGTACATATACTGGATCACATGTCTTCGTTCTACTGGATCACAGTAGGTTGTAAGGCTCCCCGGGTTGCACTAACTTGAAAATATCCACATATAGCTTGCCGGGAACTATTTTATTATTTCGGTATATATTATTTGTTTATTGCATACAATTAAATAGTTATAAAAAGTTTAAAATTTTTGACAAGATAAACATTTTAATATATTAGACATGCAAGTTTAAATTTTAATTCTATAAGTTGTAATAAAAATATACTAATTAGAGTTTAATTTATTATTTTTTATAACTCGTTGAAGTTAAATTTAAACATTCTATGTTTGTAAAGTGATATATTATATATTAATCTATCTTATTATTATTTTTAAAAAAAATTATAATAATTTATTTAACGTGTAATAAACGAGTGAACATTCACCCACCCAGATGATTAGAGACCATCTTCGTAACTTGCCTGCTTGAGGACTTCTGGATTTAAAATCGCTTAGAACAAATTTCATCCTTCTTTTTTTTTTCGAAGAACGAAATTTCATCCTTGAACATGAACGGATACATGATCATGACAACCTGAAATCTTCTCAGTTTGCTACTAATTCTTAAGATTCAATTACATTTGTCATATATCTAGTTGGCCATTTCGGCGCGTGCATTGGCATGTCACATGTGCCATGGGTGGGTCGCCCACCTTGGGTTCAGGTTTTGGGAGCTCATATGTGCTTTGGGTTATCCCTTCCATGGCAGTGCAGGCTGCAGGCAGGCACCTTGGTGGCACTGCCATTCCATCATGGTTGGTGGTGGAGCAAGAGCAAGCCAATATTGGTTTCTTTCAATCAGATTGGCTTCGTTTCGATCACTCACTCCATCTGCTTCTTCCTTTTCGCCTCAAGCTCTCGTAACTGCGGCTGATCAAAATGGATAGCTTACTACACCTTTTTCTGGTTTACCCTCCAATTATTGCTCATCTGATCTCTCCTCTCCTGTCCTCGCGTGACGCAATTGACAGCAGCATTATCATCGCCGCATACCGATTAGTCTGATATTCTGTTTACCAATTACGATTTGCTTCGTTCGCAGATCTTCGCGTTGGCGAAATGGACACTCCACTGGTCGCTGGTCTTCTGATCGACGATGGCTTGATCAGTTGATGTTTGTGCATATGATGCTGTCACCGTTGAACTGCTTATTACTAGTAGCTACTAGCTAGCCTACCACATGTGTTGCTGTCTCTTATATATTTGCTCCCGTGTCATCAGGGCAAAAGATGCGCCTAATCGACGCACACATCAACGACCGACCGACGGAGCCAAACTGGCGTGAGTAGCAACATTTGAATTTTAGATTTCAACTGTAAAGTGGATTTTGATTTTTCTTTATCGTAGTTTATTTTTCAGCATTAATTTTCAAGTCGTTAAAAAATATATGTTAAAGTTATTTTTTTCACTAATAAGTATTATGGCTTATATTCAGCTATTGATGAAACGATAAGACGGCTACTATTGCAACGGCGTCACTGCGTCATGGTCCTCGGGCTAAGCCTATCTTTTTCTCCGCTGAGTCTACTTGTGTCCTATAGATATGAGGCTGAGGTATCATTTTCTTCAACCTATGACAGTGTCGACAAGAACTATGGAAGATCGCTAGCACAGTAATACCGAAAAGATATGTCGACGTCCATTTCCTTGAGTACTGTCAATGACGTGTGGCTATTACTAGCTTTAGAGGTCGCGGTGTTGGTTTTTCTTCGCCCTGTCCATTGTCTAATGTCCATTTTCTCTTAAACTGTCAAAAACTCTGCTTCCCTGTGGAAATGACGGCCGGAGATGTTAGCTGAACGTGGGGTGTTTGGATGAGCCGAAAATGTTATCGGCGTTGTTACGGCTTGTTTGAGTTTGTTACTAGACCTGGTTTGAATTTTAGAACTTAATTGTGTATTTTCTTTTGGTCTGTTTTGTTATTCATAGCATCCAAAAATACCTTTGATCAGGTAATCTCTATAACGTTGGACGAGTTTGGTAAAATCTTATGGTAAATGATGGTCTAAAATCCTGGAGAACACTGGAGTGACCATAGGGAATTTTTTCAGCACGACTCTTTGCAATGTGCTAGTGAACGGTGATAAGAGAGGTAGTGATGGTATCTGCCACCACCACTATCACTGATATGTGGGCCATGGTACAGCATAACAAATGTGAATGTTCTGCTCTTTGTACTTACACAGGCTGAGAAGAGGACATTTGGATTTTGGTGAATATGTACGTTCTTTAATTTTCTAAACACGCCATTTTTCTTTTTTTTTTAAGATGAAAGATAATGTTTCAACCAACTGAGAATATTGTTTTTTGAAAATAAAACTTAATTTTTCTTTTTTCAATAATTTGTTGCAACGCATGGACATTTGCATATTTAATTTTCTAAAGAAACTACAAAAAAACTCAAAAACTAAAATGGAAGAAAATAAAACGTGGGCCTGAACTTTATTTTAGTTCAAGAATCAAGGCCCAAATTTGGCCCAGGTAAAAATATACAGCTCTGCCATACCCACTCCGCCTGAAGGGACATCCCCATCCTCCCCCTCCTCCCTCCCTTCCCGCCACCATGGCGGCCGCCGCCGCCGCCGCCGCCGCCGCCTCCGCTTCCGCCTCTACCGCGTCCTCCATCTCCGCTCTTGTCGCCGCCGGACGTCTCTTCGCCGCCCTCGACGCCCTCCCCCCGTCATACTCCTCCTCCCAGATCCCTTCCGCGGTCTACGCCTCCCTCCTCCGCCTAGCCACCTCGCGCAGGTCACTCGCCGCCGCCCGCCGCATCGCCTCCCACCTTGCATCCTCCACTGCGCCCTCCACCTCCACCTCCTATTCCTTTACCACCACCTCCACCTTCCTCTTCAACCGCGCCGTCGAGTCGCTCGCTGCTTGCGGCAGCCTCACCGACGCGCGGGAGCTGTTCGACGCAATGGCGCGCCGGGACGGTGGTTCTTGGAACGCCATCATCTCGGCTTACTCCCGTGGAGAGGACCCCGCCGAAGCGATTTTCCTTTTCTCTGCCATGAACTCCCGTGGCGTTCGCCCCAAGGACGTCACTCTGGCGTCGGTGCTCGGGTGTTGCGCCGAGTGCCTGGACCTCCATGGTGCCCGGCAGCTCCATGGCCATATCGCCAAAAGGGACTTTCAGTCAAATGTGATTCTTGGCACGGCACTGGTTGACGTGTATGGGAAGTGCTTTGCCCTTTCAGAGGCAAGGAGAGCATTTGATGGCATCCCAAAACCCAATGCCATCTCGTGGAATGTCATTATCCGGCGTTATCTTCTTGCTGGGATGGGGGATATGGCAATTGATATGTTCTTTCGGATGGTCTGGGCAGGAGTTTGCCCACTTGTTTACACTGTCTCACATGCACTTCTTGCTTGCCGAGATAATGGTGCGCTTGAAGAGGGAAGGCGCATACATACTTTTGTGCTCCGACATGGGTATGAGCAGCACGTGCATGTGAGGAGCTCAGTTGTGGATATGTATGCGAAATGTGGTGCCATTGATACAGCCCATAGGCTCTTTAACTTGGCACCAATGAAGGATATCGTAATGTCCACTTCAATTGTGTCAGGATTAGCTTCCTGTGGGAGGATTACTGATGCAAAGCGGGTGTTTGAAGGGATGGAAGAGCACAATTTAGTGTCCTGGAATGCTATGTTAACTGGTCATGTCAGGTCCATGGATCTGACTGGTGCTTTGCAATTGTTCCAGCAGATGAGGCAGGAGACCAAGGAGCTTGATGCTGTTACTCTGGGTTGTATGCTCAATGCTTGTACTGGGCTTCTTGATCTTGGGAAAGGTGAGGAGGTTCATGCTTTCGCTTTCAAGAGTGGTTTTATAGGTTATCCTTTCCTGAAGAATGCTCTCTTGAGGATGTATTCCAAATGTGGATGTTTAAAGAGTGCCGAACGGCTTCTTCTATTCGAGATGGGATCAGAAAGAGACAGTTACTCCTGGAACTCGCTTATCTCAGGTTATGAACGCCATTCCATGAGTGAAGCAGCTCTACATGCACTCAGCGAGATGCAATATGAGGCGACACCTAACCAATCGTCGTTCAGCTCAGCACTGGCAGCCTGTGCCAACATATTTCTCCTTAATCATGGGAAGCAGATTCATGCATACATGATCAGGAACGGTTATGTGATCGATGACATACTGCGAAGTGCACTTATTGACATGTACTCCAAGTGTAGATTGTTTGATTATTCCATTAGGGTCTTTGAGGCAGGACCATCGCAAGATGTCATCCTCTGGAATTCGATGATCTTTGGATGTGCTTATAATGGCAAAGGTGAGTATGGGCTTGAATTATTCTTTGAAATGAGCAAGCAGGGGATTACACCAGACTCTGTCACTTTCCTTGGTGCACTGGTTTCATGTATTAGCGAAGGGCATGTTGGGTTGGGACGGAGTTATTTCACCCAGATGACTGGTGAATATAACATTGTGCCTCGCATTGAGCACTACGAATGCATGATTGAGCTGTTGGGCAAGCATGGCTACATGGTTGAGCTCGAGGATTTTATAGGGCACATGCCATTCGAGCCAACAACTGCGATGTGGCTAAGGATCTTTGACTGCTGCAGGGAATACGGGAACAGGAAGTTAGGGGAGAGGGCTGCCCGGTGCATCAATAACAGCAATCCCCTGACACCAGTTCGATTTGAGATTGCTCGAGACTACAAATACAGTGATGATGACAGTGACGAGTCGATGGCAGTGTGCTGGGAGGGTGAAAACTAGTAAGACTGAAAGTTGGCCCTCTGATTTCGGTCAAATTGACAAATAAATGGCTAAAGTGCTAATGGCCATGCTGAATCAAGGGACGAACCCATAAAAGAATTTTTCAGCTTCCTTTAAGCTGATAGCGTCCATGTTGACAGGACTCTGCTTAGATGAGCTGAACCAATCGTTGTGGGGTATCAGGAGTTGAAGACCTCAAGCTCATTCCCATGCTTGAATTCGAACATGATTTGGTAAAATTCTTGTGTTCTCGTAGCTACTGCTGACTTCATGTCACACGATTCATCATATCATCTGCAGCCGGTCATTGGATTGTGTGGCGACCCTGAATTTTGGGGTGTTGCTTTCTGATTGTAAACTTATTCCATGATAGAGCTATCAGCATTCAGCAAGCAAATGGCAAGGCCCAGCGGAGCTTCGCTACTCCTTGGCAAGGAGTCCTTGCTTCTGTAGTATACTAATATGAATGTCACTGTGCTTCCTGGTGCCTTGTGTTAAACTGTTAATTGTACATAATTCCACTTTCTGTGTGGAAACAACAAGTGAACAACTGGTTGGCAACGCAGAAGAACAAGTCAATAGGATGACAACTTCATGTACTGTGCTTGTCTTTTGCTCTGAACGTCATCACTTCATCACTAGCACTTTAGTACTACCTATAATCTACAAAGTACTAATTGGTTTCTTGTTTACATACTACTAAGACAAAAAAGAAAAGATCCATTTTACTCCCCTGAACTTTTTCGCTGGAGCACTTAATCCCTTGAACAATTCCTCGGCTCATTTTACACCCTGAATTATCACAAATGGTTCATCTTACTCCTTAACGATATATTTTTCCATTTCTCTCTAGATTGGTCATATTTTGCAATGAAATTCGGTGGGATTGGCATATGCATTATAACTTATCTCTCAATATTTTTTTGGAATTTTTAATCGCTATTTACGTAGGTTGGAAGCACTTAGACTAATTTAGACATATAGTTTAAAATTTCAAGCAAGTAGTCATGAAAATATTTGAAACTATTTTAGAACATTGATAATGGTGTTATCTATGGCTCTACAAAATTCAACTTTAAAATATGACTCGTATAAAGAGAAAAATAAATAAACAATTAGTAAAGTTAACTATTTTTAATAGTTTAGGGGGTAAATGAGCTGAAAAATAGTTTAGGGGTTAAATGATCCAATGAAATTGGACTTTTTTTCTACTAAGAATACATCTCAGATCTCACCAACAGAAATAGAAGAATTTCAACATGAAAAGAAGAAGATAACCTGAAATTTAAGAAATCTGAGCCTCCCTACCCTAACTGATACTCCTATCTGAAATCTGAACCGATGGGCCTGAAGTTTGACTGCATTTTTAAACTGAAGCTGTGGCGCAGTGCTTCGCTAAGCACGCACGCGCCCATCGCCTTCTTCTGGCATGGCGCGTTCGCATCACACCGGCCTCCACCTCGTCTCCCACCTCCGCGCGTCCGCGCCGCTCGCCGACCTCCTCCGCTCGGCTCCCGACCTCCGCGCCGCCCGCGCCGCGCACGCGCGCGCCCTCAGGTCCCCCTTCGCCGGCGAGACCTTCCTCCTCAACACCCTCCTCTCCGCGTACGCGCGGCTGGGCTCCCTCCGCGACGCCCGCAGGGTGTTCGACGGGATACCCCGCCCAAACACCTTCTCCTACAACGCGCTCCTCTCCGCGTACGCGCGCCTGGGGCGCGCCGACGACGCCCGCGCGCTCTTCGGGGACATCCCGGACCCCGACCAGTGCTCCTACAACGCGGTCGTCGCGGCGCTCGCGCAGCACGGCCGCGGCGGCGACGCGCTCCGCTTCCTGGCCGCCATGCACGCCGACGACTTCGTGCTCAACGCCTACTCCTTCGCCAGCGCACTGAGCGCCTGCGCCTCGGAGAAGGCTTCGAGGACCGGGGAACAGGTGCATGCCCTTGTCGCCAAGTCGTCTCATGGAAACGATGTGTACATCGGTACCGCGCTTGTGGACATGTACGCGAAGTGTGAGCGGCCGGAGGTGGCACGGAAGGTGTTCGATGCAATGCCGGAGCGAAATATTGTTTCCTGGAACAGCCTGATCACTTGCTATGAGCAGAATGGCCCTGTCGATGAGGCCCTCGTGCTCTTGGTCAGGATGATGAAAGATGGTTTTGTGCCTGATGAGGTGACACTTGCAAGCGTCATGAGCGCATGTGCGGGCCTTGCTGCAGATAGAGAAGGACGCCAGGTCCATGCCCGCATGGTGAAGTCTGATAGGTTTAGGGAGGACATGGTGTTGAACAATGCTCTCGTGGACATGTATGCCAAGTGTGGGAGGACGTGGGAAGCGAGGTGTGTATTTGATCGCATGGCTTTCAGGAGTGTTGTCTCAGAAACATCAATGATAGCTGGGTATGCAAAGTCTGCAAATGTGGGAGATGCTCAGGCAGTGTTCTTGCAGATGGTGGAGAAGAATGTCATTGCTTGGAATGTGCTCATTGCAGCATATGCACAGAATGGTGAGGAAGAAGAAGCGCTTAGGCTCTTTGTCAGGCTGAAAAGAGAGTCAGTTTGGCCAACACATTACACGTATGGAAATGTTCTGAACGCTTGTGCCAATCTTGCTAACCTTCAGCTTGGTCAGCAAGCTCATGTACATGTCCTGAAAGAAGGCTTTCGCTTTGACTTTGGACCAGAATCTGATGTATTTGTTGGGAACTCCCTTGTGGACATGTACCTGAAGACAGGGTCCATCAATGATGGTGCGAAGGTGTTCGAGAGGATGGCAGCCAGAGATAATGTATCATGGAATGCAATGATTGTTGGTTACGCACAGAATGGGCGTGCAAAAGATGCGCTTCATCTTTTTGAGAGAATGCTTTGCAGCAATGAACGCCCAGATTCTGTCACCATGATTGGGGTTTTATCTGCCTGTGGCCATTCTGGATTGGTCAAGGAGGGTCGGAGATACTTCCAGGCCATGACTGAGGATCATGGGATAATTCCAACCCGAGATCACTACACTTGCATGATTGATTTGCTTGGTCGTGCCGGTCATCTGAAAGAAGTTGGGGAGCTCATAGAGAGCATGCCAATGGAACCTGATGCTGTGCTCTGGGCTTCTCTATTAGGTGCTTGCAGGCTGCATAAGAAAATTGACATGGGAGAATGGGCAGCTGGGAAATTGTTTGAGCTTGATCCTGATAACTCTGGACCCTATGTTCTTCTCTCAAATATGTACGCTGAGCTGGGGAAATGGGCAGATGTTTTTAGAGTGAGGAGATCCATGAAGCACAGGGGTGTTAGCAAGCAACCTGGCTGTAGTTGGATTGAGATAGGCAGGAAAGTAAATGTGTTTCTCGCGAGAGATAATATCCATCCATGCAGGAATGAGATACATGATACCTTGAGAATCATTCAGATGCAGATGAGCAGGATGAGTATAGATGCTGAAATTGCAGATGACCTGATGAACTTCTACTCTGAAGCATGTGGCTAGAGCTCGAATGTAGTACGTTTTGCAATTTAAAATCATGGATCATGTAGAATTGAGAGGGGGAAAATCTGCAAGCAGAGAATATCTGTTGTCAATGATTCCGTTAGTGGGTGCCACAGTTTGCTTCGGTGAAAGCATGACAGACATTTATGATCCGGACTATGATTCTAAAACTGAAATTCTTCTGACAAGTATTGGGAACTGGAAAATGGCAATGCCATGATGGATATAAAGGTGACAACTGCTTCCTTGAACTCACTATATAAAGGTGAAATGCTACTTGCAGACAAATCAATATATACCATGCAATCTGACAGCCACACTCTGGTACTGAAATTTCTGTACAGAAAGTCATCTGCTTTCAGCTATTGTTGGTTGTACAGTAAGCAAGTTTGCAGATGATGTTTACTACCTGAAAATAAGAAAGATGATGGAAAAGATGCTTAATTAGTGTCTTCTATAAGCAAAGGTCAGGAACATGGAGTCAAAGAAAAGCTAGAAATTAGCAAAGAAGCTCCCATTGACTTCCTCGAGATCTCTGCTAGTGCAGCATCACTAAACTCCCCTGATCTATATGGTTATATTAGCTCTGAGTAAAGTTGGCCTCCCCTTCCTAGTGGAGATCCTGGGAAATTTGTTGGTTACAGATTAAGCAATGGCTGTCAACCTGGTGGTGTCTTTTGC
Source organism: Oryza punctata (assembly GCA_000573905.2). Taxonomy (NCBI): domain Eukaryota; kingdom Viridiplantae; phylum Streptophyta; class Magnoliopsida; order Poales; family Poaceae; genus Oryza; species Oryza punctata. Next base: position 19,747,754 of record CM002491.2, on the reverse strand, counting down.
CCTTGCCATTCTGATCTCCTCCACCCCTGCCGTGGTGGGTGTGGATGCCACCGAGGAGCTGAAGGAGGCGGTCCTGATGCTGGACGTGGGTAACTTCTCGGAGGTGGTGGCCAAGCACCCGTTCATTGTCGTCGAGTTCTATGCGCCATGGTACAGTTCACTCACTTCTTTGAGCAGCTAGTGCAGTATCACAGCATCACACTCATTCGCCGAACAATGGCTAACTGTTAACTACGTGCCCACAGGTGTGGCCACTGCAAGCGACTCGCCCCAGAGGTAACTGACTACTTTGATACTTTCAGCAGTCAGCACCATGGACAATGCAACATCAAGGTGAATGTAATTTGTGCCATTTATGTGATATATTGATATGATGCAATGCAGTACGAGAAGGCAGCCTCCGTTCTGAGGAAGAACGACCCGCCGGTGGTACTCACGAAGGTGGATGCTTACGACGAGAGAAACAAAGAGCTGAAGGATAAGTATGGGGTGTATTCATACCCGACAATAAAGATCATGAAGAATGGGGGGAGCGACGTGCGTGGCTACGGTGGCCCAAGGGAGGCCGATGGCATCGTGGAGTACCTTAAGAGGCAGGTCAGCCCGGCATCCCTCAAGCTCAAATCAGCAGAAGAGGCGGCCCATTCCATCGGCGACAAGGGGGTGATCCTTGTAAGTTCGCCCATTGTATTCGCAAAAATAGTTTTCACATTATTACTCAGTTTGCTTATGTGTTCTTCAGAACAATGGGATTACGGGAGATTTATGGATGTGATGCATGTGTCTGAAATTTGTTTTGTAGGTGGGAGTTTTCCCTGAGTTTGCTGGTACTGAATATGAAAATTTCATGGCTGTGGCAGAGAAAATGCGAGCAGATTATGATTTTTTCCACACGTCTGATGCAAGCATTTTGCCACGTGGTGATCAGAGTGTCAAAGGCCCCATTGTCCGTCTCTTTAAGCCGTTTGATGAGCTGTTTGTTGATTCGGAGGTATACTTCATCTGACTAGTTGAGTGCTGATCAATTCTTGCATGTGCAGCAACCTGTGTAACATTCTACCCTGCATCTTTATCAGGATTTTGGTAAGGACGCACTTGAGAAGTTTATCGAGGTATCTGGTTTCCCAATGGTTGTTACCTACGATGCTGATCCAACCAACCATAAGTTTCTTGAAAGATACTATAGCACTCCTAGTGCTAAAGTGAGTAAACACAACTGCTGTTAAATTCTGTTTGTTTCATCAAAATACATTGTCAACTATACATGCTAATTCTTAAAACTAATCGGTATATATGCTATATGGAACGGCGAACATTTCAGTTATATTATTCAATTTTCTTTACCTGCATCAGCATTATGGCTAGCATGTATAACACCTGTAGATACATCGGGATACCATTGTTCTTGCATAACTGCAATGATCTACTTTCTTTCAAACACAATTGGACAGGCAATGCTTTTCGTGAGCTTCGGTGATGACAGAATCGAGTCCTTCAAGAGCCAGATTCATGAAGCGGCCAGGAAATTCAGTGCTAATAACATAAGTTTTTTAATTGGTGATGTTGCAGACGCTGATCGTGTCTTCCAGGTTATTGTTTGTACCACTCAGCACTTTCTTGTGAAGGATTCTTAGAACTTAGAACTACCACTTATGAGCTTCCACATCCACCCTTTCAGTACTTTGGGCTCAGAGAAAGTGATGTGCCCCTCCTTTTCATGATAGCATCTACTGGAAAATATCTCAATCCAACAATGGACCCTGATCAGATCATACCCTGGCTGAAGCAGTATATAGTTGAGGAGCTCTACTTTACTGTGTTGATCAATTACTTATTTCATTTCAGGGTACTTCATGCCCACTCATTTCTAACGCATGTTAGTTTTTATTCTGGTTTTTCTCCATGTAGTATGGCAACTTGACACCATACGTTAAGTCAGAGCCTATCCCTAAGGTGAATGACCAACCTGTTAAGGTTGTTGTGGCCGACAATATAGATGACATTGTTTTCAACTCCGGCAAAAATGGTATTCTTTCATTTCAATGGTTGTGAGCAGTATCATTTTCTGAGTAGTTCCATTCAATATTTTGGTATGTTCTATCTGATGGCTTGTTTCACCACTGCATGGCATCAATTTTGTTGCAGTTTTGCTCGAGTTCTATGCACCTTGGTGTGGCCATTGCCGCAAGTTCGCCCCGATCCTGGAGGAAATTGCAGTGTCATTGCAAGATGACCAAGATATAGTGATAGCAAAGATGGTACTTCGTCTTGAGTTGATGACTATATTCCTCGCTGTTGTTGCGGATAGTCTATTCATGCCTTTTGTGTTATGAAAATCAATGCATATGGTTTTGCAGGATGGAACTGCGAACGATATACCGACAGACTTCGCGGTTGAGGGATATCCAACTATCTACTTCTATTCATCAACTGGGAACCTTTTGTCGTACGACGGTGCAAGGACAGCTGAGGAGATCATCAGTTTTATCAACGACAACAGGGGACCGAAAGCTGGTGCAGCTGCTGCAGTGGATGAGAAAACCCAGACTGATACTGTGGAAGAGGAGGTAACATCATCGCAAGAGCCTGTTAAAGATGAACTCTGATCAAGGTGCTGTACGCATCTTTAATTTCTTTTCCAGCGTTCCATGTATTTTGCCCCGTATCTTGCTTTGGAAAATTTAATGCTCAGAAGCACCTGTGTTGTGCAGGACACTGATGATCTCTACACTGCATACTACAGAGAATGAATGTGATCTCTATACTACAACAGACTACTGAGAATGAGTATGCAGTGCAGTTGTTCAGCAAGACGAATAGAAATTCAGAGTGGGTTAAATATGACCTATGACCCAACCAAGTTTGAGTTTGGTCAGTCTTGTCACCATGCTCTTACAGTAACACTAGCCATTTTGTTCGAAATTTGTGAACTATACTAGTCAGTTTGTTGGAAATCTGCTGTCTAAACTTAATTGCATTGAATAATTCAATATAGTTCGTTTTTTGTTCCGTTGAACATGGGACATTCATTTCATTAGAAACATTTTCCGACGTTACTAAGGGTGCGTTCTTTCTTTTGTGTTGGGAGTTAATCCTCCAATCACGCAAAATGGAGTAACTCATTAGCGTATGATTAATTAAGTATTTGCTATTTTTTTAAAAAAATGGATTAATATGGTTTTTTGAAACAACTTTCGTATAGAAATTTCTTGTAAAAAACACACCGTTTAGCAGTTTGAAAAGCGTGCGTGCGGAAAAAGAGAGTGGTGAGCTAGAAGAGTAGAAGGAATAACCTAAGACTTGAAGGGAAAGGAAATTAAGGCTGATCTGATATGTACTGAAAAGCAGTGCAAATGTAGCTTCAGTCTCACACAAAGCCATTGGATCAGAAATAGACAGTTCAGATGATGACACCATCCTGTCAGCCTCACAAACTTGATTCTGGCTACTGAAAACATATTCCGAGTAAGATTTTGAAACTTTTTCGGGAATTCAAGTTTAAAACAGTAATTTTGATCGAAATTTAATTAAAATTTGGTGAAAATTGTCATACCGTCATGGGTCGAGATCCCCTGCTCAACCGGAAATATGGACCCTGCTAGTAACCCCCAAGCTTTAAAAGAAAATAAACAAAATTTAAAATTTTCACTACATCTATCTTAAAATAGTAATATAAGATGAGATTAGATATTTGGATTGTCAATCCAGTAGTACGAATCAGCTTAGATTCGTATTGGTAGAAAGATTTGTAACACTGGAATGGATATAATTCCACTTATTTTAAATTGTTATATTTTTGGACGAGGGTAGTAAATTGGCAGTACTCATTCCGATTCATATTATAAATCGTTTTGATACTTTTTCTTGATCAAACTTTTTAAAATTTAACTAAATTTAAAAATACAGCAACATATCTAACCCAAAACAAATATATTATTATACTGTATTGAATTTTAATTTTAATGAAACTAATTCGATGTTGTAGATGTTGCTAAAATTTTCTATTGATTTGGTCAAATTTAAAAGAAGTTTGACTAGGAAAAAAATTAAAAATTATTTATAATATGCAACAGAGGGGGTATTCAGTTTAGTATTTAATTATTTATCACTTTTAAGATGTGATAATTAAGGATTTACTGCTCGTAACATATGATATTTGGACCCTTATAAATTTATGATATATGGATTCAGTGCTAAATCTTATTAGAAGTATCCGTCCTCCCTCTTTACCTGCGCGAGTAAATGGTCGTTCAATTACAAGTGATCAGATCACTACTTTGTGGAATCGAAGGAAAATGGTTTACGAGTGGAACAAGTCTTTATTGTACAAACCTAACCTAGATCTACTGGAAAAAGAATTGAGGTTTGCTCATAGTGGCAATTGGGCGGCTTGCTGCTCCTCCTGGAGTTAAATATCTCTGCGCAGTAAAGAGGCTTACCGTGAGGATGCCGTGCCGGGTAAACACGGTGTCTCCACTGAAACCTCATCGTTTGGGGAGTCGCGTGCCGGTTAGCTAGTGGAGTTACCAAGCCAAACCGTGACCTCGTCGTCGCCGGCCGGCCGGCCGGAGCGCCGCCGCCGCCGCCGCCGCCCGTAGAGATGGACCCGGAAGCGGTGCGGAGGAGCCTCGAGCCCACCGCCTTGTCCAAGGAGATCGCCGGCCCCGCCTCCGCCAGCCTGCGCTACGACGCCTTCGTCCTCACCGGCGTCCGCATCGACGCGGCCGAGCACGGCCGCCTCCTCTGTTCCTTCGTCGTCACCCCGCGCATCGCCGTAAGCCCACACTCCCATTCCCCTCTCCCAAACCCTAAGCTTCGGTCTGAGATGGACAGATGGTGACGGCGCGGACGCGCGTGTGGTGCCTTGTGGTTTGCAGAGCCCAGCGGGGTACCTCCTCAGCGGCGTCACGGCGACGCTCGCCGACCAGCTCGGGTCGGGCGTGTTCTTCTGCAGCGGGGTCGGGACGAGCGGTGTCTCGGTCGAGCTCAACCTCTCCTACGTTGACGTGGCCAGCATCGGGGTGAGACCAAGGATTTTCTTGCCAATTTCCACTTACAAAACTTTCGATCCTGTTTGTCTGTGCAATCATCTAATTTGGGGCTAGGCAGGTGAAAAAAAAATTGTGCCGTCAATGCCGTGATTCTGTCGAAGTTTTGTGCATTTGGTGATAAACTTATTTGGCGTTTATCAAATTAGGCCTTGCTGAATTGGTGAGAGCCTGAAACAACAATGGGATTAGGCAAGTAGTTGTGAGGCTTCTCTCCAAGCGAGCTCGTGTTTGGCAGTCATGTTTGGCAAGGAAGGAGGAGTGGTTGGTACCCAATAATAATACCGATGCGGTTGGTTAAAACTATTGCAGGTGTCTAGCATTCTTGTTTCTATTAGTGATCCTTGATCAAATTCTGTCACGATGCTGGGATGCTTTGCAGGTGGATGCCAAATGAGGGCATGAGGTTGTTGTTGTGGATGGTTGGTACGGCAGCTACAGCTTGTTGTTAAGGACAGCTTTGTGTCTAGCTGAATCTGCCACTGAGTACCCCAGAGAGAGAGAGAGAGGGAGAGAATATATAGTGGTAGTTGGTTTTCCATTGTAAGAATTACTCAAAGCAGGTACTAGGGGTGAACCGGGGTAACAATTACTTTGAACTTGATGGAAGTTGTTGAGTTTTCCTAGTTTTCTGGCCACATGACATAAATTAAGATTCTGCCTAAATCAGAGATTGTGTGTGCGAGCTCATTGTATTTTTTAGGGCACATGCAACTTTTTATAGCGCAAGTACTTTGCTGTTGTTAGGGTGTGGCACAGCATTCATCAGTCCTCATAAAAGATTAAACATATTCATAATAAATAGAGGCTCTAATTGTGCCATTGGTGATCATCATGTTGGAGTTATTTTCCATAAGTGTGGTCATATCAATCTAAAATCAGTGTCTTTCATATTGTTATTAGTTAGGACACATTTTGTGATTTGGTGGTGCTCTTATGGTGATCTGAATGCACTTTTCTTAGTGATTTGCCCATCTTGGATGTCTCTTGTAGACTTGTAATACTTCTTGTAATGAATTTGAATGCATTTTTCCTACATTATTTTCATATTAATCATTGAGTGACAGTGCTTTGGTAATTTGTCTTCTGATAGCATATCTAAACAGTGTACTTCTAATCGCTTCATTTCCTCCACCTATAGGTCCATTTTCACTGTTTGATATGCTTAACTATTATTGTATGTGGAAGTATATAACTTGATGCAAATAGTTTCATGAAGAGTAATGACCTTTTGTGGAGCCTTATGTGCTCAAGAATAGTGCATATGCACATGCCTGCTTCAATATCTTCCATAAATGGACATAAGAAATTCTAGGACGGTCTTGGGACATGAGATGATGTGCAAGTATGCTATTTCTTCTTAGGAATAAGTAAATGTTCAGCAGATTAAAAAAAGTCCCTAAAGTTTTTTGCAATTGCATATTTGTAATCGTCTAGAAAGGTGGAAGGTAGTATTCTAATGGGTTAACGTTGGTGAACACGGGAGAATGACAGTCCAATTGTTTACATAAAAAAAGGGCCATTACTTCTTACCTTTCACTTTTAGGTCACTTTTCTACTGTAGGACAATAGGTTTGTAGTCTCTATAGGCAAAATGGGTGGTTCAGGACTAGAAGTGAATGCGCCTGCATTCCATTGGTGATTTCTTTTTTCCTTTGTTGAGACTCGAGGATAGGTTGAGATCGAAACTTGCTATCTAAAACATCGTTCCTGGTACCAGTACAGGATATTAGAATTTGACTAGCTGCGTTGCTGGCAAAATGCCTGGTTGAATATAAGAGCTAACCACACCAATTGTTGCTACCTGTCCATTAATTTGTGAAGAATATACATAGCTTCTTACAGGTTAATTGGCTCGAAATTGGATGAAAAAAATGTAGCTTTGGCTATTTCTTCTGATTCTTATGGCAAGGCATTTTTAATTTTCAAATTACCTTCGCTTTCCGCTGCTGTGTTGACTCAAGAAGGTGTTTGGCATGCCATTAACTACTTTTACTTTGGTAAATGTTCCAGGAAGAAATAGAGGTTGAGGGAAAGCTGTTGCGCGCTGGAAAATCAGTCGGTGTTGTCTCTGTCGATTTCAGGACGAAAAAGACAGGCAAATTGATAGCGCAGGCCCGCCATACCAAGTACCTCGCTGTATCTAGCAAATTATGAGGTTTTCCCAGATACCAAAATGATCATGTCAAACTCTTTACTATCTGTACCTTGCCATACGTTGTCAGTGCTGTATATTGTTCTAAAATAGGATCGTGTCCATCTGAAATGCATAGATTGATGGTGGTTCTGTTATTTATATTGCTTGAGTCAATTCCTATTGGGAATGAAGGTGTTTCACTGAATGGGGGTAAATCCTCCTAAATTCATATCCAACTCTTCAGTTATTCAAACAGGGCCTCAGAAATTACGCAACTGGAAAATAAGAGTAGTTAAGTACTCAAATCAGATTGCATTTGTGCCAATATCTTCGATTACATAACTGTAGTACCTAGGGAGTTTCCCTCTGTTCAAATGATCATTGTTGTATTATTTGTTTGGTGACTTGTAATGGTATCCACTGCATATATAATCTGGATGCACTACATTGCTCTGAGATAGTTGGTGAATGTAGGGCCAGCTGCAATCGTTCTTGTTTGTGTGTTTCACATAATTTCTTGTGGGTTGTCTGCTCTAGCCTCTAGCTGTTGGCTAACTTCAATTGGGATATTTATTCAGGTTAGGTTTCTAGATTGTACAACAACTGTTCTGTTCCTCCCTGTGCTAATTGAACTGGCAATGGTACATGATTGTCAGATCCTTCATTGTGAGATTTTCTAGTTGCCCATCACTTCAGCTTCTGTGCAACTTGCTGATTTACCTTTCGTGAAGGATACTTCATCTTAAAATAAACCAAACCAAATCCTGGTTACGAATATGGACATAACCTAACCAATCCCTGACATAACCTATGTCCAGATTTGTAGCCAAGAATTGGTTTCTTTTGGGACAAAGTGTGTAGTCCACAAATCACAAACCTTAAACTCTACTTACACCAGTTGGTTCAACAATATGCTGTCATTTTTTTTGATGCAGCACTGCAACTGAATCTACTATGAACTGGTACAATCAAATGCTTTCTCCCATTTTTACTCAAACTCAGTGCTCACCTGTCTTCTGGAGCTTCTATAGCTTCGGAGCAGAGATTCATTACTCCTCTAATCAGGTTGGAGGTTGGATGTCCCTGTCCTTTATCTCTTTTGGCCTTTAGTGCCCCGAATTAATCCCCTGTCCCTATATGAGAAACCTAAATTAAACACGCATCCTCCATTTCTCCTGCTAAGCACAGTACGGAAGCTTTTCCTCCCCCACAAAAAAGTGACCTCTAAAAGGTCGTACACCTTTCCTCCTCCAGATCCAAAGATGATATTGTCACAAATCATGACAGCATCTCGTGACCAATAGAGATAAAAGGAATCTGGGTAGGTCTTGATCTCTTCTTATTATGTTAATGCGGATTATGTGATAATTAAACAATCTATTACAACTAGTACTAGCATTGAAGAAGACCTTGGAAAATGAATTCTTCCATATCCAGTTCCATGTTAATGTTGGATTAAGATGACAGATAGTACCAAGCTAGAATTAATTGCAATTCACCCTACCGTTTGCATGACAAGTAAGTAATGCTTTTAAGTCATGTTTGGAGAGATTAGGGCAACTGCAGCTACAACAGAACCTCCAGCTCCTCCGAACAATCGATTCCGAACAATCTAGATTCCGAGCCTCAATAGCAACAAAATGCCGAAATTCCCGAAATGAACTAGTAGATAGATGTTGGGTTCCAGATTCTGAAATTCCCGAAATGAACTGGTAGACAAATGTTGGGTTCCAGATTCTCACCCGACAGATACTCACCGGTTATTTCCCGGATTCTCACTAAGACGCTAACTCCACCAAACAGGCCTAAATAAGAATTTGTATCTAATGTAGCAGTGCCCTTCAGCCCTTGGTTGAACTTGAAATCATGGTATAATTGAAGAGCAAAGAAAGAAAAATATTGTGATTCAAATAAATTACTGTAAAAAAAACTGAAGAATTCAAAATTTTCCAAATTTAGATGATGCTTAACTCCCTCAGTCCCTTGTATCTGCTGAATAAACCCTATCTAACTACATGGCGTTATCAGCATGCAGGAACAATTCGTGTGCCCTATAATTTACTTAATAATTGCAGTTTAATTAGCATCATCAGAAGCTAGTGATGCTTCTTAATTGCAGGAGATTAATCGTGCAATGAGCAGTACGGATGCTCTGATCGTGAATGATGGCGGCATCACCGGCGCGCACTCGAATGGCGGCCGGACGCCGACGCCGACGACGGCGAGATGGTCTTCTCGATGACGAAGAGCCTCCTGAAGATCTTCATGAGCAGCACCCAGCTGGTGGCCGTCCGGCGGTAGCCGCCGGCGCCGGCCCTCGACGACGGCCGCAGCATCGGCGCGCACCCGACGTGCCCGCGTAGCGCCGCCGCTGGCTCCGACTCCGCGTCCGACGTCTCCGGCGACAGCTCCATCCCGGCCGCCGCCGCCGCCGCCCGCGCGTCCGCGCGAGGGCAGGAGCCCACGCGCTGGTGCAGCGCCTGCTGCTGCAGCTCCTCGTTGAAGTTCTCCCATAGCAGGTCCATCTTCTCCTCCACGTCGCGCGCCGCGCCACTGCCGTCGCCATCGACACCGCCGTCCTCGCCGCCGTCGCCGCGCGAGAGCTCTCTTGTTGCTGTTGCTTCTGTTGTAGTAGTTGTTGTTGTTGCCTCCTCCGCTTTCTTCCCCTCCTCCTCCTCCTCCCGCCGCCGACCGGCGTCCGACGACGTCGCCTCTTCTCCTCCTCCTCCTCCTTCTCCATCGTCTTCTTGTTCTTTGTCTTCCATGGCGTCTCGGACGACGACGACGTCTTTGACGGCGCTCGCCACGGCGGCGGCGGCGTCGGCGGCCACCGGTACGTCAGGTGGCGCGGCGGCGACGGGGCAGGAGGAAGGGAACCAGAGCGGCGAGGCGGCGAAGTGGAGGCGGCGGCGGCGGTGGTTGTGGAGGAGGTGGATGCGGAGGGGCTCTGCTGCGGTGGCGGCGGTGGTATCTGCCGCTGCTGTCGCTGCTGCTGCTGCTGCTGCAGTTGTAGGGAAGGTGAAGTCGTCCATCTGTTAGCCTTGCTGAAGCAGGTGGTGTTTGTGTGTAGAAAAAATGGGAAATGCCACGCTGTTGCGACAGGGATATTAATCAATCTCTCTGGCTTGTATATGTGTGTGGCCCTTGCTATTTGGCTAGTTTAACAGTAAACAGTAGTAAGTACGGTGGTATTTACTCTTGCGGAGTTCTCCATGCAAACTGTCATGTTTTAAAATTTAATGCTGTTGCAACTGTAATTTTTTTAAAAAAAAAACGGATGCAAACACTCACTCCATCACCCATGTAAACACACAAAAGTGATAAGACACGTCGACCACTCCTATACACATTTTGGGGTAGGTATTCTCTACCATAATATCACTATCATTACAATCACTGACGTGTGATATTATGGCAGAGGATGTGAGCCCGCACCTTTGAGAAAGACTAGGTTGGTGTAAAGATTGATAAATTTATTATATGCATGTGCTTAGCTGTCACCATTCCTATAAACACCTTCAAATATAGAGTGATATGTCAAATTGACGAATTTAAATTTGATATCCTGTTATCAATACTTGTCCGGGGTAAGTTTGAGACTTGAACTCTAGTGGATAGGATTTATCACAAGGAACCCAACTAGGTTACGCTTGATTCACATATACAATATCATATTGGTCACCGGAAAATTTAACGGCCGGTCAGGTATTACTGCAAATTTGGCAATACTAATACATTTTATAGAACTGTTTTAAAATACTCGTGCACACTTAAATTCATCATATGTATTTTTTTAAAATCGTCCGTGGTGTTTCGCTTCTAATTCATAAGTAGTACCGTAAGAGTTAAGCATAATTTAACACTGCAAACTATTTTATCTTCGAGTGCTAGTACAAAACCTGGTAACTTCGAAAACGCTCCAAAGTACGGTAAAAAAGGTTGCTGGTACTAACAGGCCGTCCTAATTACGTACGGTAAAAAATTGCTGCTATATGGTGCTAAGAGTACTCCCTCCGTTCCAATTCATAGGACAAACTCATTTTAAGAAAAATCAAATTGGGTAATCTTCAACTAATAATCAACTAATCATATCTATACTAAGTATTATGCATGTTATATCATTAGATTTATAATTTAAAATACTTTCATGTGATGTTAATTTTATATTCATTTAAATAATTAAAGTGTTACTGAAAACCATATAAAATAATATATATCTCATAATTTGAGACGGAAGAACGGAAGAAGTAATATATAGATGGGTCATTACTCGCCATCGCCTAGTGTGTGTGCGCCAATGGCACAGTGGCATGCAAAGAAGCACAGGCACAAGTCCGAACCGAAGGCCGTATATATAGTATGGTAACAGCGTACGTGCGTGCGTGGCGACAAAGCGGAAGCAGGGTGGGTAGATCTGCGGTGCGCGGATCTACCGACAGGACGAGGAAGAGACGTCACTGCACAACTGTGCTGGCCGTTACAAAGCTTAAAACACAAGCTAGCTACCGAACGTACAGCTACTTTGTACGCGCGCATGCGGGCCATGTAACAGACGTACTCCTGTGTACGTATTCTCACCATCAAAAAAAATTATAGTTGTTCCCAATTTCATCCTAAACATATACAACGTTTCAAAAATATATGGGTTTACGGCAATTTTTTAAAACCAATTAAAGAACAAGATAAACCACCGTATTGGTCATTGAATGGAGAGATGTACCCTTCCTGATTGGCTTAATTTACTTCCTTCATCTTCAAATATAGCAACTCCATCCACAAGAGTTCAAATCCTGGTACCTATAAATATTAATTGAAAAAAAATACTCGATTACATATCACCTAATACTACGAATCTAGACATTATTTATTTAGATTCGTAATGATATCTAATCGAGCAATAGATTACAATATTTTATGACGGATAGCGTTCATTTGATAAATTGATTATTATGCTTATGGGGTTGGACCGTCCTTATGCTTTTGGACGAGTGAGTGACTACTTATCCACTAGCTACACGATTATCTCAAACAGTTGCATACATCTCTTAATTATTTAATTTCTCTATGCTCATCTCAACCGATAACAATCATTTTTCATTTAATTTTACATCTCATTTTAATCTTCGTAAATAAAAAACTCGAGAAGCATTTACATTTTTTTTGGACGGCGAGGGTGCGTCGTGGTACGTTGGGCTTCGCCGTCGCATCAGCCTGTGAGTCCTGTGACGCCTTCCCCTTGGCTGCTACCGGCGCACGCGCACGCGCCGCGCGGTGAACTTAGGCGTCGATGAGTGTTGGGGGTGGTGAACTTTGGCATCGACGATGACGGCTGTGTTCTTCTCCCCATCTTCCCAACTTCTCCCCCTCGTTTTTCACGCGCACGCTTTTCAAACTGCTAAACGGTGTGTATTTTGTAAGAAGTTTCTATACAAAAGTTACTTAAAAAATCAAATTAATCCATTTTTAAAAAAAATTAGCAAAAACTTAATTAATCACACGCTAATGGATCGCTCTGTTTTTCGCAAACACTGTGCACGCTGGAACGTGTTGCTGCGAACGCACCCAGTGTACCTTCCGTCCTTCCCCCGTTTTTGCCTCGTCACGCGCAGTCACGCACGCACGTACGGAGTACGCTGCATGTGGGGACTGATCGATCGACTGGGAAAAGGTGGGGGCGGCTTGCTTGGCTAGCTGATTGGGCGTGTGGATGTGTGGGGCGTCTCCTTGGAAAGGAGAGGAGAATAGGAGATCTAGAGAGAGAGAGGGGGTCCGGCCGGGGTCCCCGTGTGGCTGGCCGTGTGTATGATTCATTTGGGTGTGCCATATCTTGGGCTGTGCTTTACGGGTGCGTGATGGCGTGATGCTGGCTGGCTGGGGCACCCGCAGCTGTGGCTGTCGCCCGTCTAGGGCTCTCATCTTAAACTTGCTCTTTTCTTATTCACAGAAGGAAGGGTCTGCATACTGCTGCAGCTAGCTGTACATGTAGTAGAAACGGTGGAGTCTGTCTGCACCCTGCACGTACGCTGGATCGATGCAACCCTGAACGCACGGGGAAATCGTATGTGCGTCACACCCTTCTCGATCGACTGCATGCCTTTGTCTTCGCATGCTGGCAATTTAACGAACGCTCGCGACAGTCCGTTCATTAATTCTTCCCTGTTCCTAACGGTGTCTTTAAAGTTTTTTCTTTTTTTGTCGCTCCAGCTAATCGCGCCCGTTTCGCGCCGACCGACCGATCGAAACTTTTTTCTCGTTTTCAAGAGCACCGAGAGATCGACAGGCGCGCGACGCCACCCGCGGATCGCATCACCCTTTCCACTCCCCCCACCGCGCGACGTGCATGCCGATCGACGTGCGTGCACCGGTGCTCCTCATCCTGCCCGCTTCGCATCTCCCACTCCGTCCGGCGTGAGGCGGTCACGTCTCGTCGCCCGCCTCAGCTGCCAACGCAACCACGCGAAACGCGACCGATCGAGCCCCACGGGAGACGGGAGAGACGGGACGCGACCCCGCGCGCCCACCTCTGCGCGCGCGCGCGCGCGCTCCGGCTCCGGGCCAGGTTGGCTGGGCTGCTCATCTCGCTGTAGCGGCCGGGCCGGGAAAATTCACGGTGCTCAGCTCAGATGTTCGATCAGTTGTCCACACGACCACAAACCTGAGCCTTCACATATTAAAAGAAAATGATACTTCTATATTGTAAATGAGAAAAAAAAGTCCCCTCTCGTTTAAATTTTGTTTTTATTGGGCAAATCGTGATTTTATCTTTTAAAAATATATCACAACAATAATACCTAATGAAGTCCATTTCTGGTTGAAGTTTTCTTTTTTTTTTTTGCTCCAATCTACTTTTGAAATAAGTTTTTGAAGGTCAATTTGTCGAATTTTCCTGATGAGTGCCGGGTATGCTTACATGTGCGCTCCGGTGGTTGGTCACTTGGTGTATTCAGTAGTAGAGAGGCTGGGAACCTTCCCCCGAGCACATAAAACGGAACAGCGGGTCATCGCATGCCTAATCAAGTATTAGCTACGAAACTTGAAAAATAGATTAATATGATGTTTTAAAGCAATTTTCCTATACTTTTTTCTCACAAAATACGTTATTTAGCAGTTTGGAAAATGTGCGTGGAAAAAGAGAGTATAAGTTGGGAAGAGGTAGTATAGAGCACACCTTAAGCGTTCTCGATCTGATGGCCCATGTGACCCCGTGGATGACTGGGCCACTCTCGATCGGACGGTTCGCGTGAACCCAAGGCGGTTCGGAGAAAAATTCTTCGAACCCCAGCCATAACGGAAACACGCGCGTGTCACCCTCCCTAGGCCAGCACCATGTATTCACGTGGCCGCTGATCGGGCCAAGGGCGTGGAGCCGCGGAGCTGATGGGGCCATGAAATCTGGTTTGGTTTTGGTTGCATTTTGCTCGCTTCCTCTCCTGTCACCTTGGTACAGGCCGGGAACGCGATGGAGTGGAAGATGGTCGTGGCGCCGGCACGCCGCTGCCCGCCGACAGGCAGCAGCACGCGTGGGTGGCGACAAGCCTGAGCAACTCCCTTGATTAGAGCCCGGACAGGGGCGACTCTGCGACGGTGGCCTCGCCACTGTTCGTCAAGCCCTAACATCACCAAACCCAAGGGGGTTCGGAGATTTCTTCACCGAACCCCGTGCAGGTCCCGGCCCCTTTGCTGCCCTAATGTTCTCGATCGGACGGTTCACGTGAATCCAAGGGGGTTCGGAGTATTCTTCTCCGAACCTTGTACCCGTAGGCGACGTCGCTTGGTGGGAGGACGGTGTGTAAAACGGGCGTAGCTGATCTGACTGAGGAGGTTGGGCCGTGAAATCAGAAATGTAGATTGGTTTACGGCCTCGGCCTATTTAGATTGGAGGGTTGGGCTTTGTATTTGGGTTGATCGGACGTTTTGTGAAGAAGTGACTCTGCACAGTAAAGTTTTTTTTATTTACTAGAAAAAGTATCCGTGCGTTGCAATGGGAAAAACTAATGTTATGATAATGATTATAGTTTATTTTAAGAAAGAGAACATATTCTTCACTTATTGGAGAACCTACAAATTCAAACCGTTTTGCATTTCCATGTATCCTTGAACGTATGGCTGATTCCAACCGGCCAAAAAGATCTAAACCATGTAGGTTCCGGATTTTGTCACCCATATCACAGGAACTATTTCTCACGATTATTTTTGGATTCTTTCAATAAAAATAGATTTAGCAAAATTTATTTAGATCCAAAATTTTTTAGCATTTTAAATTAATTCAGACCAAAATTACCGTAATATCCAAAATTTGGATCCTAGCGATATCCGAGAGAGGAATAGGCAAACCAATAGCACGTACACAAGCATGTACAATGCTAGTGATCCTGTAGCCTAATTTTATCTTAGCTCCTTGGATGAAGCATAACCGATAAAGCTAAACGTTTACGTGATCCGATCACAGGCAAGTAGTAGTAAAAAAATCAACACGAGGAAGAGACGAACACATGTGTGTTGTTTTTAACCTTTCACCGATGCATGCAATGAGCCCTCCGGTTTTATGATCAAATCTTCGATACTTCAATGGTCCATAGACCATGTCTATGGCACCACGAACTCTTACAACCTTATCTCTCTAGTGGCAGCATGCTATATCAAGCCATTCATAGTGCAAAACACTACTATAAGGAGCCTCAAACTATCACTAGGATGAAGACTGGGTCTTAAATCAGCTTCTCCTATAATGCAAAGTGGCTTTAGGGGTGTTTTAATTTTGCATGTTAACCCCTATCATTTTCTATTTTAGTCCTCATATTTTGTAATTTATAGAGAAACCTAATATTTTACACTAAACACCCTAAAAGTAGAAAAAATATAAAATAACCCTCCCTCTTCCGGTCGCTCTCACTCCCTTCGCACCTTCCCCTAGTACAATTTCTCGAGTTACATAAATCTAATGAAATTGAAACAGGTGATGACAGACACAGTTATGCAGATGGCATGGCAACCAGGAACCGTGAAACCGCAAGAGCAGACAGAGCTGCACCCCTGCACTGCACAACTGAATTGCCCTTCGCACCGCAGGTGAAACGAATCAGGCAATCTTACCATTATATGTTAATTAATTAGATGGTACTGGTAGTTCATTCATAAGCTGCATTAGATTAGAAGTCTTGTTACAATTGAAATTCTATTAGGATATTTTTATTATTAATGGAAGTGCTTATGTTAGTAATTATTAAAGAACCTTGGATAGTTTTATCCAATATTAATCTCATAAATCTAATGAAATTGAAACTACATTCAGGGTTGAGTTTTGCTATGTCTTGTTCAAATGCTTGTTGCAGCAGTCTCAATCGAATCCTTGATGTATTTATAGGGTTAATTTCATTCAATTTTGAGTCCAAATCGAATCCACATCCAACTTCTTTTGTGTTGATTTTGTATTGTTTTTCATATCATATGGGCGTGGACGTGGTATCCAAATAGTGACGACACAAACAATGACAATGGATGGAAAAAAGAATTTTTAAGCATGATTTGGTGTCTTTAATCATCCGATTTTGGAAATTTAGACTTCTAATTTTGGAACTTTCGAAATAGGGGTTCCATATTTTGCTTGCGGGTTTGATCGCTTGCGGTTGCGGGCCTTGCATGGTTTATATGGTGTGACAGATGAAACTATGTGGTGATGGAATCGGACAGCTTGAGCGCGTGCGCAGATGGTACGGCGAACGAAAAATTCTACCGGAGACCTTACATATTTTCTTATTAGGCATAGATAATTAAAATTTGCTCCACCAGTCCACCCATTGCAACTCACACATATTTTGCTGCTCCAATAATAAGTGGTAACCTCCTCGAATGGAGGAATTTTACACGACTTTCGTACTAATTAAACCAATCCATGTAAAAAAAAATTTATATAATAGTAATACAAAGAAGCCTTATTTTTTAAAATAAAATACTATTGTAATATATTGTCAATATATAATACTATATCCACTTATTTCCAATTTACGAGATAACGAAAAGTAATGGAAGGAATGAAAAGTAACAGAACGAAGTTGGAAAAAAAAAAGAAACGGAGAGAAACTCGAAAAAGGAAAAAAAACAACAACAGGGGCCAAGGGCCACACCCCAGCCGCCACCAACCCAATCCCTAACCCGTCCTTTCCCCACCCTTTCCCCACCACTCCACCAGGCAACCTCCCCAGCCGCCACCAACCCATGAAATTCCGCACTACCGGCGTCGTTTCCCTTCCCCTACTATCGGCTGCAGCTGTCCCTCCCCTCTCCTATGCTCTCTCTCTCCCTACCGATGACGCCACTCTCTCTTCCCCCACTGACGGTGCCGCTCTCCCTCCCCCTTCTACCGGTGCCACCCTCCCAACAGCGGCGGCGACAACTTGACCTCCTCCGTCGGCGGTCACTCCTCGCCCCCTCCTTGCTAGATCCAGCCTGAGGCTCACCGGATTTGGCCTTTGGAGGCGACCGCTGATGACGCGGATCACTCCGGGCAGCGAGAAGGAGTAGTCGCAGTATCCAACGACCTGTTTGATTTTTCGTTCCTCGCCTCAATCGATTTGTTCGGTTGAAGTTACTTTCATTTTTTTACCAGGTGAAGTCTTGATCTATCTAGAGATTAGATTTTTTGAAGGAGATTTTAGGATTTGTTCGTGTGTGTTTATTTGGGATTGCGGAAGAGTCTGATCAGGGTTAGCGTGACGAAAGCCCTTGAAAAAAAATTCATGAAAGTCTTACATGATACGCATGCGGGGATGGATGGCACAGCCTGGTCGGACTTTACGAATGGAATTCTTTTTGTGATGATCGGAAAGTTACTAGTTAAGATTTAGGGGGAAGGCACCAGAGGTTTATAAGCTACACTTTCTCGTTTCTCCG
The DNA here is from genome assembly GCA_000573905.2 of Oryza punctata. NCBI lineage: Eukaryota > Viridiplantae > Streptophyta > Magnoliopsida > Poales > Poaceae > Oryza > Oryza punctata. Next base: position 19,729,679 of record CM002491.2, on the reverse strand, counting down.
TGCACACACTTTTCGAACTGCTGAACAATGCAATCCATTTTAAAGTTTATCTTAGCTAATACTCAATTTTTTTAAGATAATGAGCTAATACTTATTTAGTCATGTGCTAGTTGGTTGCTTCGTTTTGCGTTGCTCTGTTTTGCGTGCCATTTTCTTATGATTAATTAAGTACTCCCTTCGTTTCATATTATATGTCGTTTGACTTTTTCCTAGTCAAACTTTATTAAGTTTGATCAAGTTTATAAAGAAATTTAGCAATATCTAAAATATCAAATTAGTTTCATTAAATTTAACATTTAATACATGTTGATAATATGATAATATGTTTTTTATGTTAAAACTACTATTATATTTTACTATAAACTTAATCAAACTTAATAAACTTTAACTATGAAAAAAGTCAAACGACTTATAATATAAAACTTATAAAACAGAGAGTGAGTATTTACTAAATTGTTTTTGAAAAATTGTATCACTGGGAAAAGCATGCCAATTTCACAAGTTCTCTTCCGGTTTGACACTTTTGAAAAATTTGCGAACATTTATATTCTCGGTGATTATCAGAAAGGCAGCTTCTTAAGAGTGACAAATCATCAAATTTCCCGTCCTAAATCAAGATATCAGAATCAAGCACTTATTGCATCTTCCAACAGAAGTTAAAAACATTCCAAACACATGTCCACAACGGTGCAGGGCGGTTTTGCTAAAATCACCTCTAAGAGGTGACCGATTACAGACAGTGGCTGCTGCGATAACCCTAATAGGTATTGGATCTCAACAACACCAGGAGTTCGTGGAAATCATCACTTGGGCAGAATGGGATGCACAAAAATGGGACAGCACTCGATGGAAACGTACGGTGAAACAATTGCACACAGGAGTTTTTGGATAGTGTACTAGGGTTAAATTGGGAGGTCCAGGCCCCTACGAATGCATACGCATTCTCTTTACATCGTTCTCCGGTACATTTGCGTCAGCCCCGTTGCCGCGTGCCGTGCCTTCACCTGAATTGGGAACCTACAGGTAAACAAGGAAAAAAAAAACTTCAGAAACAGTTCTAGTAGTATCAGATTATAAGTGCCGTGTAATGGTTTGATTTAACTGTTCGTGTTCTTGTGAAAGAATAAAGGGCTTCAAGTAAACCACAAAGGAACTCACTTTTTCATCAGGAACAATGGCATATCTTTCTGATGGCGAGACCCAAACTTTGGCTGAAAACAGCAGAAAGCACCATTAGTCATGCAACTGCTAGTATCTGCAAGCTGCAGTAGCTCGAACGCGTTGGGACCAACCTGCAAATGGTACAGCTGTTGATGGCTCTAATTTCTTGCATCCAGGACCATCCGGGCTTAAAGCATCAATCATCACAGGTTTGTTCCTTCGGATTCAGAATGGTAGATTGTTAGTTTACAAAAGACCAAAAGTGATTCATTTTGGGGGCAAGATATTATGGGTAAACAAATATTGATAGGAAACACCTGTCAACTATTTCGCCATGACCAAGTTGTCCGCTAGTACCCCTCCCCCATGAGAAAACATTTTTCTTTTCTGTAAATGCAAGAGTATGCCTCCACCCGCAAGCAACTTGGGCAACTTTCTGCTGCAACAACAAAAAATGGAACATCAAGTTCATCATTCATATAAATCAATTAATCAACTTTGAGCATAAATATTTTGTTTATGACTTGTATGCTTCAATAGTTCATTTAGTACATAATCATTTGGTTGTCGATAGGCTTCTATGCTAGTACTTAGTCCTCCAGATATATACCATACCTGTTCCTCTGGAAACTTAACCTGTACTGGGAAACAGTGATCATCATTATCACCAACTCCGACTTGCCCGAACTGCATATCCAAAGTATGAGATAGAATCAGTAAAAACAATGGGAAATTACCAGTTCAAAAGTAAGTAAACATATCTGAAACAATATGTCAAACTGATGGTATATCTAGGACTGCAGCCCGTAGAACTGGAACTCAAGCAAGCTAAGCTCCGTATACAAATCAGCCTAAGCTCAAGCTATGCTTGGCGATAAAGACAACCTGAGCTTATCACTAATCACATAACTCACGTTACCTCAAAATTGAATTGTAAAAGAATGCCACAAATGTTTCCAGTTAGTAGGCATAAGTGAGCATCAGGTCTGGGGTGGATGATAGCAGGGGGGTTTGGGGAGCATGAAGCGTCTTAGTCCCTTAGACAATGGACTCGCAGTGGATGGTAATGGTGGAAGTCGAAATGGGTGCATGATTGGCCAAGAGATCCATGATGCTCACAGAAAGAAGAAAAAAAGTGCTGGTATCCCGAAGGCTGAACTCAGTTTGTTAAGTTCGGAAGAAAATGTTGTTCATCTTCTTTTGTTTGTTTAAAGGAGATTTCCAATCATCATGGCATTTATTCACCATGCAAGAACTTCAGCATAGTTCTTAGAATTTCTTAGAACAAAACCATGCTAGGGTGCATACAAGATTCTTAGAATTTCTCATTTTCTTTTATAGGCACCAGGCTAGAGAATCAATAAAACCATGAAATGGAAGGCTTTGATCGTGCAGTTAAGTTCTAACAAGATAACAAACCTGGGACACAAATAGAAGTAGAGGCACATGGGCAATGACCTACCTTGTTCCACCCCCAACCATAAAGCTTTCCATCTGATGTAAGTGCCATTGTATGCCTCCATCCACCTGAAATCTAAATCAGTAGAATACATGTAAATAAGACGTATGAAATTCCAACAGAAAAGGGTAAATATATACTGACAATCATGAGAGGAAACTAAATGAGAACAGACCAAGAACTTCAGCATAGTTCCCAGAATATTGTTAGTGCTAGCGAGTGTACCTGGGATATAGAGCTATCTTTTAAGGCCTCTAGTTTATGTGGAACTAAATGATCTTCAAAATCACCATGCCCTAGTTGACCATATTTGCTCCAACCATAAGTATACAAGCTACCAGAGGAAGAAACAGTAATTGTATGGCGCCATCCACATGCAATAAGCACCATCTTCTCTCCCTACAAAAGATCAAATAATAAGAAGACGACAAACATGGAAACACAAAAACAAAGATAAAACTATCAAAATACATATGAAAAAGAGGATCAAATGAACCACATGGCAGCAGACATAAGCCCGTAATAATTCAAGGTATTACAATATGAAACTTCAGAGAAGTATATCTACAATTTATTTCACAGAAAATACATCCTTGTGGTTTGATCAATTTATAAACAAAATAGATCAGTTATAAACCATTTTGCACATGTGCAGCTCAGTCGCAACTTCCAATTGACAAATCATCTAATAATACACTCTGGCTCAGCACTTGGATGACAGTAGGAGCAGAAAACATTTTCGGATTGAAAACGATAAGCGGCAAGTTCTGATATTCATGAAATAATTTGGCTTTCTTTGCTCTTCTCAAGTTTCAATTCGATGTTAGTGATATAACCTACAATCATTTCTAAGCATTTTGGTATTGTTCATGATAATGTAGTTAAGAGATGTGGAGGTTTGGATGGAGAACGGTGGCCTTGAAGGGTGTTGGAAAACCAGAACCAGCTGGTTTTGGTTTCTTGGCCTGTAACCGGCCACTCCCCAACGGTTTCCCTGTCCCTGATTAGTACAAGTGCATTCCTTTGTGAAAACTATACAAGCAACCTATGATTAGAGTTTCCAAGAATAAATCACTACTGGATAAATAGATGAGCGTATCTAGCTTCAATTAATTGACTCTAGGACCATATTGTATTCCATTGGATTCCACATAAGAAAATGATTGGCTTAGGTGTTCTGAATTCTAATAATGCTTTGGAATACAAGGTGAAAACAAAATACAGGATACTCTGAACTATGCAGGAAAGATCTTGTGTTTTGAACAGTGTATTGAGAAATGACTGACAAAATAAAAGGATCTTGTCTCCTTCAACTCATTCTTAACTCTATGATAACAGTGATATGGTGGCTGACTGACAATACAGTCCAGAAGAATATCTCGGGATGGAATCTTTAAAAACATATTCTGGAAATTGGATGGAATATTCCTTTTTAATGAATTAAATATTGAAGGAATTCGAAAGGAGGGGATGCAAAGGGCAAGCTTGTTAGAACATTTACCTCCACAGAAGATACTTTCTCAGGTACCAACCGGTCATTGCGATCGCCAAGCCCCAAGTTTCCATATCGACCCCAGCCCCATCCATAGAGGTCACCATCTTCAGTTACTGCAGCGGTATGTTCGGCACCAGCAGCAATCATTTTCACACAAACTCCCTATACATATGTTACACCATTAGCAATAGTGCATAGTGTATTGAGAAAATCTAAAAGTTGTCCATCTTCCTTCTCTTTGAAGCAACACGTAATAAGTGGGTCAAGATGTTCAGATTATTATTGCATGGGGAACATATTATTTATTGTCTCTGGGTGCTGTCTATATTGGAGTATGATACCTATGCATAAATGACAGAAAAAAACTGTTACAATAACGTGAGAGGATCTACACCTGCAGTCCGCCTCATGACATACAAAATTTAGTTAATAAGTACAGGGATGAACAAAGATTTGCACTATAATGCGTAATGAATGCCACCATACCAGTGATTTTCACATGGCACTCTTCCTTAGCACAATGCGTTCATATACTATTGTCATGCACAAATATCAATAAAAGGTAAGGTAGCACTGAGACTTTCCTTTTTATAATCTACATAATTATATGATACACAACATTCTAATCTATATAATTATATAATACGCAACATTCTAACATGTATAATTATATGAATATGATACACAATATTGTACCTCAAAAGCTTGAATCTTTTGTGGGAGCAATGAGTCTTCAGTGGTTCCAAGACCAAGCTGTCCGTTTTGGTTGCGCCCCCAACTAAAACAAAAGGTTATGAGAAGATCAGTACAAACAACAGTCACCCAAAACTTGGAAAGCACAACACAACAGAATAATGTAAGAGTTTGACACTATTCAATGTTCATTAAAAATATTATGCACAGCCCTTCGAATTCCCAGGTCATCCTATTGGTAATATAAAAAAACAAAATTATCATTTATAATAAGTTGCTGGCAGCTGCATCCCATCCACTTGCCCTACGGCTTATAAGCCACTGCCGAAATTTGAATTTTAAAACTTAATTTTGGAATACATTTTGATTTTTTTCCCTATCGTAGTTTATTTTTCAGTACTGACTTTCAAATCGCTAAAGACATCAATATAAAAATTTTACCCATAAATTATGTTTTGGTTGCTGATAAGCAGCATTAAATAAGATTCCATGATAACCATACTATACAATCCTGGAGCATACAGTAAATAGTATGGGCAGATGGTTGTTGATAGCGATCTCACTCACCTTTGCACTTCACCTGCCATAGTGACGGCTAGACAATGGCTATCGCCACAAGCTATCTGCTTGATCTTTATCCCCTGCAGGGCCTTGACTGGCTGAGGAGTGAACACGTCGCTCGAGTTGCCATGCCCGAGCCTCCCGAAGTCTCCCCAACCCCAGCTGTACACCTGCTGCTCGTCCTCGGAGTAGGCGGTGGTGTGGTCGGCGCCGCAGATGACCGACGTGATCCCCGGCGCAGCGGCGTCGAAGCCGCTCAGCACCGTCGGCACCAGCCGGTCCTCCGCGTCCCCGTGCCCGAGCTGCCCGTCCTCCCCTCTCCCCCACGAACACAGCACATTGCCCGCTGCAAAACGGAAAAAAAAAGAAGAAACCGACTTAGCGCAGGCACGGTGCTCGACGAAATGCTCCCCCGGGGGGAAACGACAAGCCGCTTCGCTTCGCTTACCGAGGAGCGCGACGGAGTGGCTGGCGCCGGCGGAAACGAGCACGACGGCCGGCGGAGGCGGCTCCTCCCGGCACGGCGCCGCGCCCGCGTCGTCGGCGGCGGACATGACCGCGTCCATGTCTCGATCACCCGGCTGATCGGAGGCACACCCACCACCACCACCAACCAACCACCAGATAATCCCTCCCCGGCCCCACGCGCGCCGCTCCCGGCCTCTTCGCTAGCTTTAGCTACACTACAAAAGCTAGCTCGACGGCGATGGCGGCGGCGGCGGCGAGCAAGCGGAGCTCTAGTGCGGCGGCGGCGAGACCCCCCGGACAGGAGCGGGATTTAAGCGGAGGAGACGGCGGCCTCGGCCTCGCGCGCGATGGGATGTGCGACCTGCCGTATTAATGGCTAGTGTACAAGACCCCCATGTGACGCTAATGGCACACACTGCCTCCACCCCCAGCGGCTAAGCCCGGTGATTACCGCGCCATTAATGGCGCGAGGTTGACGACGGCCTCGCCTCCTCTCCCTCCCCTCGTCGCCACGTTTCTCACTGACGTGCGGGCCCGGTTGGATGGTTGGTCCCACGTGGCAGTGGGTGGGTAGGCGAGGGGGTTGGGGGTGAGGAGAGGAGGACCACTCGTTGGGGGTTTGCCGGGGTGAAGAGACCAGAGCGCGCGACGTCGCCTTCCCCGGCTTATCTGAGTATTTAATTCGCTTCCGGATTTCCTCTCTACCGGTTTTCGGAAGAAAAACGGTGGCCCCCAGAGGGCCCAAGCTTTCGTTGTTTTTTTCCCGGTTTTTTCATTCTCCAAATAATTTCCTCCGGGATCAGCAAATATCTGACCGGTGCTCCTGCCTCAAGATTCGTACTTCTTTTGTTAGGCTTTGTTGTTTGTTTGGAGGAGCTTTTGGTAGACACAAAATTTAGATTCTGATTCTCTGACAGATTTTGAGGATTTGTAGTTACGTGACTAAAAAATAAACTAACAATTAGAAGTCGGATTCTTAACTTCGTATTTATCATCAACTGTTTCTCAAAATCTTATAGAATCTGCAATCCAAAAGCTCTCTTAAATAATTCGTATTTTCACTTAGGTTTTAAGAAACTGTAATTGTAATTGTAGAGTTCAGAAAATAAATTAGAAACTATAAGCTAAGCTGAGTTTCCTAGCTTCTTCATATTTTTACCAACTTTTTACCAACTGCTTCTTAGAATTTTAAACTCATCTAATAAGGCTATAACTACCATAGTTACTATAGCTTAATCATAGATCTTTGCCATAGGTTATGAGAGGGACACTGCAATCCCTAATCATGGAGGATAGCATCACTCGTTTCAACAAGTATCACGATGATATATCTTCTATAGCTAGGAGTGTTGGTTGGACGACGTGATACATTCTCTGTAGCTAGGAGAGTTGTTAGGACAACGTAGCATGGTGGTTGCGAGCGCTATTGATTGTCGAAGGTTATCCATAAAAGTAATAAAAGATATCAACGTATGTAGGAATGTTAGAAAAAAAGTTAGACTGACAATCACAATAAAATATAAAGCGGTTGTTATCATATAAAAGATTAAATAGAGTTTTTCTTTACAAACTAATTACCCTTCGTCAACCTACCATAGTTGACACTAATGCATATGGCTAGAGGTTGGGAAAGGACTAAGGGAGCGTTCGGATAAGGGGTTGTGATCTTCTCTCCCATGCACACAAAACAGGGTGACTCATTAACACGTGATTAACTAAGTATTAACTTAAAAATAGATTAATGTGATTTTTTAAGAAACTTTTGTACATGTTTTTTCCAAGAAAAAACATTGTTTAGGAATTCGGGAAGTGTGTTAATGGAAAATGAGAAAGTAAAAAATGAAAACTTGTAGTTTTGAACACAACCTAAGAGAGTTGAATACAATTAATCATACTGTAGTATAATTGTATCATAGACAACATTATAATCCTATAACAAGAAAACCCATAATTTCAAACTATCACTACTGGAGAACCGATCTTTCTTCGGTGGCTGAAAATCATAAAATTATCGGTTGTATTACGAATCGGTTCTAAAGATGGTCTTTAGTACCGGTTCGTTAGCCCAACGACGGGTTATGATCTTTAGTACCGGATGGTGTTACCAACCGGTACTAAAGATCATCGTTAGACCCGGTTCACCATTTGTCATGTTATGTTAGGCTCCCCGAGAGTTTTAGTTCCGGTTGGTGTTACCAAACGGGACTAAAGATCGACACTTTAGTCCCATTATTTATACCAACCAGGACTAAAGATTGAAAAAAAACGCACAGGGGAGGGAGAGAGCCGCGTCGCATCCTAATCTCTGACGCGCAGTCTCCATCTCTTTCTCTCCCTCATCCTTATCTTCTTCAGTTCTTCTCCTCCCCTCCTCCCTCTCCCCTCTCCATCGGCTGAGACGACGGCGACGGTGGGCGAAGCCGCATCCGGCTGCGGCGGCATGCGGGGTGGCATCGGCAGCGTCGGCAGTGGGCGGCGGGCGGCGGCAGGCAGCGACGGGTGGGAGGCATCCGAGGGGGGCGGCGGGCGGCGGCAGCACCCTCCCCTTCACCGGATCCAGCGGGAGGAGAGACGGCAGGCGGCGGCGCCTAAGTTGTAGATTTTTTAGATGAATTGTGAATTTGTGGGATTTTGTTGTTGAGTATGTTCATTCAATATGTGATGTTAATTTGACGTAGGGATTTGGGGATGTCGGAACTCGGGAGCAACTCGACATGGGATTTGGTGAGTTCGGCTCGAAAGCAGTATGCAAGCAGCAAAAAATAATTAAAAAATAGACCTTTAGTCTCGATTGGTAACACCAATCAGGACTAAAGATGGTAGCACCAGTCACGTGGCGTTACCATCTTTACTCCCGATTGGTGTTACCAACCGGTATGTACTTTTAGTCTCGGTTATTTTCATCAGGACTAAAAATATTTATCTTTAGTTTCAGATTGTACTTCCCGGTTGCACAACCGAGACTAAAGCGAGTTGCGAACCGGTTCCGCGGTAGTGTACAGCTCCGTCAATTATTGATGTTTCTGATGTGAAGTGCAAGGGTGTGCAAGACTTTGTGCACGATTAGTACTTGTTGGACCACCGCTTCAAGTTCAAAGCTATGCACATGTGTGTAACGTGTGAATAGATGAAACAAAACATAAGAGAGATGTATTAGTGTGTGAATACTACAGTGAACAGTGTGACAAGGATGGAGTACCTCATAAAGCACATAAAATAAATTTGTACTCCACTAGATCATTAACTCGATCCAAGTGTGGGTAGCCTAACACGAGCAATAAATATCTAAGATCTTTAGATTGAACACGGTGATGCGTAAGTGTTAGTAACACTACGCAATTAAACATTAAGGATGGTGCTTAGGGAGGTAACACACTTCCGAATATTATTTTGTGTTGGATCTCTAGCGAAAAAGAAAAATAACATTCTCCTCCCAGCACCTTCCCTTCCATCTCTGACAGACTCTCCTCCGGTCGTCGACGTGAGGGTAGGGATGGGGTTCTCATCCCTCAAGTAGTCTAGGTGTAGGTCAGTCAAGTTCTTCTCATGGTCAGGTCTTCCCGCTTGTACAAGTTGATGGATCGTTCGAGTCTAGCGCTATTATCTCGGCTATTACACCCCGCTTGTACAAGGTGTTGCGGTGGTGCTGATCGAAACAACGCCTTGCTTGATCCGGATATGCTACGAGTACATGTTAATCTCTCTTTGTCCTCCTTCATCCTCCGTTGTTGAGCTCTGGCTTGATCTAGCAAGACACAAGTTCTATCGCTGCCATCCTAATCATCTCTTGAATCCTGATTAAGGTTGGCTGGATTCTGGGGAGCTCCCTCTCGATGTTTCTTCGCCGCGATAATTATGTTGGGTTCGTCGTCATTCAGGTTGAGCGTAGGCTGCATGCAAGAAAGTTATGAATATGTATTGGGAATTAACACTATAAACTATGGTATAATGGCGATTGGCGTGGCATTTTTTTTCAAATATATATCAATGACGTGTGTGCCGATGCTGTCTTCAACAGCAGGCAAGGACAATTGAATTTCGGTGCATTTGGAAATAGCAATATCAATCAACTTCGTACTAGCTATACTGGAAACTATTTTCAACAAACGGTACTCGTTGGTGGTTTTGTACTGTCCATTTCAGCCTCCTTTAGCTTTTGAAACTTCTCGTTCTACTGGCACAGGGATTTACAAGGATAAGAGCCTAAAGTTGAGCTATCTGCTTCAATTTTAGGGTATTATAGAGCTTGGATTTTATGTATGAGAAATACAAGATGAGAACGAAACTATTGACCTATGAAAAATAATCCAATGTCTTCTTAAGTTTTATATGATTACACGGTATATTTAGATTCTTTATATTTGTAGACGAAGATATTAAAAACGTTTGCACGCTCAAGTGTTCAAGGAAAAAAAAACTAAAATAGGGTATAAGGATAGTCCCAATCCTCCACCTTAACCAATTTTTATAGCGTAAGAGAAAGCTTAGGTGGTATAAGAGTTAAGAAAAGAGAGGGAATATGAAGAAACCATTTCTTATATAAAAAATCAGCTCTACGCAGAAAAAAAATAAAAAACATGGAGATAGGTGGATGGAAGGAGAGAGAAGAGAGGTTAGATAATAAAAAATATTTTAAAGAAACCACTCGTTGAGTATATAGTTTCTATAAATGATATTTATAACATAACAAGTGCTCCTTCCATTTCATACTATAAGTCATTTTGATTTTTCTAAGTTAAACTTGTTTATTTTTATCAAGTTTATAATAATAATAGCAACATTAACAATACCAAATTATTTTATGTTGAAAATGTTGCTATAATTTTTTAAAAATTTAATCAAAGCTTAAAAGTTTGATTAGGAAAAATTCAAAGCAACCTATCGGTGATGTGGGCCTGGGGGTATCGCGAGTAAAGGGAGAAGATCACACCGAGTACGCGTGGCATGCCCCGAGGGGGGTCGGGCCATGCGTGGAGCGGCAGCTGTCTCCCGCGCGCTGGGGGGTCGGGCTGCCCTGAGCCCCCCTCCCACGCTCAGCCCCACGTGCGTTGGCTGGGTAGCTATCAAACCTACCGCATTTAATGCGGTGGGTGAGCGTGCCAGGGGGCTGAGCATGGGCTGACATGAGGATGTGATAGCGGATGTGATAGCGCGCACCGTGCGCACACACCTACCGGCGTAGGGTGTGCCAGGCGCGTGCCCTGTCCCATCACATTTAATGCGAGTCTTTTTGCTCGTCCATGGGGTTTGATTGGCCCCTTTTCTCCTGCGATCGCTGCGGTGCTCCACAGCCACGCGGAGGGCCCAAGAGGCTGAAAGTCTTCGGCCTTTAAAGGAAAGAATGACCGAGTGTCCACCCAGTCATTCTGAATGATGAGTAAAGGCGTACTATGATGGGACGTGCATATCCTGGCACGTCGACAAGGAGGGTGCTTAAGTCTTCGCATCTGTAGCGCTTTTGTTTTCCCCCCTCCCTCGAACCTAAGTCTGAGGCCTATGTGGAAACCCCTTGAAGTATAAAAGGAGGTCCTGGCCAAAGGAGAGAGACGGTAGCTTTTGGTTTTCCGGCAAGCACCAAAGAGGAGAGCACAAGCGGTTGTATCCCCCAACATACCATTCACACATCAACCATACACACAGGAGTAAGGTATTACGCCTCCATGGTGCCCTGAACCTGTATAAATTCACTGTGTCTTCTCCATCTCGAGGGGCCCGAGCGCTTCCAAACTTACATCCTTTCGTGCCTCGAGGTCTCACCCGTGCCCCTGGTCCGAACGAAAAAGGGGACCCCACGGTTCCCTGCTAGAGGAGTTTCACCTCCCAACACAACCTATAATATGAAACGGATATAGTGAAAACTACTTTATAGTTGCTTTTTATCCTCACACATTAACGATAGTTCGTGTCATTTCCCAATAAAACCGTGATAAAAACTGGCTCTGTCGGTCACACGGCCCACACGTCGGCGCGCGACGATGGACACGAGAATTATCGGCTATTCGACGAGCGGTGTACAGGGTTTGGTGCATGGCATGGGGTTGGGGTTCGGGCGCCGATCTCCTTGGCTCCCATGGTTAATGAATCCCATGATTAAGAGCATCTCCAACAAACTACTTAAATCAGACTCTCCAAACACCTATATAGCCAGTTCTCCAGATGATTTGTCATGTCAAATCCATTGCCTACTCCAACGGTCTCTCTACCTACACTTTCCATCCCGAGTCTATGACACCAGGACCCATTTGTCAGCCTCTACTACCCCTTATTCCTTCTCTCTTTTCCTCTTCTCTTTTCTTTTTCTGCACAGATAGGGAGCAGAGGAATCCACGACAATCCTAAGCACCAAGCAAGCGACTGAACCTGAGCACTAAACACGTCCGAGCACTGGCGAGGTCAACGGCACATTGAATACAAACAACAAGCATTGAGCAGAGCAAGCATTTAAGGAAAGCAACCAGGCAGAACTAGACCCATGGCCATAAACGTTGCGGGGTGGATGTGAACAACAGTGGTTGACTCATTGTCGGCGACGGCATATAGCGGAGGACTGGTACTCGAGAGATAAGCGCGACGACGATGCAGTAGAGGAGTGGACGTCAGCAACGATGCAGGCCTTTGGCTGATGGGCGAACGGCCGGATTCAGGTGCCGACGAGATAAGCAAGGGGCCGGAGCCTGGAGGTGCGTTGGCTGTGCCGGACGGAGGGGCGAGACGGTGCTATGGCCGGCGGCACCGAGCGAATGCGGGACGCTGGCGAGCGAGACGCGATGCGAGGAGAGAGAAATTGATGGCAATATGTGGGACCCACCATTTGGCCAGCCATTTTGGGTGGCTAGATTTGGCCAACGGAAAGAGAGATTTGGCCAGGGAGATGGCTTGGCCATCCGAATAGGATGTCTGTTGGAGCTCATTGTTTCCCTATGTTTATTAAATTTTGGCTTGGAGAGTCAAATAGCAATTCTCTTGGAGGTGCTCTTAACGAATCATTGTCGCCTTCCGCTTGCGTTAATTCTCACTTGTCACCTGTATGAACGGAGTAGAGATGGCAACGGGGACCCGTGACCTGACACCCGATGGGTTTTTACTCCATTAGGACCTTATTATGTTCTAACTTTTATACCCATGGGTCTACTGGCGGGAGAAAACCCTTACCCATTGGGTACGCGGATATGGGTCCGTTCTTTACCTACCCATACCCACCAACCCGTGGGTAAAAAGACCCATAGATTGAGCCTAAAATTATGAGTAACATAAATCCCAATGACTACTAAATCATAGTATAAAACTATTTTGCCTCTTAAGCATTATTATAGTCTAGTTATATGAAATTATTATTTGATTTCTTGATTATGTAATGTGGTTGTAGAATTTTTTTAATCGCCTTTGAACACTAATGTTAATAGCATTGTTGCCGGAGAAATTATCGATGGTTTACGGTTCTAATACGGCTAATTACAGTTAAAAATTATAAGTGCTATAAGGTATTTATATGAGTATGGGTACCCGTTACCCGCTCGGGTGTGGGTATGGGGATGATTTTATACCCGTGACAGGTATGGGTATTTAAATGAAAATATTTAATTATCGTGGGTGTAGATATGGGACAAGGGAACCGATGGATACGTACCCATTAAAATCTCTAGAACTTAGGAGCAGAGACTGAGTGGGGGGCTTCAGTGTAGCGCTAGAAGTCTAGAGCAGTGCTCCCTCTCCCTGCTGACCGTTGGCTGCTGATCACTGGTTGCACCGCTCCACGCACGAGAAACCAGTTGCTACCTGCCAGGCCAAATCAAACACTAGTTTAATAGTAGTACTCCACTACTATAGGTGAGATCAGGAAGCCATCTCTATCACTGAGAAAACTACTCGTACTGCTAACACCTACTTTCTCGGTCCTATAAAAAAATCAATGGCGTAACGTGTTGAGGACTCGAAGATTCGAGGTCCCTCTCCGTCCGACGACCATACACTGCCGCGGGGGCGCGAGAAATAAAATCAGCGGTGCAGCGCAGGTCGCGTCGTCCGTGACATCGACCGATCATGCGACCGTCGAATCCTATTCCCATCTCGCCCCCCACGCGCGGCAGCAAACCAACCAACTGCCCAACCTGGCCTCGTCTCGCTACGGCTTGGAAGAGAGGAGAGGAAACAGGAGATGGATCGGTTGCCATTTTGCCCGAGCGCCAACCAAGTGGCCACCACAGCCGCGCCGCGCCGCGGTCTTCCCCCTCTTGCCGTCTTGCGAGCGCGCGCGCGAGAGAGAGAGTGCGCCGCATTTACTCCAATCCCGCGGCGGAGGGGGAACAGCATGATGGCCTCGCGATGAATGCAGGGTGGCAGCCGCCGGGTCCCCGGCCGTCGGCAGATTGGTCGATCAGGCCGGTGGCCACCGCGTCGGTCGTGTTCGGAGCATCAAATTCGTCGCGGACGAGATGTGACCCATTCAGAACTGAATTGAATTTGGGGACGAGTGACAGGCTGACAGCAACAACGTCAGTAAATCAAGTTAGCGCTAGTGTAATTAACACACCGTCTAGAATTTCTGGATATGCCTAATCATGAAAACCTGCGGTGAGCAAACAACCAAAGCATTCTCCAATGATGAACTGAGTCTAACCCACCGGCCGGCGCCTCTGCATTTGATGCGAGGCCATGATTGATTTCATAGAGTAATGATTGGTCCAAGCTTGCGGTTGGACATTGACGGCTAGTTGAGATATGGGAGTGTGAATCCATCGGTGGAAAGCCCAGGTGAATCTTGATCCAGCCCGTGAAGATTACAGATTACTTGGGCCCAACGGGAAAAAATATGGATTTTTTATAAACATCTACAAATATATTTTGTTATCTTCAATGTATTACATATCTACACCCCTTAAAAAACACCCAGAGAACGTTTTCTATAAGGACTTATTGCATATTTGCCATTGGTTTGAATCGGTATTGTGAATCTTCTATTAAAAAAATGCAATTGCATGTTTGCCATCAAATACAATTAGAACCTAGACTGTTTGCCATCGGATTAATGGATTGAACAAATACCGTTAGAAGATTTGGTTTTATGAAAATTAGAAAAAAAAATACCCCTATCTCAGCTGCTATGATTAGTAGTTGTTGTTGATTAACAACCATTCTCATGTTGTTGCTGTTGTGTAGTCCATGCTACTCAGCTGCTGTCATCACGGTCGGCTGCTGCTGCTGCTCAACCGCAACAGCCTGCAGAACCAACCACCGCAGCACCCACCTCCGCCGTCGTCGTTCTTGGCTGTAGCAGTGTAGCTGCCTCCAGAATCGACCGCCTCAGTGCCTGCCTCCACCCAAGCTGCAGCCACCTGCTACTGCTGCTCAATCGCAACAGCCTGCAGAACCGACCACCGCAGCACCCACCTCTGCCGTCGTCGTTTTTGGCTGTAGCAGTGTAGCTGCCTCCAGAATCGACCGCCTCAGCGCCTGCCTCCACCCAAGCTGCAGCTGCCTCCTGCTGCTGCTGCCCAAGCCGCCGTAGCGCGTGCCTTCGTAGTCTGTCGCCCAAAGGAGAGGAGGAGACAAAAGGGGAAATGGAAAACATGAGTGTTGTCAGGGTCTGAAGAGAGGTAGGGAGGGAATCGATCCTTGGCCAAGGACAAACCGGTCTTATTATTCCCTTGATTTTTCACATTGATTTTATGAATTATTTTTAGACTCTTAATTGCACACATCAAACGACAATGGTAAATGGAAGCTATTCCAGTGGTAAATTTACAGTTTCTACTTTTTTAATGGTTATTCCGAGTTAAGGGATAAAAGTAGTGGTATATTTGCAATTCTTCCTTTCTATAATATGACATAGGCCATTAGAGCATAGTCCCTCTTAAAAAAACAACTTCGATGTATATTAAAATTCATCCTACAATTTTTTTTTCAGATAAAAGAGAGTACAACTACCGCGTGATGGGGATACCATTTTGGTAGACTGACTTCTTAGGCAGTGTTCGGTACGAGGAGTTCGCTCTTCTCCATGCGTACGCTTTTCAAACTACTAAAAGGTAGATGTGTTTTTACAAAAGAAATTTCTATACGAAAGTTGCTTTAAAAAATCATATCAATCTATTTTTTAAAAAAATAGTAAATACTTAATTAATTATTTGGTAACGAGTGATTCCGTTTTCTATGCGAAGAGAATGAGTTTCCAACTCAACTAAATAAACACGGTCTTACCGCCCTTCCAAAGTCAAATGACTATAAAAGGGTTGCTTGTAAAATATTTAGCCCTCCTTCACGTAGTTGTTACTTGTTAGCATGCGCCCGTGTGCCATGTTGACGTTCTCTGGGAGGACATTAGGGTGTATATCACTAGTACTATGAAATAAAATTTATTTTATAAATATTTTAATGATAAAGAATAAAAAAATCGAAAAATATGGCCAGCTAAGCCGGTGGTTCGTGCCGGAGCTATCCTATCGAGAGCCCCGTCCCCGCCATCTGTGCGCGGGTCGGTGTGTGCGACGCGTGGCGTGCGGGTGGGCGGCACGGCACCGAGCACCGAGCACCGAGCAGATCGAGCTGGACGCGATGGGAACTCATCGTGACGAGGTAAGCGTCACGCTTGGCTGCTCCCGCGTCTCCGCGACCGGAGGCCCCGGCACCGGAAATCGCTTGGATCACGCGCGCCCATACACAGAAGAAGCTGCTATGATTAGCGAGAATAATCACGCAGCCATATACGCTCTGATTGGTCCGAAGTTGCCCCCAAGATAGCAAGATTGGGTTGGTTTGGCTAAAAAACGATGTGTGCAGAAAAGTTCACCAACAACTCGGTGTTTAGGCAGTTGAAAGTCTTCCACGAAATTTATGGAGATATCTTCTACAAGACAAAAGGCAAGAGTGTTTGCTGGGCAAATAGGTAAAAGAATCCATTAGACCTAACCAAAGGTAGACTAGAAACTTATATTTATTTTTTTCTTTTGTAACAATGCAAGTACAACATTTGATCTATGTTCTAATTAAGGAGGTACGTAACCATATTCACGGACATCAAAATCTAAAACTTTGTGAGTTAACATCCACGACTACATGTTTTTATTTTGTATCTATAATGTTGTTCCACAAGCTTAAATCTTGAATCAACACCCTCTGTAAATTTTATTTTTCACTACCCTCTAAGAAATACTCCCTCTACCAAAATAAATTGATTCCTAGCCTCCCCAAAATAATTAGTACAATATCCTATCACTAATAAAAAATATAGTATTAGTGGTTGAATAGGTATGTGGTATTGAAGAAATAAAATTTCTTGATTTATATCGAAAAATCGAAAGAAGGATAAAGACTAAACATCGACTTATTTTAAGATAAATTTTAAACCCAGAAATTAATTTGGTTTGGAATAGGAATAAGGTATAACATTTCATGTCCGAGTTTACCTTGGAGGAGGTAAAGTGGACCGACCAAACTGAGGTAGTGATACTTCTTAATTCTGGCTAAACTTAACCAGATTTGAACAGTTCGACAATTCTGGCCAAATGAGCTAAGGTATTCATCTTTTTTTTTGATGAAAAGTTTAGTTCGACAATTCGGCCACGTGTGCCTTGGGGGATCAAAGCCGGGGTGCACGAACCACGGCCATTTGGATAATCAACCCCCACCGACCAGAGATAATTAACCATGTCGAAGCCTTGCCAATTGCAAACACACCACACTACACAGCGCTCTTTGCTGAGAGCATCAAAACGGAAGAGAAAGTGGAACACCTGGACTGACAACCCAAGAAGAAGAGAAAAAAAAGGGCTTAACCACAGTTCAAAAACTTCCAGCCAGGACGAGAATCAAGAGTTCAAGACCACCGCCCCCCTCTCCCACTCCCACCCAACCCAAAGACCCCAACTGCTGCTGCCGCCGCTGTACACGCGCGGACCCAAGAACGTGAGGAAGGAAGAGTCTCTCGCGGAAGCATCTCCAGTCTCTCCTCGCCCGTTTCTGGAGGTACGGTGGTCATCCTTCCTCCCGTTCTTCTCTCTCTTCTTCCCTCAGCATGTGTTGGGAGTTGGGAGGATTTTTGATACTGGAGCAGTAGAGCAGACGAGTGGATTTTTGGTTGATTTTTCGTGTGGAATTGGTTGGGTTGGGTTGGGGGGATTTAGATTCGGTCTGAGTGTTGCGGTGGTTACGTGGAGCTTTGGGGAGTTTGGGACGAATGGCAAAGATCATGGAAACTGGAAAGTGGCCTTTTTTTTTCTTTTTCTTTCCCCTTTCTTGAAGAGTGCTCCTGTTCGTCCTGAAAGTTCTTGTGATTTTGCACTGGAAAGCATGCGTTTTGGATTGAGATTTGATCGGGGCAAAGCGTGATTGGTGGTTCTTGGACCCTTTTTCTTTAGGATTTATATGAAAAGGCAGATCTTTTTTTGCCAGTAGAATTGGTACAATTTAGTATCTTCTGATAAACTAGCAGCGGAAGATATGCAGAAAATACGTCCAAGAAAGAAAACAGACAGGATTTTCGATCAAATTGTGTTCGACAGTGAATGTTGTGCGGCTTTCTCCGCGTGCAAATCAGTACCAGTTTCATTGGTGTACTGTAGCTGTCTGCCAAAAAAAGAACTCCACTGCTCACTTGTGTGGTGATCGACTAACCCCTGTCATGAAATTCTGTTGAGACAGTGAGATTTGTATTATAATACCTAAAAGAATTATTAATTTAGACCACTTGCACGCTTGTTCGTCATGTTCCACTGATAGTCATTGAGAATCTGTACTGATTGCATCTTTCTTTGCTGCTACTGCAGCAATGCAGCTATATCACCATCCGTATTCACTGGATAGTCAGAAAGTGCGGATGGCACTTGAAGAGAAGGGTATTGACTACACCTCATATCATGTCAATCCACTGACCGGGAAGAACATGAACGTGGCCTTCTTTCGCATGAACCCTTCTGCAAAACTCCCCGTCTTCCAGAATGGGGCCCATGTCATTTATCGGGCCTTCGATATAATTCAGTATGTTTCCTCATTCACATTGCAAGTTCAAAAATGATGGGCATGTTTAACTTTACTGATCAGGCATGACATATGAATGTTCATCTATCTGCTTCGGTGTTGTCATAGGTACCTTGACAGGCTAGCAGTGCATTTAAGCGGTGAAATCGTCCCTGTGAACACTGAAGTTTACCAATGGATGCAGAAAGTTGATAGTTGGAATCCGAAGATGTTCACGCTCACTCACACCCCGATCAAGTACCGCACGTTTGTATCCAAGTTCATACGGCGAGTTCTGATTGCTCGCATGGCTGAAGCCCCAGATTTAGCCAGCATGTACCATGTTAAGCTCCGTGAGGCTTATGAGACCGAAGACAAATTGAAGGATCCTGACATTATGAAGCAAAGCGAGGAGGAGCTGAGCAAACTCCTCGATGATGTTGAAGCACAGCTCAATAATGGCAAATACCTTGCTGGCGATGAATTCTCCCCTGCAGATTCGATGTTCATTCCTATCCTTGCACGCATCACTCTTTTGGACCTTGATGAGGAATACATCAACTGCAGACCGAGGTTACTCGAGTACTACACATTGGTGAAGCAGAGGCCCAGCTACAAGGTTGCAATTGGCAAGTTCTTCGGCGGGTGGAAGAAGTACCGGACTCTCTTCAAGACCTCGTTCTTCCTTTGTGTCCGAACCTTGTTCAGGAAATACTAGATGGTTCAGCAGACATCAGTGCATTGTTGATAAGCAATGTGTACAGTGAATTCAGCCTGAATATACGACCACTACATCTTGATATGTTTTCTGCCGAGGGGTTGTGGTTGATGGCTCCTGATAGTTTTGTTTTTAGTTTGTGAAATTAAATGTGTTTGTTTCCTTTTATGTCTCTCTGCTTGCATGTTCCTGTGCACAGCCCAGAAATTGTACATCATAATGCTTACACAATAGGACAGAATAAGTATATATATACATTTTGCTTTTGTTTATTTAGCTCATATGGAATTGGAGTATCTCTAATCAGGGTTGTTTCTTGAAACAGTTTATGTCTTGAGTACCTTGTATCCTGTTTTGTTTTGTGCTATCAGAAGTGGTAATTTTCACTGCAATGTTTTTTTTTTGTCTATTATATGGAATTCATCCAAATTTCTCTATCTATCATTCTCTGTAATCCACCCATAATTTAATAATTATGGACCCTGACTTCACCTAAACAAAACAACATCTATTCTCTTGCTCCTTACTGCCATCTTTCTCTCAAACAATCTGAAAGGAATGGCCTTTTTCTTCACCCAACTTTTCCCCTTTTATAATGCCATGCGCCCTTTGGCTATGGGTAAGAAGATCTCCACCCTGCATGTGCTGCACAGAACAGGTCAGTGTCATTGCATGGACCCACTGTCATTGAGTGTAGGTCAAATTGTGCACCATGCAATTGTTTGCACTTCTGCACTACATGTCTATAAATACCTTGGAGATGGAGAACTTGAACAATTGAGCCTTCTGGTTTCAGAGTTTCAGGGCAAGAGTGAGCCAGGAAGAGGAAGAAAGAGAGAGCCTAAGAGCAGTGGGAATGGGAACATGGAGGAAAGCCTAAAAGTGAATTTTTCTTCCTCCAGCAATGGAGGTGAAAATTTGGTTTGGTTTTTTCCCGATGCCTCCCATTCCTATCGTTCTTAAGCACTCCTTCCTCTTCCTTTCAGCTTGCACGATTGCTTTACCGGAGAAATCAGACACATTTTGTATAGCTTGAGATTTTCGAAGGCGAGATCGGAAGAGGAAGAGAAGAGGGCCAAGGAGCAGTGGGCCTGGGAACATGAAGGAAGGCTTAAGCCCTCTCAAATCCTCACATGAGATTGGAGATGGGGATATGAGTTTTCCTGATGCCTCCCAAGCCTATTGTTTCTTGGTGCTCCTTCCTCTTCCTTTTGTCCGCAAAATATATGAACTGGATGCATAGCTTGGTGTGGTTTGTTCTTCATAGTTCATTCATCCCATCTGTTCATCTGTTGGTTTGATTCAGTATTTTCTTTGCTTTGTTCCTTTGGCATGTTTTCTTGCATAAGCATAGGATGGTAGCTATGGCTTACTGGTTTTGACTTTAGTATGTAAAAATTCGCTACCATCAGTCTGCTGATTATATCTGATATGACCTCTCCTTAGAGTTCAGACAAGTAAAAACATGATCATGACAAATGATAGCAATTAGAGAAAGTAGATAAATCAGAAAAAAAAAGTCCAACCTTCAACCACACTGTTCATGACAAATGATGGCAATGATAACAAACCAAGATTCTGGTCATGACAAATGATAGCAAATTAAGACTCCAAATTGCAATAGGGACTACTAGCAGATACATCAGGAAAAAAACGAAAGAAAAACATGAACATGTTCCCGAACTCTGAAAGAACACAAAGGAAGAAGCAAGGTGGTGAAAATTTGTGGCATCAGACTGGTAACTGCTTGTCTTCATATATGATACATCCAACATTAACAAGAGATCAGTGCACATGACCCTACATCACTCTGTTCTTGCATTCTTTAGCACATTTAGACAACTAGATGGACCTGGAGTTCTAAACAACATTTCCCCCCTTTCTTCTTCTTCCTAGTGTGCTCTCTGGTTGTTTCAATTCCACAGGCTGTCAGAAATAAATTCTTCCTCTCTGAGAAGAAGAACGAATCCATCATGGAAGATAGCCGTAGCATTTTCAGTCCCCAAAAATACAGAGCATTTTGTAGAAGGGACGCAGGATGACAGCGTGATCACTCGGTTACTCTCGTTAGGTTTTGCAAGGAGAGAATAGTAGGTGTTCAGTCTAAGCTGGTCCATCATTTTTTTTTATAGAGAAGAGTAATTTTTACCCGGTCTCTATATCCAACCATATATATGTAGTCTTTTCAAAGAGAGAATTTAACCTTAAACAGAGAACTTAGCCCTCAAATAATATAATCTGAAATTAGCTCTTATGGAGATTTGAACTCAGGACTTGGGTGCTACTCAAATCACTGTAACCACTAGGCTACATGCCCTTTCACAGCTGGTCCATCATTTTCTGACGACTCTCAGGTATGAAGAATGCATGACCATGAGATCATTGGCATCAACGATGAGTTAATTAGTATGTTCATCTCGGGGACTTGACAAGATGAATTTGTACTGTCTAGTGCCTACTGTCGACGTCAAAATTTGTACTTTGTACTTTGTAATTTTTCTCCAAAAAACTTACTGAAATCGGTTGGCCTTGTCTTCGGCCAACCTGGCAAAAAATGAGAGTATGTTAATCGGAATTCAGTCCCTGAAAATCAAAGATGTTATGCATTTAAACTGAACATGGAATTGATATATGGATGACATTTTGTCCTAAAAATGCTGTTTGTTCTTGCAAAGAGATTTACTAGGTGGGCATTTATAATTTGCTCCAGTGGTGCTTTAGAAGTGATGTGTAGAACAAGGTTCTTATTCTGAAATTCAGCAAAACTTGCCAGCCGAAACCTCTGAAGAAAGCGTGATACTGTCGCTCAAACATTTGGAAGTTAATATCTCATTCCTAACATGGCTATTTCACCATTATATCCTGATTCCTGAACACATCTTCTTTCGTCCTTTTTTTTAAACCTTCCTCACGTGTATGTATAAGACTGAATCCATGCTTAGCCATTCAACTCTCGGTGATTACTCTGTCAGATATAATTAGTGCCTTTAATGTTGCAATCAATGTATTGCAATTTGCTACTGATTTTAATAATTTAGACAGTGCCTTCCATGAGTACAAGTAACATGTAGTTGTATTTTTCAATCAAGAGTAACATATGTAATAAGCTAGATTACATGTTCCTCCTGTATTTATAGAACTTTGCAAAGTATGCAGAAGAGAACGTGCAATGTTTCACAGGATCCTCTTTGAATGCAGATTCGCATCGACTCTTTCACCAGTTTCAGTTCTTATACTTAAAGACCCGACTCCTCCAGTGACTGCATGGTTCTTTGCTTCCTGTCCATTATATCAGTCAGCTTTTTAGATGTGGTATCCAGAAGATCTCACTTCAGTCACACTGTATGTCATTCACTTCAGTGTCCTACTGTGCCCCATCTACCAGATTCAATTCATTTCTCCCTCACAGCCCTCCTGCACTGCATAGGTCTATATATACTCTTAGTACTCTGAAGAAAATGTTGAAGCTTCTGTTTCTTGTAGCTGTTTCTGAGGGTGAGCCAGGAAGAGGAATAGAGACTCTAAGAGCAGTAGGAATGGGAACATGAAGGAAAGCCAAACTAAGCTCCAACTCCTGGACTTTGAGATTTGGTATGATGATTTTCCTGATGCCTCCCATTCCTATAGTTCTTAGGTCCTCGTTCTTCTTACTTTCGGCTAACACCAATTTAGTAAAGAAAAACAAAATCATTTAGATGTATGCGTTGACAGTGAGTCGGGAAGAGGAAGAAAGAGGGTCTAAGAATGCTGGGAATGGGAACATGGAGGAAACCTAAACCTTTTGTTTCCATCGCTGACGAGGTGGAAATTCGGCTGTGTGTTTCCCAATGCCTCCCATTCCTAATATTCTTAATCACTCCTTCCTCTTCCTTTTGACTTGCTCAATTGTTTCAGGAGAGAAAATAAATGAAGGGGGCATTGGATGACAGGATATTTTAGTGAATCATGAAGAAGACAGATAGTATGTAGTAGGTCATATGAACAAAAAGGATTGGGCTCTAATATTTCTTATCTAACCTTTCAAAGAATATGGTTCAAATAAAAAAACTGAGAGAAACCCTGCATTCCAAAACCTGTCTAAAAATTTCCCACATTCCCCACTAGTTTGAAACCGTATGCATATCTGATAACATCTAAAAGGACACATGTTTATTTGAACCATGAACTGCACATGAGTTCACTAGTTCTTATGTGGTGAGCCGATAGTCAAGATAGATGGAGCAAAAATACACCTAATGTTTTGGTAAAAAAAAAAACACCTAATGTTACTAAGCAGCTTCGCATAGAGACGTGCATGCATGAAGTAACATTGCAAACTGTATATCATTTATATATATCAGCATTTAGCAGCCACGATATGCAAAATGAACTGTCACTATTGAGATCTCACATGGAACATAACAGCAACCAAATGGACAAGTACATAAATTAGCATCTATTTGCACATTTTAACTTAGTCAGAAACAGAAAGGTAGTACCTATATATACGCCTCTCACCAAAATTGAAACAATAATATTTGAGTTTATTAATCTCTCTTCAACTTTGCAGATGTTGCATGATGCTCTTCAGGTTTTCTTCATTTCCTTGTTCTTCCTGCATTTGAATTACTTGATGCCTTTGCGCATGGCTGAAGACCTGAAGACTAACATATACTGAATGAATCGACACATACAGCGAAACAAGGAAAATAAAGGAAGCTTTACTGGGCTGTTCATGATCAGGGAAAAGACAAAGAAAATGTCGATGTGTTTTCACCTTCTAGTTCATGATTTTTCTCCTTTTCTTTTTGAAAAAGTAGTTCATGATAGTTTCAGCGTGTATTGATCAAATGGATCAATATTGAGGGTTATTTGCTCATGCTGTCATGCGCAGTGTTAAATGTTAGTTTAAATCAGTCATACCTTAGGACTTGAGCCTTGCAATAACGATAGCAAATTTACCTTCCTGATTTGAGGCTACTACCATATGTGGACTTTGTTGGTGAGCTAAATGACATTATTTTCAGAGCTGCAACTTAGTAACTTACTATTTGCTTGGTTCCATAAATATAAAGAAGAAAACACAGAAACTCATATAAAGAAATTAGCAGACACTGTATAAATACAGACGGAATTACCAAGATGCTAAATTATCATTATTTTTGAATGACGTCACCAAGAAGCTAAATTTACCGCCTGTGCAATTCCTTGATTTTAGAAAGAGGGTTCACATTAACTGCAGGGCAAGCAAAGGAACTCGTGCTGTGTTTTGCATTCTCATTCTTAAGAGTCAAGACTAAGAGGAGCCCAACTGTCACTGGATGCTATGGCCACAGTTCCTCACCAATCCACCATCCAAGCATTCACTACAGTAAAGGCTCTATATATACTCCAGGCTCCCCCATATAGTAGCCTCTACAAAGAAAGGGAGCCAGGAAGAGGAAGAAAGAGAGAATCTCAGAATTGTTGGAACGAGAACATGAAGGAAAGCCTAAACTCTATTGTCCACTCTAGTATTGGAGGTGGAAACTTGGCTTCATGTTTTCCTGATGCCTTTCACTACTATGGTTCTTAGGTGCTCCTTCCTCTTCCTTTTGGCTTGCATGATCTGCCTAAGCAAAGATTATCAATGTATTGATTTGGATGGCTTCGATAGTTTTATAGCAAGTTAGGAAGAGGAAGAAATTGAGTGTCTAAGAGCAGTGGGAATAGGAACATTAAGGAAAGCCTGAGTTTTTTCTTCTCCACTAGAATTAGGGTGAAGATAATGCTTGTGTTTTCCTAATGCCTCCCATTCCTATTGTTGTTAGATACTCCTTCCTCTTCCTTTTGGCTTGTACAAAGTATAGGGTAAAGAGCATTTACTGTTTAGATCCATGAATGCCTACCCTTTGGAGTTGGTTTGGCAGATTATATTCAAATTTTGGAGAAACCAAACAGTGTTAACCATCAAAACTTATAGTGTTAACCTCAGTCTCTTCTAATTAACTTTCTACACAAAAGGGATGCACAATGATGTATAGAAAATTCAAAATATGATATTCTGTAAAACAGCACAAAGCACAATTTTTCGACATGGCCAACCAAACTAGAAGTCATATGCTGAACCGCTGATGTTTCTAATATGCATTAAGGTGTTCATTGATCCATTCCACAGGCTGTCACATGATCTAAAAAACAATCCACAGGCTGTCAGAAATTCTTCCTCTCTTAGAAGAAACAAACCAAGAATCCATCATGGGAGATAGCCTTAGCATTTCCAGTCCACAAAAGAGGGTCTAAGAATGCTGGGAATGGGAACATGGAGGAAACTGTTTGTTCCATCTCTAGGTGGAAATTTGGCTGTGTGTTTCCCAATGCCTCCCATTCCTATTATTCTTAATCACTCCCTCCTCTTCATTTTGACTTGCTCAATGTTTCAGCAGAGAAAACAAAGCAGAGGACATTGTCTAAAGCACATTTTGACTGAGATTAATAAAGCTTCCATTATCTAAAAAATAAGCAGAGAAAACAAAAGAAGAGGACATTGGATGATGGTAATTCTAGAGTGAATCATGAAGAACAAGAAAAAAATGGAGCGTAGGGTAGGCATGTCAAAATTGACTGAGAGTGAGGGTAATAATTTCGTTCAGAATTTCGGAGGAAAATCATCCAGTACCACCCCCATTGTAAAAAAAACAGGCCTGGCCTTCACCAGCATCTCCTCTATTTCATTCATCGGTTTTATTGTAGCCCACATAATCATGTCTTTTTTCTTTCTTTCATAGTAAACTAGCCACTTCGTCGCGCTTTGCGCGACTCTGATTGTCAGCATAACCTACCTATATAATTAGGCCATTGATCCTGACATTAATTGAAGGTACCGGTTTCGTAAGTATGTTAATTTCTTTGTTTTCAAATGTACTCCATTAATTCCTACATATAAGTATTTCTAGTTTGTTTAGTAAAGAGTAAGATTAAGGAGGAATGATCTCTTTCAGTCACTTACTATCAAATTTTGAACTGCTCCGATTGGCTCTTTCCGAACAACTGATTAGCTAAAAATGCTTAGATATGCATTGAAATTAGTATCCTAGAAATGCTTATATTTTAATATAAAATTTGAATCATAGAAATACTTATTTTGGGAATGATGCAGCAGCTAGAGATGTAAATGCATGAATGTTGTAATTGATTGACATTAAAAAGTAGAGAAGAAATTTAATAGAATATGACTGTTGGTTAAGATGAGGGAGTAGATGTCGAAATAGCTATATTTTACGATAAATTTTGAATGTTAAATATAACTATATTTTTGGACGGAGACAACAATAACATTAAGTGCTCCTAAGTGTAGCATGTGCATGTGTGCGTTCGTAGAGACTATTTTAAAATAAAATTGGTACGTAGTGGATGTTGCTTAGCTGCTGTGTGTTGCTCCAATACTAAGCAAAAGTAGTATATAAACTTGTACATTATAGATATAAACTTGCATATAATACAAATTTACAGGTAAGGCTTCATATTGTTTACTTTATTTAGTCAGAAGATTAATTAAGCACACATATATACTGTTAAAAAGACTTTCTTAAACAGTAGTGTTCAAAAGATTAAGCACATGAGTTTTCTGCTTTTTGAGATATTTAGTCTGGAAGCATCTTGATTGGTCCAACGTGTTTCCACTGTTATAGATGAGCATGATGATCCAACGGTGCATTTTCATTTACCAGCTCATCCAACGGTCATTACCATTGTAGATGATGTGGCTCATCCTCCTTTCAGAGAGCTTATTGCTTTCACATATTTAGATATGCCCAATGTTGCAACCATTGCAACCATGAAGTCAATTTTGACAGTTCCATTTTAATCATTCTGTAGAAGGAATGCAGGGTGACAGTGTGATTACTTGGTAACTCTCCTTGGGCTCGCAGTGAGAAAATAGTACGTGTTCAGTCCTAGCTGATCCAATTGTCAGCTCATTTACATCAACCATGTTTATTCATCAGAATCCCTGAAAGCCAAACAAACTATGCATTTATCAGTGCATGCAAAAGCGAACATGGTATTGATGTATGGATGGTGTTTTGTTCTAAACATGTCGTTTGTTCTTGCAAAAATTATTTACTGGGTGGGAATTCTGAAAAGATGTACAAGTGTAGAACCAGGTGCCTATTCTGAAATCCAGCAAAATTTGATAGATGAAACCTATGAAATTGAAGGTTGATACTGTCAGATAAAACGTTTTGGAAGTTAATATCATGTAACATGGCCACATCACCGTTGTGTCCTGAGCATTTAAGTTTCCCAAGACAGTGCAGCACCCAAGAGAGAGATTGATAAAACTGCTTAGCTATTCGAGTCCTAGTGATTACTTTGTCAGATAGCATTAGTGAATTTAATGTTACAGCGTATGTGTTGCTACTACTTCTTAATACTTGAGTACAAGTAACATGTGATAAACTAGCCTACCTGTTCCTCCTGTACTTATGGAACTTTGCTAAGTATCAGAAAAGAACGTGCAATGTTCCACACTCCACAGGATCCACTTTAAATTCAGATTCACATGGACTCTTTCTCCACTCAGAATTCTTATTCTTAAAGACCACAAGTGACTGCACTATTCTCTGCTTACTCTCCATTATGTCAGTCAGCTTTCAAGATGTACCCAGAAGATCACATCCCTGCAGATGTTGTACAGTGACTTGTACATGTTTCTTCGCCAATATATTAAGATCATTCACTTCAATGTCCTATTGTGCACCATCTACCAGATTCAATTCATTTATCCTTCGAAGCCCTGCACTGCATAGGTCAAATATACTATAGTACTCTGAAGAAAATGTTCAAGCTTCTGTTTCTAGTAGCTGTGTGCCAAAGAGGGTGAGCCAGGAAGAGGAAGAGAGATTCTAAGAGCAGTAGGAATGGGAACATGAAGGAAAGCCAAATTAAGCTCTAACCCCTGGAGTTGGAGATTTGGTGTGATGATTTTCCTGATGCCTCCCATTCCTATAGTTCTTAGGTGCTCATTCCTCTTACTTTCGGCTAACACCAAAATGCATCCATCCCCACATTTAGATGGAGGAGGTCTTGACAGTGAGTCGGGAAGAGGAAGAAAGAGGGTCTAAGAATGGTTGGAATGGGAACATGGAGGAAACCAAAACCTTTCTTTCCATCTCTGACAATAGAGGTGGAAATTGGGCTGAGTGTTTCCAAATGCCTCCCATTCCTATTATTCTTAATCACTCCTTCCTCTTGCTTTTGACCTGCTCAATTGTTTCAGCAGAAAAAACAAAAAGGGGACACTGGCAAATGGACATTTTAGAGTGAATCATGAAGAAGAGAAAATGGAGTGTATTGCATAGGAATTGGGCTCTGATTATCTAACATTTCAGAGAGATGATTCAATTTTTTTAAAAAGATCATGCATCCCTAAACATGTCTAAAAACCCACACATTCCATACTAGTTTGAAACTGCATTCATACTTGATAACATCTAAATGACATATACTTCTCTTTGATCCATAAATGGCAAATACTCATCACTAGTTCTTCAGTCATGAACCCATAGCCAAGATAGATAAGAGAACACAAATACACATGATGTGACTAACCAGCTCAGCTTAGAGACGTGCATGCATGTTGTTTGTTTTATATAAACTGTATATCATTTATGGAGTATATATCAGCACTAAGCACTTAGCAGCTATAATATGAAAAATGATTCGAATAGATTGAACTGTCCCTACTGAGATACTCTGCATCACATGAACATAACCACCAAATGGACAAATACATATATTAGCATCCATTTGCACCTTTTAACTCTCAATCAGAAAGGGAATGGCAGTACCTATATATATGTGTCTCGCTAAAATTTAAATAAAATACTTACGTCATTAATATCTCTGAAACTTTGCAGAGGCGACAAGATGATCTTCAAGATCCTTCATTTCCTTGTTCTTCTTGCATTCGAATTACTTGATGCATAGCTGAAGACTGAAAATCAACATGTACTGAATGAATATGTGGATACAGCAGAACAAGAACAGGATAGAGAGCTTTACTCTGTTTACATGCATGATCAGGGGAAAAAAGGAGAAGAAAATGCATTTTCACCTTCTATTTCTTCCTTTTATTTTTTTTTTTGAAGAAGTAGTTCATAATACTTTCACCGTTTGTATAATCAATCAAATGGATTGAAGTCATGGGCTTGTTTGTTCATGCTATCATGTATAATGTCAATTTGGACCTTCAATTCCTTGGAACTTGGGGCTTACTATAATATGATAGTACTGACAATTTTACTTTCCTGATTTGAGGCTACCATATTTCCATATATCGACTTGGTTGGTGGGCTAAATGACGTTCTTTTCCGAGTTGTATCATTGTGATGCACTATTGCTTGGTTCCATATAGAAATACAAAGAATAAAGAATAAATAAGAGTACACAAAGAAACTCAGCAGAATTTTTCATGAATAAATTCAGAATCACCAAAAAGCTAAATGTATTGGTTGTGCAATTCCTTGATTTTACATAGAAGAGTCACCTCAGTTGCAGAACTAGCAAAGGAACTTCTGCTCCAATTTGCATTCTGATTATTAAGGTGTCCATAACTCCATATTAATAAATGCTTTGCCTCATAGCTCCACTGTCCCTGGCTATTATGACCTACTAATGTGTCACCAATTCACCATCCAGGGCTCCAGGCATTCACTACTTGTGTACATTGTTCAACACACTACAGTAAAGGCTCTATATATGCTCTACAGTTGGTTCTACAGATTCAGCTTCTCATTCTGAAATTCATATAGCCTTTGTCAAGAATGTGAGCCAGGAAGAGGAAGAGAGAGAGAATCTCAGAATTGTAGGAATGAGAACATAAAGGAAAGCCTAAGTGCTAATGTCCCCTCTAGTATTGGAGGTGGAGACTTAGTTTCATGTTTTCCTGATGCCTCTCATTCCTATGGTTCTTGGATGCTCCTTCCTCTTCCTTTTGGCTTGCATAGCCTGCTTGAGCAAAGAAAATAGAACATCATCTATGTATTGGTTTTGGTTGGAGGATTTGATAATTCTATAGCAAGTCAGGAAGAGGAAGAAATTGACCATCTAAGGGCAGTCGGAATGGGAACATTGAGGAAAGCCTACAGCGTCTTTCAACTCCACTAGAAATGGGGGTGCAGATAATGTTTTTGTGTTCTCCTAGTGCCTCCCATTTCTATTGTCCTTAGATACTCCTTCCTCTTCCTTTCAGCTTGCATAAGTACAAGAGAAAGATGGTTAGATCCATGCACCAGACATGCCTAGTCTTTGGACTTAATTTGGCTAGAACATATTTAATTTTAAGAGAGACCAAAGACTTTTAGTTTTTGACAACTAAAACATCTACAGTGTAAATATATAAAATTGATTTTATCCGCGTCATAACTTCTAACGGATTTCTGCACTCTGCATTGTGCAACATGGTACAAGTAATCCTTTTTTTCATGCAAAAATGATGCATAATTATGCACAAACACAAATCCATAATATAAAATTCTGCAAAACAGCACAAGGCACAAACTTTTGACCCAAAGAAGTCATATGCTGAACTGCTCATGTTTCTGTAAATTGCTCATATGTCACTCCTGTAAGTCACTGTAATCATGAAATTTTGAACTAATTAACTCAAGTACTCAACATTACATAAACAACTTCTATCATAGTGGCTTAGCGAGAACCTTACCACAATGTTAATTATAAACTTAGACGGACACTATGATGTGAGTTCAAGCACATATTAGAGCATTTAGTGTTTGGAAAGAAAGAAATTTCCCAGGTTTTCAAACAGCAATCATCACCAAGGCACTGAGCATGGAGGGGATTAGAACATCAACCCATATGGAACCAATTGGTTGCTGTTGCTCCATCCAGCATCACAAGCTTGTTTTCATTTTTGCTGTAATGGAGATTAGCAAGAAGACTGAATGCCAGTGACACTGAGAGGACAAGTAAAAAATTATGCAGCTTCAATTAATATGCAGCATATCAAGGTTGATTTGAAATCAACAGTTCAGTGCATGCCTAGAAAGCCTAAAGGTCAATTTGACATCAGTAGATGCTGAAATTGACCTGTCCTAGTCACCTACCAGATCTGCCACTATTCAAATTCCTAGTTCTACCAGCATATTTCAGATTAAGCCTGTCCTGGATACAGTGTGCTTTAGCAGATGAAGCACATCTGAAGAGGCACATTTAGCTGACAACACATATAATGACACATATTTGTCACTATTTCTTCAAAGACAAAATTAGATCAGTCACTGCAAATAGATTGTAAATTGAAAAATGTCATCGATAATCGATTGTGAAAAATGGCATGTGGAATCCAAGGACACGTGTCTGCGGCACTCTGATTGGGTGGTATCATTCAACTCAGGGACCTTTGTAATGGTACTAAATATTAGCAAGATTATAGTGGGAACATATTTGGAGAGGATCCCTATTTGAAGATTCAAAAATCTTTGTATTTCCAGTGGGAACGATTGCTATATTCTCACCTTATGTACAAGATATCTGCAATCCCCCATAATCTCTTCTACATTCTGGTGAAGTTTAGGACAAAGTAAGCTACCTGATGCGCTTCAAGATTCCTCATTTATCCTGTTTATTTCGAATTAAGCATGTCCTGAAATACTAGATGCTTCAGTAGATGTACTTAAGACTGAAAACAATACGATCATGCCGATACACAACACAAGTGAGAATTTTTTTTTTTGCGGGGGGGGGGGGGGGGGGGGGGGGGGGGAGGGAGGGACATGCAAAAGCATTGCACGTCATTTGTATTAGAAGAAACACACATGAGAAAATATCGATACCTGAGAGTGCTTTTACTAGGAATATATCATGTTAACTATCTCCTGATGTTCTCTCAATTTGAAAAATCAAAGTGCTATATTGATCTATCTGCGCCATATTGTTTTCCTGTTGTTACTGTACACAATATTTGTTGGACCTCTTGCTCCATAGGGTAAAAATACATAATACACGCTTTCATACATTATATAGGATCATAGCAGTATTAATTCCGTGTACTTTTTGTGATTACTCAAGTTAAAATCTCAAGTCATTAACACTTGATATTCACTTGGTGAATGCCTCGGGAAGTTTGTAGCATCTCTATGCACAAGAGCCAGCGATTAGGTCCATGACATTTGTGAAAACCATCTTTTCCTGCACCCTCCCTTTTCTCGTTCTAAATAAGAATGTGAGTGAATGCAATGGATCTATTTCTTACCCTTTCAGTAAATGCAAAGCCCAAGGTTGTCTAGCAGATCTTTTATATATGCATAGAAATATCATCATCTAATTCACATCCATAAATGTCCTACCTTAACAATAAGTTTATGTGGGCCCCAACCATCATTAACCTGTGTGTGTTATGGTGCACCATGCACTAGGTTTGTTCATTGATTTGCTCACAGTGCTTCACTGCTTCTGTGCAGTCTAGAGCACTTCACTAGAGGCTTATATATACCACACAATACTTCAGCCATTTTTCAACATCTCTGAGCTTATTGTTAAAGTTGTGAAGTTCTTTGGCTTGAGAGTGAGCAGGGAAGAGGAAGAAAGAGAGCCCCTCAGAGCGATGGGAATAGGAACATGGAGGAAAGCCTAAAGCTAAATCTTCTGCTCCAGTATTGTAGCTAGAGATTTGCTCGGTTTTCCCGATGCCTCCTATTCCTACCGATCTTAGGTACTCCTTCCTCTTCCTTTTAGCTCATGCTACTATTTCAAGGGAGTAAAACAGAAGTGCCAATGCATAGGTTTTGATGATGATGCATTGGAAGTGAATCAGGAAGAGGAAGAAAAGAGGGTCTGAGAGTGGTGGGCATGGGAACATGGAGGAAAGCCCAAACTCTTATTTGCCTCTAGAACTAGGGGACTGAGATTTGGTTTCCATGTTTTCTTGATGCCTCCCATGCCTATTGTTCTCAGATGCTCCTTCCTCTTCCTTTTGGTTCACACAATATTAGTGGAGTCGTCAAAAATATCCAATCATATTCATGTGTCTAGATAATGAGGGTTTGGGCCTTGAGAGTGAGTCGGGAAGAGGAAGAAAAGAGGGTCTAAGAGCAGTGGGCATGGGAACATCGAGGAAAAAACATATAGTTTTCTTCTCCTCTAAAGTTAGAGGTTGAAAATTTGCTGTGTGGTTTTCCCAATGCCTCCCATGCCTACAGTTCTTAAGC
The DNA here is from genome assembly GCA_000573905.2 of Oryza punctata. NCBI lineage: Eukaryota > Viridiplantae > Streptophyta > Magnoliopsida > Poales > Poaceae > Oryza > Oryza punctata. The sequence goes on along the minus strand of CM002491.2, from coordinate 19,695,984 downwards.
ACTCCTTCCACTTCCTGTTGGCTTGCACAGTTTTTTTAGTTAAATGAGAAAAGGTAAGACTTGGAGTATTTTTATTTTTCTCGCCATATATAAATCTTGCATGTGTAGAGATGGTCTCTGAATCTTGGTTCAGCTTGTGTTTCATACTGTCTTTTTCTAGAGTTGGTGGATTTTACCTAGTAAGGAAAATTAATACTGAAGTCCCATATATAAATCTTGCATGTGTAGAGATGGTCTCTGAATCTTGGTTCAGCTTGTGTTTCATACTGTCTTTTTCTAGAGATGGTGGATTTTACCTAGTAAGGAAATTAATACTGAAGGAAATTAATTACCTAGTAAGGAAATTAATACTGAAGTAAGAAAATTATGTGATTTTTTAAAACTCTAGTGAGCTGGCCAGTATTCAAATGCTAATGAAATTATATAGTCTACGTTTATAAAGAAAAAGAGGAATACTTTTGCTAGTTAACAGTTTCTAATGTTTTAGATGAAGAGATGGGCTATTTCTGAAAGCTGCAGTAAGTACATTAGCAAAAAAAAGGTTCACCATTGTACCGATGCCTACACTGCTACACAGTACAAACTGCTCACTTAATACAACTGCAGTGTGCCAGTGTGAACTGTGAACTCTGTTACAAACGCATAGATGAATGCATGTTTAGGATTACTGAAAAGCTATGGCGGTAACTTGGAACCGTCTGAATGAAATAACATACTGAAAAGCTATGGGGAAAAGAAACTTGCAACAAGAAGGTTGATACAGCGGCTCTAAATAAGAGTTGGAACAAACTAACAAAAATAACAATGCACTATGCACACAACTTTAAAGCTGGAGACACATGTAGTTAGCACTTCAGATTTAAAATATAGTTCAATGCAGATATTACATAAATTAGAAAAATCAAAACCCAGAATGCTATGAGCTTATGAGCAAGAGAATTCGAGCCAACACTGATGCGTGGACACTAAAATGGACAGAAAAAAAGAGAGAATGGCACATCTAAGGAACACTCAAGAATCAAGATCATTTGTAGAGTTACCTAGCAATTTAGCATGGAACATGATTTAGATGACTTCAGCTGTTCCTATGTCCAATGAGATAACACATGGGGAATAGCAGATAAATGCAAATGTACATAGAATAGCAAAAGGCAGCAGAATAATAGTGACAAGACCAATCCGCAGCCCTCTAAATATATTTTGCCTCAAATGAACAGATGGTAATGGAACCAAATGCTGCTCTTACTCTTTCCTTAAGATTCACAAATACTTTCATCATCTGTTTTATACAGTGGTTAAGCAGAAGCTGAGCTAACTACCGTGGTTTTTTTAAAATTTCTTACTCTTCCAAGTTCCAAGTCAATAGGAATCAAGTCTGTCCCGAAAATACTAGATTCTTCATTAAGTAACCACACAGCTGAAAATGGTACTTTTGTGCTGCTCGGTGCATATATTGACTTGTGTACGAATGACCATAAAACTAAAGCCGCGGAATTCTGGTCTTCAAAGGGATTGTGTTAATCAAGAGTTCATGACAGTTTCTCCTTTAGTAAAACCATTTTTTTTTAGTTTTGTTCCATGCTCTGCGTACAGAGTTTGGACCGAGCCAATGGAGCTCACACTTACATGATGCGTTGCTTATGTGCAAATTGTAATGTTCATGGGCAAATGGTTAGCATCATATGTTGGGGCAGATCATCTTTAATTGTGAGAAATTATTGCTTGGTTCCTCGATGATCCTCCACGCATGCACTATTATTTCTCCCTCCACCTAACTATCATTCTCAAATAATCAGAATGAATTCATGGCATAGGTTCCTTTCTTCCTTCTGTAAATGCATGGCTCAGATTTAGTGACTAACCTTGCAAGGCTCAAAATCAAGGAATATCATGTCAGCTTTTTTACATGAGCATAGGCAGAAGATGTCCTGATGTCTCCATTGCATGAGGTATATTAGCAATAGATCTAGGGCCCACTGTCACTGACTGCTGTGTGTTATGGTTCACTATGATGTGCATACTCATTGCCTCATGTACAGTATATACACAAGGTGCTTCACTTACTGTCTATATGCTCTTCAACACCACAGGCATCATCAACAGTTCAATGTTCTCAGTCTGAAACTTTTGGAGCCTTAGGTCTTTGGGATGAGCCAGGAAGAGGGAGAAAGAGGTAATCTAAGAGCAGTGGGAATGGGAACATGGAGGAAAAATGAGCTATTTCACTTCTAGAATTGGAGGTGGATATTTGTCTCAGTATTTTCCCGATGCCTCCCATTCCTATCGTTCTTAGGTGCTCCTTCCTCTTCCTTTCAGCTCATACAGATTAGTCAAGAAACCAAAAGATATTCATATTTAGGTTTAGATGGCAAGGCAAAGAGAGTGGATCAGGAAGAGGAAGAAAAGAGTACCTAAGAGCAGTGGGCATGGGAACATGGAGGAAAGCTCAAACTCTTTTTTTCCCTCTAAATTAGGGGTTCAATTTGTTTTGATGTTTTCCCGATGCCTCCCAAGCCTATTGTCCTTATGTGCTCCTTCTTCTTCCCTTTGGCTCGCCTAATCAGCTTGTTAATATAGTTTAGATGATGCATGACCTCTTGAAGGCGAGTTGGGAAGAGGAAGAAAAAGAGCATCTAAGAGCATTAGGCATGGGAACATGGAGGAAAGCCTCAGCCATTATTTCCCTCTATGTTCCTGTGTTTTCCCAGTGCCTCCCATGCCTATTGTTCTCAGGTGTTCCATCCTCTTCCTTGGCTTGCACAAAAGTTATCAAAGAAACAAGGGGAATCAAGGATTTGCCTGTTGCCACTACAAAAATTGGCACTTTAGAGTATTCCAACCAGATAGTGCAATAAAAAACCCTCAGGTGTACCCTTTTCAGTGCCAAATTCTTGACTTCTACTAAACAAAAGACAGCTTCATGGTTCGGTTAGACTCTACATGAATCATGGGCACGGTTTTTACCACTACAATTCTAACAGCAGAATACTAAATTGCGTGTGTTCCTATGATCCTATCACTCCAGCTCCGACAATGTTTATCTTCAAGCTCCAGTTCTCCACTACTGCATGATTATGCAACTGTCAACTTAACAGAGATGCCAATTTGCCATTGAGTTTTCTCCTAAGACGGTGACCAACCTGACCTAAGACGAATTCACTAAATTTAACCTGCTGTAACAAAAATATCTCGCGGGTTGGCAAACCATCAAACAAAACAAATCATTTCTAGTGGAGCCAAGCACATGCACTTGCATTGATTCAAAACGCATCGTGCAAAATTCACAGGATCGCACTAAATCACAGCTTCCTAGTTGCAGAAGGGGACGACGAGCTGGAGAAGAGGAACTCACGGAACCAACTCGCCGCAGGTCCTCGGCCGGTCGTAGCTGATGCACCCCGCGCGTCCGCCCCTCCCGCTTGCCCCTTCTGCCCTCATCGCGTACGCCCCCCCCCCCCCCCCCACACACTCTCCGAGCCGGGGAGCGGCGACGCTAGGTCAGAGGCGGAAGCTCGCCGTCGCCGCCGCCGCCGCCGAAGAGGGCCTTCTCTCTTCCCCCCTCGCCTGTCTGGGTGACGTGGCGTACAGCGTACTTGCGTGGTGCCTTCCTTCGGTATTGGGCTGGCCCAATTGTTTTGGGGCTTCTGGGCCTAATGCAGGCTTGCAGCCCATTCTCGTCGTCTCATATACGCGAGTTTCACTATCTCAGGCTCCCACCGTTTCCCATTCAGCATCAGCCACCGCTAAAATATAAATTTTAAAGGTTAAATTCGAAATTAATTTTTAAGTTTTTTTATCAAAGTTTATTTTTCAGAATTGACATTTAAGTTTCTAACGACACATATATAAAAATTTTACTCACAAATTATTATTATTTTGTTAATATGTCGTATGGTATATTATCCGTATTTGGTCCAGCGATGGTGACCTCAGTGCCGTTTCAAACAAAAAGGTTTTGAAATTATTTGAACTTCTCCAAAAGAAATTGAGAATTTTGGTGCATTTTCTTTCCCTCGTGCGAAGACCTTCCAATGTTACATCATGGGGTAAGTTTAAATTTTACGCCATGTCATATGATGTGTGGTGCAGAGACTTCAAATTTTGTGAGTGCTTTTTCTTGATTGGTTCCGGTGATCCCCATCCTTCCATCGCACGCGTCATGCGTTTAGTAACTAGACCTTGGATCATTTGCTCCAGTTCTTGAAGAGGCTGAATAAATACTCCCTACCACATGTCGGCTTCTTAGATACGCAAAGCCGAAGATCATCTACATGCCCTGGTGGTGTGCATGCACTACATTAACACACTTTGACCGTACAAGTTTAGGGCCCACTGTCATTGACTGGTGAAAGCTGTGTTGCACCTTGCAGTAGTAGGTTTGTGCATTGATTTGGCTTAGACTGTCCCGTTACTTCTTGACAGTACATCTAGAGTGTGTGTATATAGTCAGAAGTCACGACGCACCTGTAACATTGTTTAACATCCTTTTTGTTTCCTTATTTTCGAAACCCTTGTAGTTGTGAGCTCGGAGAGAGGAAGAAAGAGAGGTTTCAAGAATAGTGGGAATGGGAATATATGAGAGAGCATAAGTTGTCTATCCCCTCACCCTTTGCCGAGGTGGAGATTTTTGTTCCTACGTTTTCTCGATACCTCCCATTCCTATCATTGTTAGAATTTCATTCATCTTCATTTTGTCTCATACAATTGTATTGGTACAATATAAACAACATAGAATACACAAAATTTTATCGATAATGAATGGATGGTAGTAGATGTATTTGAAAGTGAGCTAGGAAGAGGAGCAAACGAACGTCCAAGAGCGGTTGGCATGGGAACATGGAGGAAAGCCCAACACAGCCTCTCCTCTAAATTTAGGGGTTGAGATGTGTCTCGCTGTTTTCCCGATGCCTCTCATGCCTATTGTTCTTCGGTGCTCCTTCCTCCTCCTCCGTGCTTGTACAATTTAGTTGTGTTCTTCATAACACCTACGTGCTCTGTTCTGAGTGTAAAGAAATATGTAGCTAATCAAGTCATGATATATGGCACAATGTTTTCTCCACCTCCTAAACTAGCCCCATTGATCGTGTCACAAAATAGGCACACACATATATACAACAAGTAGGGCAGAAATACAAAGAGAAAAAAAAAACTCTATTGAGAGAGTGATCAATTTGTCTTGAGCTAATTATCGGTTATTAACATCGATGTGTTTTTTTTGGACCAGGGGGTGGGCATGGGACGCAGAAGGTCCACTTATGTTTGTATTAAGAAGGATAGTTTCATGCAAGAGAATTTTTACTGTACAATATACCAGTATATACTACCAGTATAAATGATCCAACGGTACATATTGATTCCCCTCCCCACTTAATGAGATTCCAGTATAAAATTCTTAGGGGCAAACCTGTCTTTGTCTTTATGTGTACACAACCGGCCGGTTTTATGAACTTCCATGTTCATCCGCCGATCTGGTACTGAACCCATGACAAGTCCAAGAGCACCAAATCAGTACCTAATTTCTTTGCCTCACGTTGTCCGTACTAGCCAACAATTTTGAGCACAATCTAAACTGAATTAATAAGATCGCTCAATGTACACTAAATCAGCTCGTTGCAGTTTTTTTCGGAATAATTAACTACTCTCTCTATCCCATAATATAAGGCGCGGTCAAAGTTGACCCAGTCTCCAAAACTAATCTTTAGTTTATAATTTCTCATATACTATAAGGTTTGTAGCAACAAAATTATAACCATATGAAAGTAAATTTAAATGTCAATCCAATGATATAATTTTTAACAAATAAAATTCATTTCATATTATACTAAGCGTTGGTCAAAGGTTTTAAGATTGAATCTTAGAATACGTGCGCGCCTTACATTATGGGATGGAGGAAGTATTTGTCACTCTTACAAGTGATGATAATAGATTTACCACTAGATCCATATATAAGTAAATCTAAGTGGCAAATAATTAAATGCCCCCGTTTTTTTGCCGTGGCCTGTGAGGCTCAGCCGGAAGGCAGGCCGCCGCGAACGCTTGGGGCCTGCATCGCGCTCGCGACGCATGACGAGATCTAAGACCGATTACTCCCAATTGGATTAAATCTGACGAATTACTAAAAATCTCTTTTCAATTTATTTTAAGTTCCTAATATACCCTTCTATATATATTGATAGTATATTGTACTGTAAAAAATTCTCTCATACAATCCGCCATGCTAGGAAGCAGGCCACGACATTAAACGAATCCCACGTAACATCACCTACGACCTAGAAGAGACAGCAAAATGCTGCGACCCTTGGCATTGCAACGCCCGCAGCCACTCACAGCTGCGCTTCCTCAACAATTGCTTGGATGATTTGCGCCCAATTCCCACAGCCATTAAATGTCGATGTGTTTTCACCTTCTGGTTCATGATTTTTCTCTTTTGTTTTTTGAAAAAGTAGTTCATGATAGTTTTGCCGTATTGATCAAATGGATCGATGCTGAGGGCTATTTGTTTATGCTGTCAAAGTGTCATGTACAGTGTTAAATAATGATAGAAAATTTACCTTCTGGTTTGAGGCTACCATCTATGGACTTTGTTGGTCAGCTAAATGACATTATTTTCAGAGCTACAACTTAGTGACGCACTATTTGCTTGGTTCCATAAATATAAAGAAGAAAACATAGAAAATCATATACAGAAATTAGAAGAAACTTTTGTGTATAAATACAGAATTACCAAAAGGCTAAATCATTATTATTTTTTAGTGAAGTTACCAAGAAGCTAAACACCTAAACTGTTTGTTTCCATTTCTAGGTGGAAACTTGGCTCAGTGTTTCCCAATGCTCTCATTCCTATTATTCTTAATCACCCCCTCCTCTTCGTTTTGACTTGCTCATTGTTTCAGCAGAGAACAAAAGAAAGGGACATTGAATCGTGAAGAACAAGAAAATAAATGGAGTGTAGGGTACTAGGGCATGTTGAAATTGACTGAGAGTTAGGGTAGTAATTCGTCTATTGCATTCACCAGCATCTCCTCTATTGCATTCATCGGTTTTATTATAGCCTACGTAATCATGTCTTTTTTTCTTCTTTTATATTAAATATGACCATCGTTGCAACGCATTAAGTCAATTTTGACTGTTACATTTTAATCATTTTGTAAAAGGAATGCAGGATGACGATGTGATTACTTGGTAACTCTCCTTGGGCTCGCAGTGAGAGAATAGTACGTGTTCAGCCAAGCTGATCCAATCGTCTGGTCATTGACATCAACAATGTTTATTCATCAGAATCCCATCCCTGAAAACCAAAGAAATTATGCATTTATCAGTGCATGCAAAAGTGAACAGGGTATTATACATGGATGGAGTTTTGTTCTAAACATGTTTGTTCTTGCAAAAAAGATTTAATAGATGGGCATGCATAATCCGCTCCTATGGTGCTTAAGTAATAGAAAAGATGTACCAAGTGTAGAACAAGGTACCTATTCTGAAATCCAGCAAAATTTGCCAGATGAAACCAATGAGAAATTGAAGGTTTATACTGTCAGACAAACATTTTGGAAGTTAATATCACATATAACATGGCCACTTCTCCGTTATACCCTGAGCATTAAAATTTCCCAAGAGATCGACAGTACTGCTTTAGTTATTCTAGTCCCAGTGATTACTTTGTCGGATAGCATTAATGATTTTAATGTTACAGCATATGTGTTTCTACTAATCCTAATTGCATGATTCTAATTTCACGAATTATAATGGCATATTTTTAAACGGACAAATTAATAATGGCATGGATCCAATTAACCCTTCTTAATAACATGTTATGAACTAGCCTACCTGTTCCTTCTGTATTTATGGAACTTTATTAAGTATCAGAAAAGAACATGCAGTGTTCCACAGGATCCACTTTGAATTAAGATTCACATTGACTCTTTCTTTACTTTGAATTCTTATTCTTAAAGACCCCAAGTGAATGCACGGTTCTTTGCTTCCTATCCATTATGTCAGTCAGCTTTCTAGATGTAGTATCCAGATATCCCTGCAGATGTTGTACAGTGACTTGTACATGTTTCTAGGCCAATATATGTGATCATTCACTTCAATGTCCTTGCACCGTATACCAGATTCAATTCACTTGTTCACAGCTCTGCACTGCATAGGTCTATATATACTCTAGTACTCTGAAGAAAATGTTCAAGCTTCTGTTTCTTGTAGCTGTGCCAAAGAGGGTGAGCCAGGAAGAGGAAGAGAGACTCTAAGAGCAGTAGGAATGGGAACATGAAGGAAAGCCAAATTAAGCTCTAACCCCTGGAGTTAGAGATTTTGGTCTGATGATTTTCCTGATGCCTCCCATTCCTATAGTTCTTAGGTTCTTGTTCCTCTTACTTTCAGCTAACACCAATTTACTAGAGAAAATCCATGCCCACATTTAGATGGAGGAGGTCTTGACAGCAAGTCGGGAAGAGGAAGAAAGAGGGTCTAAGAATGGTTGGAATGGGAACATGGAGGAAACCTAAACCTTTAGTTTCCATCTCTGACAATAGAGGTGGAAATTTGGCTTAGTGTTACCCAATGCCTCCCATTCCTATTATTCTTAATCACTCCTTCCTCTTCCTTTTGACCTGCTCAATTGTTTCAGAAGAGAAAACAAAAAGGGGACACTGGAAAATGGACATTTTAGAGTGAATCATGAAGAAGAAGAGAAAATGGAGTGTGGTGCATAGAAATTGGGCTCTGATTATCTAACATTTCAGAGAGATGGTTCAATTTTTTAAAAAATATCATGCATTCCTAAACATGTCTAAAAATTCCACACATTCCATACTAGTTTGAAACTGTATTCATACTTGATAACATCTAAATGACACTACTTCTCTTTGATCCATAAATGGCACATACTCATCACTAGTTCTTCAGTGATGAACCCGTAGTAAGATAGATAAGAGAGCACAAATACACAAGATGTGACTAAGCAGCTCAGCATAGAGACGTGCATGCATGCTGTTTATTTTATATAAACTATATATCATTTATGGAGTATATACAAGCACTAAGCACTTAGCATCTATAATATGCAAAATGATTCAAATGGATTGAACGACACTACTGAGATACTCCCCATCACATGAACATAACAAACAAATGGACAAATACATATATTAGCATCTATTTGCACCTTTTAATTCTCAATCAGAAAGGGAATTGCAGCACCTATATATATGGCTCACTAAAATTTAAATAAAAATACTTACGTCATTAATATCTCGGAAACTTTGCAGAGGCGACGATGATATTCAAGATTCTTTCATTTCCATGTTCGTCTTGCATTCAAATTACTTGATGTATAGCTGAAGACTCAAAACCAACATGTACTGAATGAATATATGGATACAGCAGAACAATGACAGGACAGAGAGCTTTACTAGGCTGCTTACATGCGTGATCAAGGAAAATAAGGAGAAGAAAAATGTCAATGTGCTTTCACCTTCTAGTTGTTCTTTTTTTTTTTGAAAAAGTAGTTCATGATACTTTCAGGTGTGTACAATCAATCAAATGGATCGATGTCATGGATTTATTTGTTCATGCTATCATGTACAATGTCAATTTGGATCTTTAATTCCTTGGGAATTGAGGCTTACAGTAATATGATAGTACTGACAAATTTATCTTCCTGGTTAGAAGCTACAATATGTCCATATATAGACTCTGTTGATAAGCTAAATTAAATGTTATTCTTTTTCGAGCTGTATTGTTGTGACACACTATTGCTTGGTTCCATATAGAAATATAAAGAACAAAGATAAATAAGAACATACAAAAATTAGCAGAAATTTTCATGAATAAATTCAGAATCACCAAAAAGCTAAATTTATTGGCCATGCAATTCCTTGATTTTACATGGTAGAGACACCTCAGTTGCAGAACTAGCAAAGGATTCTGCAGTTCTGCTCCAATTTGCATTCTCATTATTAAGGAGTCCAAATTAATAAATGCATTGCCCCATAGCTCCATTGTCCCTGGCTAATATGACCTACTAATGTGTCACTAATTCACTATCCAGGCATTCACTATTTGTGTACATTGTCAACACACTACTGTAAAGGCTCTATATATACTCCAGGCTCCACCTATGGGTTGGTTCTACAGATTCAGCTTTCTCACTCTGAAATTCATATAGTGGCCTTTATCAAGAAAGTGAGCCAGGAAGAGGAAGAAAGAGAGAATCTCGGAAATGTAGGAAATGAGAACATGAAGGAAAGCCTAAGAGCTAATGTCCCCTCTACATTGGAGGTGGAGACTTAGTTTCATGTTTTCCTGATGCCTCTCATTCCTATGGTTCTTGGGTTCTCCTTCCTCTTCCTTTTGGCTTGCACAGTCTGCTTGAGCAAAGGAAATATAACGACATCTATGTATTGATTTTGATTGGAGGCTTCGATAATTTTATAGCAAGTCAGCAAGAGGAAGATATTGAGTGTCTAAGAGCAATTGGAATGAGAACATTGAGGAAAGCCTACAGTGTTTTCCTCATCCACTAGAAGTGGGTTGAAGATAATGTTTTTGTGTTTTCCTAGTGCCTCCCATTCCTATTGTCCTTAGGTACTCCTTCCTCTTCCTTTCAGCTTGCATAATGCACAGGAGAAAGCTGGTTTAGATCCATGCATCGGACATGCCTAGTCTTTGGACTTAATTTGGCTACAACATATTCAATTTTAAGAGAGACCAAAGACTTAATTTTTGGCAACCAAAACATCTACAGTACAAATATATAGAATCAATTTTATCTCCATCATAACTTCTAACTGATTTCCTACACTCTGAGTTGTACAAAACAGTGAATAGTATCCTTTTTCATGCAAAAACGATGCATAATAATGCACAAACACAAATTCAGAATATAAAATTCTGAAAAACAACACAATGTACAAACTTTTGACAATGGCTCCCCAACTAGAAGCCATATGCTGAACTGCTCATGTTTCTGTGAATTGCTCACTTATCACTCATCTAAGTCATTGTAACCATGAAAATTTGAACTAGTAACTCAGCATTACATACACAACTTCTATCATAGTGGTGTAGTGGGAACCTTACCACAATGTTAATATAATATTCAGACGGTCACTAGGACGTAACTAAGCGTTCAAGCACATGTTAGAAACATTTGGTATTTGGACAAAAAGAAATTTTCCATATTTTTAAACAGCAATAAGTCACTGGGCATGGAGGGAGTTAGAACATTAAACCATATGCAACTGATTGGCTCCAATCACTCCATCCAGCATCACAAGCTTGTTTTCGTTTTGTCTACAAGGGAGATCAACAAGAAGATTGAATGCCAGTGGCACTGAGAAGACATACTTGCTGCTTCTACTCGAAGTCCAACATTTAGGTAGCTTCAATTAATTAGCAGCATCACAAGGTTGATTTGCCATCGGCAATTCAGTACATGCCTAACCAACCTGAAGGTCGATTTGCCATCAGTACATGCTGCAAACTGGCCTGTCCTAGTCATCTAGTGTACAACAAGTATAGTTTGAGTATCACATGGCATCATGCTGAAGAACAGGAAACATGATGGATTCAATCATTCAGTGGCATGCTAGTGCATGCCCATTGGATTGATGATCGGTGATCTGGATGGTTTGATATATATATATATATATATATATATATATATATATGAACCCCCTTTTTGTTCCCTCCGGTATGACAATCGTTCGGTCGTCGCTGCTCTGTCTCCTGCAACTTGATCAGGGGCAGGACTTGCAGTTAAGAAAGATTCCACATTCCAAGGGCCAGGTTTCTTGGTTAAGTTTGTACTTCCTGTCCGTTAAGGGAAAGGTAAGTGGTATAAACTAGTATTTAATCCCAAGAAGAAGGGTGAAAAGTGGGGAGGGCGATTAGCCCGATACACTTGAGGGAATTCCTTCCCTTTAAATAGTACCAAAACTTAATTCTTTATTTGTAAAATATATTTATAAAGAGAGGTAGCTTGTTATAAGTAAAACACACCTCTCACATAGTTAAACTTTTACTGGGAGATAAAAAATTACTAATAGACACCATAGGTATCTCATAGTTAAAAAAATACTAATAGACTCAATAGAGATAAAATATCACGTAGTAAAAATTTTACTAATAAACTCCATACGTATCTCACAGTAAAAAAATTACTAATAAAATTAATAGGGATATTTGATGATGACTGTACTCATAGTAAAAATTTTACTACCAATGCTTGGTTTAGCTATAACACACCCATGGCGTGGTATACTACGTATGTGTGTGTGTGTATACATACATACATGCATGCATATATATGTACATATATGGCCCTAAAATCTGCACAAATTTATCAGTCAATTTAATTAATCAAAGTTATTGAAGTTCAAAAAAATCACTTCCCCTTTTGTGAAGTCCAAATAGTGTTTTCGTTTGTTGTCTAGTTTGTTCCCCTCTTAATTACTGCAACTTTGTTTGTACCTGGAATATTTTAGAATAACAGGGCAGTGCCCCAGTTCAATTGAATTGTATCAATTCTACGAGAACTTCAATTATGATGATAACAACACTCTTCTTTCAGATTATTTTTCTTTTGTGCTCTGTATCCTCTTTGCCAAAGATCCAACAAGGACAGAGTTTGTGGCCCCCACTGCCATCACTGGTATGTCCTAAAGGGCACCATGTAGGAGTTCTTGTTGCTTATATATTTCTCCATAGCACAGCCAAATGATCTACATATACTCACACAGCTCATTTCTCTGGGTTCTAAAACTTCAGGACTTGGTAATAGGGAGGGTGAGCCAGGGAAGAGGAAGAATGAGGGTTCAAGAGCAGTGGGAATGGGAACATGGAGGAAAGCATGAGCTCTAAATTTCCTGCAAAGGAGATCCGGCTTTGTGTTTTCCTGATGCCTCCCATTCCTATTGTTCTTGGGTGCTCCTTCCCCTTCCTTCTTGGCTTGCAACATTTGTCTTAGTAGGAAAAAAGCCTCCAAATTCGGGTGATGGGACTTTGAGAGTGAACTTAGGAAGAGGAAGACAGAGGGTCTATGAGCTATAGTAATGGGAACATGGAGGAAAGTGCAAGCTCCATGTTTGTGGAGACCTGGCTTGCAACTTTCCTAATGCCTCCCATTCCTATTGTTCTTAGGTGCTCCTTCCTCTTCCTTTGGTCTCACAAAAATTTAGCAGGACTGTATAGTTTAGTTGTTCAAGCAGCAGAGTCCAAATTTCATTTACTTCAGCATGTTTTGCTTACCTTTTGCATGTCTGATCCAAAGTTCAAATGATGGCATAGCCTAGTTTAGTGTCAATCTACTAAAATAATGACATAAAAGTTAACTTCTGATTGTTCAGGAATATATCCATAAGATGCATAATTATGGGATGCTTACATCATCTAATAATATTACCAAATTAAATAAGGAACAGTTTTTTTCTGTCAGCATATAAATGCATGTATTCATTTCATGTTATAGTGTTGCTATTCCATAACTTAGACTGATAATTTGTTCAGAACACTCTTGTGAAGAATAATACTTGAAGCAAAACAATGGAGAGAACAGTACATGTATCATGAATACCAGAGGCCATTTGTAATAAGTCAATAGTAACTGCTCCTACTCTTAGTATGATTACACAGGCTATGACGCAGCAAGAAAATGGGCTCTAAATTATCATTTATTAGCAAGAGGGGCAATATAATAACAGTGAGAAATCATATCTTGAGCTTCCAACATTCTACACTCCAGTGAGATTGTTAATTTGCTATCATTTTCTCATTAAGTTCAACGAGATAGCCTATCAAGAAAACGTACGGCAAGATGCAAAGCAGGCAACAAATGGACACAATCTCTTGTGCAATGGTGAAACGGGAATTTAGTTATGATTTCTTTATCTCTCAGTGAGGGTTTGTATACTCCACCATCTTGTACATATCTTCTTTCGAAAGAAAATATACAATAAGGGTTTTCCCTACTGTTTACCTAGAGAGTGAGATCAAGATACTAAGCTAATAACCCGCCACGCTTCAAATTCCTAGTTCTGCCAGCATATTTCAGATTAAGCCTGTCCTGGATACCAGGGGAACATTTAGCTGATAGCACATACAATGGCACATATTTGTCACTATTTCTTTCAAGACCAAACTAGAAGTGCCACTGCAAATAGATTGTAAATTGAAAAATGTCGTCCATTGTGAAAATGGTATGTGGAATCTAAGGCAACATGTCTGTGGCACTCTGATTGGGTGGTATTATTCAACTCAGGGACCTTTGTAATGATACTACGATTAGCAAGATTATAGTGAGAACTGAACATATTTGGAGGGATCCCTGTTTGGAGCTTCAGTTTTCTTTGTATTTCCAACAGGAGCAATTGCTATATTCTCAACTTATGTACAAGATATTTATAATCCCCCATAATATCTTCTGCATTCTGGTGAAGTTTAGACCCAGCTATGCTACTGATGTGCTTCAAGATTCCTCATTCATCCTGTTTATTTTGAATTAAGCATGTCCTGTTAATACTAGACACTTCAGTAGATGCACTTAAGACTGAAAATAATATGATATGCCGAATCAACATGTAAAATCACTTTGGGCTGGACACAACACACGTGATGAGAAAATATCGTTGCCTGAGTGTGTTTTTACTAGGAATATATTATGTTAACTGTCTCCTGATGTTCTCTCAATTTGAAAAAATCAAAGTGCTATATTGATCTATTTGTGCCATATTGTTTTCCTATTGTTAATGAACACAATATTTGTTGGACCTCTTGCTCTACAGGGTAAAAATACATCATACACGCTTTCATACGATATATTTTATATAGGATCAATAGCAGTATTAGTTCCTTGTACTGTTTTGTGATTACTCAAGTTAAATTTTCAAGTCATTAACACTTGAAGTTCACTTGTTGATTGCCTCGCAATGTTTGTAGCATCTCTATGCACAAGAACCAGAGATTAATTAGGTTCATGACATATGTGAAGTACCATCTTTTCCTGCACCCTCCATTCTTTCATTCTTAATAAGAATGTGAGTGAATGCACGGATCCCTTTCTTACCCTTTCAGTAAATGCAAGGCCCAAGGTTACAGTCCAGCAGACCTTTTATGTATGCATAGAAATAACATCGTCTAATTCACATCCATAGATGTCCTACCTTAACATTAGGTTTATGTGGCCCACTGCCATTGACCTCTGTGTGCTATGGTGCACCATGCACTAGGTCTGTTCATTGATTTGCTCACAGGGTTTCTGTGCAGTCTAGACCACTTCACTAGAGGCTTATATATACCACACAATACTCCAGCCATTTTTCAACAGCTCTGAGTCTTATTGTTAAAGTTGTGAAGTTCTTTGTCTTGAGAGTGAGCAGGAAAGAGGAAGAAAGAGAGCTTCTAAGAGCGATGGGAATAGGAACATGGAGGAAAGCCTAAAGCTAAATTTTCTGCTACAGTATTGGAGCTAGAGATTTGCTCAGTTTTCCCGATGCCTCCTATTCCTACCGATCTTAGGTACTCCTTCCTCTTCCTTTTAGCTCATGTTACTATTTCAAGGGAGTAAAACAGAAGTGCCAATGCATAGGTTTTGATGATGAGGCATTGGAAGTGAATCAGGAAGAGGAAGAAAAGAGGGTCTGAGAGCGGTGGGCATGGGAACATGGAGGAAAGCCCAAACTCTTATTTGCCTCTAGAACTAGGGGACTGAGATTTGGTTTCCATGTTTTCCTGATGCCTCCCATGCCTATTGTTCTCAGATGCTCCTTCCTCTTCCTTTTGGTTCGCACAATATTAGTGGAGTCGTCAAAAATATCCAATCATATTCATGTGTCTAGATAATGAGGGTTTGGGCCTTGAGAGTGAGTCGGGAAGAGGAAGAAAAGAGGGTCTAAGAGCAGTGGACATGGGAACATCGAGGAAAAAACATATAGTTTTCTTCTCCTCTAAAGTTAGAGGTTGAAATTTGCTGGGTGGTTTTCCCAATGCCTCCCATGCCTACAGTTCTTAAGCACTCCTTCCACTTCCTGTTGGCTTGCACAGTTTTTTTAGTTAAATGAGAAAAGGTAAAACTTAGTGTTTTTATTTTTCTTGAATCATGCATATGTAGAGATGGTCTCTGAGTCTTGGTTGCGCTTGTGTTTCATACTGTATTTTTCTATAGTTGGTGGATTTTACCTGGTAAGGAAATGAATACTGAAGTCCCTATCACAATAAGAAAGTTACCTGGCCAGTATTCAAATGCTAATGAAATTATATAGAATGCTTTTATAAAGAAAAAGAGGAATACTTTTGCTAGTTAACACTTTCTAATGTTTTAGATGAAGATTTCAGATGGGCTATTTCTGAAAGCTGCAGTAAGTACACTGCTCACTTAATACAACTGCAGTGTGCTAGTATTAAGTGTGAACTCTGTTACAAACTCACAGATGAATGCATGTTTAGGATTACTGAAAAGCTATGGTGGTAACTTGGAACCATCTGAATGAAATAACATGATAAGCTTTTCCATGTTATGGGGAAAAACTTGCAACAAGAAGGTAGATACGAAGGCTCCAAATAAGAGTTGGAACAAACTATCAAAAACAACAATGCACTATGCACACAACTTTAAATCTGGAGACATGTGTAGTTAGCACTTGAGATTTAAAATATAGTTCAATATATATTTTTTTTGATATTACATAAACTAGAAAAATCAAAACCCAGAATGCTATGAGCAAGAGAATTTGAGCTAACACTGATGCATGGACATTAGAGTGGACAGGAAAAAAAAAGAGAGAGAGAGAGTGGCGCATCTAGTAAACACCCAAGATCATTTGTAGAATTACCTAGAAATTTAACATGCAACATGATTTAGATTACTTCAGCTGTTCCTATGCCCAATGAGATAACAAATGGGGAATAGCAAAGAAATGCAAATGTACATAGAAATATAGAACAGCAAAAGGCAGCACAAGACCAATTCGCAGCTCTCTAAATATATTTTGCCTCAAATGAACAAATGGTAATGGAACCAGTTTCTGTTATTATTTTTTCCTAGAGTCACAAATACTTTTATCATCTGTTTTATACAGTGGTTAAGCAGAAGGTGAGCTAACTACCGTTGTTTCTCAAAATTTCTCACTCTTCCAAGTCAATAGGAATCAAGTTTGTCCTGAAAATACTAGATTCTTCATTAGGTAACCACGCAGCTGAAACTGGTACTTTCGTGCTGCTCGGTGCATACGTTGACTTATGTACGAATGACCATAAAACTAATGTGGCAGAGTTCTGGTCTTCAAAGGGATTGTGTTAATCGAGAGTTCATGACCGTTTTTCCTTCAGTAAACCAAAGATATAATATTTTTTAGTTGTGTTCCATGCTTTATGTACAGAGTTTGGACCCCCATCAGCCAATGGAGCCCACAGTTACATGATGTGTCCTTTGCTTATGTGGAAATTGTAATGTTCATGGGCAAATGGCTAGCATCATATGTTGGGGCAGATCATCTTTAATTATGAGAAATTATTTGCTCGGTTCCGATGATCCTCCATGCATGTACCGTTATTTCTCCCTTCACCTAACTACCATTCCCAAATAATCAGAATGAATTCATGCTATAGGTTCCTTTCTTCCTTCTGTAAATGCATGGCTCAGATTTATGACTATCATGTCAGCTTTTTTACATGAGCATAGGCAGAAGATGTACTGATGCCTCCATTGCATGAGGTCTAAATTAGCAATAGATGATCTACGGCCCACTGTCACTGACTGCTGTGTGTTATGGTTCACTATGATGTATGCATGCTTATTGCTTCCTGTACAGTATACACACTATGTGCTTCACTTACTGTCTATATATACTTCCACTTCAGGCATCATCAACAGTTCATGTTCTCAGACTCAAACTTTTGGAGCCTTGGTCTTTGGAATGAGCCAGGAAGAGGAAGAAAGAGGTAGTCTAAGAGCAGTGGGAATGGGAACATAGAGGAAAAATGAGCTATTAGTGTTCACTTCTAGAAATGGAGGTGGATACTTCTCTCAGTATTTTTCCCGATGCCTCCCATTCCTATCGTTCTTAGGTGTCCCTTCCTATTCCTTTCAGCTCATACAGATATTTAGTTGAGAAAGCCAAAAGATATACATGTTTAGGTTTAGATGACGAGGCGGAGAGAGTGGGTCAGGAAGAGGAAGAAAAAGAGTACCTAAGAGCAGTGGACATGGGAACATGGAGGCAAGCTCAAACTCTTATGTCCCTCTAAATTAGAGGGGTTAGACTTGTTTTGATGTTTTCCCGATGCCTCCCAAGCCTATTGTCCTTAGGTGCTCCTTCCTCTTCCTTTGGCTCACATAATCAGCTTGGCAATAGTGTAGATGATGAGATCTTGAATGCGAATTGGGAAGAGGAAGAAAAAGAGCATCTAAGAGCATTAGGCATGGGAACATGGAGGAAAGCCTCAACCATTATTTCCCTTTAAAATTAGGGGGTCACAATATGTTCCTGTGTTTTCCCAATGCCTCA
Organism: Oryza punctata; assembly: GCA_000573905.2. Lineage (NCBI taxonomy): Eukaryota > Viridiplantae > Streptophyta > Magnoliopsida > Poales > Poaceae > Oryza > Oryza punctata. The sequence continues at coordinate 19,677,481 of CM002491.2, read as the reverse complement.
CATGCCTATTGTTCTCAGGTGTTCCTTCCTCTTCCTTTTGGCTTGCACAGAAGTTATAAAGGTGGGGAATCAGGGATTTGCCTATTGCCAGTTTGCCACTACAAAAGTTGCCACTTGAGAATATCCTAACCCAGATAACGCAGTGAAAAATTCTCAAGTGCACCCTTTTCTCAACTTTTACTAAACAAAAGACAGCTTCATGGTTCGGTCAGTCTCAGAATGAATCATGGGCAGACCCTCATTTTGTCTCAAAACATTCACAATGTGACATGGCTTTTACCACTTCAATTCTAACAAATAAAATACTAAATTGAGTGCGTTCTATTCGCAAAAAAAAAAAAAGAGTGCGTTCCTATCACTCTAGCTCCCACATGTTTATCTTCCAGCTCCTGTGCTCCACTGCTGCATGAGTACAGTCAACTGAACAGAGATATTAATTTGCCGTTGAGTTATCTCCTAAGACAGGTGACCAACTTGGTCTAATACGATTCTACTAAATCTCACCTGATGTATGTACATACAACCAACAACTTTTCAGTGAATTTAGAAACAAAAATACCTCACGGGTGGGTTGGCAAACCATCAAACAGATCATTTATAGTAGAGAGCCAAGCACAGGCACTTGCATTGATTCAAAACAAATCACATAAATCACAGGATCACACTGCATCACAGTTTCTAGCTGCATAAGAGGACGAGATAGAGAAGAGGCACTCACGGAACCAATTCGCCTCAGGTCCTCGGCCGGCCGTAGCTGAAGCGCCTCCAACCGTATCCCCCACCCCCCCCCCCCTCCCCCGCCCTCCTCGCGCACGTACGGCGTTCCCCCCCCCCCCCTCACTCTCCGAGCCGGCGAGCGGCGAGGTTTGGTCGGAGAGGGGAAGCTCGCGGTCCCCGCCATCGCCGCCGACGAGGCGACGACGACGACCTCTCTCTTTCCCCTCGCCTTGTCGAGTGTCTGGGTAGTGTACTGGTGTCTTCCTTGCTTATTGGGCTGGCCCAACTTAGAGGCAAGTGGGCCAAGTTGCAGCCCATTCTCGTCGTCTCCTACGCAAATCTCACTGTTTCAGTGGTCCTTTCAAACAAAAAAGGTTTTGAAATTCTTTAAACTTTCTCCAAAAGAAATTATGGAATTGGTGCATGTTTTTCCCTCTTGCGAAACCCTTCCGATGCTCTATCATGGGGTGATTTTAAATTTGACGCCATGTAAGTAACGTGGAGCAGATACTTCAAAAAATGTGTGTGTTTTTTTCTTGATTGATTCCGGTGATCCCCATTCTTCCATCGCATGCGCCATGCGTTACTGAATCATTTCCTCACTGGTTGCTGCAGTTCTTGAAGAGGGCTGAATGAATGCACTGTTCCTCTACCACATGTTGGCTTTCAGAAGATCATCTTTTTCCCTCCCTGGTGTGCATGCACTTCATTATTAACACTCTTTGACTGTACGAGTCTCGGGCCCAGTGTCACTGACTGGTGTAAGCTGCGTTGCAACGGTTATATATACTGTATATCTCCGAAGTCAGAATGCACCTAATTAACATTGTTCAGCATCCCAAGTATTTTCTTATTTCCGAACCTCTTGTGGATGTAGCCTTGGGCTTTGGTGAGCTGGGAAGAGGAAGAAAGAGAGGTTCCAAGAATAGTGGGATTGGGAACATATGAGAAAGCATGAGCTCTCTGCCCCTCCCCATTTGATCTAATGTTGGAGGTGGAGATTTCACTTTTATGTTTTCTCGATGCCTCCCATTCCTATCATTCTTGGAGTTTCCTTCCTCTTCTCTTTTGCTCATACAATTGTATTAGTACAGTAAACAACGTACAAGCACACAATTTTTGGCCGATTTATAAAAGATGATAGATGCCCTTGAGAAATTGAGAGTGAGCTGGGAAGAGAAGGAAATGGGTATCCAAGAGCGGTTGGCATGGGAACATGGAGGAAAGCCCAACACAGCCTCTCCTCTAAATTCAGGGGTTGAGACGTGTTTCGATGCTTTCGGCTTTCCCGGTGCCTCTCATGCCTATCGTTCTTCGGTGCTCTTTCCTCCTCCTCCATGCTCGCGTGCTCTGTTCCAAATGTGTGATCAAACATGTAGCTATAATCAAGTCACTCTACATGGCACAAAGTTCTCCACATCCTAAACTAACACATTACACAACAAGTAGGAGAAAACACCCTATCCATAGAGTGATCAATTTGGCTTTGAGCTAATGAGCTCGAAGTAAGCTAAACTAGACTAGACCTTGTTGCCATTGCCATGGGCGTCATCACCACCACCTTTCTGAAGATCATCGATGTTCCTGACGGGTCCCTTGAACCACCTCCGGGCGTCGATCACCCACCAGAGCCCGATGAGGCCGAGGCAGACGCCGAGCGCGACGGGGGCGTAGTTGAGGTTGCTGGCGCTGATCGGGTACGCGGTCGGGAGGAGGAACACGGAGCAGGTGTAGCAGATCCACAGGAACGCGACGAGGCACACCGGCCGGGACGCTCGCCGGAGGTAGAACGGGCCAGGCGAGAAGTCCTCCTCCCGCATCACCATGCGGGCGAAGATGGGCACGGCGTAGCCGCCGACCCAGCCGATGGTGGCGATGGACGTGATCGCCGTGAACACCACGTTGATCCACAGGATCGGGAGGCCCAGCAGCGCGGACACGGCGGCGCACAGCCACACGGCGTTGGAGGGGACCTTGTGGCGCGGGTGGATCCGCCGCCACACCGACGAGAGCGGGATCCCCCTGTCGCGGGACAGCGCGTACACGACGCGCGCCGCGCTGGTGGTGATGGAGAGGCCGCCGAAGAAGAAGGAGCCCCAGATGACGAAGAGGAGGACGATGGCGCCCGTGGAGGAGTTGTACCGGCCGTGGAACGCGTCGAACAGGATCTGCGCCGGCACGAACGTGCCGGCCGTCTCGTTGCTCGGGTCGAACAGGTAGCTGAAGTCCTGTCACAGACACACACAGGAGAGAGTTCATGTTAGGCCGTGTGTCCCTCTCGGCAAGTGCGAGATTTGCCATCGCACAAGCACCCAAAAATTAGGGGCCCCTAAAATTATACTCCTTCCGTCGCAAAATATAAATAAGCATTTTAACAATAGTGCTAAGTTAAGTATTTTGAAAAAAAATATAAAAAAGATCAATCATATAAAATTGATGTTATTAGATTTATCATTAAACAAACTATATCATAATATGTAACTTCACTTTTATAAATATCGTTAGTTAAAGTAGTATTTTAAAGACTGTTGAAATGGAGGGAGTATGTTTTAATCTATACCAATACCAATGTGGCCTAATAAGTTTTGGATATTTTTCACTCCATTTCTTTAAAACTTCATTGAATTCATCTAGAACGAGATTTTTTTTTTGGGGGGCTCCAATAAGTGTTAGATGATAATCGTAGCCACCTTGAAGAACTGTACTTTATGACGGCTATGTGAACGTGTGTTCCAAACAATACCAGTTTTCTTTTTTTTTCACTTAATTAGTTAGAAAAATTGAATTAATGCAGTGATTCTTCTTCTGCCAAGCTAAATCTCATAGGTGGGTGAGCCTCATTTTATATTTTGCACGGGGCCTTGACAATTCTAGGGACGGTCTCCATGTTGATCAAGATCATGCTCCAATTATTTGTTCCGAGTTCGACGACGATGAGACGTACAACGTACCTGGATGCTGAAGGTGAGGGCGAGGATGTAGGCCCAGCCGAAGACGGTGATGATGCCGATGCTGGAGAGGATGGCGATGGGCCCGTTCTTGTCGGCGCCCTTGGTCTCCTCGGTGAGGTGCGCCGCCGCGTCGTAGCCGTACAGGGAGTACTGGCTCACCAGGAGGGACAGGATGGCGGCGTAGGCGCTGCTCCGTATCCCGGTCACCTCCGGCGCCGTCTCGAAGTGCGTGAACACGTACGACGCCGGCTGCGTCGTCTTCGCCACCAGCGGCAGCAGGATCACTATCACAGTGCCACCGATCACCTGAACACACACAACACAGAAGCATCATCATCATCATCATCATCAGTGTCAGCTCCGATCAAATTAACCACTCCTAATCTTGGAAGAGACGAAGAGAAGAAGATGGAATGGAACGGATTGTTGGATTGGCACCTGCCACCACATCGAGATCAGGTCGAGGAAGGCGATGACTTCCAGCGCGAAGGTGTTGAGCACGGCCCAGATGAAGGTTAAGCCGATGTACATGAGGAGGAACAGCCAGCGAGGGGTCAGGTAGCCGCCGCCTTTGTTTGTGCCGGTGCATAGCAGGATTATGCTCTGCAGAACCTGAGATCCCGCGTACGCCTGCGCAGTATGGTTGATTGAAATGCTAACAGTTTTTGCTATGGCTTAAGAGTTTAGCATGAGAAATTAACGGTTCCCTTTTAACATTTGATTGTAGTCTATGAGAGTACTGAGAGTCTGAAACCGAAATGGACAGTAACATTTATTTTGCTTCCTCCTGGGAATAAAATGGATACTACTGACCAGAAAAGAGAACACAGCTAGATAAACATCAAGCTTGTGACGGTTCTAATACAGAGAATAATTGACAAAAGAGCATACCTGTGTACCAATTCCGGCAATGAGACCTATGGCCTCTAACCAAGCACAGCACCAGGATGCCAACGGGCCCCAGACAGGGCCAGCCAGATGAGCAGCCCAGAAATACAGAGAACCAGTGGTCTGGTTTCAAACAGAAGAACAATGCCATTAGTGGGAAAACATGAAACTCGTTATCAGAAACAGCAGGCTTTCTTGAGCAAAACAAGCATGAATGGTATACGGCAACTGCAAGTACAGCAAAATGATGCGTTGAAGTTCTTCCAATCATGCCACTCCAGAGTCAGAACTAGATTGCAAAATATTTTTTTTTTCAAAAATTGCAAGGATACATGTGAATATGTGATGTCACCAGAGTCAGAACTAGATTGCAAAATATATATTTTTTTTCAAAAATTGCAAGGATACATGTGAATATGTGATGTGCTGATGGCACGTTTGCGGAGTCTATGCTGTAGTACTAACATGAGGCCAGCATTATGCATGAGTAGTCAACAGAACAGTGACAGCAGGCAGGCTAAATAATCAAAGATGCAATAGTGCTGGAAAAAAAGTAGTATTAAACAACAAAACATCCAAGAGAGAGCACTTAACGCTAGAATCACCCAGGTAAAACAAATTTGTAGCGCTAGTGACAAAGGTCACGAACATTTTACGGGGCTTCAAACCAACCGTGATTAACGAACATTTTGCGTTGATGTTGGCCTAACGTAAGTAGTATTGGAGGAGTGTTACTTAAGGAAACTACCAGATAATTAAGTTATGCCTGCCTTGCCCACTATGATTAGAAATAGCACCAAAACGTGTGTTTAAGTTAGAGGCAGGTATTTCAAACTAATCTGCAATTTAAAAGGCAACCTAAATTTCAAAACAAGAAGCAACTTCGAAATGTTATCAGTAGTAGTGGGTTGAAGTAAAACAAACATAAATTAGCTGTCGTATTCGAAATTTGCCGTGAAAAAAAAAACCGACTGTTCCATTGAAAGTCGTACCAGAAGCAACCAAATGTCTAAACAGAGCAACTCGATGATCACCAAGTTTCCCTAATTACTTTGCGATCCAATTAGATTTTTCAGCAAAATTTATCCACGGTACAGAAAACGGCCAAATTGCGATCAAGAAATGGTATGCCAAGGGAGGAGAGACGAAGGGGGTGCGCTTACGGGGAAGGAAGAGCAGATCTCGGCCATGGCTAAGCCGACGAACCAGGTGAAGAAGGAGACGACGACCCAGCCCCAGACGAGGCAGGCAGGCCCCGTGTACCGCAGGCTGCTCCCGTACAGCGGTGTGATCCCGGTGAACAGCGTCATCGTCGAGAAGGAGATGGCCAGAGTCTTGAACAGAGTCTAGAACAAACATGCCAGAAAAAGGAAAAGTTATTAGTTATATCAAATCTCTTGAAAAAAAATGAAAGATAATAACTGCCAAGATCAAATGCAACCGTGAAGAAACTAAAGCCAAGCACGCATCCAACTATCCAAGAGGATCCAGTGTGAACGCTTCGTCATGAGGAGGAGATTAGCCACAAATTTAGTCAAATCTCGACTTCCTGATCGTTCTTATCAATCCAGAGAAACAGAGAGAGAGAGAGAGAGGTAGCAGTAGCACTAGCACCGTACCATCTCCCTGCGGAGCTCCTGCTTGTATCCAAGCTCGTTGAGGCGCTTCTCGCCGGAGTCGACGGCCATCTCCCCGGCCATGGCGGCGCCCCGACGGGTGTCCCTCTCGCCGGGATGTTTGGCGCGGCGGTGCCTGCAGCCTCGGTTGCGCGTGCTCTGGGCTTCTTCTTGCTACGCGTCTCTCGGGAATCTATAATATTGGGATTGGCGGATCCACAGTACAAAGACTCGGGTCATCTGACCCCGTTAAATGGGGATCGATGACCCCAGCCCACTGTCCTCAGATCCTACGCAAAGTTAGAAACGATTCACAGCCCAACAAATCAACATTTTTAGTCAATTTTTTATTTGGTGTTTTGTTACAGCCTTCACCCACTTATCTCATCTTATCTGCCTCTCACAAGGCCCGATAAGTCATCAGGAACATGGCGTTCTCTGTTAGCAGTTAACCATGTTCCAAATAGCACTTAACTACTTAAGTAAAAACTAGAAAGGTATATTGTACTGTATGGCTGTAACTCCATACGTAATAGAGCATGCTTAATGTATGTACCTCGCATTATTTTATTAAGCCTCCAACATGGTTACATAGTTTATAAAAAAAATTCCATTGTTATAGAGCAGGCAAAAAAAACTTCTGCACACTATCAGGCATACCCTCTTTAATCCTGGTTTATAACCCCTTTAGTTCCGGGTTGTAAACCGAAACACCCAATCCGAGACTAAAATCTCCCGATTGGTAACTAAAGTTTTTTTTCTCCATTATTTTTTCTGCTTGCATACTCTTTTTTTCATTGTTTTTTCCAATGCCATCGATCGAATGCAACAATATCAAAAATATTTTTTTCCAATGCCACAAATCGGATGTAACAGCATCAAAATTAACATCACAGATTGAATGCAACAACATCAAAATTATTTTTTCTAATGCCACAAATCGAATGTATCAATAACCAAATTAACACCACTAATCGAATGCAACAACAAAATCATCCACAAATTCAAAAAACAATCATCACATATCACAGATCATCACAACTTCACAAAATCATCACAGATCGAGTCGTGCACCGCTGCTGCCGCCTTGGGCACCGCTCGCCCGCCGCCGGATCTGGGAGGGAGGGAGGGGAGCCACTGGCTCCACCCTCCCCCCTCTGGCCACCGCGTAGGGGTGCGCTGCCACCGCCACCGCCGGTGGGAGAGGAGAGGGGAGGAGAGAGGAGAGGTGGGATGGCCGGGACTTAGAAAATTTTGACTACTAGAGAGAGTGGAGAGACGATGTTTTTATCGATACTTTACCAACCGGGTGATTTTTAGTCCCGGTTGGTAACACAAACCGGCACTAAAGATCCCCAGCAGTCTGACACGACCTGATAAAAAATAAACCAGGAATAAAATTGATATTTAGTCTCGGTTGGTGTCACCAACCGGGATCAAAGATTAAAAAGTTCATTTGGGTTTTTTAACCAGGACTACAAATTATTTTTAGTCTCGGTTCCTTTTCGAACCAGGACTAATGTGATTTTTGTCATCCGGGTAAAGATCGCCTCTCCAGTAGTGATACCTTTAGACCGCATACATTTTTCTTTTTATATATGACCTAAACTAGTTATAAAAATCCATAGATTATGCAACATCTATCATTCTGCCTCCTCATGGAACTTTCAAGCAAATTTTTGCCAATTTTATATGGTTATTTACTAATAGGATTGCTCTTCGAATATATTATATCCCTCCCTCAAAGTTGATGGTATTTAACATGTCGTCTCTAGACCTTTGTTAGATATTGTTATTTTTGGTCTTAAACCAAGAACTTTGTAATAAACGGCTATAACTTTTATTGAAACAATGGCTAGATTAAATTTTATTAAAACAAATGGAACTTTAAAGCTAGTAAAGTAATATTTGTGCAGTCACAAATAATCATAGCTTGGGCACTATTTATATAAGTATGTGCATTAGAATTATACTTATTAAACTAATTAGAAAAATGGTTGTAATGTCAATTTGAATAAATAGGCCAGAAGTTATGCAATCAACTATACTTGTTAGTGTTTTTATCTATGAGTTATTAAGTCTGGCTTAAAAGTACGATAACAAAAATTAAGGAAGCATTATTAATTAGTACATCATGAGCCAGTGACCTAGTGGCTCGAAATCCTGGCTCCGCCCCTGAGATGAGAAGAGTGCAGCGGGGAATGATTTCGAGGGAGGGTTTTGCTGAGTTGCTCTCTCTGCTCGTGTTGGGTAGGAAGGGAGGCAAAGCTGCCATTTTGGCTTCTTCGTTAGTTCGTCATATAGACGCTACTAGTGCTACGTTTTCTTGGCTTGCATGTTTGTTTGCAGAGTTTTCAGGATGTTGCCGGCTGGTCTTTGCGTTGACTAATGTGATTCCCATCTCTCCTATCCAGCCTATCCAGCCTAGCTTTGACTCACTGATACTCCCTTTATTTTAAAAGTACGACGCTGTTAACTTTTCTATAAAATTAATCATTTATCTTATAAAAATATATATAAATATTATTTATTTTATTGTGACTTGTTTTATCATCAAATAAAATATAATATTAATTACAGTAACTTTTTGAATAAGACGAATGATCAAACATTATGCGAAAATTCAATAGCATCGTACATTCTAAAAAGGAGATAGTTAATTTAGCTACTCCGTCCATTCTACCTATATTTTGTCCCGGTTCCTTTTCTACTCCCCAGCTTTCATATTTCTTGACATTTTGGATAAGGTTGGAGTCAAACTTAAAACTTTGGCTATCGTTTACTTTAAAAATATTTAGTTTGAAAGAAACTGGAGCAACATATATAGATTATTCTTCAAAAGTACTATAATAAAAGTAAGTATTTATTTATTTATCATAAATATTATAACAGAAAATCATTGTCAATGATATGTTTTGAGATCGTGTGATTGTCTAAAACGTCAAGAATTATGAAATAGGAGGGAGTACTAATTAAGATGTAGATTTTAGCTCATTTTCCGTTAGCACGTTTTTCAAAATTCTAAACGGTGTGTTTCTTGTAAAAACTTTCTATATAAAGTTCCTTTAAAATATCAAATAAAATTATTTTCAAGTTAATAATAATTAAAAACTCAAGTAATCATACGTTAATGATTTTCTTATTTTATGTGTGCTGACTTCATCTTCATCTATCTCAAACACCACCTATGATACGTAAAAGATGAATGTTAGTATCAATGTTCTCATCCTACTCTTGGCAGAGCGAGTGCTATAATGATTAATGTGCTGCTCCTAAAAGTAAAACATAGAATTGAGTGATAAGGTGTAGGAGAGAAGTAAGAGTAAGGCTAATAATATAGCTAACTGCTAACTGTATAGATCTTTACAGTCTACCTCTCAGCTCACTCATATAGTGGTTGGCTCTTAACTATAAATATATGGTCCACCTGTCTCTCACGAATTTTCTTGGTTCCTGTGCCTAAGCTGGCTATAAGTTTACAGCACGCTTCTCCTCTCTCTCCTCTTCTCTCTCATCCAACTCAGCATTTAGCCTTCTTAAAGCCCATTATTATACTTGCTCTAAGGAGAGATGATGAGCCACCCCTAAGTTAAGAGCCAACCTCCACACAAACATTAAGAAGTGTGTGATAGTATTAAGAGGTGTTGGTATTTGTGTATTAGAGATAACATATTGTATATGTTGTCTATGAGTAGTGATTTGGATAAAATTAGGTGTTGGTCACATCTATTATAGCACTTGCTCTCAATCCACAACTCGTCTGTTGGTCACATCTATTATAGCACTTGCTCTCAATTCACAACTCGTCAATCAAAGCGAGCACTTTATGAATTTAATGCGGACATTTTATACCTTTCACATCAATTGTTAATCCTTTCAAAGATTTCAAATGTAATTTATTTTGGGACAGGTGGAGTGGTTAATATTCACATGGCAAATGACTTTGTACTCTTAAAGTGTAAATTGTACAAGGTTGTTAATGTTAAGTCGTTTTACCCCTTTGCTACAATGACTTGCATTCTGTAACATAAGGAGCAGATTAAAATAGTGCTCATCTAGTTTAGTGAGTTTAAATTTTAGATTCATCATTAGTGTCTATATTAGATAAAATCATACTACATGCTTAAGATGTTTTGGGGTTGTGTTGTACTATCCTTTTCTGTTAGTACAATGAGGCAGGGCTACTAACTTTTGTATTTGATCTATCCTTTTCTTTAGTAGCAATCATACAAAGTTTTGTTGAAGTTTTTAGACGCAACCCCAGTCATGCACAGTTTATGAAGGAACAAATTTTTCTCTTTATTTGTATGACTAGTTCATTGGCAGCTAACTCTATGGATACAAAAATACCTAAAATATGAAGAGTTGTTTTATGTCAACACAATTGAGCATGCTCGTCTACTAATTTTAGTTGCATTTATGCTGCTAGTACAATATGTAAAAATAGAAATAAGATTTACTAACATGGGAACGCACTTTTGCTTCAGATATTCAAACGTGGTGGGCCAGTCGCGAAGCCATCTCCGTTGACTGAGAAAATAGAATACCCGCTCGTCAGCTCGTGCAAATATTTATCCCCCAAATTGAATGCGGCGTACCATTATTGCAGCGTCCACACGTAGGCACGTAGCTGTTGTTGTTACAGAAACATCCAAAAGTAGCCTTTGAAATGTCAAGTGCTACGTAAGCAAAGAAAATCAAGCACGTTTCTTTCGGCGCCTTCACCTTCTCCAGAATAATGATACAGTCAAGCGCCTCCACGTACTGGTAAGGTTATGATGATGTACTCTCCATTTCATATTATAAATTATTTAACTTTTTTCTTAATTAAATTTTATTAAATTTAATCAAATTTAAAAAAATTAGCAACATATAAAATATCAAATTAATTTTATTAAATCTAACATTAAATATATTTTGATAATATATCTGTTTTATATTAAAAATACTACTATATTTTTCTATAAATTTGATTAAATTTGAAAAAATTTAAAAAATTTATAAATTTGTACCATATCGTACAGAACCTACAGCAAATTAGTGCCTTTTTTCAAAACCATTTTTATTTTTTGTTTTAAAATAACAAAGCAGGAGCTCTGCTATTCATTAAAGCTTGAAGAAGTTTATAGATCTTTTTTGTGCACGACTATAGTGCAGCCGTGCAGGGCTAAAAATTAACTTGCTTTGCTGTTTAGTTCAGAAAATCCAGAACGAAATGGAATATGGCAAAAATACTTATCAAGTTCATGCGTGCATAAACTCAGCTAAAGTCAGTTGCTTCTGAAGGGAATGTGAACGTCAGTAGCTTGAAGTATCAAGGAGCAACAGAGTCAAATGTTTATAGAAATAATATTATTTTAATAAAAAATTGCAAAAATAGAAGCTGATCGGCTAAACTTTGGTTGTTCGATGGGTACTAAACTTGCAATTTTAGTCCATCAATATCTATTTTAACAATTCTCTATTAAAAAGTATTATTTCTTAAAAAAATCAGTCATATACGGATGGAAGAAGCAAATTGAATATAGATACTGGTGACTGGTGCAGAACAGGTGGACGCATCCCTTACAGATGATGCTGTCATGCTGACGTGCCAACATGTTAATCTTGGGGAGAATTGTTCTACTACTCTTAAAAGTGGCATCCGATTTCACATGTAATAGGAGGGGAACGACAGCGTGTCGCTTCCTTCTGGGAGTAAACAAGAGAGAACCCGTTGACTACTATCAGAATAAAAATTGCAAAAGATTGCAGATTGCTGCACAGCTGCCTTTTCATTATCAGACATAATATCAGATTCCTCATTCATGATCCATTTCCAGCCTGCACTTCAAATCAATATGGGGGATGGATCATGGATGAATGGTTGTAGATGGCAACTTGCAACAGCATACCCACAAACAGGCCAGAATGTTGTTCACAGCCATCCTACGTGAGTGAAGCATGCGAATCTGCTTTTGTTTTTCATGCCTAAAAGGTCTCACAATGATCAAAACCTGTTTCCGCAATCCTTTTTTGTTCGTGATTGATTTTGAACTTAGAAAGCATTGGTAGCATGTGTTTTCCCAAGTGAAAATGGAAGTAAACGTTCTTTAAGGAAAGAAGAAGATAAGTCTTACTCTTTTTGAATTTTCCCTGACTTTTTATGCAAAAGGAATATTCCTGGATGACTATCCCATGGAACGGTGGAAGATGGCACTGCATGCACCGATGCACGCTGTACCTGATCTGCTACTGAAGACCTGCTAGTCCTGATAGCATATACGTATTCAATGCGGTTATTTCAGCACTGCACAATGCGCTTTATTTAGCACGCATTTTCTCAAGTGAAAACGAAAGTAGACATTCTTTAAGGAAAGAAGTTGATAAGTCTTACTCTTTTGAACTTCCCTGCTTTGAAAAAGGATTATTCCCGAATGACTTATCTCATTGAACTTTGTTAGTATAGAACCGCATGCACAGTGTACCCGATATGCTCATGAAGACCTGGTAATTCTGAAAGCACGCAAGGATACAATGCTGTTATTTTTAGCACTGCACAATGCACTGTATTTAGGATGCTCATCAATGGAAGTGTTCATCTTCAAAAGGAATGATTTTCTTATATGTGCAGCAACATCCATATTGTCTTCAATCTTAAAAATAACATATCCTGCTTAAATAGACAATTGTATTTGGAAAACATGGCGATTATTTAGGAGGAATAGCCTTTTTAGCAGCATCAATTGACATATCACTCCTGTACAATGTTTGCAAGAAAACATAAATTTGAGCATTATTTGCATATAACATATTGCTAAGAAGAATGGATTAGGCGTACCTTTGCAGTTTGAAGAGATCAAAGTCATCAAACCATTCTGTAAAGATTCAAAATAACTCTATGAAAGACGTGTTGTCATGTTCCATTCTAGTTCAGATGTCCAATGGCCTCTCCAGTGTATTTGAGTTGGCTACTGCTGTATTCAGCATATACAGCTTTACAGAAACAACAAGTGCAACCAGAAGATGCACTTTTTAATATCCCAATTTCAAGCAGTTTGCAGGCTAAAGAAGTCTTATTTGCTCACTGATTTGTTTAATCAAAACTTTAGTTGCAGTGCTCATTTTATCTGGATCAGTAGAGGTACGGTTACCCAGATGAAGATTAAGATGTGTTTCTAATCTAATACCGATGAAAATTGTCTCTTCTCTTCTCGCTATATTATGTCATGCCAACGAATGCAATGTCGGTTACAACGTTTAAATGTAAGAAAGGACTTTGTATACAACATGAACCCCGAAAATATAGACAAATAATAGCATAAAAGCAACCGATATTTTACCACTTGAGTTACATTGGTTGTGATGCAAAAATGGGTTATTCAATGGAAGATTCCCTGGAATGTAGTATAAAACATGCTTCCATTTCCTTAAACAAAGTCTCCAAAGATGCTGAAATACTGATGACATATTTGGGAAACAGGTTATAATGTATTTCTAAAAAACCATATTAACACAAAGATACAGGCATTTCGATTAATGGTTGCAAAATACACGTGTTATAGGAACAAATAAGAGATAGCATGCCTCTCCTGTTAAAAGAAATCAACTATACAGAATCAAAGGAATGGAGAACTTGTTCCAGAACATTTCTAGTCTGGCTGTCCAAGGGCTTCTCCTGGCTATCTGAGTGGGTTATATTTAGCAGATAGAGCTTCCTAGAAGCAACAAATGCAGCCGAAAATATCCTCTTCATCCCTCCCCTTGTACTATCCAGTAAGTATTCGATTTCATACACTGTCAGGCCATCATGGCCTGATCTCTCTCCAGCAGAAATAACCTCTGCAGATTTGGTGCTTTCCTGTATTAAAGGAAAGGATTCAAACCGACTGTCGATATTAGCACTGAAATTCGCAAGTACAACTGATCTTTTACAGGCAGTCATAAGCAATAACAAAACTAAGTAAGGTTAGAGTTTTCACTCAACTGTTTATTTACATATACTATTGTCAATTTGTCATACAAGCAACAATACAAGATGAATCACATACACTATATGTTGTCGGTTAAATCTTTAATTTGTTTCTTTATAAACCCTTTTCTTCCCTAATCTTAATAAGATTTGGTTGGCTGCGTCTTTCAGCAACCCGGATCACTAGCAGAAAGCATGGAGCTGACAAACTGCAATGTCCAAAAGGATCGTTCATGCACCTACCTTTTTCTTCTCAGCCTGGATCAGCCTCTCGGCGACAAATTGCGGCGTGCCAAACTCTGTCAGCGTCGATAACCGGACGGGATTAACAACAACCCCGATATTGTTACTCCCTTTCCCCTCCTGCTGAAAGAGCGCCGTCGCCCCGGCCTTTTCTACCTTCACCAAATCACACCACAGAAATCTCAAAATCCACAGCTCCATCGCACAATATCACTATCAGTGCATCAAAATGCGCAAAGCATCAATTTATACTACATTGCACAATGCGTGTTTACGCAATTACCCTACGTTGCATCACCACCTAGTTCAGACTTCAGAGCGTTGCGTACCTGGGGCCACGAGACGGGCTTGAGCAGGGTGAAGCCCTCGTCCCGGTCAGTGTACCGCTCCAGTTCCAGATCTCCCCTGCCCCCTCCTCCCACTTCTGACTCCTCCTCTTCCTTCGCGGAAGCCACGGGGAGTTGCGGCGACGAGGTGGGGAACGGGAGGAGAGCGGCGAGGAGCAGCGAAGCGGCGGATGCCGCCCTCCTGGTGGTTAGCAGCGGAGAAGGGGTGGAGGAGGAGGAGTCGCACTTGGGTGCGGTGGAGTGCTGCGGTGGAGGCGGGCGCTGGGCGCGGCCGGCGAGCCTCAGCGGCGGGCCGCGGCGGGGGCAGCCGACGAGTGGCATCGGTTTGTTGGTGCTGTACGTGCTCGTCGCCACCGCGGCGGCCTCGCCTCCGCGCGTTATCGCCGGTATGAGTGGTATAACACGTAGACAGACACTGGTCCACGGGGGACGACATCGGTTTGTCAATGGGCTGCAGTAGTGGGCTGGGCTTGAAATTATCTATACTCCTTTAATAGATGAATAAGTTTACTTTAGATCTCTTAACTTGTCAACGAATCCGATTTTCGTTATTTTACTAGAAAACCAGATACAATAGATCCCTCACTGTTAAAATCGGTGTAATATAGGTCCCACGATAATTTGGATGGCAGTTTTAGCTGGCGTACCGCCTACATGGCTAGTTTGACTCAGTCTTTATACCACGTGGCATTCATGTGGTGTCTATGTGACAATTTGATCTGGAAAATAATAAAAATCGTGGACCCACATGTCATTACAAGAAAAAATATAATTAAAAATGGTGTGTCCACATGGGGCTGTTGATGAAAAAAAACACACTGGCTTGGGAGATCTGCTTAACTCCAGTGCAGGTCCAAAGTTTACTTTCGGGTTCAAGGGCGTGCCAGTTGATTTGATCTTGCAATCAACAAGATGAAATATGCAAATATTATTAGTAAACGATAATCAATCGACCAGGAAGCCGATATCATCTCGTAATGTAACCTAGCCGATGCAGTGTAAGGTGAATCGGCTGTAAGGCATATCTGATTGATAAATGAATTCTAAACCTAATTCATCGGCTGTAAAAATTAATATTATATGATCTATAAATCAATATTACTTTAGAAATCAGCAATTGGGATAGATCGAACTTAACCGAGATAATATAAATTGCCTAGATCCAAAATAACACGAAATAACGATTACATACGTTTATATCATAGCCGATGTCCAAATTTAAGTATGTACCGGCTATAGCTCCGATACCACCTTATACTAAGATATCATCTTAAAGTAAATGTATTATACTAATATCAATTAGTTTGATAATAAGCTTAATATATTTATATTAGTTAAAATCTCAATATAAGGGGCAGATACAATATATTGAACAAGACATAGATCTATGTAAAACAACTATATCAAGTAAGATCAGCTGAAACCCCGATACTATCCTTATTAACAACCATAAAGCAGGCTAGGGATTGTGATTCTAAACACGACTTAGTAGATCAAACTTAACCGATGCAGCACTAAGTATGAGAAGAAGCATAATATCTAGACAATCAAGTCGATAGTCATCTTTGAAGGATGGTGGATATATTATATAATCTAAGTCAACAAGTCAATCTAACCATTATCGATAAAACCTTAGATAGAGATTGACTGATGCAAGTAGAAAGCATTATCAATTCAGATTACATAATATATATGATAACTTAGTGATTTACAAAACAAGATTAGAGTATTATAAAGATGTAAGTACTAATCCCAATAATGCAAACCGCTATAACAAGTTTTACCTCTTCGTCGAAGATCGAAACCGATGCAGCTCGACTCGAAAGTAAGAACCCGTCGAAACAAAGTAACGGAAAGGGTGGCGATGCGCCGAGATTGTATTGAACTGGTGTTAATTATTTACAAGACCTTGGGCTCATATTTATACCGGAACATACAAACTTGTCCATAACAGACACGACTCATACTTTCCTAATACAACTCTAATCAACGAGCAAGTCCCTTAGGTGGACTCTTACCGAAAATATCTATAAGGAAATTACATAAAATCATAATTAATAGATATCATTGCCTAACTCAGACTCTATCCTTACTTGGCAATGTCATTGAAGTCCTTTTCTTGAGTCCGATATTGATCACGTAACCGATCTTGCCACCATCAGCCGTATCGGCTAATCATATCAAACTCGGTATCGGCCGATACAGACTCCCAACCAATGCACACTTTGTTTCCGAGATTTCCGCACATCTTCAAATCCACTTCATATTGAATCTCGATTCCGATTCATATATTTACCAAATTCCATCGTCAACAGGGGCCCACATGTCATTCTCACTCCTCTTCTCTCTCCTCTTTATCGGGTGTTCTTCTTCCTCCTCTCTCTCCCCATCCCCCCTCTCTTCATCTCTCTCCCCTATCCTCTCTCTTCTCCTCTCTCCCTCCAGGCACGACAAATGCAAACCATGTGCGATGAGTGCCAGATGTCAGTTCCTTTTCTCCTTCCCCCACCGCTACCTCTCTCTTTTTGTCAAAACTATAATTCGGCAATATGAAAAGGGTAGCACACAATACCTAAAAGTGGATGGATACATATATAAGGATTTAGACAGGTTCAGACCCTCTCGATGAGAAGTAATACCCTACTCTTTTTGAGGGATTGTATCTGCCAAGTGTTGTATTGATCTGATGATCTAATAGTGCCCATGCCCGCGAGAGGCACCATGTCCTCCTTATATAACCGGAGGGAAAGGGTTTACAAGATAGAGATTTAACCCCTTACGATTTAAATCTTCGATAACTACTTTACAATCTTATCGAACCAGGACAATAGGGCGTTTCCTTGGTTTACAAGTAAACGTAATACCCAAGTCCTAACTCGTTACATAATATATGCATGTAATCTATCCCCTATAATCAGTCAGATAAACTAGATCTATAGGTATGTGGTACTCATAATCTCCACACTTTTTTTTCTCTCCTCGGTGGCAGCAGCAGAGGACCTCCCCCCTGTCCCTCACCATGTGTGCGAGAGCGAGTGTGGCCATGGATCTACTCCTATTAGTGACGGAGCCACCAACCGAGGTTGGTGTCGGCAGCGCGTGAGGGGTGAGGAGGAGGCTGCACCGGGGCATTGGGTTCCGGTCGCTAAAGCTGTCCATGTACGAGCGGCTCCTCGCGGAGTCTGTCGGCATCATGTACTGGGGCACTGCTCGACCTTTCCACCGTATATGCCACTGAGCTCCTCCTCCACGCGTGGCACCTGGGAACCCGCCTCCTCCCCTACGCGGGATCCCAATGAGTGCCTACCGATGAGATCCTCCTTCCTGTCGTGGCACCGCTTCCTCCCCTCGCGCGGCGTCCATTAAGCATGCCTCCACTGTTGCGGCCATCGCCACCTCCTCCCCATGCGCGGCGCCCATCGAACCCTTCTCCAACATTGCGATCATTGTCGCCTCCTTCCCTATGCGCGGCGTTGGTGGCGGTGGACGAGGGCGTCAAGATGTGGGGGTTAATACTCAACCAATCGTACCACGGAGGAGTGAAGCGGACGACCGTGCGTGCTGCCGCTTTTGGCCAACGTCCTGCTTTTGGAGCTCGGGCTACCGCTGGATGCCGACCATGACCACGAGTACTGTAACCCGGAGACCATGCCCAGAGGTGTGGAGGCTGCACAGCTGCGGATGCTGCCGCCCTACCTGGTGCTCGACCGGGTAAAGGACCTACCGCATGACCTGTGGTGGAAGCACTTGAGAAAGACGGTGTGACCGTGGAAGCAAAGCTTGACGGTGTTGGGTAACACGATTGGGTTGTTCAAGGAGGACCACACAATGGAGTTCATCGTGCAGGTCACTGACCTCGTCAACGGGGGGAGGGCGGAGAGGAGAGAAGGGAGTGGCGGAGGGAAAGAGGGAAAGATATTGCAATTATATCTGGAGTTGTTATAGTGGTTTAGGATAGGGTTAGCGTATGCCAAAAACGTGTAAAACTAAACTCTATAAATACAAAGCATCACGCCAAAGTCATCCACATGTCGAGAAATGTAGAAAAGAGTCACTTTCGTTGAATCCAATACTACGTAGAGTTGAAAGTAGGCAGTAGCATCAGCATATAACGCATCCATAGAAAATAAATGCTCATTCGTATAGTATGTCAATTGACAAAGCCAGGGAAAAAAAAGAAAACCATGGCAATTTGTTTGTCCAAAACCAGATAATTTTTGTAAGTTGTAACAGTGAGCTGCCTAAAATCATAAAATCTTTACAAGTACGTCAAGGCTAGAAAAAAAAAGGCTCTAAACGAGCCACTGCCACCACAACACGTGTGAAAGCTCAGCATCTAGGGATAATCCAAAACCACCAAGCAGGACAGCTATGATTAGAAAAAAAAGGGAAAAAACATTAACACACAATTAATTAAGGTGTGTTAATTAAGTTTTAATAAGATTGAAGAATAGTCTAGTCCGTCTGATATTTTAAAACAATTTTTATATATAAAGGTTTTATACAAAATGCATTGTTTAACTTCATTTTCGGAGAGGTGTAGAACCACATACACGTAGAATCTGTATTTAATCAGCAAAAGAACTGCGGATCCCATCGTTTCGCTTCTTCTACCGTTTTTCAGCCAAAATTTAAATTTTAAAACTTATTTTTAAATTTGATTTTATGGTTTTTTAGGTTTATTTTATAGTTTTGTCTTTTAAATCACTATGAACATATATATATATATATAAAAGTTTTACTCATAAATTATTTTTTATTACTAAAAAACCGTATCCCGTATCATTTTTAGCTAAAAGGTCAACCGATGAGGGCCTGCGGGTAGTACAACTGTACAAGCGGACAATCGAACAACCGCGGACGACCGGAGGCTCGTCCTCATCGCCTCCGAGGAGGTTGATGAAGGCGTGGAGCTATCAGCCTATCACGACGAGTCACGAGTCACGACCCAACACGAGCGCGCGCGCGCACTGCACCAGTCACCAGTCAGCACTCACCAGATCGTACCAGTAGCGGTAGACCGTGTCACACGGCAGCAGAGAACACCGCGCCGCCGCCGCCACCTGCGCCTCCCCGGAACCGGAAGCCGCCGAAAAGCCGCGCGGCCCACCACCACCAGCAGTCCACCACCACCGTCGCCGCGTCGGCGCGGACTAAACCAAACCAAACCAAACCAAACCCCACTCCCGTACCCGAGCACCACCAGCCAGGCCACCACCAACCAACCGCGAAAAACCCCTCGAAACCCAAGGCGGCGGGCGTGGTGGTGGACTGGACCTCTCCGAAGTCACACACCTCGTCCCCGCCCCAAAGGCCACGCTCCCTCCCACCCACCAACCCACCACCACCGTCACCGTCACCCATGGCGGCCGAGCGACTCGCCGCCCTCCACGCCGCCGCGCCGTCGGCCTTGTCCTCCTCCCCGCACGGCCGCCGCGCGGCGCGATCCAGCACAGCTCTCCTCCCGGTGGCCCTCCCGGCTCCGCGCGCCACCCTCCGCGCCGCGCCTTCTCGGCTCCTCCCCCAGGTCCGTATCGGCTCGGTCTGTGGTGGTGGTGGTGGTTGGGTTGGGGTTTGGGGATGCCCTGGTTGTTGTTGTTGTTGTTGTTGACTCGTGCTCTGGCTGTGCGCGTGATCGCAGAAGGCGAAGGCGGCCGGGAGCGGCAGGTCAGTGAGGTGCATGGCGGCATCGGCGGCGGCGGCGGTGGCGTCGGACGCGGCGGAGCTGAAGGCCGCTCGCGAGGACATCAGGGAGCTCCTCGAGACTACCCACTGCCACCCCATCCTGGTATGATCTCGTGTACACGCACCACGCGATGCGCAGCTTTTGTTGCTCTGAAACTTCTCCTCATGTCAGCATCACATCACCACGTGGAAGATTTGATACGGTAGTAGAGGAGCAATCTGGCCGATCGCCTTCGCGACCGAGGATAACACATGAGAACAAACTCAGCTCGAAGACAGTGATGTTATGAATTTAGGGACACACTGGATTTTCTCTATCGAGACAATGATGTTATGAATTATGAACAATTGAACACGCTGAATATGCTCTCTGGAGCAATGCTGGAATTTCACACCACGAAGAAGCAATTTCTTGGCCAGTTTGCCTCTCAAATAGGATTGTGAGTCTGTGACCTCTAGAAATCAAGAAATAGCGTATCATCGTCTCTAGGAGAACAAATCAAAATGTAAAACGACAGTGCAACTGTTCAAGTCTGATCTCATCTGTACTGATGAGCAGGTCGCACATGTCCTGTCCCAAATGGCTTATGAGGGACTCAGAGTTCAGAGTTGCATTAAAACTATAAATTTGTTCATCACATATCCTATCATCATTTATTGTTTGTGTTGATAACTGACAACGTTTGCAGCAGCTTTTCCCAGTGAGATCATCTAGTGTCATGTGAGTTTTACTCCCTCCGTTCCCAAATACAAGCGTTTCTAGCCAGAAATGCTTACATTCAGGAATGGAGGTAGTGCTTGTGTAAATCGTTAGGCTGTGGTGTCCTTTATTGCATCTAATGCCTTTTATCCACCATATAGACCTGACCAGTTTAATATGTGGCTCCTAGCAATGCATGGTGCTTGGCCCTGTGTACAGACAAGTATGATTATTCATGTTAGGTATGTTTTTTCATGAGATGGCATGAAATTCCAAAGAAATTTGTCACTATTATGAATTTCCATGTGTTCGATTAGTTATCAGATGGGACAAGTAAATTCCAACGGGATTGGGCAATATGAATGCGGCGTTGAATAATTTAATGATACCAGAATACCATTATCATGGCACTAGGACAGAAGTCTAGTTCATTGGTTATTTCCATGTTTTTTTACCTCCACGTGGTCATGGTAGGTGTTATCCTCTATGTTGCCAGCTTGCAGAAGTTAAAGGTGTTGATAGGTCTACCATTTATCCAAATAATCACCATTGACTGAACTCGTACTGTCGTACATTTTGAATTTGCAAATACTGAATGCAATGCAACAGGGCTAGACCATGTCACCATTTGCTGTTGTTTAGTTCCATTCAAACCCTTCCATGTGCATAGTCAGTTGGCTTTCTACTCCAGTTTCTCTATATCCAAGGTGGTTAAAACATTATTCCTTTGCCTGCATGAAGGTTCGTCTTGGATGGCATGATTCTGGTACGTATGACAAGAATATTAAAGAGTGGCCACAACGAGGTGGAGCTAATGGAAGCTTGAGATTTGATGTTGAGTTAAAACATGGAGCCAATGCTGGTAACATTACCTGCCTTTTCACGATTTCGTTTCCTTGTTGCTTGTAAGTGTACTTCAGCAACTAAAAGTCCTGATTGAATTATTGAAGGGCTGGTAAATGCTCTAAAGCTTGTCCAACCTATCAAGGACAAATACCCAAATATCTCCTATGCGGATTTATTCCAGCTGGCAAGTGCTACAGCAATTGAGGTCTGATCCCCTCACACCCCCAAAAAATAATGAAAATTGAAGTACCTAACTAGTCTGGTTTTAATGTATGAACACTATTTTCTACCTTAATGATCTATTTTGTCAAACTTGTACTAGGAAGCTGGTGGCCCAAAGATTCCAATGACATATGGACGGGTTGATGTCACAGGTCCTGAGCAGTGTCCACCTGAGGGGAAGCTTCCCGGTTAGCAACTTATGTTCACTGGATTTTCCACAACACTAACATCTATTGTGATATCCTCTGTCTTGCTTACTTCATAATTGTTCTTTTTAATTTTTAGATGTGAATGTTCCTATGTACATTGTCTCTTATCAGCTTAATATATCAAGTATCAACTAACCTTATTTTTTCCCCCGGAAAATTATGGGATAGTTTTTATTGCCATATTGACAGGCATAAAACTGTTCTTACATATAGGGGTATTTAGGAAATATTGCATCAGCATCTCACTCAATCCCTTAAAGCTGATGCTTGCTAACATTCAGTTATCTTTCCCTTTTGGTTGCTCAGACGCTGGCCCAAGTGCACCCGCGGATCACTTGAGGAAGGTATTTTACAGGATGGGTCTCGATGACAAGGTGTGCAGATGAGATTCTAGTTAACCAGACGTTTTCCCATTTACTTTGTTTTATGTGATGTTGAGTTGCATGCGCCCTGTGCTGCTGTGCCTGCAGGAGATTGTTGTGCTGTCTGGAGCACATACACTTGGAAGGTCCAGACCTGAACGGAGTGGCTGGGGGAAACCAGAAACGAAATATACTGTATGTTCTTCTTATCTTTATTTTCTTCTGTGAGAACTGTGTTTTGAGCATGATCAGTTCTATCCACTGTTTCAATGTATTCCCATGTTCAGTCTATCATTGCATATCATGTCATCATTTTTGCGACAAGGAGTCAAGGACCACTTACTACTTCATGATGTTTTGTGCATTCAGTACTTAATGTCGCTGCTTAAATTACCCTTATTCCTCAGGAAAGAAACTAGTTGTATTAATTTCAAGATGTGTGCATAGCTACAGACTAGAGTAAATCAGAACTCAATACGCTTTAGATATTTTTCCTTGGCCTCTTCTCCGATGGTTTTGGCTGAAGGATGTATGTCTTGTTCACTAATCTCTATATGTTCTCTGCAAAATATTGTGCCGCCTACGCAATTCAATGAAGCAACATCTGCTGCAATTTGTCTTTGTGGTTAGACTGGATTGGACAAATCTTGAGCTTTTTCCACCTTTTTTTTTTGTTACTTTTGCAGAAGAATGGCCCTGGTGCACCTGGTGGGCAATCGTGGACAGCTGAATGGCTTAAGTTTGATAACAGTTATTTCAAGGTACGTGCCACTTTTTCCTTATTCTTCATGTCGGACAATTCATATGATTTTGCATGATCTGAGCTGATGGCAATACTGTAGGAGATAAAAGAGAAAAGAGATCAGGATCTCCTGGTCTTGCCTACAGATGCTGCATTATTTGAGGACCCAGCATTCAAGGTGAATGATGCTTAAACTGTATGTTGTCAGGATCATTTGAAAATTGAAATAATTATTGAACTAACTGTCTGAGAATCCACCGCACATTCAGGTCTATGCAGAAAAATACGCAGAGGACCAAGAAGCATTCTTTAAAGACTATGCCGAAGCTCATGCTAAACTGAGCAATCTGGGTGCAAAATTCAATCCTCCTGAGGTGAGTGACAACATTTTGTCCTTACTTTTCCATTCCACAACACGGGTACTCTTGACCGACTGGGCCACAAGTAATAAGTTTATCCTACAAACCATTGCCAAGTTGCTTTTTTACCCCCGATGACTAGCGCCCAATCCTAGTCCGTGGTCCTTCTGTTGTGACAAACTGAGAGTATGGTTGTCCTGCAGGGATTCACGTTGGACGGTTAATGCGATGCGCATGAGCCAGATCAATGAAGTGGCCAACCACTTTTACAGAAAGGTCTATACTCTACCCCCAACCACCTCCCAAATTGTTGGTTCATGTCAGCTGTTTCAACAGAAGGTTCGCTCGGTCCTTGGCTAAAATGGTTCCAATCTGCTATATATCTTTCTCGCAGGATCAAGAGAGAACACCACGCAGTCCAATTTCCTGCTCCAACGTTGTATCATCATCCCAAATGAAGCTTTTCCCGACTACGAGTCATATTGGATTTGGAAACTGAGTTTTTGCATAAAAACAGACAGGCCAGATAGGCATTTGAGCCAAACTTGCGGACCAAATTCGATGAGAAACCCCAAACAAACAACATTTTAATACTATAATTCTTTACGTTATGCTTTACCTGTCATTTTTTTAGCTGTACGAGCCAGATGCCCCTCCGACCACGAGGGCAGCAGATCTGCAGACTGCAGCACTTAACTTCCGGACCCTACACGCGCACACCACAGGGCACGAGTAAATTCCCGTTTGGCGAGTGCTGTTGGATTTTGTCCGCTACGGGCACGAAGAATCTTTTGGAGCAGTGCCGTGCCGTGCAGTGGTTGGGCCCACGGACCCGGTCCACCGTCCGCGCCACCGGTACGGCCCACCGAGATCGGGAGCCCCGAGTGGCTGGCTGGTGGGCGCCCACCACGCAGGAGAGAGTACTCTACAGGGTTTTGCCTAATGGGACGCCATTAAGGCAGCAGTGGATTGGATTAAGACATTGATTAGGCGTGACTGATGGGGGGCATGGGGCTATGACGCTGGGCAAGTGGTGGTGCAACGGCGCGACGCATCGCAGCGGCTGTGGATCAGGGTCACGTGGTCGCCACGTGCCGGGTATCGAGGGAGGCCCGCTTTTGTGGTGGAGCGGGCCAATGTCCAAATTTACAAACTTCAAAGAGCCTCTCCTCCCCCGGCGCTTAGGCGCAGGTTCTCTCGTGTTCTGTCACTTTCCCGGTGATGGTAAGCGTGCTTACCGCTTCTCTCCCGCCCAAATTGACCCAACCGATTTTGACTTATTTTCTATCTACAGGGAAATGCTACGGCACTACTGGTATTTACACTGCTGTAGGAGTACTGTGTTTATATGTGTCCATGAACTCTGCGTATTGTTTACGGAATAAATACAGTGCAAAGTCATAAATGATTAGGATGCCCTGTGCTGGTTTAATTAAGCAACCGTTGCACGATTAGGAGTAGTTTTCAATTAGTTACAGCCTTGTTCAATGTATTTTTTGTGTTTGACTATAACAGCGTAGAGATTATCAATGCAAAAACAAAATTAGATTGTGAAACATCTAATGTGAAATAAAAGATGCTATGCACGTAACTATAACTATAAGAGTGATACCGACATACACTTATGGTTTATTTCGTTCGAGGAATCAAACCGAGGCGATCTATGGTAATTTTAATGATGACAAATTTGTAATTTTAACGATGACTGCCGGTTATTTGGTTTGTATACTAAGGTTGTGTTTTTCCCCTATCTTCCCAACTCACCTCTCTCGTGTCCCGCATGCACGTTTTTTAAACTATTAAACGGTGTATCTTTTGAAAAAAAAAATCTATACGAAAGTTGTTTTAAAAAATCATATTAATCTTTTTTTCCAAAAAAGAAAAATACTTATTTAATTGTAAGAAATGCGTCACACTGTTTTGTGTGTGCGGGAGGTGAGTTCCCAACCTCACTCCTGAACACAATCTAAGATTGTCATTTGTAATTTTTTTCTGCCACACCTTTTTAGTTAAGTTTATGAGGTGTGGCGCCAAGAGAAAAGGGACAATTTTATCACAAGTATAGTTGTAAACCAACAAATAAGTGATCAACTTGATCAAACTTGGTCAATAGCAATCTTGGGCTATATGTGGCATTGAACCTTACGCAATGCATTAAGAATCGAGTAGTGAACTCATCACCCCCCCCCCCCCCCCCTCAAACCTAACAAGCAGAATATAAATAAATCTCTCACTCCATTATTTATTTTCCACTAATTCAAATAAGTGATAATATAATTTTTTTTCATTTTCTGTCACTAATCCTGTTAGCGACAGAGGCACCTCCTATCGCTATGTTTTCACTATATTTCTATTTTCAACACGTGTAAAAACTCACTAGCAAATGCTACTCGTTTATGCTACCTTTCTATAATAGTAGTAGCTATGATTATTTTTTTTAAGAAAAAAAACAACGAGGCTGCTCGTTAGACGTTGCGATCCCGATAAAGACGCGGTGAGCGCACCCCCGGTGGTCAAACCCCCCCGAAAACTTCAGAGCTTTAGACCAAAGCACCAAAAAGGCGGCACAAACCAAATCGACAAAAGACGCCACGGCGACCCAGGCGGCCTCCGAGGAAGACGACGACGGCTGCCTAGCCAAAGCGAAGCCCACGAGCTCGCGGCACCACCTCGTGCACGCCTGCTCCGCACCCAAACCCTAGCCGCACCGCACCGCAGCGCACTGCGCACGTACCCCGGGCTCCGCCGCCGACCACCGCCGCAATGTCGTCGTCGTCGTCGTCGAGGCCAGGGCGGGCCAGCATCTCCCCGTTTCGATCCCGCCGCGCGTCGGCGGGGGGCGGGGCAGGGGCGGCCCAGCCGCCGCATCCTCCGGCGAGGGCGTCGTCGGGGGGGCGCCCATCCACGCCCTCCTCCACCTCCTCCGCCGCTTCCGCGCGGCCCACCACCCCGTCTTCGTCCGCCGTTGGACGGCCCACCACCCCCTCCGCGGCGTTCGCGCGCCCCACCACCCCGTCCTCCGCGGCCTCCGGGAGGCCGACGACGCCCTCGTCGGTCTCCTCGAGGGCAGCCGGGAGGGCGCCGTCCGTCGCGGCGGTGGACGCGGC
This sequence comes from Oryza punctata, assembly GCA_000573905.2. Lineage (NCBI taxonomy): Eukaryota > Viridiplantae > Streptophyta > Magnoliopsida > Poales > Poaceae > Oryza > Oryza punctata. The sequence goes on along the minus strand of CM002491.2, from coordinate 19,650,536 downwards.
CAATGCCAAGGAGAATATCATGGTCACCGTCCGCTTCCGGCCCCTCAGGTGCGCTGCTGGTTCGATCGCTTTGTGGTATGGAGTCCCCAGGGCTTCGTTGGGTTTTGGCCGTTACAGTGTCTCCGCGTTTCGTGGTGTAGTCCTAGAGAGATCAACAAGGGGGACGAGGTGGCGTGGTACGCGGACGGCGACAACATGGTGCGCAACGAGTACAATCCGAGTATCGCCTATGCTTTTGGTTAGTGACTCTTCAACTCATCCTATATATAAAACATTGTGTAGTGCGAAATGATGACAAGCAGTTGTACTCCATAAAAGGAAGGAAGAGAACTTATATGGGATTTCCTTTTGGAAATGAGGATTACATTACTTGGCACTTTGGCAGTTAAAAGCTGGCTCTATTGTGGGATCGAGGCATACCGTAAATGAGTATTTATCAGTTTCAGCGGTAGATTGTTAATATATTCTGGTAGTACAACATAGAAAAAACAACTTAGGCTGCACATTGGAAGAATGACAAGGCGACATTGTAGCTGTATAATATGTCTTACTTTGGTTGGTCAAGGTTGCTATATCGAATGCAAGATCAAGAGCACCAGATCATGATGAAACTTGCATGATTTTTAGTACAAGTGCATCAGGTGGTAACAAGTTAATATGTTATTGTTTTGAATCTGAGGTCCTTTCCTGCTCCAATAAAGTTAGTAGTGCTAAAAAAATCAATGAGTTGTTGTTATGATACTGAGTCTCTGTTCCCAACAAAAGGATGAGAGCCCTAGAATTTACAAGTTACAACTGGTGACATGTGATATCTCTGCGGTTTATTAAAACCATTTTTGTTGTATGTGTTCATCTTTTCAGATAAAGTTTTTGGCCCTGCTACTACCACTCGTCATGTATATGATATTGCTGCTCAGCATGTTGTAAGTGGTGCCATGGAAGGAATAAATGGTACTTTCAAGTCTCCTTTTTGTTCTTAAAACATACTAAATACTTTCAAACCGTAAGTGCAAAGTTACTGAACTAGGAACCACCCATTGTTACATAGCTATGAGCATTTCCAAGTCGGATAAATATCAGGATTCCGATGCCACCTTTATCCCCTCCTCTTTGAAATAAATCATCTCCCAAGGCTGCTGAGATGAGGGCCCTAGGTAGGATTATTTTTGTGTTGGTAGGGCCAGATTATAGTTACAATAGCAGGAATGCAAGATCATTGATAATGTCGTTATCTGAAGATTGTAACACATAGGAACATCATTTTACTATTCTGTGCCTATTATAAGTGTCATCAGAACCAGAATTCTCTGATAATATTTTAGGATATTATGAGACAGATCATAATCCTGACAAACTTGGCCTCTACTTTTTGCTAGGACTTAAAGCACTGGTAGTTGATGATGTGTATTTTTGTCTCTTACTCTAGAATATGTAGTTCATTCAGTTCAGTAATATTGCTCTGTTCCTTTTAGGCACTGTTTTTGCGTATGGTGTAACTAGTAGCGGGAAAACTCACACCATGCATGTAAGTATCGACACCATTGTTATGCTTATGCATCTGTTCTCTTTCACGCATCTAATACATGCCACTGTGTTCTTATTCGTTAAACATGAGAAATCTCTATTGTTCATCATATAGCTAGTATCCTGTTGTATTTTTTTTTAATGATTACCGCTTCAATTTCAATACCGAACTTTCTTTTACGATACACTTGAATCACTTTGTTACAGGGGGAGCAAAAATCACCTGGAATTATTCCATTGGCAGTGAAGGATGTTTTCAGCATTATTCAAGATGTAATTTGTTCATTTCTCTGTGAACAGTTAAAATGGTTGGGATCATCTGACAATATATTTTTTTTGTTCACCTCAGACACCTGGTCGAGAATTTCTTCTACGAGTTTCATATCTTGAAATATACAATGAGGTGACTTCTCTTGCCAAGCCATTGTCTTTGTTTCACACTAATTTGCTAAGATGTGTTACCTACTTATTACTTACTTACCTTGTAGAAGCCAATATGTTTCCAATCCGTATTTGTATAAAACGTTGCCATACTGTCATACTCTGCTTCTTATGTGATGTATCTGATACACAAAGTGGTTATTGATAATTTAGATCAATTTCAGTCACTAGGAAAATAAAAATGTTATAAACTGATTTATTGTGATAAACATATGAATTTGAAGTCATGTGATTCATAACTTGTGCTCACTCTTTTTGTTGCGTTGATCACTTCTAGGTTATCAACGATTTACTTGATCCAATTGGACAAAATCTCAGAATTCGAGAAGATGCACAGGTACCTAACATGTGATGCAATATATTTTATGATCACACAATCATGTACATTAATATTACACAGGAAAACAAGTCAAACTATATGATTTTTTATTTTACGTTATTAACACTGATTGTTGCATATCTATCACTTAAAAGTTCTTGGTTTGAATGATTTGTTTCCTTTTTTTCCCTCGTTTCTGATTTCTCTCGAAAAGGAGTGTTGTAACCAATACACTGTACCCTCGTTCTTTTATTCACTCAGGGAACTTATGTGGAAGGGATTAAAGAAGAGGTTGTTTTATCACCTGCACATGCACTCTCTCTAATAGCATCTGGCGAAGGTATTTTTTTCTTTCTATTGTACATCCTTTTTTCGTTCCCTCAAAATATTGTTAATTGCACCCCAATGATTTATTCAGTTACATGGAGATAACTTCTTGCTTTTTTTATCTTGCATAAATTTCAAACCCACAGTATAAGCTGCTCTCCAAGAATGCATTTACCTTTTATCTCCATGTGTGCACGCTGTGTTTTTTTTGGGCTCCTGGCATTTCCTTGACTGTTATATCTTCATATATGTTGAAATCGTTAACTTGCACTTAGTTACAGATGCCATTGTTTTCTGGCAGAGCATAGACATGTTGGCTCAAACAACTTCAATCTTGTCAGCAGTCGGAGCCACACTATCTTCACATTGGTACCCTCCCTCGCTCTCTCTCTAGGTGGTGGTGTTGGGGTGCTCCTGAGTCCATAAAATGTTATTGTAGTCCCAGATACTAACTTGATCTGAAACTCTGCTGCTTCTCCCTATTAGCATTTGTCAATGTATGCTAGCGTCATACATAAAGTTTTTACTGAGGTCGAATCGCTTAACTTTAGACTCTAACACTCCTGCAGACTATTGAGAGTAGCCCCTCTGGTGAGAATGATGAAGGAGAAGTCAAATTGTCTCAGTTGGTAATGCCTCTTTCCAGTTTACTTATAGTTTCATTCAATCATTTCATTTCAATCGTCTTAAGTATTGTCTATAGGTATCTGATACTTAGGTTGAAACCTCTGTATCTTCATGTTTTATCAGAATTTGATTGATCTTGCTGGGTCTGAGAGTTCCAAGACTGAAACAACTGGATTACGACGCAAAGAAGGTTCATACATAAACAAAAGTCTGCTCACCCTTGGAACTGTAAGTGTTTGATGCTGTTATGGAGTTCCTTTTTAAACGATTTTATGAACTTTATGACATATTTCATTGAGCTTTACCAAGTCTGCCTGAATTAATTTGAAGGAAATGGCCCGTTTCACAAATAGACACATTGCTACCATTTTTCCATGCATTCTTTACCTCATTACTAACTATATATTTTTTATTAGTTCCAGTAGGAATGATGCCATGTCTTAAAGATGATGCTTTCAACTAATTTCAACATCCAGATGGTGGCAAAATGTGCATTTGAAAAACACTGCCATGTGAAACAGTGCCTTAGTCCTAATATGATTAGCTTCCAGGAAATGATAAGAAATGATCACATTTTTGTTCACTTACTTAGTTGTTGTTCTCGTCCTAAATTAACAATGAAATTTTCCTGCAGGTGATTGCTAAACTTACAGATGGTAAGGCTACCCATATTCCTTATAGAGACTCAAAGCTCACACGCTTACTTCAGTCCTCTCTTAGTGGGCATGGGCGCATTTCTGTGAGTGATTCTTTGATACTTCGTGAAGTTTCCACATATATCCTGCCAGAAAGAGTTCCCACATATTTGTGTGGGGCCACAAACCTACAGAAACATAAGTGGAAACACGTATGCTACTACTTTCTGAATTTTATCTTTTTTACAGCTTATTTGCACAGTTACTCCTGCTTCCAGCAACAGTGAAGAGACGCATAATACATTAAAATTTGCCCACAGGAGCAAGCATATAGAAATAAAGGCTTCTCAAAATAAGGTAAGAATCAATATACTATATGGTGCTTAATTGCTTATTACTGATGTTTATGGATTTATCTTATCAGATAATTGATGAGAAGTCTTTGATAAAGAAGTATCAAAAAGAGATAACCTGCTTGAAAGAAGAGCTTCAGCAACTAAGACGTGGTATGATGGGTAATGGGTACATTCCTCCAACGGATCAAGAGGATCTTGTTAGCTTAAAACTGCAGGTTTGTTTTTCTTTTTTTTTTAACCACCTTTGTCAGATCAGTTAGCTTTTATCATTACCTGCAGGTGAATATATACTATACAATATTGTGCTAGATAGCATCCAAGGACTGGGAGATTGAATTCATCCCTTGTACCTTTGGACATGAATTAGTTCTTGCTATTTCCTTGGTGGCCATCGTTGCATCCAAGATGATTAGTTTTACTTTTTATTCTTTCTGCGTGATAGCTTGAAGCTGGTCAAGTGAAACTCCAGTCAAGGCTAGAAGAGGAGGAAGAAGCAAAAGCTGCATTGATGGGTAGAATTCAGAGGTTAACAAAATTGATATTGGTATCAACGAAAAGTTCCATATCCTCAAATGTTTCAGGAAAGGCTAGCCTCCGTCGACGGCATTCATTTGGGGAAGATGAGGTTTATAAACCCAGGCTCTTTTTCCTTCTTTGTTTGGCTGCATCATCTTATTCTTTTAGTTCAGCTTAGAGCAATATCTTTTAAGAATTACAGCATTAAGTTCTCTTGGAAAAAGAAGAGTTACTGAGTTGCAACAGTTGTTCTGGAATTGAGAAATAGTGCAGGTGTGAAAAAATATGATAGTGATACCTCTTTTCTGATGTATCTCCGTTTTCTTATAATGGTAAAAAATTCTTATCTTGTTGCAGCTTTCACTCACACTACATGTAACATTGGGATTATATGATGTGATTTTGCACCTTGCCACTTAATACACAACCTACTATTGTTGCATATGCAGAGCTCCTTTTGCATTATAATTTAGCTAAAACAGTTTCCAAGATAATAGAAACACCACTATTTATGAGGTGATGTTCTGGTACCTCCTAACAACTTCATGAGGGAGGTCTGTTCTAAGAACACATACTGTATGTGTGTAAACTACATAGTACAAAAATTGCAAAGTATCAAACTGAATGGACCCAAAAACTGTTCTACGTGCAACAAGAACTGACCAGTTCTTAGTCATATTTAGCTGAAATGGGTAGTCATCACTCATCAAACCGAATAGAACCAGAAAAATTGTTATATGTGCAATGAGAACAGACATTAGCTGAAATGGTTAAATATTAAACTGATTGGAGCATGGAAAAAAAAAGCATTTTGGTTTTGCCACAGAACGAAGCACTACTCTTGCACTGGAGTACCTGAATTCTGTCTTAATTGCAGCTTGCTTATTTGCCTGATCGGAAGCGGGAGTACTCCATAGAGGATGATGATGTTAGTCTCGATTCAGAGTTTTCTATTGAAGGAAAACTTGATTCTAACAATCCTGATGAGCCACTGAGGTTTGATAGAAGGAATCGCAGACGTGGAATGCTTGGTTGGTTCAAACTGAAGGTGATTTTCTCTATGGATTATAAATACAATGAAGAGAGGCAGTCTATGCTGCTCAGTTCCATTTTCTGTTTTCACCTGGCAAAGGGTTGCAATGGCAGACAATTCTGCCTGTATGTTTTTTAAAAGGAGATTTATTTAAAAATATTATAAGTGGTTTTAGTGGAAATGTCTTGGACCAATCTATTATAAAAAGTCTGTTTCATACATGCCACCTCCAGTTACATGTGATTAAATTGAATAATATAGTTCATTCATATTTCGAATATGAGAAAATTAGATAAGTACATCTAAAAAATGTGTGAATTGGAAACTGTCGTAGGTGAGAATGACATGTAGGGCTCTGGCTTTGTGATTGTTGCAACACATGTTATGGTATTTTCCAACTTGGTGATCTTTGCAGTGGTACCAAGCAAAATATCATGAATAAATTGGACTTACTTGTTTAGTGGTTTATATATATTGAAAAATGTGAAAAAAAATATACTCTTTTGGTCAAGTGCAATAAAGGCTAGTAGTCCTGCTAAAGCTGTGGATGCTTGTGTTATTGTCAACGGCCTGGGGGCAATGTTTAGAATTCTGATGCTTGATCATCTTCAGCTGCAAGAATATACCAAGTATTTGAATAAATTAGATAAGAGTAGCTAATACCTGATCATTAGAATTGAGTAGAGATAATATTGGTTTGTATCCTATCAGTTTGTGCTTCCTTATCTCTAATGCAAGTTGTTTGGAGGTGCCTGCTACAAAAATGTTTGTTCTCGTCTAGTTTGGTACAAAGAAGTCATCCAAAAGTACCTCCACCAAAATTGGTGAGTCTGAGACTCTTCCTTGCAGGGATCAAATCGTGTCAAGCTATATGAAGGATTCACATTCCTATGATCCTATCTACCCTTACCCTTTTCCACTTAAATCGTTTCAAGCCTGGAAGATCCTTTATGAAACATGGGATCATCTGTGTCTCGTAGATTTATTACCTAAGGCTTGCTTGCAGGACGTTCAATGTTACTCTTTTGTGCACGATAGCTTTAATGCTAGTTTAGTGAAAAAAAATGAGTTTCAAGGTGGGCTATCTTGGTCTTCCGTTGAGTTCTTCAAAAAAAAGAAGTATCATGGTCAGCTCTTCATGTAAGGAGACTCAAGATTATTTTGTTTCTTTTTTAGTTTAAGTTTATGTTATCATCTACTTGATGTTCAAATGCATTTCATGGGCACTCAGCTAGCACATTGTTCTCACTCGTTCGGTGCAGCTAACTACTCAACTGTTATTTTTAGTGGTGATATAGCTTGATGAGTTATCAAGAATTTCTTAACCTGGAGTAATTGTCTATAGAAATTTATATGAGTTGATATTTAATGTTATAAATTTTTTTGGATGGTCTAACGTTGTAACTTAACTTATGCAGAAGTCAGATCAACTGTCAGGACTATCGACTAGTGTAGACAGTGAAAGCACAGCCAGCGGCTCACCTTCCTTTTCTAGATCATCGCATCAAAAACACCCGCTTCTTGACCTGAAGGATGGTCGAAGAAAATCTATGACTAGGAAAGGAGATGACCCAGCACTTACTGATTCTTTTCCAGGGAGGACTCAAGCAGGTGATTTATTTAGTGCTGCATCTAGAGCGCGGCACAATCTTCCGGTGAGTCAGATTTCTAATGGTACACTCTTATGAGTTTCACTTTCACCTCTCTCTCAATAGACTTTGCTTTCCACTTCCATATCGAGTTATCAACAGTTCGTTCATGCCTTCCCTCAACTAGCTGCTTGGTCCGTTGGTTCGATCAAGCTCTCTTCTGGAATATGAAAGGAATATGTGGAAAATTGTAATGTAGCATGGTAGGTCCAGAATCAATGCTTTGCTGGAGGATAGTGCCTTTTTTTTTTTTTGGGGGGGGGGGGGGGGGGGGCTGCAGGCCTCCATTCTGGCCTTCTGGGCCTGTTGCTCATTGAGGGCAATGCAGTTCAATTTTCACACTAAAGTTAGCTGTGCGAAATTGGATTTGGGTCTGATGCTGAGATGGATTTTTTATTCCAGTGGTGCATATCTGACCCAGCAGTGACTCCTACCTGTTTTGGTAGGTTTTGCTATATTCACTGATTTTGATACTAACTGACATGCTACATGTATAGAGTGGAACAACTATCGTGGATCAAATAGATCTTCTTCAAGAGCAGGTCAAAATGCTGGCTGGGGAAGTTGCACTTTGTACAAGCTCACTCAAAAGGTTGTCAGAGCAAGCAGCGAACAATCCTGATGATTCACAAATTCAGGTAAACCTATGTCATAATCCTTTCTGACCTACTCTTTTGTAATCATGTTTCTTGGGCAGCTTGGTTAGTCTCAACTATAATACATTTTGAAAGGCACTTAGCGTTTTTTTTATTATCCCCTTTCTGCAGGAACAAATTGAAAAGTTGAAAAATGAAATTGACGAAAAGAAATCGCATATACGTGTGCTGGAGCAGCGTATGGCGCAATCATTGGAAACTACTGAAGACCCAGCTATTAGGACTGAAATGTCCCAGGTAATACTTGTTAAGTGGCTACATGATAAACCAGGAGGCTTAATTCTATCTTTGACTGGCTGGTACCAACTTCATACAGATTGTTGTTTGGCATATTGTAGTTATGTTTTGTTTTAAGTTTGTCTACCCTTTTTCCCTTGATTGTTTCGCTCTCCATTCTATGTGCTGATGGTATGCTAGAATATTTTGTGTTTTGATGGCCATTGTCTATGTCAATGATCTGAATATTTCGTGTAATCTGATGTTCTCACAGACCTTTTCAAAGTTAAGCACACAATTGAGCGAGAAGACATTTGAGTTGGAGGTTTGTTCTAGTGTACATGTTAGCTAATGGTTGTTTCTTCATATGATATTTATGTTTGGATAATTACCATTCTCTTTCTGGTTCGGTGGTTTGTCTAGATCATGTCTGCAGATAATAGAATTCTTCAGGACCAGCTACAAGCAAAGGTGAGCAGAGGGTGGGACTTTTTATCTAATCGCTGTTCAACAGATCAATTTGATTTCACTTCTTTGTACCCAAATAGGTATCAGAAAATGCAGAACTCATAGAAACAGTTGCTCAAATGAGGCAAGAAATTGATAATCTGTTGAAGACTGCCAAAAACGAGGATAATGTGGCTGGTATGCAGTCAAGTGAGCCATCAAGTACAAACAGCAATCCTAGGGATCTGGCAAATGAAGTTGCAAGTCATTCAAAAATGCCCTCTAGAACAACTGATCATATGGAGTCACCATTGAAATCTCAAGTGCTCATGCAGGTAAAATTAATATGCCCCTAAGTTCATCACCTATAATTTAGTCTGTCCGTGTTTATATTCTATAATTATCACCTGAAAACCAAAAAATCGGTGCTGCAGGCTGCAGAAATCGACAATTTGAAGCAAGACAAGCAGAGGTTGTCAGAAGAGAAAGATGGGCTGGAAATTCACAGTCAAAAGCTGGCTGAAGAATCATCTTATGCTAAAGAATTGGCAGCTGCCGCTGCAGTTGAACTAAAGAACTTGGCAGAAGAAGTTACAAGGCTTTCTTATGAAAATGCAAAGCTGAATGCAGATTTAGCTGCAGCAAAAGATCAAACAAGGAGCAATATCCAGAGTGACACAAAACGCCGTGATCAGGAGAATGGAATCTTTGTAGAGGAGCTGCAGAAAGAGTTGGTTGCTAGCTGTCAGAGGGAGGCTGTGTTAGAGGACACATTGTCCCAGAGGGCCCGGAGAGAGAGTGAACTTCTAAAGATTATTGAAGATGCAAAATGCCGTGAGCATGATTTGGAAAATGAACTGGCAAACATGTGGATGCTTGTTGCAGAGTTAAAGAAAGAAAACTCTCAGGAGGACTTGTTCCAATTCAAGGCAACTCAAAATGGCTTTCATTCATCGAAGAGTGATACTGGCAGGACGATGAGTGGAATGGAAGCTTCAGATAATAGGAACTGGGATGGTGTCAGTGTCAACACTTATGAAGAAGCAAAAGCTGCATACAATGTTCAAAGAAGGCGCTGCAAAGAGTTGGAAGGCATTGTTTCCAGATTGAAGGTGATCCAAATTTTATTCACCCTTGAAGTAATTATTCCCACAGCAAACTGGATAACGCTGCTTGCATCTACGCTCCACAGTTTCTTTTTTTCTTCCCTTCCTGCAGATATACGCTGAAATGCGTCTAGTCATCGTGCTTCTGCTCTTATGACGCTACTGTGAACTTTTTTCAGGGTGAGGATCTAAGAGGCTTAGATGTCAAAGTCCTGGAAGATTTACAAAATTTTCATGTAGAAGCGTTGTCAAGGATTTGCCAAGAAAAGGTATTGTTTCTATTTCCGCCATCGACATTATTATGTTGTTTTTCCTTACCTTTTGGGGTTTCCTGCCAACCGCATTGCCCCACAGCCCCAACGCACACGAGTATGTACGTGCAGGCCGCCGATGTGTCGATCAGTATATGCTAAAGCTTGGACTAACACACGCACATTAGCTCCTGAAAATTATGGGGTTTTGTTTGCACAGTATCTTTCTGCCCCTGCTTGGCTCATCTTCATTTATGCTTCACAGATGGCAAATCAGGTGCTATAGCAGGGCGAGGTCACAGCTTGCAGTTGCCCTCCAATTCATCAGCTGACGTTGATCGATTCACACCACACAATACTCCAGCAGCCGAAGCAACACTGACGATTCTAGTACAACGGATTTAAGCAATCTTGGAAATTCAGCATGGAAGTGGAATGTGGGTATGCCTTCTAACCGGCAGCCCTAGTGATAATCCGCAGGATGCTGCCCCCTTGTACAGTTTTCATTGACTAGGAAGATCGTAGCACGGTGATTGTATTTACTTAGGGACTTAGGTACGATTGACGCCGAAGGCGTAACCAAGCCGGACATCTCCTTGTAGAGACAGCCGAACGGACTGTACCGTGGTCCTTTTTTCGCGTACACTCGTAGTTGTAGCCTGTAGCTAAGCTGCAGTTTAGTGGTACTAGTAGTCGTCTTGGTGTTTATTTGATGTTTGAATAGCGTATGCATATATTTACCTGTCGTGTACTTTATTTAATGCGGGATTGACTTGAGCGGTTAAAAGCAGGGACCGTGGTCTCGCCGGAACTGGTTCTCCCATTGACCCAGGCGTCGGTTACGGATGACGCGACGTGACAGCTCGTGCTCTCTGCGCAGGCAGAGGAGTAGGTGGCTGTTGCGTCGCCCGCGCGTGGCTGCGTAAGCGTAAGCAGAAGCGCCCGTTTCTGTGGTGGGTTCCGGGCTCTGGAGACTGGAGTCGTGATGTGCGAGCGTGCGCAACGGCGCAAGCCGGTCGATATGGACCCCACCCTTGCCATAGCACGAGATCATCATTGTATTTGATCACCAATGGTGGTTAGTGAGAACATTTCATTTGTCATGAAGTAATCTCGCATAAATTTAGTATACTAGATTACACAAGATTTGCATGTTTTGTTAGTTTGAACTCTGAGAACTTTTGTCTCTGCTCTAAATGAGGCCTACCGTTTTGGACAAGTTCATTGATTCACTGAACCAAAATAACGAGGCTCTGTGAGTCTAACGCTTGGTCAGTGTGCCTTTTTCTTGCAAGGTCTTCAGTTCACAAAACACAAACGCTGATGGCATATTGACAGAGCTTCACCGTGCACCGGCCGGTCAATCACGGTGCCCTGTTGATCGCTGATCGGAGCTTGGAAACATTCGCCAGAGACAGGGCGGCAAGATCGTGTAGTATACCAGGGTGCCCCCTACCACAAGCCCATCCTCAGCCTGAGTTTCTCTTCTTCTTTTTCTTGACGGCAAAACGTTCACCTTCCTAAAACACTCAACAACCATCCCCGTTAAAACTGTAGTTGTCGTAATGCACAGAGAGAACATTGAGTGCAAAATTACACACCGGCACACTGAAAAATTAGCGCTCCATCATTCCGTGTCGCTCGTAGACGTAGTATTCGTACTAGTAGTAGCAAATGATCGCCCCCAAGTCCCAAAAACATGCAGATGCGTCGGGAAACACAAGCTGCCAGCAGCACAGCCAACAGGCAGCAGCGCAGTAGAAGTAGAAGAGAGTGGAGACGGGAGGCAAAAAAGCTCCAGGTCCATCCCCTCCATCCATCTGATCAACCTGTCAAAGCCCCTGGACAAAAAAAAAAAACCAAAAGAAAAACACGCGGAACAAGTTGATCTAAGGTCTCCGATTTCCGTACTTCAACCAGAAAACTAGATACAACGGATTCCTCAACTATTAAAATCAGTGTAATATAGGTCCGATCTTCATCTGACATGGCACATGACGTCACAAAATACGTGGGCTCATATGTCAGTCAAATAATATGATTAAAAAATAATAGGCCCACATGTCAGTGGACCCCACCTCATCCCCTCTTCTCTTCTCTGTTGCTAACGCTCTCTCTCTCTCCCATGCGATGCCGATGGGTAGAGCAGTGCGCGTGAGCGGGCGGCGGGCGGTGAGAAAGGAGCAGCGGAGCAGCGGCGCGAAAAAACCGGTGGGATGGCGATGGCTGGATTGGGCGATCGGAGAAGCGGAGCGACCCACCACCACCACCGCCGGGTCAACAACCTCACCACCGCCGCTGCAATGACCTGGCCGGTGGAGCGGGCGACGGACGAGATGAAGATGGAGACCGAGTCTAATTAGTCACGTAAGCGTCACGTTATCTAAAATCATCATCTAAATCACCATGGGATCTATATTACACCGATTTTAATAGTTGAGAGATCTCTTATATCTGATTTTTTTTAGATAAATAACATATATCAGATTCGTTGATAAGTTAAAAGGATCTCGGACGGACTTATTCCAAAACACGCAGACGCAGTTGAGAAGTTCGGAGAGAAGGAAGAGGAGACGAGCAGGTGGCGAAATGATTCTCGCGGCAGCTTTTTGATCCGAACAAGCAAACAAAACCGAAAGCTAGCGCTACGCCTGCCTGCCTACGCCTCTCCCTGCAGCTGCCGCTGCCGCTGCAGCAACAGAAAGCGCGGACGGACAAGATGGGAGCTAAGCTGCGAGCCTCTGCAATGCCGCTGCCCAGACGCGACTAGACCCTACGCATCGCATTGCATATCATATGGCCCCCGCGTGCTGCTGCTGCTACTACTACTGCTGCTACTACCTCACGCTTGCAGTGTTTCTTCCGTGTTTTCTCCTTCCTTCCAGCCAATGGCAATGGCCATCTTGTTTTTTTCACGGCGTTTTCTTCTTTTTTTTTGTTTTTGTTTTACCGATTGATTTTTCAACGGCGCTGTAGCTGCTGCAGAGACTAGAGAGAGTAGGGTGCGTCACTGTTTCTGTCTGAAAAAGTTTCACCGGAAGGAGAAAATTAGACGGGGGAGGAGAGGACGAGACGTGGATGGGGCGGCAACGCATTAATTGCCGGTCCGATTCCATCAACTGCCACTGACATCATCACGCGTCGTGTTCGTGTTCTTGCTCGTGCTTGCTTGGTCATGGTTGTGTTTGTGCATCCCAGTACAAAGCACTCCCCCTACCACTACACCTATAGCACACTTCGCTGCAGGATCACCAAGCAAAGCACCCTAAACCCTAAAGCAATGCGAAGCAGATCGCGTTTGTTAATGCCCACCAAACTCTAAGCTCTCCTCGTTCGAGCCCAAATCTGTCCCTAGTCATGAGCTGCATTTTAATTCAATTAAGGTGGTGTTATCGAAGACAGAGATGAAGTTAGAAAAGGAGAAACAAATATTATTAGCGTATGATTAATTAAACTTTATTATTATAAATTTTAAAAATAAATTTATTAAATATTTTAAAATAATTTTTATATAGAAAGTTTTCACACGAAATATATCAATTCAATTAGCAGTTTAAAAAGTTTGTGCTGCTAAAAGAATAAGGTAAAAATATTTATCTTAATTTAGAAAAACGGGTCCTTACTCTGTACTCCTACTTCAGGATTAGCTTCCTCCAATTAAGTATTCGGAATCTGTCCATGAGTACATCCATCGATCATGGATGAGACTTGATGAGATGAGATCATATCAGATGATGATATTAATGGCGTTATCGCTGGGGTAGTACTAGTACACTAAGGTCAGGAAGATGGATGGATAGAGTTTAGAATTGTACAGTACCGGGGCAGCGAAAATCTGTACGTGTCACGGATATCCTCTTCTCTTTATTACTCCTCTGCCATCAAGCACTGTAGCAGCATCCATCCATCGCCCTTTGCATGCCCCCACGACGACGGTGCCCCCCTCCCCCTGATTGATTGCACGGGTAAGCATCGTGTGATCAGCATCAATGGCGCAACGTGACAGCGAGCGGCTCATTAGCACTCTCCGGTCTCTTAGTACCAAACTCCTTGCAGGTAAAAAAATAGTCCAACAAATGAAGTTAAATTACTCTTGTTAAATTTTGGTACCTCATCATTCATCTGCTCGTTGGTTTATCAGATATAACCAAAATACAAATTACTCTCGTTAAAAGGGTCCTCGTCGTCTGCTCGTTAGCTTATCAGCCTCGAATAAATTTGAAATTTTGCAATTTTTAAAGTTTATTATGAAGGATTTTTAGCGCTAGCTTTTAAACCACTGATAATGCAGATAGTTTTTTTTTGTTGCTTTTGTTCATTTTATTTACGACTTACTCCATGTGCTCGAACCGCAGAAGATCAGGGGGCTAGAAAAATCTCCACCGTCCATCCATCCATCCATCCGATCGCGTCATCTGGGCCGTCCGTGCGTGGCACACCTGACCGATCAGACACGCCGTACGGTGCAGTGTGCGACTACACGGCCACGTGGCGGGGCCCAGCAATTAGTAAGTTTTCTTTTTTTACCGGGGACCCAATGCGGGGTCGACACGTAAACACTGTTACGGGCTCCCACCGTCTCGTCCCATCCCGTCAAGCCAAACCCGAGCTCACGTGGCGGCGTGGCGCGCCTGCAGGGGCCGGGAGACGTCACCTCCGCCCGCCACGTGGCACCTTCTTGCCGCCTCAGGGAAGACAACCCTGCGATTTAACCACTGCATCAGCAAAGAGTTAATCACAGTATTCGTAGGAGTACAATGTACTCCCCTCCCTCCACAAATATAATTAGGAGTATCTTTTAGTTTTTTTTTAAATTAAGGATGAAAAAAATACTTTGAAGATCTCATTTGTAAAACATGTGCTAATATGTAGTACCAACAACTGATTGACCGAGCCAATACAACCACACAAAAATGTTTATATTTGTAATAACTCAAAAGTAGTGTATTAAACTATAGAGTAGTACTCGTATTACCTAATAAATGAGGGGTAGTTGGACCGTGTAAATAGTACTATAGAAATGTGTATAATTATGTACAAATTTTGAACGATAGAAATACAGCACTTTGACAGTTTACTGCTCTGTCTAGCTCGTACTGGCTCAGTTCATTAGGGTGAAACTGTTTTGCCGTTTGTCCAAACTGGGGTCGCATTAACTAACCGAGTAGTATAACTGATCACTGTATTAATTAATCAGTCACACACCCTCACACTTGCCGTGTCCACGCGCGCGCATAAAAGCGACCCCTCCTGCTCGACTCGGTCGCTGCCGCTATCACCACCAACAAACAAACAACACGCCTCGTCTCGTGTCCTCCGATAGCGACGCCGCCGCCGCCGCCGCCGGGAGTGACAGCGAGTGAGATCGATCGTCGCTGCGATCGAGCTCGTCATGATGGATCACCTGAGCCTGGTGCCCTACGAGGGTGGCAGCGCCGCCGGCGGCGGCGGCGGAGGCGGTGGTGGGAAGTACAAGGAGTGCATGCGGAACCACGCGGCGGCGATGGGCGGGCAGGCGTTCGACGGGTGCGGGGAGTACATGCCGGCGTCGCCCGACTCGCTCAAGTGCGCCGCGTGCGGCTGCCACCGCAGCTTCCACCGCCGCGCCGCCGTGGACGCGCCACGCGCGCCGGTGTTCTTCCGCCCGCCGCCGCAGTCGCACCACGCCGCGCTGCAGGGCTTCCTCCCGTCCGTGCCGACGCCGACGCCGCCGCCGCAGCTCGCGCTGCCGTACCACGCCGTGCCCGCCGCGGCGTGGCACCACGCGGCGGCGGGCCGCGCCGGCTCGGAGACGCCGCCGCGGATGGACGACTTCGGCCCCGGCAGCGCCGGCGGGACCGGGAGCGGCGGCGGCGGCGTCGGCAGCTTCGGGCGGAAGCGGTTCCGGACCAAGTTCACGCCGGAGCAGAAGGAGCGGATGCGGGAGTTTGCCGAGAAGCAAGGGTGGCGCATCAACCGCAACGACGACGGCGCACTGGACCGCTTCTGCGTCGAGATCGGCGTCAAGCGCCATGTCCTCAAGGTCTGGATGCACAACCACAAGAACCAGCTCGCCTCCCCGACCGCCGCCGCCGCCGCAGGCATGAACCCCGGCGCCGGCATCGGCCTCGGCACCGGCGTCGGCGGCGACGGCGACGGCGACGACGACGACACCGACGACTCCCCGCCCCGCGCCGCCGTCTCCTCCCCCTCCCCGTCCCCGATCAGCGTCTAGCCACCCACAGTGACACACACTGGCTTAGCCTTAGCTTAGCTTCGCTTAGCTAGCTAGCTAATGAAGTTCACTTAATCACTAGGGTTTAATTAGCTCTAATTCAACTAGCATATGCCATCGATTAATTGATGACCTACCTCCCTCCTGCCCCCCGCCCCGCGGCCGTGGTAGCTAACGGAGGGCATATCTGTAATTTCCCCCCTACTAGTACAACTAATGTGCCGTAGTGGTAGCTGCTTCATTGTCTTATCTCATTTCAGTCGTACTACTACTACTACTGTACTACTAGTACCAGTGATTGCATGGCAGATTTGCGGTGACTAATCATCGTATCCTAGCTCATTAAACGGCATCGGCCACGGCAGGGAGTGAGTGAGTGCATCGGTCGCGTTGGGGTTGCTGCGTGGCTCAACTGCAGGAAGCTTCCAATTTGCTCGGCTTGTGCGCGAGATTTTGCCCGAGATTTGGCTCTCCACAAACGTCGTTTCGGTACAGTACTAACTGCCCAGCCATAGTTAAGGGTGATTTCTTCCCCAACTAACTACTCTTTTTTTTTTCGCCGATGCTTTTTAAACCACGCTGACACAGTACTAACGTTTTTTTAGGAAATTTCTATACCAAAGTTACTTTTAAAAAAATCATATTAATTGATTTTTTTAAAAAAATAATAATACTTATATAATTATACGTTAATGAGTCGTTCCGTTTTACGTGCGGGAAGAGTTAGTTCCTACCCATCCCAAGGGGGAGTTTGGATGGGGCTAAACTTTTTTACCCCATGTCACATCGAATGTTTTCACACTAATTAGAAGTTTTAATATACACTAAAAATAAAACACATTTCATAACCTTGAACTTATTTACGAGATAAATCTATTAAGTCTAATTAATCCATGATTAACCTACGTGATACTACAGTAAACATATGCTAATTATAAATTAATTAGGTTTAAAAAATTTATCTCGTGAATTAAGTCTCATTTATGAAATTAGTTTTATTATTAGTTCATGTTTAATACTCTTAATTAGCGCCTAAATATTCAGTGACAAGTACTACAATTTAGTCCCAGCAGTGGTGGAGCCAGCCGGGATCGAACACGCGGGCGCTCGGATCCCCGCTAGCGTGACTAGCGTCTCGTCTCGTGGGCTCGTGGCGGTTTTTTTTGGTATGTTTGAAGGAGTCCTATGAACTGCAACTTATAGAATCAGAATTTCTAAGATAGTATAGTTGTAGAATCCAATCCTTTTTACAACATATCCAATTTCTTCTAAGATTTATGGAATTGTTTAATTTTCTGTTCAACACTTTTTTGTCTAGTATTCTCTCCATCTCATAAAAAATTAAATCACTAGATCCTAGTGATGATTCTATCTCATAAAAAAATAAATTCTAGTGATGAATTTGGACTACTAGCTCCTATGAACTAGAATCAAAATTCTAAATTCTTCTAATAGATTAATTTTTCTTTCAGATTTTCGAGAAGTCGTAGTTATGAAATTCAGAAAATAAACTAGATATTGGAGACTTGACTTAACTTGTTTGAGTTTAAAATTCTAAGAAATAGTCGGTTGGTAGTCAGTTTCTAAGAAGTTTTTTTCTCTTCAAACTAATAGTTCATTTTTTTAATTGATTTTCTGATTTTGGGAGGAACTGTGCTACGAAAGCTCCACCAAAAGCGCCCCGAGAAACTCAACCTTCTCCGTATTCTCAATTTGTCGCGCTGCTGCAGCTCGGTCTCATTTTTTTTTTCTGCGGTGGTGGTGGTGGTGGGGCGGAGAGATGGGCTGCGTCTGGTCGCGTCGCGAGTTGTCTTTTCGGCGCGTCCTCCCCTGCCGGTGTCGCGGTCGAACGGCACGGGCTGGGTTTAGGAGGGTGATGATGGCAATTAGGCCGGCACGATTGGGGGCTTTCGGTGCGGGGGGGAATCTGACACGATCCCACGAGGATTTGTGTCGCGTACGAGTAGTACGCGGGTTGCTTTTTGAGAGCACCTGGGGGTCAAGTCATCCGATCCGATCGAGTGTGTGACAGTGGCGGGTGTTTGTGTGGTAGGAAGCAGGGTTTTGTGTGTGTTTGTGACAGTGGCAGGAGTATTTGATTTGGTTTTGGTTCGGTAGGGTTGTTTTGGCTTGTGTGATCTACTATATGGCGTGGTTTGGTACAGCAGCCGTATGTGACAAACACACGAGCCTTGCCCTTGCCTTGCCTTGGCTTCACCCTACCTGACAGCCGAATAGCTGCAGCACACAGCTTTTTTGCATTCCAGAAGACAAAGCAAAACACAGGGCCGTCACCACGACGCGCACCACCACGCCCACCTGCGCGGCTGCGTACGTGCCATGGACCACCGCGGCGCGCGCGCACGCCCGTGCGGAGGTGCGAACGTTGTGGCAGTGGCTAGCTGGGACGCTGGGTGGGAAGCCGGGAACAGCGAAACGCCGAAACCCACCTCGCGGAACCAATCCAAGCTTCGCGTGTGCGCAGGAGCGGATCCACAGTATATTTACTGGGGTCATATGACTCCGATGATATCCAACCAATTTTAAGGTAATGTCTCAGATCTTACTATAATTGACCCCATCAGCAGAAGATCAGTGACCCTAGCCAATCACTTCTGCTCTCACGCTCTCACAAGGCACTAGAGCAGTAAAACAGTTCACTTGGTTGTTGATGTGGTAATTATGAGCTTATTACAACATTTAATGTTTCACAGCCTCATACGAAAACTAATAAAATCAATTAGTAGTACAAATAAGCAATTACTACTACTGATCTTTGCATGAGGAAACGAAAATCTCTCTTATCCTAATCTAATTAGCATTACAAATAAACAAATACCTTTCAACGAGAAAAGAACCAAATGTAGATTATATACATGGACCCACATCATGTTTGATTAATGTGCCTAGGTAGAAAAGAAATTATTATTTTTAAAAGACAACCATTTCTCAACCATATGTATATGCCCATTGGAGTTGTATATAATAAATAATTATGTGATTTTAGAATATATGCTAACAGATAGGGAACAAGTGGCGGCAAGCAGAGGGTTTTTCTTGCTCGCTTTCCGACTCCTAGTTTACCTTTTCTTTTAAATTTTATATTATCATATGTGCAATAAACTGCAAACAGGTTTCTATACGGGTAATTAATAGGACTGCACACCTGCATCCCTTCTTATGGATATGCTATGGGATATATATACAATCAACTCCATACATAAGGTACACTCTATTTGCATAGCGCTAAATCATAAGAGTTAAAATTTTAAAGTTGATAACTTTGAATGGCCAAATAGTAAGCATTATCGGGCAACAACTTTTTACTCATATTGAAAAAATCCTAGCATGATTCTAGAGTTAAATCATTATAAAAAAGGTCCAGAGTTAAATTAGCATTAAGAAATATGTCTCTCGCTCTTTTTCCGTAAAATATATGATAGTACATTGGTGATCTCGGTGGTTCAAAATCCTGACTCCGCCCCTGCGTGTGCGCCCGCTGCGTCGGAGAGAGTCCCCGAGGGGAGAGGGTGACACGAACACGATCGAGGAGGCCGCTTCGGGTGGTGGCGGAATCCTCGTCCAGGAAACAGGCCTCGCTCGGTCGCTCCACGCCGCCGCTAGCAGTGCACCGCACGAGATGGCATGGCACCAAGGCGCCCGAGCGCTACATTGGTCGTTCCTTCCGAGCCTGAGTAGGCCAGGCTTCCGGTCACCGATCGGTTGTTCTCAGATTATTGTAGATCCCGATCAGCCTCACCCGGCTGGTCTGGCCTCTAACATCGCAAAGAAAGCTAGCTGAAGCACTCATTTCCCAAATTACGTTGCAAGTGTGAAATATGCTCTGAGTGACCATACCCATTAGTTCATATGTATGTGTAGTATAGCTGCAAATTAAAATGAAGAAATTAAGAAATGAGCTGTCTTTTGATATAATGTGTTTTGGGTTTCATTTAAAAATACTGGGTTGATATATGTTAGTCTGTGTCAATCACACAACTATATTTTTCTATAGACAAGCTCCTCCTTAATTAACATCCTGGATTCACCACTGCTAACATCGGTGATTCGGTTAAAGGAAAATGTCCACTTTACATTTTTCGAGTTCAATTCACGTTCCTCGATCACAAAACCAAGTGATGTTTGACACGGTTCTAGATTTTAAATCCACGGTAGATCTAAAGTTTGTATGTTAAATTATAGTGATTTAAAGTTTTAAATTCTAACTAAATTGTGAAAAAAATAATTTTCCTATATATTCTTAAATGTAACCATATATCTAGATCGGTGAATTTGTGAAGGCCATGTCCAACGGAAGCAGCACCCCTGTTTCAAAAGTAGCCCAGACCACACATGAGGATCACAATCCCCCAATGGAGGAGTACCCCTGGATGGGCCCAACTAAATCTAAAGTTATAGGTTGAAGGTACTGAGCCCACAGTGCAAGTGGCCAAAGGCCTGTATCCTCGGATCGCAAAATTCCAGCCCTACCGCTGATTCAGCCCGCTACTTCCTCTCCCCCCTAGCGACCTCCTTCTCCAATTTTTCCTCCCTCTGTTTCTTCGTTTTTTCGCTCCCGCTAGCTTCTCTCTCTCCCCTCGCCGTAGTCGACGCCGTTGGAGCAGTCCTCCCCGCCAGATCGAGGATGCTTCGATCCGATGGCCTTACCGAGAGGGAGGTCGCTGAGACCCTCTCGGTGGGTCGGCTGGCAGTGAGGGCGATGATGAACAAGGACTTGGCGTTGAGCTCGAGAGCGGGGGATGGTGATCTCGATGGCCCGACGGCAGCTCCGGCGAGGTTTCGTACTATACCGGCACCGTCCCGAGCGACTATGGTGCGACCATCGGGGATCCATCTGGAAGCGGGATTGGAGCAGCGGTGTCCTCGTCCTCTTCCCCTCCGGCGTATAATGTCAACTTGGCAGCGCTCTAGTCTTATTTATATACAAGCTGACCATTGATTACAAACATTGTGGCCTTATTTATGTACAATGTGGCCTTATTTATGGGTGATCTTTATTTCTACTCTAGTGGTAAAGGAGACCTTTATTTGCTAATCTAATATAGATGAAGTAAACTAAAATCTAGGATACAAATTTAGGCAAATAAAGAAACTAACCTAGGATACATGGTATAAATCTTGTATCCGGAATTGAGCCAAAGAGGACACAGGTATAGTGTCTACCACCTTCATATAACCAGTGTAAATCGAGTCACTTAGCTCCACGTTAGCTAAAACCGTTCTCACCGAATCACTAAACAAAAGTAGACTCAATTCACATCGGTTTCAAAAATTGACACTCTATACCCGGTTCTTTTAACGAGCGACGCGAATGAAACTCAACCCTAGTTGAGAGAGTGATGTAGAGTGGACTTCTTCATTCGGTGAAACGTTCGGGCTCGTTTCATTGCGTCAACCGAAATAGCCAGGATTGGGAACGTTCAAGGTCACGGCCCAGTTAGCCCGACGCAGAATTGCACAGGACAATCCATGGGCATAAGTAACAGGCGCTGCTTGTCAAATTGCCACGGCTAACGGGCCTGGCCTATATTCCCCCATCACTGAAATCAACTTATCGCGTAAGGCCTCTTAACATTTCAACACGCCGCGGCTCAACGCATGAAAGATTCGAATGTTCTGCCCAGTTTGAGAGTTGAGACGATCAGCAATGACACGTGCAATGCCGCTCAAGCTCGCTGCTCGCAGCTCAAATCGGAAAAAACTCGAGAACCTCAGCCACCCATCGTCGACGAACGCTCGATGCTACGATTGCGTTGATATTGATATGAACACATGATTTCATATAACACAGGATTTCCAATCGCATTCATCCCAGCTACAAACCCAACTACGGACGTCGTGTCCAAAATGCAGCAGTTTTGAGTTACATCCCAACCTGCAAGACCTGCAGGAAACTAGAAACAAGAACAGATCGATAAGCTACTGTTTACGTCGACGAACAACCTAGTACATTGATGCATACGAACAGATCAGACGCCATGAACACTGCCCTGAACTAAAACAGTAAAACTACGACGAAGCTACAGCATGTCAGATTCACATCAAACTACAAGCTACACAACGAAGAGTACTATGGCACCGAGCTTTGAGCCTAGCAGACGCTGCCCATCTGGAGGCGACGTGCCAGGTGCACGAGGTGCCACGTCAGCGCCATCAGGCACAGCACGTTGCACAGAGACGAGTAGCCGTTCAGCTTCTTGAGCCGCTGGTTCAGCCTCACCACCCGGTTCTTGGACGTCTGCGCGTCCACCGGCGCCGGCGCCGCTGACGACTTCGCCGCCATGTTGTTGTTGCCTGTCGCCGCGCCGTCTGCCGGGTTGCGCGCCGCCGGCACGGCCGTGGGAACGGTGGTCGTGGTGGTGGCGGTGTTGCCCGCCGCCACGGTGACCACCGGCGGGTCGACGATGTCGGCCATGTCCCTCCCCCTGCCTTCCTCCTTCTCCACCTTCATCCTCTCGAACATAACCTACTCAAGAACGCAAGAAATCGATCATAAAACTATGAAAGAATTCTGGGGAATTGACTTCACGCGTGAGAGATCGATGTAAGTGGCACACTCACTTTGGTGGCTTTTGGCTCGAGGAGCAGCATGTTGGCGAGGACCAGGGCGAGCGCGGCGAGGAGGTTGAAGCTCTGGGCGCGCGCGGCGAGGGAGCTCCGCTCGCGGCCGAGCAGGTGCGCCGCGAGCGCGAGGCCGACGCCGTAGGCCACGGCGCGGAAGTACACCGGGAACAGCTTGCTCTGCACCATGCCGAGCTGCTGCCGGGGCAGCGCCGCGGCGAGGACGTAGCTGGACACGAACGTCACCCACACGGACACGCCGTACGCCGTGGCGAACCCCAGCAGGTGCATCACCGCCGTCGCGGTGCGGGCCGCCTCCCTGGGCCCGCCGAGGAGGTAGGCGGCGGCGTCGGACGCCACGTCGCGCGCCCTCCGCGCGATGTCGGACAGGTTGCTGGCCGCCTCGCCAGCCTTCGCCTTCACGGCCTCCTCAGCTCGTGCCGCCTTGCGCGCCGCGCGCCCTGCGGCGTCCTCCGTGTACTGCTCGGCTCTCTCGGCGATGTCGGAAACCCTGTCCTTGGCGTCCACGGCGCGCTCCTTGGCGCTCTCCCCGGTATGTCTCGCGGCGTGAGAGACCTTGTCCTTGGCACTCTTCACGGTCTCTGCTGCGCCGTGCTGGACGTGCGACGCCTTCTCCTTGGCTTTACCGGCCGCTTCGGAGACCTTGTCCTTGGCACCAATGGCGGTCTCCTTCACCTGAGACGCAGCGTCGAACACCTTGTCTTCAGCGCTCTCCTTGGCACGGGACAGCGCCTCCTCGGCGCCGTGCTCGACCGCCGAGACCTTGTCCTTCGCGCCCTCCTCCGCTTTCTTGGCCGCACCGCAGAGCCTATCCTTGCACCGCTTCACCGCGCCGAACACCTTTTCCGTCGCGCTCTCCTTGGTGTCGGAGAGCTTCTCCTTGCCGCCCTCCGCCGCGTCGGCCACCCTGTCGGCCGCGTCGGAGACCACGCCCCTGGCCTTGTCCGTAAGCCTGCCCTCGCCCTCGCCGCCGTCGAGGGCGTCAGGGGGCAGGACGTGCGTCTCCTTCACGCCGTCGCCGGGGTACAGCGGGTGCTCTCGCTCGTACTCGACGATGACCACACGGCGTCCCTCCCGTACGACATGCTCGCCACCCGTGGACGGCGGCGTCGGCGCCGGCGACCACACGCCCGCTGCCGCCAAGGTGGAGAGCACGAGGCCGATCGCCACAACGTTCATCATGGCGATAAGCCGTCGCATTGGACAAGCTCACAAGCACGCTTCCGCTACCCAGTTTCTGGCGAGCGAGCAAGTTCAGTGAGAATAAGCAAAGCTACCAGCCTTACCACAGTAAAAGTGCGCTGCTGAGCCCAGCTGCTCGGCCACCGTAGCGGCGTAACGGCTTAAATTCGCGGGCGCACTGAGCCGCCGATGGTTGTAGAAGAGCCCGGCGGCCGAAGCCGTGGCGCGCTGCCGCGGCGTACGCGTGGTCGCGCCGCAGTGGATGCGGTGGCGAAGGCGAGCTCGGGGTGGCCGCGACGCGACACGCGTGGGCGGGACGTGGCTGCGCGCCGCGCGGCTTCGGTTCTCGCGCGCTCTGTTCTGGCCGGTGGAAAAGATAAAAGTCCCAAATCGAACTGGGCTTCTACCTCGGCCTGCATAGGATAGGCCACGAAGCGGCCCAACCAAGAAGCCCACTTTCACTCGCGTCGTCGCGACGCGAGCCGCGGGAGTTGCGAGCGAAAACCCTACTCGGTCGGGGAAGCCACGAGCCCACCACTTGCCTGGACGCGCGACGCCGCCGCTGCCGCCGCCGCAGCAGCCGGAGCCGGAGCCGGAGATGGAGATGGAGGACATCGAGGACGTGCTGGGTCCGGCAGGGCTCTCCGGCGGCGGGGCCCCTCCGGGGCTCCGTCTCCCGCTCGCCGCCGTCGCCGTCAAGCCCAAGCGTCCGAGATCGTCCAGGGTCGCGCAGACCCGTCCGCAGCCCGAGGCCCGGATCCCCGGGACGCAGGTGAAACCGCCGCCATAACTCGAGCTCCAGTGAGTGTGTTGCTGTGTTTCCAGGGTTCTGTCTGATGCGTGTGATGGTTCTCATGTGTTGCAGACGATATATGTGAAGACGTTCGGGTGCTCGCATAACCAGGCAAGTCTTTCTGCGTAGAATACTACAGTAGAATTTATGCTGAAATTTTGCACACTAGCTTACAGAATACTCTAGCTGATGTGAATTTTGAAGTGCTATATGATTCGTTAAATGTTGTTACTTCCACTAGCAAATGAAGAATTTCTGGTTGAAGTGCTAAAACAAGTAGTGATCCACCGATAGTGTGTGGGCAAGCGGGCTTATTCATTGTGCTGATGCTAGGAAGCCAATGGTTCTGCTGTTGTTAGATACTAACCGTTGCTCTTTTCTGCTCTGCAGAGTGACAGTGAGTACATGTCGGGACAGCTGTCGGCGTTTGGATATGCAATCACTGAAGAGCCTGAAGGAGCGGATTTGTGGCTAATTAACACGTATGGTTCTAGTTTCTTTGTTCTCTTATTTGTTTCTTTCCATCTATTAGCTCCTGGTGTTCATTAAAATTACACATGAATTGAATTTAACTTATGATGGTTTGTGTTGCCCTGGATTTGTGTTGTGGAAACTAGCTACGCTATCTTATTGCCCTTGAATATGCCATGAGCTGTGTAAACTTGGGAGTTGGGACCAATAGAATAAATCCAACCAGTAGTGCCAAAGAGCGAGATATATATTGAGTTATTGGCACGTTGGGGGGAACCTTCTATTAACTTCAGAGGTGAAGAATGTACTGTGACACACACCTATTTTGCCATTTCAGATGCACCGTGAAAAACCCAAGTCAATCTGCCATGACAACTCTCATATCAAAGTGTAAGAGTGCAAACAAGCCATTGGTTGTGGCTGGATGTGTACCACAAGGAAGCCGGGATCTGAAAGAGCTTGAAGGTGTTAGCGTTATTGGAGTGCAACAGATTGACCGTGTTGTTGAAGTAGTTGAAGAAACCTTAAAAGGCCATGAGGTTCGGTTGTTGAGTCGGAAAACACTGCCCTCACTTGATTTACCTAAGGTACAACTCATATTTCTGTACATGATCTTATGTGTATCAATTGTTTATGGCTAGTATAGTGGCAATGTTATGTGATATTACCTTTCTACCATTGACAGATGTAATATAATATTATCATTCCAAATGACTGACCACAGCTACAATTTCCAGGTAAGGAAGAACAAATTTATCGAGATTCTTCCTATTAATGTTGGGTGTTTGGGTGCTTGCACATACTGCAAGACAAAGCATGCTCGTGGTCATCTTGGAAGCTATACTATAGAAAGTTTGGTAAGTTCACTGGATGTTTTGTTTGTTGTAGGAACTTCTGCTTATTTAAATCTCAAGCATGAAAATTGGTTTGCAATTTACTGTAGGTAGATCGTGTGAAAATTGTTGTCTCTGAAGGTGTCCGAGAAATATGGTTGAGTAGTGAGGATACTGGTGCTTATGGTAATGCCATTGTCCTGATCTTTTTGGATTCCTTCTGAGAGATAAGCCATAGAATTATTATGGCAATTAGCTCCTCTGACTTTGCAAAGTTTTCAGGCAGGGATATCGGTACAAATCTTCCAAATCTATTAAATGCAATTGTTGCTGAGCTTCCTGCTAACAGAAGTACAATGCTTCGCATTGGAATGACCAATCCTCCTTTCATACTGGAGCATTTGAAGGAAATTGCTAGTGTTTTGTGCCATCCTTGTGTTTATTCTTTCCTCCATGTTCCTGTGCAATCAGGAAGTGATGCAGTTTTAACGGTATGCTTGAACTCGCAGCAACATACGGATACATAACCCAAATATTATTTGCTTGTAACCTATCTGTAGTGTTTGCGCCTGGCTGTGACTTATTCCACAACTATACTCAGGCAATGAATCGCGAATACACTGTCAGTGAATTCAGGAGGGTAGTTGACACTCTCTGTGAGCTTGTCCCTGGAATGCAAATTGCTACAGATATTATTTGTGGATTTCCCGGTATGGTAAAGAAGATATTGATTTAGCTGTTCAACCTTACTTAGAGTGATCATTTACGAGTAACCTTTATCTCTGTTTATTAAATCCTATCAAAGTTGTTGAAAGTAGTTCAAGCTAAAGTGCAATCATGCCATTTTTCAGGTGAGACTGATGAAGATTTCTCTCAAACTGTTAACCTTGTAAAAGAATATCAGTTCCCTCAGGTTCACATATCACAGTTTTACCCCAGGCCAGGTACATTTTTCTAACATTTGTTTATAGAAATATTTTCATCAATATTTCCCCCTTGTCTTTATCTACAATGTTGTTTTTTTGTATTCTGTAGGAACACCTGCTGCTAGGATGAAAAAAGTTCCAAGCGTTGAAGTGAAGAAAAGGAGCCGTGAATTGACCTCAGTTTTTGAGTCATTTTCACCCTACCAAGGAATGGAAGGAAAAATAGAGAGGATATGGATCACTGAAATAGCTACTGATGGTGTTCATTTGGTAAGCGTATAATTATTGCTGCCAATCTTATCATCGATAATGTTTGTGCCAGTTGCCACATTTATAGTCACATAAACTTTTTCCTGAATTATCTTTTGCTGCACAGGTTGGACATACCAAAGGATATATCCAGGTGCTTGTCATTGCTCCTGATAGCATGCTAGGAACATCAGCAGATGTGAAGATCACATCTGTTGGGAGATGGTCTGTGTTTGGTGAAGTGATAGAAGGATCCGTTGTAGCGAAGGAAACACATGAGCAAAATCATGCTGAACTGCAAGAAGAATACAGGCTAAGTCAGGTCGAGGAAGCCAATTGCTGCGCTACGGACTCTTGTGGTGCCTGCGCGTGCTCTGATGCAGCACAGCAATGCAATCCCGGTCCACAGCGAAATTCGACGCCCCAATCCTGTGGTGATGCTACTCATCAGGAAGCTGTTCAGTCTAAACTTGTGAGAAGAAATGTTGGAGCAACGGTGAAAAGTAGCGAAAGCGATACAGCGAAACAGGTAGGGAAGATTCAGCATCTAAATGTAGCAGCTAGGAGGTTCCCAAATGTTGATACGATTCTGTGGTGTGGCTTGGCCGTGAGCTTTGCCACGACAGTAACCCTCATTGCAGTGCTAGCTTACAAGATTTCTTCCACGCCCTCCTACTAGTCTGGTGCATGTGTAATTGTAGTTGAGCTGTGTGTTACTGCTCAGTTTTGACCATTTTTCTGTATCAATCCTTGATCCTTCTGTTTGCCGCAAAGATATGGAATGGAACTGCAATTCATTATCTCATCAAGTGCTCTAATAACCTTTGCCCCCTGACCTTTCTAAGTAACTGGAAGATAAAATAAGTGTTTTTTAAGATTAATGATTCCAAATAACAAGGAGAGTTGGTGATCTAACTCGTAATCGCGTTCATGTGAGCTCGAAGGCTTCCTGTATTTAAAAAGCAATGGAAATACTGAGTCATGGTTTTCTTGGCTTGCACCATGAAAGATTTGAACATTTGATACTGCAAACCTGTAAGACAAAAGGTGCAACGGATAGCAAAGTTCAGAGAACTAGCTACATGCGTTCTTCATCGGGCTATGTTTCAGGTTGTGGTTGGCACAGGACGGTCTCTGAAAGGACCAAGGCTCCGTTTGGCTAATGGGTTATGCCCAATGGGAAATGAAAATGGTATTTTGCTAGAATGAGGTGGTAGATTATATGAAGGGAAACTGTATATAACATGTCTGGTTTGATGGATGGGAAAGTTTCTAGACTAATAACCAAAATGCCCTCCTTGTAATAAGTGGTAGAAAATTAAGTCAACGATCACATACGTGCAACACATACATCATGACCTTGATGTATACAACCCACCATTACTTACATAAATAAAATTACACCAAAATATCATCAAGCATGGCCAAATTTCATAAGCACGACCAACATTGCCAACCACTACTTTCCCATCGTTTTTCTATCAGCAAAAGGGTGATGGACTAGGAGTAAGATTTACAGACTATGGCAGCGTTCGCAAGAAATGGTTCCCAGCGTGCACAGTAATTACGGTTCCCAGCGTGCATAGTAATTGCGGAAAATAGAGCGATCCATTAGCGCGTGATTAATTAAGTTTTTGCTAATTTTTTTAAAAAATGGATTAATTAGATTTTTTAAGTAACTTTTGTATAGAAACTTTTTGCAAAATACACACCGTTTAGTAGTTTGAAAAGCATGCGCGTGGAAAACGAGGGAGAGGAGTTGGGAAGAGGGGGAGAAGAACACAGCCTATGTTGTGTTATTAACCACCTGATGAATAAACTCTCCAATCGTACGTGCCGCATTCACTATTTCAGCAGGGGTGAAACCAGGAAGGCCACACAGGATACCAAACAATTGTGCACTCATTGTTTCAACCTCCTTTTCACGGTCAAGTGCTTCCTTTTCAGCTTCTACAGGGCTTTGAAATGATTTTGAGGCGGTTGCAAACGCTGACTCAATATGATCATCTTCTACAAACATTCTCTTCCGACCACCTACTGGTTTAGTCCCACTTGAATGGTTGCCACTATGAGATAGTCCAACTTGAAGGGGTTGGAGTAAGCCTCTCAATGCTTATCGAGTATTCCTATCATCCCAAAATATAAGAGATTTTGGTTGGATGAGATATATTTTTATATCCAGATTTGAAGTAAAAAATATGTTTCATCTAACCAAAATCCCTCATATTTTGAGATGAAAAGATTATACTACTCAAATTTCCTGCAAAAGTTGCTCAAGGAAGATACTCTACCAGACTGATGAAGTAATGATGATGAGTTCTTGCTATTCGTTAAAAAAAAAGGAATTCTTGCTTATTGACAATGTCCAGACTCTACTACAATAGATGGTAAATGACGAAAGAAATTGGATTTCAACTGCAATTCATCATGGCCACAGCAATATCTGTACTAGTAAAACTTTTTAAGTAAATTTCGTTTTGCACCAATTTTTTATTACTGTCATTTCGATTTGGACCACTTTTTAACTAGTGTTTTTATTTTGGATTAGGTTATCTTAGTTTTATTTCACTTTGAACCACACTTTAACTATTTTATGCATATGCATTAACTTGTGATATGTCAGAATAATAGTCTTAAATATAGTTGTCGGAGTTCATTGACGAGTAGAAACCGGTGTACTTGAAATCATTCATGTGCAGTTCAAAGCGATAAATTGGTTAAAGAGTGACTCAAAAGTGAGACAATGGAAATGAAAGGTGACCTAAAGTTTTTGCCTTTGCTGCTCCTTCCCTCCAAAACGGGTTCTGTTTTTGATATTATCATGCTTTTCCTTTTTGCAGGAATCATAGTGCATTTATTCATCGAGTTAATTAGGAGCGGTTAAGATCAATATTACAATTATTCAGATTCACCCAGTTAACGCATCTGATGGGAGTAAAACTTCGTAAACTTCAGAATTTGCATGACAAACCAAAAACTTTCTTGCAGAATTCAGTACAAGGAACAGGCGAACAGCAAGTTAGCAAGGCAGGGAGTAAAAAAAAAAATCAGAATTTTGCATGACAAAACCGAAACCATTGTTGTAGAATTCAGTAATAAAATTACAAGGAACAGGCGAACAGCAAGTTAGCAAGGTAGGAGTAAAAAAAAATCAGAATTTTGCATGACAAAACCAAAAACATTGTTGCAGAATTCAGTATAAAAAATTAAAAGGAAGCTCAACCGATGATTTATCAGAGCCAGGTTTCGATTGCAGAATTCAGTATAAAAAATTAAAAGGAAGCTCAACCGATGATTTATCAGAGCCAGGTTTCGATCCTGGGACCTGTGGGTTATGGGCCCACCACGCTTCCGCTGCGCCACTCTGATGTTTTTGGAAACAAGGAGCACGCAACAATTTATTAAACGATTATAATCGCGTGGCAAATGTAGCAAACACGCGGCGAGGCGAGCAACATGCCAAGCCAGGTCACCACGTGGCATTGGCGACGCAAAGCCGGCAACGAGGTCACCACGTGGCGTTGGCGACGCAAAGCCGGAAACGGCCGCTCGCTCACCTACCACCACCTGCACAGCTCGTACTCACTTTACTACTGCTGGTAACTCGGCGCCTCTATCCAAATCCGGCAAATACTCCAATTAATTGTTTAACCGCGCGGCAAATCTAGTGGTTTTCCTGCCCGTGCCTGCGCCCTCATCCCCCTCGGTGTCTTCCCGGAGTGGACACAGCGGTGGCGCGCGCATGTGTTGTCGCGACGTCGATTTCGCATCGCGCCGCATCCGCCGACTGGGAGAGCGCGGGTGACAGTGCCGGGCACACACCGACGCAGCTAGCTAGACACCGTAGCTTGGCTCGAACTCGAAGGCCATGCACCCACGGCCACCCACCCCCGCGCGTTCCCGAGAACGGAAAGGCCGCGCGCGCCCAAGGAGGCACACATGGACGAATGGACGACGCGCGTACGTCCGTCCGCGCGACGCGGGGCTGGCGGGGTTCGCGCGCGCGCGCGCGCGGGCCGTGCATCGCCTCGGCCATTCCCCCCACAATCCCGCACGCACCAGTGTCCAGTGGGGTGCGCGCGCGCACCACCGCGTGCTGCGTGCATCATGCGGTTGGCTGCGCTTCGCTTTCGCGAATTTCTAGTAGCTGCTGGGATGGCCGCGGCTTCGCAGAGGAGGAGTAGTGGCACCCGGCATCGTATTCGTATGTGAGGCTGTGACGACGGGCGCCGGGTTTAATTTCCCGGCCGGCGCCACTCCGCCTGATCTCTCGTTCAACCCCCGCACAGCCGCGCTCGCCGGCCGGGAGGTGAAAAAGTGGATTTGGAGGGAGATATACCCTAAATATTTTTTTAAGAGAAAATTGTAAGCGTGTGTTAAAGATTGAATGCGTAGTCTTAAAGTTAAAATCACACATCTTAAGCGTATCTTCGGTCGGGACGTTGCCATGCATCGGTCGATTGCCCGCCAAGCCGACGACGCACCGTACCATCTCAGGCATGGCCGCATGGGGAAGGGATGAGGAAATGACAAAGTGACGGGTGCTTTTTTTTTTCTTTCTAATCTGAACCTGCCATCAATGTAAATATACTTATATAGTTTGAGGAAGAAAACAAACCAGTAACAATATCAAGTAAGCTTATATTACGGCTGGTGGTTACATTTGAGTAATATACACTGATATTTAAGTCATGGCATGACAAGGCACATGATACGTTTTGAGTAAGATGTCTTCGTGTGAAACTGGGTTAATAGAAATGTTTAGTGACTTGAAATTGTTGCTAACCATCCCTCGATTACTGTAGAAACCGATGAAATTCTAACAATTTCTTACTACCTCCGTCTTTTAATATATGACACCATTAATTTTTTAATAAATATTTGACCATTTATTTTATTGAAAATTTTCATAAAAATAAAAAAAGTTTAACTCATGCTTAAAAAACATTTGAGATAAAGCAAATCACAGCAAAATAAATTATAATTATATTTTTTAATAAGATGAATAACAAAAAAAAAAAATAACGTCATATTTAAAAAATAGGGGAGTATTAATAATAGGTTGACTTTTTAAAATCTTGGCTTTTAGTACTTACTTGCTCAGTAAGTGAAATAACCGCAACCGA
This sequence comes from Oryza punctata, assembly GCA_000573905.2. Classification (NCBI taxonomy): domain Eukaryota; kingdom Viridiplantae; phylum Streptophyta; class Magnoliopsida; order Poales; family Poaceae; genus Oryza; species Oryza punctata. The sequence continues at coordinate 19,618,036 of CM002491.2, read as the reverse complement.
ACAAACAGTTAACATTACATTTGTTAATCATATGGTATGGTTTGGACTACACCGACATGTGACATATACATATTCAAATCTTAATCCATCTTCTCTCTTTAGGTGATGCCCAAGTCTGGACACGGAAATGACGGCCACACGTAAAATGTCATCTATGTCATGCAACTTATTAAAATCACGGATGGCAATCGAGCACGTACGACGAACACAAGTAATACATACATGTACTTATACCACGAGATAATTTTATACCTAAAGTGCACTATGTCCCAAGCGCCACGTGCCCACGGGCGAAACATACTACTTCACTATTCATATCCATACCATTTATCCACCAGACATAGCATTTTGTCCCGATAACTACCCACAAACATAAAATAGAGAACATACCTTATCCTAATAGGTTCTTTTACCCACGATTAAAAGGGGTTTAACGAGCGTACGTACGTGGTTGGCATTCCTAACCATAATGCAAACCAAACAAACCACATGTAGGTTTTTCTTTTTAAGTTTTCATACACCCATAGCCACACCGAACCGCTTATAGTAGCGAGGTGATTGAGAAACTAAACCGTACACGAAAACACATATACCAACACAAATGTTCACGTTCAACAGTCAATCACATCCCGCCCTCGTAGAAAGCTCCCCGTTCTCATCCATGTGATCCGTCGTCAGTGATCAGACGGCCAAAGTACCACCCAACATCCATATAAGCGTCAAACACCCCCCAAAAAAAAAACCCTGCAACCCATAGTACACAAATTCTTACTCCCTTCCTAAAAAAATAAATTTTATATTACAATAAATAAAAAATAGATAAAATATTTTCTAATACAATAAATTTGGATATACTTCTATGTAAATTTAGGAGACGGTAAAATATCCCATCCAATACTACATTATTTTTTTTACGGGAATACACACCAGCACCACGCGTAAAAACACCACCCCTCCGGCCCCACCCGCTGACACCACTGACCCACCCGGCAAGGCATGCAGGTTAGTCTTGTACCCGGTCTACATGGCAAAGCACACGTAACGGAGGCTGATCCGTTTGCGCCGCTTGCCTTTGATTGTGTGTGAGCTGTGAGTGTGACTGTGTGTGTGTGTGCGTGAGAGAGAGAGAGAGAGAGAGAGAGGGGGAGATTTGAGCGCGCGTCCCGAGCTGAGTGAGTGCCATCACTGTTCGGTTCGGTGGTGCTGGCGCGGTGTGCGTTCAGTGAGGCGGAGGCAGGCAGGCGGCAACTTCCATGGAGAGGAGTGGGGAGGAGTTGGGGTAGATAGCGCTCGGGCCTGGGAGACCGGAGGAGCCGAGGCCGGATGGGAGACGATCGGCGACCGGGCGATCAATCAATGCCGCTTCCGCTTCCTGCCGCGGCCGCTGGCGCAGGTACATCTCATCGATCGATCCTCTCGCGCGCTCAGCGTCGCCGGCCATTGCCGTGACGATTCGCCGTTGATAACGCGCGCAAGATTACCTGCTTCTTGTTGTTGTTGTTGTTGTTGGTGGTGGTGGTGGTGGTGCGTGCGTCGGTCGATCTCCGCGGGATTATCTCCCGGGGGTGTGTGTGTTCGTTTCCCGCGGTGAATGCGCGCGAGTTTCCTATCAGGTGGCGGCTGCATCGTTGCGTTATATTGTGCGTGTGTGTTTGTGTGTTTTTTTCTCGGTTTTGTTGATGGATTTGTTGCTGGATAAGATTTGGGGGGGGGGGGGGGGGGGGGGGGGGGAGGGGGGAAGATTTGGAAATGTGCGTTTTGGGTGTTGATTCGTGGCGCGAGATAAGGAGGATACGTTGGGTAGATAAGTTCTTGGTTTTTGTTCTTATTTTTTTGGATTTATATATATATAGTAGAGGTCCTACATTTCTGGGCTCTCTCATGGGTTGTGATTCTTGCCATTGGAATCCTTATAATCTGATTTACCCGGTTCATTTCTCGTCCTGCTGTTTCCGACGTTGTTTTCCGGTCATGAAATGGCATTGTCGTGTCGAGGTAACTTCAGGTAAAAGAAGAAAATGTTCCAACACTCAACTCATCTATGTGGTGTGGCTTCAGTGTATTTGTTTTTCTATAAAGATTTCAACTTCTTGTTTGGTATTCCTGCCTTCCTGGAAAGACGCAAATGCAACTGCTACCAGCCTATCATTTCTGGTTCATGATTCATCCAGTTCACTCCGGTTGCAGTTGCCATTTTTAGTTAGGCTGGCTATGCTTTTCATGGGTGGATTGACGTGAGCTTCTATTTTTGGATATCGTGGTCTATCTCGTTTGGTGCTTCAGGTGGCCATTTTCTGCATTTAGCGACTATCGAGTTCGGGCAGTGTCTCAATATGGCATTATTAGTTGGAACTGTCATGCTTTCATTTTTTTTTTCAGTCTGCATTGTCAAATATGGACTGATGTTGCAAATTTTTTTTTGCTCTGATTTTGCTTCATCATTTCTCATTTTCGGCTTGCCTTTGTGAACTGATGCTCATATGTTTACTCTTTCATTGCAGTCTGATTGCTTCGATCGTCACGGTGATTGCTGGAGTTTGGTTTGACCTGCATTGTAGTGCTCTTGCTGCTTACTACCGTAAGAATCAGGACTGATTGTTTTTTGCACGATCAAGCTGGCGAGTAATCAACAGAATGGATGTGAAAGACTTCTTGGTGGAAATAGGCATGAAGGAGGAGGACATTACAACAATGCTGTTTGGAAAGAAGGTTATCGAGCTGACAGAAGACACATTCGATAGTTCGAAAGAAGAAAGAAAGATCTTTGAGGAGCTCTTCTGCAGAACTGGCACTGGCGGATCAAGCACCCGTCATCCACACCGGGATGGAAAGAACAGTTCGCTAAAAGATGCAAGCAAAGAATTGATATCAACTAACACACCATCGAGCTCTGCCTCCAATCACAGGTCGGCGCACTGCCGCGTGGTTGAGTCTTTCACATATGGCAACTTATCAAGCTATCTTGTGTTCTGCAATAACGACAAACAAAAATTGCATAAGACAGTGGGCTTTCCGGATATGGCCAGCGCTTCTGATCTCGTGATACAGTGGACACCGCCTTCCGTTGAGAGGGTGTACACTCGTAGGGCAGTGGCTCGCAGGAACCAAAGAGCAAAACTTTGCAGTGTTCTTGATCTGGAGAGGGTTGACATTACCAGTGTTAGACAACGTAGGGACAGAGGGCATGCAGTGCTTTGGGATCATCTCCGGCTACACGCTAATCTTCTGATGATGGATGCTGGGTGGAAGATTGATGGCAAGGAAAGATGGGATAAGAGTAAGGTTGATCATGTTTATGAGTCACCTGACAAAGTAATGCGCCTGTTTTCTCTTCCCAGGGCTTGGAAATGCTTTGGCCAGTGGTTGCTTATTAATTCATCCGGCTTTGGTGGAAATGACTACGGGCGGATATGGTTCAACATCCATGACTTTCTGAGTGATTTGAAGAATACACTGCTATGCTTAGAATATGAAGTCCGGCTCCCGAAGCAATCTCTATCTTTTCTCAACCAGTGGCAGCTCCTTGACCCTTTCATGGCAGTAGTTTGCATTGATAAGAAGGTTAGAGCCCTGAAGAAGGGAGTAGCACTGAAAGCTGTAAACAGCACTGTTACATTTGTCAGCTGCATCGAGAGTAAGCTGTCAAATGCCCGGAATGCTGACAATCCACTTGGTCTAAACCATTCGAACAATTATAACAGCACACATCCCAGGTCACGGAAAAATCTTCTGCCACTGCTTCAATCTGATGACCCCGATGGAAATTCTTCGCACAACAAACATCCTTCTACTGTTGGAAAACGTAAATCTAGCCAATATAAAATGGATCAAAGATTGCCAAGCATTGCAGAAATACAGGAAAGAGGCATCAGAAGTACTGCTCATCGTATTGTGATGGGTCTCCAAGATTCAACAGCTTTACCTGGTTCAAGGACTACTTGTTTAAATATGAAAAATAAGCTTTCATACAGCAAGTCTAATTTGACAGAGCATATTCAAGACAAATCTGATCCACTATATTTTCCACCTAATTATTCTCCTGATGATCTTGTTGAAAATGTTCAAATAAATGATCCGAGTTTTCATGCCTATAACATGATAGAATCCACAAACGTGGACAACTCTGCAGATAGTCCTTCCGATGAGTTGCTCCTAGGAGCAAACTTACTGTTTTCTCACGAAGTGGACGATATGCTCCTTGACGACATCAGCAATGAGCATTACTGTACTGCAACTGTCTCTGAGCCACAAGCAAAAAACATTGATATAGAGGATGGACCTTCTGGTTCATCATCACTAGTATCAGAGAAGGATATAGGCTTGAAAACTAATAAAGATGATATCAACAATGAACAGCATAATGCTGTAGTTGTCCCTGAGTCCCAATCAGCAAATAAAGATGTAACAGACGGACCTGCTGGTGCACTGTCGTTTCTACCGAAAATGGATACAGTTTTGGAAGCTAATGAGATGAGCTCGGAGGAGATGACAAAAGCAGGGCAGTTATCTTGTGAAGGCACCAATAATGCGATGGTGATATCGGAGCCACAGTTATTGTTTGTGTCCCCTCATGATGGGACTCTTTCTTTCATGAACGGTAGTATATGCAGCCGAGAGATGCGGAGTTGCCTCAATGCTTCAAATGACACCGTGGGGACTAACATGGAGCCAGACATCCAATCCTCAGTATATGAAGCAAGTTTGATCCGGGGATTCCTATACCTTGACAACGAGGGTTCTCCAATTTGTTGGACGGTCATAAACCCAGAACCTCCTAGGCAGTTGATATGTTCAGAACCAATCTCAAAGGCATCTGAACTTCATGGTGAAATGACAAAATTAGGCTCGAGCAAAACCAATCGGAAAAGGTCCAAGAAAGCTGCAAATATTGAAAACAAAGCCAGACAAAAGAAACAGAAGATAAATGATGTTCCTGTAAGTGACTGCGCAGTTGGTCAATATATGGACCATACAATTGAGAGTCCTGCTGGCTGTTTAATGATCAATGATAAAGAACAAATAGGTTCAGCAAGCACTGGGCAGATTACATTAAACTTGTTGCCTGGGAATAGCAATGACAAGAATCAAGGAACAGAACAGCAAGTTCCCATAAAAAACAGTGACAATGATCAAGCCAGAGTAAGCATTGGATCAACAGAAAAGATTGTGTCAGAAAAAAACCCCAAAAAGGATGTCAAAAGGCAAAAGGCATCATCGCGGCATAAATGCAAGTTTGACGACAATGATCTTCTCATGACAGCTGTAATACATAAGTTAACTGGACGCTACAGGAATCGTTTTAGTCGAAGGCTCGCCAAAAAATCTGGTTTCAAACGCCTACCTAGATGTCGCTGGGGGAGTGAAGAGAGATGTGACAGGAAGACGTTTCCTAAAGGAGCAAGAACAGTGTTGGGAAAGTTGCTTGAAATGGGCATTGTTTGTAAAGTAAATATTCTTCAATATCGAAGACCAGGAAGCAAAAATGTATTAAAGGATGGAAACATTACAAAGAAGGGCATTAAATGCCGATGCTGTGATACCGTGTTTACAATGTCCAGCTTTAAGTGGCATGCAGGTCTGCGGCAAGAAATCCCCTCTCTGAATCTTTTCTTGGGTTCTGGCAAATCATACACTCTTTGCCAGCTTCAAGCATGGTCTATTGAGCATAAGGCCAGGAAAGAACGCGCAAAGTGTACTATGCCACTCCAAGCTGATCAAAATGATGATACTTGTGGATTATGTGGTGATGGCGGTGAACTGATATGCTGCGACAACTGTCCTGCTAGTTATCATCAGGACTGCTTGCCTTGTCAGGTCTGCTTCCCTGATGTTTCCCTTTTTATTTCATTAATGGATTTATCAAGCTTAGGAAATAAATCAAATTAGTTCATAGTTGTTCTGAAAAGATTCTTTTCAATAGTCCGAAGGAATTATATATACACTTTATCCCTCTGTGGCAGTTGAAACGTTGTTTCAAGATTTTATCATGTCATTTATCTAATTTGCAAGGATAAAATGATGTTTTATCATGAGTACTCTTCCCCCCTTGTTTGTTTGTTTGTGCTGTGCCATGCTGCTCCTAGAATAACTTGCAGCAAAAATGCAGTCATTACCGGATCTGTTTAAATGTGTGTTCATTACACTGCTTTATTAAAAGTTGCTCTGTAGTTTTACCCTAGAGACGACATAGCATTTCTACCAGTTAGGGTGGTCATATTTTACACCATCATTGCAGAACAATTGCTCTTGCCATTCGTGTATCAACCTCTAGTTCACTATATTGCTACTGCCGTAAATCTATTTTAGCTTACCTTTTATATTTTCAATCTTGTCATCTTCAACAGCAATGTTTGCATTCATGTTACAGATTCAGTTTGTACTTTTTCAGGACATTCCAGATGGTAACTGGTATTGCTATAGATGCCTTTGCGATATATGCGGGGAAGTGATAAATTTGAAGGAGATCAGAAGTTCCTTACCTACTTTAGAATGCTCACAGTGTGAACGCCAATGTAATGTCTCACTTGACATCTTCATTGCAACCGTATCATATGTCTGGTCATTTGTCAGCAATATCTTTATGTAGACCTTCTATATGTATTGATGCTTATTGTTTCAACAGCATTATTAATGCACTGTAGTTTCATAACTTACCGCACACACTTATGATTGCCTATTTGTATAGCATTTTTTCTAGATAATGGATAGAAATCCGGCCTCTATATCCACAAAAGGATATACACAGCCAACCTATTTGTATAGCATAGTACGTTTTAGAAATTTAATTTACTCTAGCATATGTTAATGCAGTTACGAACTATTAATGTTTAGCCTATAAAGAGATCTGTTAATTCATCTCCTGCGTGTTCCAAAAAAAAAGAGATCTGTTAATTCAACTATAACTTGCTCTTTGATTGTGTGATGCTTCTCATCACAGTTTCTGAACTCCTTATATTGCCAAATCCACAGCAAGATTTGGCAGTGTTTGAAATCTTCATGCCGCATGATCATTCATTGCATTGCTTATTGCCTTATTCGTTAACCAGTTAATTCCCTCCAGATCATGCAAAATGCATATATGGTAAACTTTTGCGCAATGAGGAAGGTGGACCTTGTGCCTGGTTTTGTGGAAGAAGCTGTCAGCAGGTATAATCCTAAAATTCGATCTGTTCCTCCACTAGTGATAGCCATATATTTACCAGGGATGGCGAGAATGTTTACTTGAAGCAGCCTGACCTTGCTCTGGTTTTGGTAGATCTATATGAATTTGCGATCACGTGTTGGGATCCCCAACCACACCGTTGATGGATTCTCTTGCTCTGTTCTCCGGAACAACGGTGATCAAAGGGTTTCTACAGCTGCAGATATTGCTATCCTGGCTGAGTGCAACATGAAATTAGTGATTGCCTTGAGTATAATGGAAGAATGCTTCTTGCCTATAATAGACGCAAGAACAGGAATAGATATTATACCACCTATACTATATAATTGGAGGTGAGACAGGCTATTTCATTTCCAGATCAATCTATTGTTCTCTAACGTTATTAACAAATGTTTGCTTTTATCTTCTTGTTTTAGTTCCATGGATTTTCAGGCAGTCATTTATGCCTTTGTATTTCTTTTCCAGGTCTGACTTTGTTCATTTGGATTATAAGGGTTTCTATACTGTAGTCTTGGAAAATGATGACAGCATCATTTCTGTGGCATCCATCAGGTACAGCACGTTCAAAAGTTACACTTTTGGAATTCAATTTTCGTAATTCAAAATCCAACACCCTAAATTAGTCAGACTATCTAATATTTCAGAATCTGGGATTAACATAGATGTTTATGCAGGTTACATGGTACAATTGTGGCGGAGATGCCTCTGATAGCTACTTGTCTTGAGAAACGTCAACAAGGGATGTGCAGGCGTCTCATGGATTACATCGAACAGGTATGAGATAACTGGATACTGATGCTTTCATAGTCCATTTTGGATTCTTTATTAGAAAGATCACCCCAAAGAATCATGTCATGCTTACTCCCTAAGCATCATATCAAACTATCTGACATTCTGACTTATTCCCCATCGTATCCTTCGTAAGGACCTGAAAATTTCCATCTGTTTCTACCAAATATTTGCTGGAGGATATTTGCTATCTGCATCTGACTTATTCTCCAGCCTATATCCGTTTCAAACTTAACAATCGATTCAGTCTTCTCCTCTTGAAGTACATATCTGAGCTTGGAATTTTCTTTAGACCAAAGGCAGATTAACATGCTTGTATATAAAACTGAGCATGGAAATTCAGAACCAATCAATAATTTATCGCACAATAATATGTTATTTTGCATCATTGCTTACCCTGTGCAAACTATTTCTATGCTTCCATGTGTACCACTTACTACTAGTTAAGATATTGCCACTCTAGAACTTACAACTACCTGATGTTTCTCAACAGATGCTGAAATCTCTGAAGGTAGAGATGCTTCTTCTATCCGCGATACCGAGCCTAGTCGACACATGGACAACGGCATTCGGGTTCGTACCGATAGACGATCTTGACAGGAAGAATCTCAGCAAGCTGAGGCTGGTGTCGGTCCCGGGGACCGTTCTACTGAAGAGGAACCCGTACGAATGTCCGGAAACCAATGCGGGTGAGCTGTGAAACCCTGAACCCTTCAAAGTTTACTCACGCTATGCCGGGAAACCGCAACGGTAATTTTTGAATATGACATGTGCCAAATGAGATGAATCACAGCGCTCGATCGGTCGGTGGTGGTGACAGCTGCGGATGCCAGGCAGCAGAGGCCGTTTGGGGATTGCTCACCGGTTTGTTGTGCAGTGGACAGCCTCGTCGACGAGCTGCGGAGTTTGCGGATCACTTCGTCCTGTGAAAATCGTAGTCGTCATCTTGGCAAAACTGCTGTAAATTCAGCTAGTACCTTGTATGAAAGACCTGTTGGATGCTAGTACTCCGTAGCTGTTAGCGATTAGTGCGGCGTCTGTGAACTCTGATCGCCGATGAGAACCTGAACTTCTCCAACTTGGTGTCACTGAACATTCTTAGAATGTCCTGAATCCGTCTCAGGTTTTCTACTAGTAAAACTGACATGAATGCCCGGAGACCAAGCAATGCTTCTCTTTGCATGAATTTCGCAGGATTTCAGCTCAAATCCTGTAAAAAAAGCAGTGAAATTCTTTCCGTTATAAAGGATGCGAGTGCTATTTTCGAAGGGATTCAAAACTCGAAACTTCTTGTCTGATTGACAAGTGGGCCATGGCCCACGGGCCTCGTGGAATAAAAAAAAGGGGGACCTGTCACTTCCACTGTTCTACTTCTACCCGTTGGAGGGGAGGGCTCTGTTGCGATTTTGCGAAGACCCGGCGCGAATCTCGAGGCAGATCCGACGGCCGGCTCGCTAATCAGGCTGGCTGAAACTGAAAGCCCAAAACCGCGATTGGTTTCCCTCCAAACGGGGATTTTTCAATTTTTAATCCCCCGTGTTTATTCCCCTCCTCTCCCGCTCACGAACCAAAATATTGGCCGCTTCCATTTCCGCAGAAACCCCAAAAATCCCCAACACCCCCCCTCTCCTCCCGCGCTGACGCGTCTCCCCGTCCTCCTCGCCGGCCACCGCCGCGTCTCTTTTGCTGCTGCGGCTGCCGCGCGCGTCCTCCTCCCCGGCGGCGCCATCTTGCCGGTCTCTCAGGTGATTCCTAGTCTCTGGGGTTTTGTTTTTTGGGTGATTTTTTGAGGCTATTTCTGTAGGACGTTTTGTCCTTGTGCCCTAGCGCGGAGGGGGTGGCGACGAGGGTCAAGGGGGGAGTTGTCTCGGATGGTTGCGTGGTATGTTTGGGGGGGTGGGTTTGGGGGTAGGGTGTTCGGCGGAATGCGTGAAGCGGGTTTCACTGAGATGGGCGGGGGATCGGGGGGGGGGGGGGGGGTCTAGGGTCTGGGAGCGCGCGGTGGCGAGGGCGTGAGGCAGGCGGCCGGTGATGAGGGCGTGCCTCCGACCGAGGAGCAGCGAGTACAGGCTTACAGTTAACAGCCGCGCAGGGCAGCCGTCAGCATGGGCAGAGTCAACTACTGACATTTGGTTGCTCAAGTCCTAATTTGGTTTCCCATTTCCCCGACTCTGAGTTCATAGACACCCTTAGGCCTTGTTCGGTTTGGTGGGGATTGAAGAGAATTGAAGGGGATTGAGGGGGAATAATTCCACACTGCAAGAGGTGTGGAGTAAATTCCCTCCAATCCCTCCCACTTGGGATTAACCGAACATGGCCTTGAGTTTTCCTTTTCCTAGTGAAAGCCCATTATGCTGTCTAACTGAAAGGTGGTTATCCACAAATCTCACTATTCCTTTTCTGTTTTGGTGGACTGTACAATTTTTGTTCAAATAGATGCCAGAGAGTACAGAACTTGTTCATTGAGCGCACGATTATTTCTACTTCTAAACTACGTGTGGTTGTCAACTTATTATGTGTATATGTTTGTCACTTGTGTTATTCATAGTTAAGCTTTCAATAGTTCCTCATTTGAACCATGCTGAGACTTATCACTCTCATTGCAGAGATTACAGTCCTGGTACATGCCTCATTCTTGATCCAGCTCGCGAGGTCATCAAGAACCAACATTCAACAGGTTCGCATGTGTTAATTGTCGCCATGGTGGATGCAAGGAAGAAATAGCCTCACCGTTGGGTTCACCTGCCATGATAAAGCCAAGGGTCAACTGGTCGGATCATGCAAATGCTGTTCAAAGCTCCTGTATCAAAGATGAATTCCTGAGTTCAAGTTTTTTGTTCTCTTTACCAACACAAAGGCCTCATCAGGAAGCAGATTGTACGGGAATGTTTCCTTTAAGGTACAGTCTACTTTCTTATACAATAGAGTATTTTGTTGTTTGTAAACTTGGTATTCTTCTAGCAAAAGATACTTGTTTACCAGAATAATGGCAAATCATACTATATATTTCAGGTCTGCTGCTTGCAGAATTCAAGGCCTAGAGCGTCTTCAAGCTCCATCCATTGAGAAGGTGTGAGTTACGACAGTAATACTGTACATGGTATTTGTCATCACTTGCATAAAAATGAGATAGTTGCATAGTCACTTATCATTTGAACTTGTAAGTTTAGCTAATTATGCAGTTTCCTTTGCAACCATATATGTGCTCCATCATAATAAATCCTGTTGAAAAGATGGGTTCCCCTAACTCCAATCTCGAGCTATAGGGTAGGATAATTGCATTATAACCTTGTAAACCGTCCACCAAAGGTGTATCATCTAACATTCCATATAATAGGTCCAGTCAACCCTTGATGCATTATCAGAAAACTCAAATCCTAGTTGGTCTCATTCTTTTATCTTTACCCCTTTGTTAAGAAAGCATTAACCTAAAATCCACTGTTTTTAATACATTATTGTTTACTTCTGTGAACTTTTTGGTATTCTAAGAACATTCTTATGGCAGGCCTGGTGTTCTTTACGCAACACTCAGGTTGCACGGAAGAATTATTTAAGACCTGGTTTATCTGGAAAAGTGAAAGATTGTGATAGGGACCATGCTCATACTTATGGGACAAGTTCTTCATATAATGTTAACAAAATGGACAGTGTGTCCAGAAATAGGAATCCCACCCAGGAAAGTATGCATCAGCAGACTGAAAGTGGTACTATGGAGAAGAACAGTAGCCATCTGCCTGCAGTCACCAAGTCCTGTACAAGGACTTACCTGAACAATCATGTGGTGCAGGCAGATACCATTACAACAACAAATCAAAGTCTTGCAAGAACTGGTCCTGAATTATTCAAGACTGCTCCTTTTGCTGACATGTGTGATGATGCTAAATTAGATGCCATGGATGAGGATGAGCTTCTAGCGGTATGTGCTTTCGCCTCGTGATTTTTTATCTTATCAACTGCAGGTCTGCAATTATTATAACTACTATGTCATAATTGTAATGGATCCACTTCTCTTTTTTGAATTTTCAACTCTTGGTTTACGTTTCAGAGTATTGATGTGGACCGAATAGTCATGGAACATTATCAAGCAACAAATACACCCAGAGGGTCATCCAAATCTCCATTAGGGAAGTGCAACTTCAATGGATTTGATGAGAATAATTTACCACAAGAACTCTCTGTAATGTGTGACCATGGTAGCAAGGTAAGCCAAGCACCAATTAAATCATCATCATTATTCTTTAGACTAGTAGCTATTTCAGCATGTAAGCTCACTAGTTGCTACTTGCTACTGTACTTGTATAGCTAGCTTTTTGCCCAGAGGCGAAGTCTCATTTGCTTGAAATGAAGGATAACTTGCTTGCAATATCCCATGAGCTTATTGACGGTCAACTCAGCCCTCAACAATCCAATGAGCTTCATCAAAAGAGGTTTGTTTTCTGGTCCAACTAACTAATATTTCCTTACAACATTGACATCTAATTTGATTCGGTGTGATCTCCAAACTTGAGCTTTGACAGCTAATTTCTCTCATAATGTATTGCTCACAATTCCGATAAAAAGGAGGAAAACTACATAATCTTGACTGTATTACGAACCCAATGATGACATTTCTGGTTCAAAATATGAAGTTTGACTCTTGCAACGTGCATTTGGTAGCTCCTTTTGACTACCAGCAGTTCTGATGCAATGTTAATGTTACACTCTGCAGAGCACTCCTAAAGAAGCAGATTGAGCTGCTTGGGGAGTATACGGCGAGGTTAACCCAAGATGAGGAGAGACAGAAATCTCATTCTATGGCCTCCACAACAGCTCATCAGGGCCATCACCCCACTAGCATCCGAAGTAGCTCTTTTGTAAAGGATACCAATATATTCCAATCACCGATTTACACCAGGAATGCACCTGGGGAAAGTGGTTTATGCTTTTCTTCTGCTCCATATTCCTATATGGATGGTTTAAGCATGCCATTACCGTCTGTTCAGAGAGATTACACTCCAAGGGCTATTGATATCAGTTACACTGAAGGTTCTGGTGATAAACAGTGGAGTAGTACACACTTTTCATGGACTAAGGAACTTGAGGTTATTTTCTTCAAAATCAACTGTAATTATTTCAAACATCATTTGTTTGTGAGAATGACTTGTCTTGCTGCTTCATCAGGCCAACAATAAAAGAGTATTTGGAAATCGTTCTTTTCGCCCAAATCAACGAGAAATAATCAACGCCACAATGAGTGGGAATGATGTTTTTGTTTTGATGCCAACTGGTGGTGGAAAAAGTTTGACGTATCAGGTAACAAGCCATACTGCTTTCAATCTGTACTTGCTGGATTCCTCCGTCACAAAATGTTAGTATTTTTGAGGTGGGCACCGGTACTAAGAGAGTAGGTAGAAATGATTGGAGGAAGGTTATGATTGATTGAGAAGAAAAAGTAGGTGAAGAAATTAAATGAAGAATGGTTGTGATTGATTGAAAGGAGGTGGTAGGTGTAGAAACAGCTTCATTTTGGGACTCACTGTGCTAGAAATAGCTATATTTTGGGACGGATGTAGTACTATGTTAATATTTAAGATTCTATTGCTTGTGTTACTTTGGATCATCTGGATTACAAGAAAGAATAAAATCTTCAGAGATGTCAATCCCATACTACAAGTTTTCCCGTGCTCTCTTTAGATTTCAATTGCCATGGTTATCCATAGAGCAAGAGAAAGGTATTGTCCTCTTATTAAGAAGCGGATAGACAGGAATTAGAAAGAGTCATTGTTTTGGTTTTTCATGTAAATATGTACATTACTTAATAGATGAGTATATATTGTAGGATCCTTTCATACAGCTTTTTCATCCAAAAAGAAAAAAAAACTCATCAATTACTTTGCAGCTTCCAGCACTCATTTGTAATGGTGTTACATTGGTAGTTTCTCCTCTCGTATCACTCATCCAAGACCAGATCATGCATTTATTGCAGGTAAAGGGTTGTTTTGTTTCCTTCTACTTATTTCTTGATGATTTTCTAATTGCTCACGTGTTGTTTATCACAGGCAAATATTTCTGCAGCTTACCTTAGCGCCAGCATGGAGTGGTCAGAACAGCAGGAGATATTAAGAGAATTAATGTCTCCTACATGCACGTACAAGTTACTGTATGTTACTCCTGAAAAGATAGCCAAGTAAGTGGAATTTTGCTGTTGATTCGTAGTCAAGTTATATGATTTCTTGACTATTTGAAAGGTAGTCTTTTCTGATATAGTATAAGTAAGCTCATAATGACCTGCTGTCACTATGCAGCAGTTCGCATTTCCAGATCACTAGTATTGGACTATTGGTTACATTTCTTTGTTTTTCTTCATGAAGATTCAACACCTTTAGCTCGTATTAGCTTCTCACACAATTACTCCTTTCTTTTGTGACATGTGCTTTGCCAATTCATTTGCCTAACTCACAATAATTTCCTGAGTACAGGAGTGATGCTCTGTTGAGGCAATTGGAAAATTTATATTCACGAGGTCATCTCTCTAGAATTGTCATTGATGAAGCCCACTGTGTTAGCCAGTGGGGTCATGATTTCCGACCTGATTACCAGGTACTTTCTGTCAGGAAGCAGATTTTCATGTTAAATAAATGACAACCTTTTAATCCAGTTCTTTATCCATCAGCATCTAGGCATTTTAAAACAGAAGTTCCCGCAGACGCCAGTCCTGGCCTTGACTGCAACAGCAACTGCGAGTGTCAAGGAAGATGTCGTGCAAGTTCTAGGCCTTGCAAACTGCATTATTTTCAGACAAAGTTTTAATCGTCCAAATCTGAGGTAAGTCTATCAGAATTCAGAAGACATTGACATTCAACTCCAATTGCACCAGACCATCTCAGCCCAACTTTTGCAGGTATTTTGTATGGCCCAAGACAAAGAAGTGCCTCGAGGATATCCATAACTTTATACATGCAAATCATAATAAAGAATGCGGCATCATATATTGCCTTTCGAGGATGGATTGTGAGAAAGTGGCTGCTAAATTAAGGGTTAGTTCTTGAAACTATAAATTGTTCAAGCCTGCATTACTTTTCAATGTTTAAGCATTAAAATTCTTATCTTATTCTGTGAATCAACTTAGTCCTCAATACTGTCAGAATCTAGATGTATTGTTCCAAGATATAATTTTAAATCTAATTTAGGGCCATTCCTCTTTTTTATCTGGAATTTCTCAAATGAAGTTATTCTGCACTACTTCCACATGCTGGTTAATTAAGCAAAGCCCCCCATATGTAATAAAGTTGCAGTTTGTTAATATAAGAACATATTACTCGTCAACAAATTCTGTGTTACTCAAGTTGCTTTCCTAAAATTACTAATTATGTGCCAACCTTTAGCTACTTATGTTTAGAATATTGCAAAACATTAGCTACTACATACCTGTGTTGAATTTAGTTGTCCTGTAATGTGTAATCTCTTCAATGATCCTTAATCAATGCTGTGAAGGATACAAGTACAAAAAATACAAGGCGAAAAGAGAAAAGGAAGCAAGTGGGTAAATAGATGGTTCGGGTACTGCATGATACTAGTTGGTAATAGAAGTTTTGAGTATTTAGGAAATTGTATGTTATACCATTTGTGTGTCATGGTCCCATTTAGGGTTTAAGATTGCAGCAGTGACCATGGTTTTTAAGTTGTAAAGTCTACTTGAGTTACCATCTAGTAACTTGGAGACTAGTCGCAACTAGTTGAAGACTACTCATTGAGTTGACTAGTCTATCAGACTATTATTACATAGCAGTTGCTTTTACTGCTAGTCTGCTACGTCATGCTGTGCTTGATGGACCTGGTGGAGCTCTCCTCTATCTCCCTTTCACCCAGTAATAATACCTGATGGACCAGACCTCCCAGGTGGTTCATTGTTGTTTCTTTGTTTCATTGTCTGCTGCTGCCAACAAATCGAGTCATGCTCCCTGGCCAACTAGTTGATGACTAGTCATGACTAGATGTACGGCTTGATAACAAGGGTAGTAACCAATTGGTTACCAGTTTTCCTGGTGGGTAATAGTGGCCCTGTACCCATACTCACATGTTCTAGGGTACCATTTCTTGATTGGGTAGTATTTCCTAGTCTGTTGTTTGGAGTTAAGCAATACTAAATCAATGGTTGCAGCATAAAGTTTACGGTTTTGTATCCTAGTCTTGTTAGCCGCCTACACTGGCAGTTGTTTTAGTTCTTGATGTTCCAAAATAATGGACATGTTGAATAGATTGTTGGGTGATGTGTTTGGATTTGGATTTGATCAGATTATGGGACTTTGATGGCTAAGTAATTGCAAGTGCTTAGTTTGAATTTCATGCACCATGGAACTATAGACCTGTGCCACTGTAACTTCTGACTGTTTACTGCTTTTCTACCCAGGAATATGGGCACAAGGCATCACATTATCATGGTAGCATGGATCCTGAGGATAGAGCAAATATCCAGAAACAGTGGAGCAAGGATAAGATCAACATAATATGTGCTACAGTTGCATTTGGGATGGGTAACTTGATTTTCATAGTGTCCACATATATATGTTGTTTATTGGTGCCTCGTGCTAATTGTGCAGGATTGCAGGTATTAATAAACCTGATGTCCGTTTTGTTATCCATCATTCCCTGCCCAAATCAATTGAAGGGTATCATCAGGTATTTTCAATGACATAAGTTTCGCCATTGTGTGCACATCAAAATGGCATAAACTTAGCTGTGTTTGATGACTGTTATCCTTTTAGGAGTGTGGACGCGCTGGTCGTGACGGTCAGCTTTCATCTTGTGTCCTATTCTACAATTATTCTGATTATGTGAGTTAAGTGATTCTTTTTATTATCAGTATTTCACTATTTTCATATCTTACCATTAATAAGTATTTTCCTCGTAAAATTTTCTAGATTCGTCTCAAACACATGGTTACCCAAGGATTTGCGGAGCAAGGAACATCATATATACGAGGAGGTTCTTCGCAGGAACAAGCGCTTGAAACGCATAAGGAAAATCTCCTGCGAATGGTATCCATCATATCTTACAGATGCTTCTGCATGCTTGAAGTTTGAAAGCCATCATAACAATGTCATATTCTGTCTGTAGGTTAGTTACTGCGAAAATGATGTGGACTGCAGACGTCTACTACAGCTGATCCACTTTGGAGAGATGTTTAATCCTTCATGTTGTGCAAAAACATGTGATAATTGCTTGAAAGAGTTTAGATGGGTTGAAAAAGATGTGACCAACATTGCTAGACAATTGGTATGTGGTCAGCTGAGCTCTGTGCCCCTTCTAAACAACCTAACACATGCACAGACCTTTGTCTGAAACTGACATTCTCACATTGTTTCTTTAGGTTGATCTGGTAATGATGACAAAGCAAACATTTTCAACTACTCATATTCTCGAAGTATACAGAGGTTCAGTGAACCAAAATGTATGTATTATGCAAGTAATTAATGTCATTTGGTTCTGAGGTTCATTGTTATGATAACGTCACCAGAGGCTACTTTTAGTGCCATGGAAATATCTCCATGGTCCACAACACATCTTGGTTTACTGCCGGATATGTCACGTTAGCAAGGAAAACCACATACTAGTCCATTATTTGAAATTTATCTGTTACTACTAATCAGGTCAAGAAGCACCGCCATGATACTTTGAGTCTTCATGGAGCTGGAAAGCATCTAGCTAAAGGTGAAGCAGCGAGAATATTGCGCCATCTAGTAACTGAGGAAATACTCATTGAGGATGTCAAAAAGAGCGAAAACTATGGATCTGTATCATCTGTCTTAAAGGTGAAATATACCCCGCACCTATAATGGTTTACTTTGAGACAAATTTACTAGGTTTTTCCTTTTTTTAATCTTCTAGTCTCTACCTTGGTCTAATACATATTTTTCTTTTGTGAATGTTTGTTAAGCAGACTAATCATAAGAAAAGTGGTGATCTTCTCTCTGGCAAGCACAACGTTGTCCTCAAGTTTGTTTTCTTTCTAAAACATTATTACTGAAAATTGTTTGTCCTTTTCTCATTTTTCTCGACACATGTTGCTGCATTGAGAAGCATTATCTTTTTTATCACATCTTTCTTTTACATATGAACTCCACATCTAAAATCTGTTGGAATTTAATTCTATGTTTTTTTTTAAAAAAAAATAGATGTACAGCTTGATACTGGTAAAGAGTTGTTTTGACTGTTACTCCCGCCAGGGCCACAAATAAGTGTCGTACTGGACAATGGCACGGTCACCAGTATACTTCTATTACTAATTACTAGTTTAAAACTTATAAAAAATGTATCAAAGGTAATAATATTTTGAAACAAATTTTGAAGATGAATATAACAAAAATATTTTCAAAAGTTGAATCAAAATATTTAAAAGCGAAATTGATTGTCAAAGTTTAAACATGTTAACGCATTCCAAAACATCACTTATTTGTGACTGGAGATAGTATTAGGAACTTTCCTAGTTCATCCTAGGTTTGAACATCCGAGTTCATTATGGTTTTGCAATTCCGACTGTTTTGGGGTCTTCAATGCATGCAACCATATATTTATTCCACTTGCCCTCATTGAATGATATAATTATCTTGTTGCCTAACTGATTACTATTGCGAATTCACAAGGGAAAGTGTGTATAAGTCTCTAGAGTTGCTTAGGTTTCCATGATGCAGGGTGTTGTTCCCTTGTGTTATTTAACCAATACAATTTTGCATTCTGGGTGACCAAAAAATAGTTTGTAAACTAGAATCTACTTTCTTTAGAGTAATTTCTTTATCCTCTTATCTTGCAGGTTCCCCACTCCTGAGAAGGCTCCTAAGATGGGTGTACTCGATGAATCGTCAGTTCCACGAATTAATAAGACTAATCAACAGAGTCAAGTGGACGGGGTAGTGGCTGTGGCTCTTTAGTTATAAAAGCTACTACTTCAGTATTTTTGTCAGTATTTGTTTTTGCTATGCTATAATGGCTATTTTCATTAATTGCAGAGCCTTGCAGCCGAGCTTTACGAAGCTTTAAGATGCCTCAGGACTCAGATAATGGATGAAAATCCTCAATTATTGGCATACCACATATTTAAGTAAGTTATATGTTATTCCTTTTGTTGTGGCACAGAACTCACTGACTTATAACGTGGTTCTCATTTTTAACGTACAGAAACGAGACATTGAGGGAGATCAGCACCCGAATGCCAAGAACGAAAGAGGAACTTGTGGAGATAAATGGCATGAGCAAGTAATGACTGCCCCGTGTCACAATGTAATTTTGACAAGCAGTTTTCAGAAGTAGAGCAAGAATTATATTTGTTTTTCACATGCTCTTCATCCAGGAACAAGCTGAACAAGTACGGGGACCGAGTGCTTGCAACCATAGAGGGTTTTCTCACCAAATATCCAAATGCAACGAAGAAAACCAGCAGCGGCGGCGGCAGCAACGAGCACAGCGAGGCGGTAAAGAAGCGAAGAGGCTTCACCGCCACCAACACCTCTACCAACTGCGACGACTTTGAGGAGCGCACTGTCCAGTCCAAGAAACGCGCTGCAAAGACACGTACAAGGCAGGAAATATCTGATGCTGCCAGCATCGTCCAGGACGTCCGCTACATAGATCTTGAGCTAGATGGTTGTGAACAAGTGAATGAAGTGACATACAGTGTACAAAAGCCTGTGGCTTCTGGTAGGGTTTTACCTGCGTGGCAGTCCGCCAGAATAGCCTAGGGTAACCCCACCCCCCGGCGTATTTTCTAAAATATGTGAAGAATTTATATGCATTAAGTAGGATCCTAGGCTAACCCCATTGAGCTTTATGTAGGCCTGGGGCCAACTACTTATAAGATGGCACCAACCAGACCACATGTTAGGTTGCTTCTGAACATATGTTAGTAGTCCTTTTCAGTATAATTCTCGTAGCGCATGTAACTAACATGATACTACTATATATTGATGTCAACAGCTTCAGGAAGTGGACATCGAAATGTCCAAGTACTGCCGTAAGTTGATTACTTATAGATACTGTGTCTTACGCTTGTTTTTTATTGTGATGTCTAATGAGAGCCTTGTACAATGTACTGTGGCCTGTGGGCTTGATTCTATTGCCATCTTCGACCATTGAGCCGAAAAACAAATTACGATTTGTTTGTGGTCAGTTCAGTAGAAGCATTGCCTCATTTGTTTGTTCACTCAGTAGCACTGTTTGTCTGAATCTTGAAGCATGCTGCATCATCATGAGCCCAGACGTGGGTACAAACATTTCTAGCTCTATCTTTCAGTCTGAGCGCTGACGTCACGGATGATCCATTGAAGAAGTACAAATCTCTGTCGTTTTACTCAATCATACAAAACCCTTCTACTGTCTGACCAATTGCTCTAGTTTAGCTTATATAGGGATCTCGTAAGTGTTCATTTTCTCCATTTGCTGTTTCATATGGAGTATTCTAAAGGTGGTCATTAAAATTGCAGTTCTGTCAGGATTTGCTCAGATCACGCCTCATCCGCCTGCAAACAAATTGGAGGTTGATAATGAAATTCGATGAAGTTACGACGAGAGCTGGCAGTACAAGCGACGGTAAAACGTTACTGCGAAAGTGCCTTCAGAAAGTCATGAAAATTCCTTCCTGTATAGGGTTTATTATTTCTTTTTCAACTGATTTTGTTTTCTAGATCAAGTTTAGATTTGACATTGTTACGTGGACAACCAATCTTCTATAGTTTTTCTTTTTCTATGTGGGTTGGGAGTTGTAGCACAGGAGAAATGTTCTCATGTAGTCCCATAGAAGTGTCGGCGCCAGGCACGAGTTGACAAAGCAATAGACCTGGTTGATTCCGTACCCCTTCCACCTTGTCTCAACACTCAACCCGTTTCAGATTTAGAAGTATTTGCTCCAAGTTTTCAAAAATATGGTATTATAAGCTAGCATTTACAAAGTTTATATTTAAAAATACTAATTTATCACGCTAATCAAATTATCAATCTATCTTGGGGAAACAATGGTGGAAATAGGAGTAAGGCAGTGTCGGAAGCGCGGTGCTCCGACAACGGGGGGATGCACCCCCTTGAAGATTTGACCAGGGGCTGTTTGTGACTGAGTGCGCGACACATTTGGTGTGGAAAAGCTAATCTAAAATAACATGAACATGAGAAATATACAGGTTCAGACCACCCTGAGGGTGTAATACCCTACTCCTCTGTTTTGAGATTATCTGGATGCAAGGAACTTAATGTTGTCTAGATTTGGCTTCAACCATGCTCGCTTTCGTACACCTGGACGGGAACGTCTATAGGAGATCCTATAGAACACGCTCACCCTCGTAAATTTGGATGGGTACGCTTCTACTGGTTAAGAGGGCAGGATTGGAGATCGTTTCCTAAGATGCAAACCCCTATGTGTACAATTTTATATTACTACTACGGTCGATTCCTGCCCTCCGTCTTGTCCTTATTCCTCCCGGCGCCAGGTATCTGCTAGCCGTTTATCGCTCCTGGAGTGCCCCGGGCAACTTGGCGGGGAGGTCGAGACCATCAAGGCTCGCCTTCCAGCCATCTGTCGAATTCCTTGGCTTGGTGGGCTCTAGCAATGTTGAGGAGGCACCACCACCCCACAACGCATAGCCGGGCGTCGCTAAGCATGTCCGACACGTGGCTTGCCAGTGTTCCTTCAGATGACTCACCATCGCTAGCTTTCTTATTCGTTGACACCTCCTAGTTGCATGTAACCAGGTGGCGACTTTCAGCTTGTGATTTCCTTGGCACCGCCCGACAGACGATAGGGGGGTGCAACCTTGCTCAGCCCGTCGGGCCCACCATCATGCGTTGTCCGCCAGTGATACCCGTGTCACTGCACCAAGATCCACTATCCTCTAGGACTGATTTGCATGGAGCGTTCTAGGTGGCACTAGTCATCGGGGTCCTTGGGCGGCATCATCCTAACTCGGATGTGGTCTAAGATAGCTTCAAGGCTAAGATTCCGCCCTATTGCCAATAACAAAAATCTTCTCGGGGCTTGCATGGCTCCCCGGCCCCCTCGCTAGTCAGAGGCCTAGGCACACTCCCAAGCCCTCCAATGGGAAGTCTTATTGTTTTAGACAATTTTCAAAGATGTCGGTGATGATAGGGTTTGGTTGGTTTTCATTTTTTACTTGTATTCTTTGTATGCCTCCACGCTTCTCTTAATAAAAAGGCATGTGTAACTATGGGGGGAAGCCCTAAGATTAAACTAAGGCACACCTGGATCCCTACCCATGTTGTTTTATAGATATGAATCTTATACGTCTCTACTCTCTTTCTGAGTCTGAGAATAGGTTGTTGTAACGAATGGGGGAGCCCCGGGGGTGCGATTAAAGTGGTTCCCAGGCTCCGCGGCCTGTTATCTTGTTCATGTTGACTCTGTAAGGTCCCGAGCTACGGCCAGGGCAAGTTCCAAGCTCCTCACCTAGCCACCTTGTAGGCGCAACTTTTGGTGATTGCGGG
The DNA here is from genome assembly GCA_000573905.2 of Oryza punctata. Lineage (NCBI taxonomy): Eukaryota > Viridiplantae > Streptophyta > Magnoliopsida > Poales > Poaceae > Oryza > Oryza punctata. Next base: position 19,595,622 of record CM002491.2, on the reverse strand, counting down.
AGTGCCGAGGCCTCGACCTCACACCCTGCCAGCTAATAACAGTACCGGTAATCAAATAAAAATATTCTTCTTCATACCGTAACGAATCGAGTATATTGTCTCGGGTCCCAGGGAAAAGGGACCCTAGTTCCCATTTCTCCAATAGGCAGCTAGGGCTGCAACCCTACTCCTAGGTCTAGATATCCATTGCAAATTACATTTCAAAACCTCAAATATAAAATAAAGGCAAAATTACGTAAATTACGCATGTTGAGTCCTAAGAAAATTCTAGCTACGCCCCCTGTTGAAAAATAACCTGCTCCAAACAACGATACTGTCAAAGTCAACTGATATGTAGCCCAGATTCAATATCCCCCAGGTGGCATATGTGGTGTGAGGACACCGGTCTCCGTCCATATATCATAACCGAAGGAAAGGACCAAAACCAACCCGACCAGCCACCACCACCACGCGAACACTCGCACGGTCATCCGGCTCGATTCTTTTTTCTCCGCCCGCGGAAGGAAAAAACCAACATGTACCGCGCCCGCGCGAGCCACCCAACGGCGCCCGTGCACTCGTGCAGGCCGCACCACCACCAAACCGACACCGCTCGCTCGCGCGCACGTCGAGGCGTTCGTGCGGGTGGCCCCGTGGCCGGGTGGCTGCCGCGCCGCGACCCGCGAAGGGGGAGAGAGAGAGCGCGAAGCCCCTCGCTGTGTTTTCGCCGCGCTGATGCGTCGGGATCGCGCGGTGCAGGTAGGTAGGTCGTCGCGCTCACGTACGGTTCCACCACCACCACGTCTCCCTCTCGCTCTCGCTCTCGCGGTCGCAGCGACGGGCTTGACGGGATGCGCTGGTCGGAACGTAGAGCTTTGTTTTCTTGCTGTTGTTGTTGTAACAAAAGGATGCTGCTGCGTTTGCGACCTGCGAGCTGCCAAAACATCCGGGCTATAATTATATACTACAATGGATGTAAGCCCTGCGTGATGATTCCACTTGTCCGTTTTCTCCTGAGTGGCCCCCTCTGGTAATCCCCGAGTCACAGTCGGCAAACGGCCGCAGATCAGTTTGAGGAGTCAGGCAGGGTAGGATCAGCATTCAGCAGTGCCGAAAACTGATGCATCGATGCAGACTGAAGCCTTTAGGCAGCGTTCTTTCCTCCCCTTTCCCAACTCCTCTCCCTCATTTTCCGCGCGCACGCTTTTCAAACTACTTAACGATGTTTATTTTGCAAAAAATTTCTATACAAAAGTTGCTTAAAAAATCAAATTAATCCATTTTTTAAAAAAATTTAGCAAAAACTTAATTAATCACGCGGATGGATTACTCCGTTTTCCGTAAATACTGTGCATGTTCCGAACGCATGCATGCGAACGCTGCCTTAGTCCGTTTCGAACCGTAGAAAAAGGGGAAAAAAAGAAACACTCGAGCCACACCAAAAAATGAACTGGACCAAACACCATCTTTACGCCCTTGCATATTCTATCCATAAACAAAGCAACAAAAAAAAAAACTCCATCCATGTGTACGCATCAGGAAGAGAATCGGTGAAAGAACGTGACGACCATCACTCTGCCTGGAGTATAGTCATCACCAAGCAGGTAAACCAATACTCTATACTCAACAAATACGCGGTTGATCCAGCCTCCGACGCAATCACGGCCGGCCAATCGCAGAGAACGAATCCCCGTGCCGGCCAGCTCCGGCAACCAAACGACAACCCCGGGGGAAAAAACCCCCGCAAAAGACAGGGTCAGCGCGTGGACTCGGCGCTGTCTCGCTGGCTCCCAGGCAAAAAAGAAAAAAAAAAGGAAAAAAAAGGTAGAGCTGAAAAGGAAATCGATCGCTGCCGTCTCCATCCGCAGCTGGGGCGGGCGACCGATTGATCCACTCCATTCCCCCTCCCGATCTCCAATCTCAAGCAAGCTACAAGCGCGGCTACTCTCCCCCCTCCTCGTCCGCTCGTCCCACGGCGGAGAAACCGATTTCTTTTTCGTTTCCGCTGGTGTGTTCTCCCCGTTCTTGGTGGGCGCGTCTGCTGCGTGAGAGTTTTTTTTTTTTTTTTGGGTTTCTGCTGGTTGGGTTGGTTAGCTGCTGCGCTTGCTGAGGTTTCTGGTTGTTCTTTGGCGCGGATTGTGTGATTGCGTCCCCATTTCGTGTTCTTGTTGGGGAGGGGAGCATTTCGTCGAGCACCTTCCGTGCGGCTCGCCTGTTGGGGACTGGGGAGGAGAGGGGAGCGGGCGGTTGGGTGGCGCGTTAATTGGGTTTGTTGGGAGCACCCTTTCATGCCGTCCTTGCGGGCACGGGCCTCAGCTTGCGGATGGATTGCTACAGTACGCGCCTATAATCTAATATGTTTCTGTTGGATCTTGCTGCTGCTAGGATTGGAGTGGAGAATTTTGCTTGTGCTCACGGTGGTTTCTTCCTGTTTGGCAGTGCTGAAATCAAGAAGGCTTGTTGGTGTCGCCGATGCGTGGTCCGTGGATGATGCTGCGGATGGCATCAGCGAATTCCCTGACGCGGTGAGCGCCGCTGCACACAAGCAGATGGTCACTGGTGCCGAGGAAGCCATGTTGGGGAAGCTGGAATTGGATAGTCAATCCAATCTCTTCTCCAATAGTGATGATTTTCTTCTTTCCGGGAGTAGTAAGCTGGGCATTTCCACATCAGAAGATATAGATTTGCCTGGGAAACAGGGATTGCCCGAGTCGGCAACAGACAGGCCTGGAAGCAATGGACCAAGCAGGGTAAGTGGTGGACAAAAGTGAAGGCATTTTCCTTTCACAAGCAGTTGTTTTTTCTTGAACTAATAGGGAACTTTTTATAGCTTGTTTATCTCTGTTCATAAATTACTATGCTACTCCCTCTGTCCCATAATATGAGGGGTAACTTTTAAGATACTATCAAATGTAGGCGGATGAATTTATATTTCTTTCTTGTTTTACCTTAAGAGCATTACCAAAAACAAATTTATACAATTCCTGAAATGTTGAACATTCTTAGTAGAAATTACATTATCCCGAAATCTTTGACCTTTCCTAGCAGGTTCCCAGACTAAGAGTGCTTGGAACAGCTGGCATGGCTGGATTTGGGAAGGCAGTTGATATTTTAGACACAATAGGCTGCTTGGTAACGACAAGCCTTAGCACAGATGGTGGCTTTATTTCCAGGGCGAAAACCAAAGGATGTCCAATATCAATTCTTGCTTTTGAGGTTGCAAACACGATATTGAAAGGTGCTACTATTATGCAATCTCTTTCAGAAGACACTGTTACATACTTCAAACAAGTGGTGCTTCCTTCTGAAGGCGTGCAGAATTTAATTTCCAGTGACATGGGTGTGTTGATGCGGATTGTAGCTAATGACAAAAGGTTGAAGAGATGACTCATGATTGTTCTCAATGTTCATTGTTACTATCTGACAGCCCAATAACTGTTTTGTGCTTTCTGGCTAATATTTGCAGGGAAGAGCTGAAAATATTTTCACAAGAGATTGTCAGATTTGGCAACCGTTGTAAAGATCCCCAATGGCATAACCTGGACCGCTATTTTGTCAAGTAAGAGTTTTCGTGTTTTTACATTTGGCGATCATTATAAAGATTATACTTTAATCATATTTATTACTTTGGAATCTAGGCTAGAATCGGAAAATCCACCACAGAAGCAGCTAAAAGAAACAGCAGTTTCAGAGATGCAAAAGTTGATGGATCTTGTTCATCGTACAACTGTAAGCATTGTGCTGTACTTGAATATATCATTTGATTAATCTAGGTTTTGCTCATTTTGGCTGTTTTTTTTCCAGGATTTGTATCACGAGCTACATGCCTTGGATAGATTTGAGCAAGATTACCGCTGCAAGCTGACGGTAAAGGGAAATTCATATCAAAAAGGTATGGTACACCTTTTTTACAAAATTCTCTAGCTATTTCTTGGAAAGAGTGGCAAATATTTGTGTCGATAGTTCTGTGTCCATTACCTAACCAAATGATATTCATGACCCAAACAAATGACTTAGATGTGGATTGCTCAAGCTAAGGGAAAAAAATGTTATTTCTTTGTATTTTCAATATCCATATCTATTTCAGTTTAGTTGTCAGAGCGATGTAACTTTAATTTTTTGGAACTTTGGCACTGTGGCCAGATAACCTTCCAGGAGAAAATATTGAGGTCGTGAGAATAGAACTGAAGAGTCAAAGGAACTATGTGAAAAGCTTGAAGAAAAGATCTTTGTGGTCCAAGACATTGGAAGACGTGAGTACATTTTACTGTGGAATTCCCTTTATATTCTCTGTTGACCTGTCCTTTTGTTTATAACATATTAGATACATTTCTTTTTATAGATTGTTGAGAAGCTTGTAGACATCGTGCAGTACTTGCATTTTGAGATCAATGCTTCTTTTGGATCTTCTGGTACTTCCATGGTCCTACTTCTCATGTTAGAATCGAGCACATGTTACTGTCAACTGATCCTTGTAATATATTTGTAGATGAAGGTGAATTGAGTTCTGAATCTACTGAAGACTATCAGAGACTAGGACCTGCCGGACTTGCATTACACTATGCAAACATTATCATACAGATCTATAGTGTTGTAAGTTCCCTCAGCTTTTGCCTGTGACGTCTGCCAAGATTTGGCATAATTTGGCTATCTTATCATAGATCAATTGGAAACTACTACGTCTGTATTGCTTTAGCTTATGTATAGTGTACCCAAAATAATAAATAAAGAAAAACCCACTTAACATAGAGTGGCAGAGCACCAAAGAGTCTAATTGGTATTTTCAGCAAAGCCCACTAGCTAGTATTTGAAGGTAGCTATTTTATGAAATTTTGTCTGTTCAAGGTTTCTCGATCAGGATATATACCACCAAATACAAGAGATGCCCTCTACCAAGGATTGCCACCAAGCGTGAGATCAGCACTACCTAATAGATTAAGAACTTCGTCAGTGCCTCAGGAGGTAATACCACTACACAATGACAGAACTATGGTTATAAAAATTTGTATTCTGAATCCTGATTTTCTGTTGCAGCTCAATATTGATCAAATAAGGGCTACAATGGATAAAACTTTGAAATGGCTTGTTCCAATGGCCATCAATACCACATGGTACTGTGCTTTGTTATGTAGTGATGATTGCCTTAAGCTTTATTGAGTACTAGCTTTTCAAGCATTCAGGATTATAACTATTTTTATGCTCCGTTTGCTTGAATTCTTTACTTGAACTCCAGTGCCCGAGGCTTCTTGCGGTTTAGCGAATGGGCGAAATCAGGGTAAGAACTATATCATTGAATGCCCTACGAATTTGTTGTGCAGACCAAGATTTCCTTCACACATGGCATTTACATTTTCGGTGTTTTTATTCAGGACTGAGAGGGTTGGAAGGAGGCCAGGCCAACCGGACGTGGTTGAGACGCTCTACCATGCAGACAAGGCGAAGACCGAGGCTTACATACTGGACCTGGTTGTCTGGCTTCACCACCTTGTCAACCAGAGTAACCGGCCGGCAAATGCAAAAGACAAAGACAAAGAGCAGTCCACCTCACCTCTAACCAAATCTGATCTTGACAAGGCACAACAACAATAGCACTGCACAGCATCCAACAAGAGCAAACACCAGACGACACCTGTGACCTGTCCGATTGTTTGATGTGGACATTGTTTGTAGGTTGTAAATGGAAGCTAGGCTTCTCGCTGTTGTCCTAAACACTTGTGGTGCGATGTGGGGCATGCGTTGCGCTCTGTACATGTACATCAGTCAAGTAGGTAGTAGAAGTGAGGAGCCTTTTTTTCTCTCCGATTATTTGGTCGTTACAGAGGGTTCTAATTTCATTGTTGCAGCCGTTCGGTTGCCACATGTTGTACGAAGGGGAAGGTGCAATAAAAGGCTGGTAATTCATAGAAAAAGAGTCAAAACACATAAACTTCTGCCTGTCTATATGCAGGAGCTGCAAAATACTCCCTCCATTTCTTTTTCTTTTTGTTTGATTTATATGCATTTCTTTTTCTTTTTCTTTTTGTTTGATTTATATGGGGTTAGTATATGATTTGGTTCAATCTTTTTTGTTCGAACTGAGAAGCTGCAAAAATATGGATTTGATTCACTGAGACGTGTTGCCATTTCCTCTAGTTCCTTTGTTCGAACTGGGAACGTATACCCAAAAAAAGATTCGAAGTGAGAAGCTGCAAAAATATGGATTTGATTCACTGAGATGTGTTGCCATTTCCTCTAGTTCCTTTGTTCGAACTGGGAACGTATACCCAAAAAAAGATTCGAAGTGAGAAGCTGCAAAAATATGGATTTGATTCACTTGACCAAAAAAGAAAAAAAAAAGGTTGGGGAGATTGCCAAAGCGCATTTTGTAATGCGCTCGCACCGTCATCACACACTCAGGTGGACTGGTTCATCATGACTACCATAGTTTTTGTTGCTACACACGTGCGGAATGCACGTGATCCCACCACAGCACGAGGAGTCGCCTCGTGCGTATTCGGGTGTGCCGCCTTCATTCTGGCACGCCTCCTTTTGGGTCAGGCCCTCTTATCACCCGGAGCGCACAAGCCAAGCTCCCCGGTATGGGACTAAACATTTTCCTCCTCGACGTTGATGGCTTTGCTTTGCTGCAGGGTGGAGTACTCCTCGTGTCTCGTCTCTTACGAACAGAGTGATCTGCGTAACTCACCGTTCCTTTGCTCTTTGGCTTTTTTCTCTCGAGAGGTTGGTACTTGCAGATTGTCTGATCTGGGCGTTTTGAAGGTTGTAAATGGAAGCTAATCAAGGCATCAAGCTTCTTCCTGTTGTCCTAATCTTGTGACGATCTGTCTCATTGGCTGGTATGCATCGCCGTCCTGCACACCAGTCAAGTGGGTAGAAGAAGTCGATCAGGAGCCCTTTTTCTCAGATAATTTGGTCATTCCGATTCCGGTGCGCGCCTGCAGCCGTATGGTTGTCGCATTTTGTACGAAGAGGAAAGGTGCGATAGAGCATGGTTGGTCAATGGTCATCCATGGCAAAGAGCCAAACAGGAACAAACTCTCCTGCTTATACAGTGGATTTGATCTGATTTTATTTGATTCACTCTTAGCAGTTGCCATTTCGGCCTGTTCCTTTTCTACATATCATGTGTTCTTTTCTTTGGGCCTGATCATATCAGGTCAGTCCATCTGCACCCGTGTGTGCGACGAGCCCACCAGGCCACAACGAGAGGTTCGTGACTGCTTAGCTGGAAGAGCAGCAAAAGTGCTCTCCTCTCTGTGAGCCCCATGTCGACCACTTAACCTAATAAGTCAAAACAAAACAAAAGATAAAAATTTAAATTTTAAATTAATTTAATATATTTTAAACATAATTTATTTTTATGTTGATTTTTAAGTTGGTATGAACAAATATATAAACGTTTTACCTATAAATTAATTTTTATTTCTAATAAGCTATTTTGCTTTATTAGGAAATTAGATCAATCGATTCTAGTTGCTCATCTCGAAGCAGATCGATTCGCTACGCTGGACATGTCCTTAAAATAAGCGTATCCAATTGAACGAACGGAAATGGCCAAGATCACCAAAAGGAAAAAAAGCGTATCGAATTGAACGAACGAACAGAAATGGCCAAGATCACAAAAAAAAGCGTATCGAATTGAACGAACCGAAATGGCCAAAGATCACCGAGCACGACATTGATGAAATGAAACAACTAAACAAGCATGGCCTTGAAACGATATTGATGGACCAACAAATATAAATAAGTTTAGGAGATCGCTAAGCGCATGTGTCATGCGCTCGCACCGTCACTCCATGGTGGATTTTTGAATGTCCTGAATATTTCGGCTACACGTGCATTCCGCACGTGGTCCCACCACAGCACGAGTACTCGTCTCGTGTGTATCCGGGTGTGCCTGCATTCTGGCACGCCTCCCAGTCGGTCCGCCCCTCTTATCACCCGGAGCGCATGGGCTTAGTTCCCCGGTATGGGACTAAACAATAACGTAACGTAACGTCGTCCCCGCGGCTTTGCGTGTTGTTTGCGCGGCGGCAGAGCGTCCGATCGATCTCCCATATATTCGCCCGCGCGCGAGCCCGGTTGCACGGGGATTTCGTGTTTCGTGGCAATGGCGTAATGGTGTTATGGGCTTAAGCGACACACCTGTCCGTTGCTGTTGCCGCCTGTGTTGGCATTTTTCCCTTGAGAGAAGTTCTTCGTGCTTGTCAGGTTCTCAGCTAACGCGGCAGCACAAAAATGTCTTCTTGTTTGTTCATTGTTCGCTTGGTATCTCTCTGATCATTTGGTGTACTTCGACCTGGGGCAATTTGGTGCACAGAAGGAATGAGCTTGTTGTTGAAACATAAAAGGGTGAAAAAAAAATCCACGAACGACTTGAGGCATTTGTTTAACTGTTTTCCAATCTGACAAAGCACGCAAAAAGTGCACAGTTGCATCGACCAGATAAACTATATACTGGAGAGTAGTAGTACCAATCGCCAGCGATGGGAAAAAAGGAAATCTCACCAAAAAAAAGTTGATGGTTTTTTTGCTAATTAGCGTATGTGTCATACGCTCTCGCACAGTCACCCTGCGGCGACTTTAGTTACTTTAACTTTGGTTGTGGTGTTGCTAAATGCGCATACCGCGCATGGTTCTACCGCAACACGAGTTACCTCGTGCGCCGGGTGTGCCTTCATTAAGGCACGTCCCCAGCTCGGCCTGCCGATCTTATTACCCGGCGCCCGTGTGCTAGGCTCCCCGAGGTGGGACTAAAAAAGGTTTATTGAAGTTTGGCTTCGTTCTCAGTCAAAACTCTGAAACCAACCATGATCCATGGGCCTTGTAGCCATACATCTGCACTGCACATATGGGCCCTTGTGGTCGACGAGGAGTCCGACACGACACTGCAGATACACTACTGCCATGTACGTAAACTGTACTAAGTGGAGTACATATCAAAATTAACACACGCCGTACAAGAAATAAACCTTGCACGTACCCACGTATGTAATGTACGTGCTACCGCGCCGATGCGTCAGTAGCGACCAATGTTGGATGAATGTCGTCTGAACATACACATTATCCAAATATATTTAGTTTTTTTTTTTTACATAGGAGTACTACTTAGACTGCGTTCGTTGTTGAAGCTTCCCAACACGCACAGTAAACACGGAAAACGGAATGATCCATTAGCGCGTGATTAATTGGAGGGCTGCTAGCCCACGGGATTCCGTGGAAAAGGTGAAGTCACGGGATAATTAAAGACCCGTTAATACTTGATACCAGGTTTGATACGTGTGACTACCAACCAAGATACCTAGGTACCAGGTCTGATACCTAGATATTAACCGTGATATAGGTACCAGATATGGTACCTACGGGTATCGGATCTGATACTTAGGTATCAACCGTGATATCACCAGGTACCGAGCATGCTACCTACGGGTATCGGGTCTGATACTTAGGTATCAATCGTGATATCACCAGGTACCAACCATGGTACCTACAGGCAACTTGGTACCAGGGTGTCGGGTATCAGATACCTCGCACCAGACCATGGTACATGGTAGGTATCAGTTTGATATCACTAGGTATCAGACCTGATACTAGGTATCAGACCTGATACCACTAGGTATCAGTCTTGATACCTAAGTATCATGATAACATCGATGTGATACATTAGAGTATCATGATATTATTGGAGTATCACTAAGATATCCATTAAAAAAATCCGTGTATCAAGAGAAAAATTAGTAAAAAAATCAATTGAAGGAAAAAAGTCTAATCAACAACAAACCACCCCATGCCCAGAAAAGTTACTGCATGTTCACATTGCCCTAAAAACAAGCAGCAGATCGTAAGAAAAATGTGCACAAAAATCTTCAATATATTTAACTCAAATCAACGAGCAAAACTAGCCTAGGAAATCATCTCCCAATATGCTTCAAAGCCACACAAAAACCAAAAAAATTTTTGCTGATTCGATTTACCTCCTCCAATAGAAGAAGCCTCGTGAATCTCCCCTGCAATCCCTCCACTTTGAGTGGAGTTGGCCTTCCACAACAGCATGGAGCTGGTCGCCGTTGACCACACGGACCGATGGCTGCATGGTGCTCTCGACTGCTGATCCATGACGGAGGGAAGAGGGGAAAGAGAGGGAGAAGGAGAGAGAGTGGAGATGGTGCTCTCGACTGCTAATCCATGACGGAGAGGGAGAGGGGAAAGAGAGGGGGAGAAGGAGAGAGAGTGGAGGGGAAGGATAGGAATAGATGGTGTACTGGTGTGGAGCTGTATGGTTATTAAGTTATTCCGTTTCCACGGGATATGGTTTAGTTTTTCTGGATTAATTAAGTATTCGCTATTTTTTTTCAAAAATGGATTAATTTGATTTTTTTAAACAACTCTTGTAGAGAAACTTTTTACAAAAAACACACTGTTTAGCAGTTTGAAAAGCGTGTGCGTGGAAAACGGGAGAGGTGAGTTGGGAAAAGGGGATGAAGAACACAGCCTAAGGCTTCGTTCGTTTGGGCTTGTTCCCAGACTGCACAGTGAACATGGAAAACGGAGCGATCCATTAGCATATGATTAATTAAGTTTTAGCTAATTTTTTTTAAATGGATTAATTTGATTTTTTAAGCAATTTTTGTATAGAAACTTTTTGCAAAAAACACACCGTTTAGCAGTTTGAAAAGTGTGCGCGCGGAAAACGAAGGAGGTGAGTTGGGGAAATGGGGAAGAACAAAGCCTAAAAGGAGACGCAAACACATGTTTCTTTCATATAAAAGCAAATGCTAGGAAAATGAAGAATTTCATACACTGCCTACAACGTAGGAGTACATCTTTACACACACATGAAGACAAGGTTAAACTACTATATGAGCATTTCACCTCGATTTTAGGTGAAAAGAAGCAACAATCATGCACACCGAATTGGAATGCATTAGACGTATAGAGTACAGCAGGGCATAATGGACTGATGGAATGGAGTCAAGTGTTCACTGGTGGAGAGAGCACCAGGGCCTGATGGTTTCACAAGAGCATTTTACAAGGGATGCTGGGAGATCATAAAACATGACATAATTCAAGTTTTTGACTGCTTCTCTATAGGCTGGCATGTGGGAACTTTGGATGCATCAACAGAGCCATGCTGGTATTGCTACGAAAAAAGGATTCACCGTAAACGGTCCAGGATTTTTAGACCAGTAAGCTTGATACACTCAGCGGCAAAACTTATATCGAAAGTGTTTGTGATGAGACTGGCAGCACAATTGGATGATCTGGTCTCGCATGCCCAACATGCTTTCCCCAAAAGGTGATGCATACAAGACAATTTCTTATATGTGTGCAACTTGATCTGATCAATGCATATCAGGAGGAAACCTATACTCTTCTTCAAGTTGGACATAGCAAAAGCTTTTGACTCCATATCCTGGGAATACTTGTTGGAAATGCTACAATGGAGAGGATTTAGTACACGGTGGAGAGATTGGATTGCATTGTTACTATCAACTACCACATCCAAGATAATGCTAAATGGAACAACAGGAGAGGCAATTACACACAAAAGGGAATTGCGCCAGGGGAGCCTCTTTCTTCGTATCTCTTCATATTAGCAAGTGATCCGTTGCAAAGGCTACTCAACATGGCAACAGACCAAAGCATCCTATCACCAATAACAAACAGGGTGGCAAAGTTCCGGATATCACTATATGCGGATGATGCGGCAATCTTCCTGAACCCGCGTCGAGCAGATGTAGATAACCTGATTGCTATACTGCAAGACTTTGGTCAAGCCACATGCCTACAAGTGAAATTAAACAAGAGCTCGGTAGTGCATACAAGATGTGAAAGCATAGATCTTCAGGAGGTGATGAATAGCTTCAATGGCAGACGGACTGACTTTCCCATCACGTACCTAGGACTACCTCTGACAACAGGACGCATCAAGAGAGTGTACCTCCAACTAGTCATGGACAAGCTACGGTCTCGACTTGTAGGCTGGAAAAGGAAGTTGTTGCAGCAGGATGGAAGGAAGACTCTGGTCACTTCAGTGTTAAGCTCAGTACCAACATATTTCCTCATAGCTCTAAAGTCGCCCAAAAACTTCCTGCATGACATGGACAAAATAAGAAAAAAGTTTCTTTAGGCCAGTGATCAAGAGATCAGTGGGGGCAAATGCAAAGTAAATTGGCCAACGGTTTGCTCACCCACCGAATTTGGGGGATTGTGAGTGTTAGATCTAGACAAATTTGCCCGAACATTGAGAGTGCGATGGCTATGGTTCAGTTGGGAGAGTCCAAACAAGCCTTGGGCAGGGACACCTCCACCTTGCGATGAGATGGACAAAAAATTGTTTGGTTCAGCAACTAAGGTGTCAACAGGAGATGGACGTAAAGTGAGATTTTGGGAATCAAACTGGATTGGCGGACAACCACTCGAGGAATTAGCTTCGGCCTTCTACAAACATGCCAAAAGGAAAGAAGGTCAGTCTAAGAAGGATTAGCAAATGACCAATGGATAGTGGATATCAGACACAACCTCATAGTTGAGCTCGTCAAGGAATCCTTTGAGGTATTTTACCAAGTATGGAATATCGACATCGTCCTCACAGAAGGTGTCGACGATACCATAACTTGGCGATGGATGAGCAATGGAAAATACAGTGCGAGGTCAGCCTATATAGCGTAGTTTAATGGAAGGATAAGCTCGGCTGTAGCAAAACTAATATGGAAACAATAGACATCTTCCAAATGCAAACATTTTGCATGGCTACTATTGCAGAATAGGATTTGGACAACCAACCAACTATAGATCAGACAGTGGCCAAATAGTTTTTTTGTCAACTCTACTACAGGAACCTAGAAACCGCACAACATATTTTCAAAGATTGCACTTTTGTGCGCCTGATCTGGGAGAGGGTTTTGAGTAGGCTAAACTGCAGCGAAATAGACCTGCCACATGATGAAAATGAGTTGTTGCTGGAATGGTGGATCAGGAGAACATCTCAAGGAGGGAAAAATGAAGGTAAGGCAATTAAATCAATCCACATGTTGGTGGACAGGGAAATATGGTGTGAGTAAAACAGGAGAGTGTTTCGGAATCAAGAGAAAACCATGCCGCAACTGTTGGCCAGGATACAAGTTGAGATCAAGCTATAGAGCATGTGTGGAGAAAAAAACATCACGAGAATATCCACTTAAGTTTCCTTGTTAGCGGTGTTTTTGTTTTTCTTCCCCTTTCTTTCTGCTTTTATTCTCCCTCTGTCACCATTTGGTGAACCTGTAAATACTTTCTTCCTTACTTAATATAACACTAGCTTAGCTTAGCTTCAGTTTTAAAAAAAGAAAACTTGGACATCTTGGGATGAAATGTCATGCAGATATTGATACATAAAAACTGCAACATGATGACTTTGTTGATATCAAATCCACAACAAACAAATGCCTCTCTCTCTCTTCCATCATCATGTATTACATACCTATCAAAAGACATATATTTCATGATTGCAAGTTATACTTGATTTAATTCTTGTGTGTTAATATCCAATCGTTCGCCAATCTCTTAAGTCCCTCCTACAAGTTATCGAGTTCATATATTTGCCATTTGTAACACACTTACACAAGTAACAATGGTAACATAGAAAAAACATAGACCTATATTTCTGTTTTGAATTTATCTTCGATCAATGAGATAATGGAATTGGCATGCAAACCAATTTTTGTATCGCTCCAAACATCACGTGAACATATATTATGCCAATGGATTTACCATTTGAACGAAATGCTATTGCAGTTGTTAAAGGGATAATAACAATTTTACATCCTGAACTCCACATGCTATTGCAGTTGTTAAAGGGATAATAGCAATTTTCCATGTCTAAACTAATAATGTATTGTCTAAACTGATGAGGAACAATATATATAGTGCACTATGATCATTGGATTCATAACAAGTGTTGATCTTATATATATATCATTGAATATTATTAATCTTTACAACATTCTAGATTATGTTTAGCAAAAATATCTTTTCAGTTATTAAAAAACCAGTCAAGTACCTTAATAAATACAATATTGTTAACAAATATAATAATTATTACTTACTTATGTATAAACGTAGATAATATATATTATGGAGCACATGCACATGACCCAACTACTAGTATTCCAACAATATTATTATCAAAAATAAAGAAGAACATGGAAACAAGAAGAAGATGGAACAACAGATGAATATAGGGTTAGAGTTCTAGTGTCTCATCGCATTATGGCAAATAAAAAATTTAATAATATTAGTATATTATTGATTAATGAGAGTATATACCATACCATGGATGTGAACAACTTTTCCTCTCGTGTGTGTGGCTAGTGACTAAGCTCCCCATTTTTATGCATTCTCTTGAAGTTTCCCTAACATGTTTAGCTAAGAAATATCTTGATTTGGGATGAAATAAAGAAACAATTTGACTAGATTATTTTTTTTATGATTGTTCACTTGACTACCTATATATGCTATGATGCAACATTTTTGGAAAAAAGTCAAATCTTATACTATAAGTCCATATCTTACCATTAAATTGCATACACATATAATATAATTTTCAAATTATATGATGCAATATACTCATTTTATAAGAGAAATATGGAAAAACAATTGTGGAAGTGCATCTAGTACTATACATCAACATGTCGTTTTCCAGTTCACCCATAGCTCGCTCATTCGCTCTGGCAAACCAATGCGACGGATTGGAGAAGAACAATAATGGTCAGGCGTAGAGTAAGATGCAACCAGGCATGCACGCATGATCAATTGATCAGTTCTTTGATGCCTCCGTGAGCAGATCAATTGAAGGATTAGATAGGCTTGTTCGAAAGGATTAAGACTTGAGATCGTTGAACTCTCTTAAATCTGTAGAGATCCCAACAATTAGCTTGACAACTCCAAGGATCCACACCCATGCATGTGTCACAGAAAAAATTACCCACATGAAGCTATTTCCCTGGGTTTCTTCTCCGACATCCAAACGAGCCCTTAGTGTAGCTAGCCGTTCAAACCGTTCATTTTTCACTACTACGAAAATCCCAATAGGTGCCGGTTGGGAACTGGCTATAGGTGTCGGTTTCCCAACCGACACCTATTGGTCGGCACCTTTGCCTCAATCTTATTGGTGCCGGTTCTAAAACCGGCACCTATACTATTTAAAAAAATAAAAAAAATGGCACCTACACTGTCGTCGGCCGCCAATTGCCCATGCCGGTCTTCTCCACCACCGCCACCACCACCTCGCTCGGCCTTCACGCCGCCACCTAGCTGTGCCGGCCTCCGCGTCGCTACCTCGCCACGCCGGCCTCCGCGCCGCCGGCCACCACATAACACCGCTCTGTAGGGGGAGGTCCCTCGGGAGAGAGGGGGCCGGCGAGATCTAGCGACCGCACCACCTCGCCGCGCCGGCCGCCACCCACATCGTGTTAGAGGAGGAAAAGGGAATGGGGGAGGTCCCCCGGGAGAGAGGAGGCCGGCGAGATCCAGGCCTCCTCCTCCACCGCCGTCGTCGCCATCTCGTCGCGCCGGCTGCCGCGCCAGCCGCCACCTCACCCGGGCTGGCCGCTAGCTCGCCCGCACCGGCCGGCTTTCTCCACCGCCGTGCCGCTCTGGAGGGGGAGAGAAGGGGGAGGGCCCCCGTGACTCACCCGCGGCCCATCCTAGCCTCCGTCGGCCGCCGCTCTGTCGGAAGGCAAAGGGAGAGGAGGGCGAGAGATGCGAGAGAGATGTGGCGAGAGAGATGTGGATAAGTACTGAGTTGGTTGGTAAAAAAGAATGGCTGTATGGTTTTTTAAATAGATGCCGGTTTTTATAAAATACCGGCACCTATACTAATTCTATAGGTGTCGGTTTTGTTGAAAAACCGATACCTATACTATAGGTGCCGGTTTTTCAATAGAACCGACACCTATAATATAAATATAGGTGTCGGTTCTAGAGAAAAACCGACACCTATAGTATAGGTACCGGTTTTATATTTTTTAATCGTGCGAAGAGGTGGGAAAAAGCTCATAGCTACCGATTTTAAATGAACCGGTACTTATAAGATCGGTCCCTATGAGGGTCATAGGTTGTTGTAGTAATGTTTATTGGTCTTGTCAAAACTGAAAATAAGAAGAAACCTTTCATGCATGCATGCTCTTAATTAGGTCGAGGGCGCGCGAGAAGATTTCATTTGATCGACGATCCCCATATATAACTGGATCGGTCGATCGATCGGTATAGATGAAGTCTGTATTTTTTTTTTTGATAGTGGTAGGGCAAAATGGTCGGCAGGAAATTGCAGGATCATGCGTGTGGGGATCGATTCGGATGATGACATATCCATGTATACATGATCCATCCTCGTCGATCTGGTCGGTCGAATCACACATCTGCAGACTGCAGCATGCATGCATCCGTGCATCTTCTTTTCGTGGCCGCCCGCAACAGCTAGCACCGTCAATCGAGCGAGCCACGTACGTCTGCGAGGCTGCACCAGCGCACCGACGACGCGAATGAATGTGTAGCTATTAGTAGCAGTAGCTACAGTACGCACATAGCGAACTAGGCGCATTATTTGTACGCACGCACGCGAGATCCTGGTGGTCTCGCCCAATGAGCTGAGAGCCTGAGACCCCTCGAGTTTTTTTATGCATATGATTGCGGAGAAACAACGAGGGATCTTCTGATTAGCTTTATAAGGTGGTGGGCTAGCTAGTCTTGATTCGAAACCTCACATCTATTTATTTATTTGATATTAGATCATTTCCTAATATTCGTGTTTTTATGCATATGGTTACAGAGATAGAGCATGCTTGGTTATATATACGACCACAATAACAAATTGACAAGGGCCACAAAAAACCGGTCTTCCATTTAGTTTGTAAATTGGCATCGGCCTAATATTTTGGTTTTGGCCAAGTTGGATTATTCATCGGATTATTGCTCCCATTTTATACCTGAACCCTGATTAATTTGCTGCAGACAAACAGCCGTTCAGTTAGACAGATAGCGTCCTGCTGCTTAAATATGCACCGTACATAGAAGTAGTAGTAGAACTATGCCGGCCCATAACCTGTAGCCAATTTACTGCCCTTGCTCTATCTCTACTGACGCCGCCAGCAGATTGTACTACACGACCCACTTGAACGTACCTAAAATTTTGAAAACAAACGATAAATGATACCTTGTTATATACTCCTAAAAAAATCCAATTCTAACTATAAATCTAAACATGTATATGCTCATATTCATAGTTTAAATAGAACTTTTTATAAGATATAAATCTAAATATGTATATGTTCATATTCATAGTTTAAATAGAACTTTTTATAAGATGGAGGATGTACTCCTTACAACACTACGATGCTTCAGATAAGTGCACTCAGAGACCAGGCAAGTAGCAAATCGCCAGACATGTCGACGCACGTACGCGTGTTGGATCCTGCCCTTATAATTGGCAGCAACTCTTGACTTTGCACATGCTGCCATTGCAACCATCCATTTCTCTCTCCCTCTCACGAGCCTACTACACACTACGATAAACAGAAGTGTCGAAACTAGATTTCGGCAATAGAAAAAGGGGTGGCTATCAAGCTAGAAAAGTAGATGGGTTATGAGACAAAGGATTTAGACAGGTTCAGACCTTCACGAAGAAGTAATATCCTACTCCTGTTTCGGGGTTTTGCCTCCGAGTTGTGTATTGATCTTACGAAAAGCTTATGTCCTCAAGGGTTCCCCTATCCTCCTTATATACCCGGAAGATAGAGGTTTACAAGATAATATCTAGTCCGATACGGTCTAGATCTTCATAATCGGTATACAATCTTATCATACTAGGTATCCGGGCCTTATCTTGGCGTACAAGGTAATACCAAACCCGAATCCTAATACATCTCATATTCTATTTACATAATATACCCCTATAATCCAGTCGGATATTCTATGTTTGTGGTATATGGGTACCATAATATCCACAAGAAGCGAATCTTTTAAGTGGCTCCGTGCCATCCTCGTCAGGGCGGCTCGGGGTGAAACCCTAGCCGTCCACCGTCGCCCCTCTTCCTCCTCTCCCCCGCCTCGCCTGTTGTCGGAGCGTATCGCCTGGAGAATCAAGCGGCGAGCCGGGATGGTGGCGACAGGGTAAAAACCTTGGTGATGCTTCTCCTCCAACACAAAGGAGTTGGGGCGGAGCTCGGCAAGCCGGCGCGGCGGGGGCAAGCTCCTGGCGTGGGGCTAGGATTCTGGCGCCACAATGACCGGATCCGGCGGTTTCGCGCCGGATATGGCTGGAGTCGTAGCCAGCACAGCGAAGGCGACGAGTGGCCGGTGGTCGCGACGGGAGGCCGGTGTGGCCAGCGGCGCGACACGTCTCCTCGCTTCGCCGACGCTCGTGCCAGCTGCCGAGTTGCTGCTGCTGCCTCTCCCGTTGCTCCGCCGCCTGCAACGATCGTGCAACGGTGCCCTCTGCTCCCAATTCCAGCTGTGGCAGTGGTGGAGGTCCCCGGCAGGTGGAGGATGGTGGCAGCGGCGCAGCGGGTCTGCGGGCGCTTGCGGTGATGACGATGCAACGGGCGCTCACGGTGACGGTGGCAGCGGCGCAGCGAAGTGCGGGCGCTCGCCGGCGACGGTGACAGCGGCTGGCCGAGCTTGGGGCCGGATCCATGGCTACCTTGGCCGAATCTGGTCGGGTCAGTGGCGCTGCGGGCACTCGCAGCGACAGCGGTAGCAGCGACGCAGCGGGGCCTGCCGATGGAGTGCAGGCGCCCGCGGCGATGACGGTAGCGGCTGGCCAAGCTTCGACGGCCGAATCCATGGCCGCCTTGGCCGGATCTGGTCGGGTTGTGCTTGGTCAACCGAGCCAGCGGTGGTGACCGGCGACGGTCGTGGACTGGGCTTGGGTGCTAAAGGGATGGTGCGGTGGTCCGGTGATGGTCGTTGTGCAGGATGGTTGTGTGGGACTTTGTTTGGAATCGCTGGCGAAAGCCTTGCCAGGCCATGGGCCGGCATGACGACGACGATGCTATTAGGTGTCGTCCCCCTTCTTGGAGGTGCCGTTCTGGCGTTGACCTCTTTTAGCACCAAGAACCTTCCTTATGGAACGATAGCCATTGGTGGACTCCTGCAATGTCTCCGAAGCTCTACAAGCCTAGGGTGTTTGACGAGGCCTTCGCTATCTTGGTTCTGTTCCTTGCTCTACGACAGATGTTCATCATTCTTATTTGGTTACTGCTGGGTAGAGTCGGAGCTGCTTCGCTGTAGGGGTGCGACGAAGCTTGGCAACGATGACACACTGGAATCTTCTTATAAGGTTGTTGATGCTAGTTGTGTGCAGGAAGTGGTTCCTTGGTTGTTTGGGCTGATGTCCATCATTTCTACTTGTTTTTTTGGTGTTGGGTAGCATCGTAGTGAAGACGAACATGCTGCGTCGCTTAGGCGGCAAGCTCGGTAACGATAACATGTGCGAGCTGTTGTGTCGCCACTATGACAAGCTTGGCCGATGTCTTGTGTCAGGTTCCATCGTGGTAGTTTAGGTTAGATTAGCTATTGGTGTGTTGTTATAGTTGTGGTTTTCGTTTAATTTTCCCTAATTAACTGGATACTGTAAGGTTTGGTCCCGTTTACTACTTAAAATGGGACATCTTCTTCTTAATATAAAACATCGGTAATGACTTAACCGTTCGAGAAAAAAGATAAACAAAAGCGAATTAGAAACAGTGTCAACTCTCAAATCTCAAAACATGTTAGTATATAGTACTATGTACTACTCAAATTGATGACACACAATCTCACATATTAAGTATACTGGCTATATAATATCTTGAGAGCTCTGATAAGAGAACAGCTCCTCCAATTATTGGCTATTATCATTATCTGAAGCCGCTGACGCAAGAATGCAGTCAGTGCAGTTCTTCCCGGCCCCGGCCGCCATGACATGGCAGCATTATTCAGCCATGACATTTGCAAACATTTGCACAGTTCATCGTTGAAAAGCTTTTATCCAGACAGGCATAGCATATGGATCAATCTGCGACAGCCCGACGTGACGGCAACAAAGCAAAGCTCATCGATCGATTGCACATGTGCATGTACGGTTGCTAGCTTACGAGGGAGATAGAGAGACTTCTCGCTGACTTTTGGAAACCAGTGTCGACTGCTCGATCAGTGATTTGTACTGATTAATTTGCATTCTGCCGTGAATTCCCTTGTACTCCAATCAGGATTAACTCCTTGGTACAGTCAAACGAGGAATTCACTTTCACCTCGGCCAAGGTAAATAACGCATGCGTGGTTGACGAAGCTGTAGCTCATCAGCAGTAGTAGTAGCTTTAGCATCAAGTTACCTCTTCCGATTGATCCGATTCAGTACAGTATACTCCCTGAATTACTGAAGACCATCATGTCAGAGAAGTTGCTACCCATCAGTCGATCTGCCCAGATCTGACGCCGATCGATTAATTTGGTTATACTCACGCAGATCTGAGAGCGAGCGATTTGGTAGAAACAGTGTCACACCTGCACCTATGCTGCTAACCTACTTTCCTCGTCGCGATTTGACTTTGCGTGGCCTAAAATGCATATATAGCCCTGTTCAATGTTCATCATCACCTAACCAACCAGGCGAGCTCTGCACTATTGCTGGAGTTCAACACCAAATTCACAGAGATTTCGTAGGAAATTCAGCTCAAATTCAACATCAACCAGCTGAGTATAGTTCTTACAGATGTCTTTTAATTACTCCAATTAGCATGCGGTTGTACCAGCAGCTAGCAGCAGCGAATGGAAGGCTCTTTCGTGGTCAAGACGAGCGAGGGACGCGACCTCAACCAACGAACGCCTGTTTCGCTGTCTCTGCATCCACTGCTGATAGTGCTACAGCTAGCTTTGCCTGTTTACTGTG
Organism: Oryza punctata; assembly: GCA_000573905.2. NCBI lineage: Eukaryota > Viridiplantae > Streptophyta > Magnoliopsida > Poales > Poaceae > Oryza > Oryza punctata. The sequence goes on along the minus strand of CM002491.2, from coordinate 19,574,735 downwards.
CATCTTGCGATTGCTAGCTTATTATAATTTCCATTTTTATACTCTGTGACATAAGGCTGAGTGATTAGTGAGCTGATCGTCTGATCGAGACATTAATCGTACTACTGGCTAATCTTTTTTTCTTAAACTTCGCACTCACTAATTGACTGCGATGCACTAGCTTGACAAAAATGAGGTTTGGTTTGCATGTAATCGTCCGGTTAAAACAAAATTAGTGATACAGTAGAAAACACCGGTTTTGTTTTTTTGTTACTATTTTTTTTCCTGCTTGAAGCTTGTTGTGAAAGTTAGGGAGTATTGTCTTATTACAACTGTTTATTTGTTTTTTTTTTTTTTTTGGGGGGGGGGGGGGGATTGTATGAGTTTGTCTACAAACATTTTTATGCTTATCTTTGTATTGCGGTTTATCATATTTTTTTGTTTAAATTACAGTTTTGATCACACTCGAAGGTTAATGTAAACATGTGAGTTGTTGGAGATTTTGATTTGAAACTTGAAAATAGTGGCTCCGGTAGACGAGCGTGACGTACAGCACATTCTCATCAAACTATGCTAATACAATTTCACCAAAATATCTACACTACTTGCTTTCTGGCATTTTTATTTATTGCGCATGTATTCAAAATAACTCAACGTAGGACAATTGTTTTAAATTTAATTAATTTGCGGTAAATTTATTTTGAACCATATACAAAGCTAGGCACAAAGCTAGCATTTTTATATATGCAATTTAGGGTGTATGTAAATTGTGCTTATAACCAGGGCCATGATACTGCATTTCTGTAATTATTTTGAATGTTTGGTGACTAGATTTGGATATCCATTTGATTAATATGCTGTCAAGACAAGCTCATTCGTACATTGTCACATTAAGGGGAAACTATAAAACAATGGAACATCCCATAGTGCAGTAGTATACATATATGCACTAATGCACGTGGATGGAATTTTTCGCACAAATTAATTATCCATTTATACAGCGCTGCAGCCTGTTTCAAACCGCCGAGTGCATGTGCTGATCAGCCAACCTGAACTAATGCTTGCATAATTAGCAGAGGACAAATGAAGTAGAAAAAAAACACAACAAAAACAGAGGATATACATCAATCGGATCCAGATAACGTTTTTCTTATTTTTGTATTGGAGATATGTGGAAAAATTCTATTCCATCAACTATAGATTTCAGCTGAATTGTTGGTCATATATAGTTAATGAAAAATATCGACGTTTTTTTTCTTAATTTGCCATAGTCCATAGATATAATATATAACTCCAGGTCATGCTTGGCAAATCTTAATATTATAATCCAAAGACAACTTTAACTTTAAAAATATGATTTTCTGATGAATTTTAGAGTTTTATTTGTCACTTTCATTTCGTAGCTCAAGTAGAATATCTACATAACTGTTCTTTAAAATCTAACTTAAGAATTTTAAATCGTTTACAATTGTAATACGAGAACCAAACAGTATCTAAGTTGGTAGGTCCAATGTGTGAACTAATTATCAAATAAAAAGTGAACTAATTAATGAATACCTTTGTAAAACACATGGCACATCTTGTAGTATTTATTTTACTATGTGAGGAGAAAATTAAATACGCATGGGCACAGTCAGTTAGAACTTAGAACCCCATCAGCCAGTGATAACCACAGACCAAATGATCAGAAACCTAACGGAGTAACAGTAAACTTGTAACACACACATGGAGCAGAAATGGTAGTACTATTAGCATGAGCCACCAAACTGACCAAATTACATTTCTCATGAACAGAAAAGAAAATTGACCAGTAACAACAACAGATAGTCATTAGCAACCTCCTGTACTAATCGTGTCGAATTAATCCATTCACTAATTATGTTGGAGCAAGCACAAGCACACATACGAGAAGAGAGACGAAGCCACCTTAATTAATTACAGTGTCGCACAAATCGACGTGATTATTGGTTAATAATCCGCCGCAAATCACATTCTTAATCGCGCCCACGCGCGCGACCAAACTTTGCATACGAACGTAGTATGACGTATCTCAATTCTCACCCGGCCTTCGCCGCCGGCGTCGTCGTCGTCGTCGTCGGCGGCGGCTGCTGCTGGTCGGCGTCGGCGAGGCAGTCGATGGACCTCGTGCACGACCGGTACAGGCTCAGCACGGCGAGCCAGTCCGTCAGGGCGGCGGCCAGCGCCGGCCGCCGCGGCCGCTGCTGCAGCTTCCGCCTCCTCCTCCTCGCGGCCTTCGCGTCGTCATCGGAGAAGAAAAGGCAGTCGGCGCCGTCGTCGGCGACGACCTTGCTGGAGAGGAGGGACGGCGGGAGGGGCAGCGGCGGCGTGGAGGAGATCTTCCCGCCGCCGCGGTGGTGGTGGTGGTGGTGCTGGCGCGCGGGGGTCTTGGGGATGCCGGGACGGTGCTCCCAGGAGAAGGGCACGGCGGAGGCGCGGAGCGGGGAGAGGAAGCGGTGGTGGAACGGCGAGGGCGCCGGCGAGAAGGAAGCGAACGGGAAGGAGAGGCTGGAGGAGGAGGATGATGAGGAGGAGGACGACGTGGATGTCGAGGAGGCGGAGGAGGGGTTGGGGGACGTGAGGAGGCGACGGCGTCGGCGGCGAGCGGCGGAAGGCGGCGCCGGAGGAAGGAGCGGCGACGGCGAGGAGGAGGCCGCGGCGGCGTCGGTGGGCATGGCGACGGTGTGGGTGGGAGGAGTTTTGGAGGCGTAGGCGTGAGTCCGCTTGGGTTTTTATGGTTGGCTCTTGGAGATTATTCTAATGTCTCTGGTGAACGTCCACCTCGTTCATGTAATAAATTAAGGGGCTTATTTGTTTCAAAGAATTTGTAAAGGAAAAGTACATGAATATGCAATCCTTAGGAATGAGCAGTACACTGTCATTCGCCTCAAAGGAATGCACCAAAGGAAAATTTTCTATCCCTCCACTTTTAGGGGGGAAAACAAAGGAAAAAAAATAATCCACTCCAACCCTATGCTTTCAATCCTTTGGATTGTTTGCTACACAACCATAGGAAAATTTCCTATGTTTTTCAATTCTTAAGTTTGCACATGTATTCTCATATTATTCCTACGTTTTTTCCATTCCTACGTTTTGAAAATCCTACCAACTGAAAGAGCCAAAAATAAAATAGATTAATATGTAACATATCACTTCACAAGCATGTAAATTTAAATCCATCTTATAAGTTGTAATAAGATAACAAATTTGATTGTAAATATATGTTGTACTTCACAAGCATGTAAATTTAAATCCATCTTATAAGTTGTAATAAGATAACAAATTTGATTGTAAATATATGTACAACTAGTTATTGTTTTTTTTGTTACAACTCATAGAATTTGAATTTGAGCTTGTATGTTTTGAAGTGATATATAACATACTAATATATCTTGTTAACTTTTTTAATATTTTTATAGCTATTTAGTTGGTATGAAAAAAATAGGTGAACGTTCACCGAGTGCTTAAAAGATTTTTCCGTTGGGTCATGGTGTAGAGGTCGCGGCGACCACGTGGGATTGGGGAGTTGCGTGACGTGGATGCTAAGCTGGCATGATCTGTACACGTCAGCAGAGGAGAGCAGGGGATCCTGTCATTGGAGGCAGTAAGCCAATAAAAAAAGAGCAACAGCAATGTTTAAATCTTTAGTGAATATAAGGTAAGTCCTACTACACCTTATTGCTATGGTCATTTTTTTTGTGACAAAAATTGATGGTAAGATGGATCCACAACTATGTAAAAAAGTCCTACTTTAAAATAGGTCTCACCATATCATAGAATCATTCTCACTCTCTAGTGTGCATGTGAGTTTTATCTCATTATTTTATTTCTTAAGGTTAAGCTATAAGCTTATGACTATTTTTAGCATTTAATGCCTTATGGCTAATATCCATAATATATATGACTTGTTATAAGGTCTTAGGGTAACCACAATGTTGCATGCAAAGTAACCTTAAGGAATAAAATAGTATTTTTATTCTAACTTTATGCATTGAAAGAGGAGAAAGCAAAGAATATGGTTATAGCCAACCTTAAGCTTAAGGATAGATCATAAGAAATAAAAAACTAGTTCATACCTCTTGCACCATGCATGATGCTCTTTCATTCATATTAAATAGAGTTTTTTCATAGGTGAATCCCAGCTCAAGATCATGAAGAAACTATACACATTATTATATACATTGTAATATGTGCTATATATAAATAAGTATAAGAATGTGGGTCTCATCTTATTGCTCTAGTGATCTTAAACATTGAGGATACCCTTACGTCATATTCTTATGGCACATTGTGGATGTTTAAAAAAACCTAATCTTTGGCCTGCATAGTTAAAACCTAGGAGTACATGAATTTTTCATGCTTGTCCATCAATGAAGAGTGATTTTAGGGTAGCATATAAAATTTCGTAGTTATTACTTCCTCCGTTTTTTAATATGACATTGTTGACTTTTTGATATTATTCGTCTTATTCAAAAAATTTTATGTAAATATAAATTTTTTTAAAGTCATACTTAAAGAACATTTAACGACAAATCAAGTCACCATAAAATAAATAACAATTACATAAATTTTTTAAATAAGATAAATGATCAAACATATTTTACAAAGTCAATAACGTCATACATTAAACAACATAGGGAGTACTTATTAGTAGTACATCAGTTATCAAAGGAGGAACCCTGGTATCTCTTCAATTGTTGTAATCTATCGTTTGCTCGTCAGCTTATTGATTAGATGCTATAAAAAATTTTATAATTATTTTATAGTTGATTTTAATTTTTTTTATCGTACTTTATTTTTAGCATTAGCTTTTAATTCCGTAGGAGAACATATATAACGGTAGACAAAACAACGGGACTGAATTCAAAATATCCGGAAAAAAAACAACTAAAGTTAAAAGAGCATATCTCAATGAGGAGTTGAGGGCATTCAACTGAAAATTTACTTCTTCTTTTAACGTAAATACCAGTTGACACGAGAATAAACGCATTTGTCATATCAAATGGAACATGCATCAGCCAATTTTAATTCCAGGAAACTTAGTTACCAACTTGATGTACTCTTAAAAAACATTGTCAATAAATTAGATGTGGATTAGACACGGGAGGTAACGACGGAACCAAGTAAAACAGAGTTGGCACCCTCCAGCGTCCTTCAAACTCCAGTACTTCTTGTCTTTTTGGTCGATCGAAACCATCAGTTGATACGGATGAAAAACAGTATGATTTCTCATGACTATTTTATAACGGAGATTTGGACGCACTAACCCGCCGCCGATTGACCCCTGGCCAATTCACACTGTTCGTTTACGACACAAAGGTCGCAAATGATCGGTTGATTTGTCGGATTACATGCTTATTGCTGCATCTAATCATCTGTTCCAGCTACTCTAACAACCAACCATCTCGTAATTACGATTTATGCTGATTCTAACTTGTAGGGTCATCAGGGTTGCAAGCTGCTAATTGCCTGACGAAATTCCACCTTGTGGGTTAGCGCCATTTCATCCGATTATATACTCCCTCAGAATACTGTTGATTTTTAAAAACTTTTACAGATACATTTAATCATTCATCTTATTAAAAAGTTATGTAATTATCTTTTTATTGTGATTTGATTTATCATCAAATGTTCTTTAAGTATGATATAAATATTTTTATATTTGCATAAAAATTTTAAATAAGACGAATGATCAAACGTTAGTCAAAAAGTTAACAGCGTCATACATTAAAACACGAAGGGAATATATTTCACAAGAGTTGTGAATATTAAGCTATATGTCTTGTACTTTTTTTAATGAACAATGGATTATCTATGTCGACAGGGGATACCCATAGACTGTATGCTGAGGGTATTGGGGTACGTTGATACGAGGGTCTACACAAAACAATACCAAGCATATAAGAAGACAAAGATTGTAATGGTTCAGACCCCTTGTAAGGTAATAGCCCTATCCAGTTTATATTAGATTATGCCGAACCACAGAGATTACAATAGAAGACAATGGAATTGACGAGTAACGACTAGTCCCTTATTGAGATCAACTCGACGAGATCAATTGTCAACAGGCTTCGAGTCCTCTGGATTACGATCACTGTGGATGTAGCTAAACTATGAGTCGATGTTCCTGCATCTATAAGGACCTTGTATTTATATCGCAGATACCTTAGCCTCCAAGTAGAATTCAAGATAAACCTGCCCGTATACAAGATCATAGAACCCTTGTCCCCTCCGGATAAGACTCTACTTCTTATATTTGAAGACAAGGTTCCTGTACTCGACTAGGCTAATTCAATAACTCTTAAGGAACCTTCTCGTATATCTGAGGGTATACGTATCCGTATACTTCATAACCCCAAGAATAGAAGGTATGCCTTATTTATAACCCTGACAATCTAATATTGTGATAATATTCGAAGGTGCAAATGAATGAATCAACTATTACTCTTTTCGTTCTAAAATATAGCTATTCATAGAAAAAATATATTTTAGGGGGAAGGGAGTATAAAGTTAAAAAAGTTGTTAAATAGATATTATAAGATTCTTATACATATAGGAAGCTTTTAAAAAATTACACGTTTTAGAATCTTAGAAAGAGGAAAAACAACAGCGCAAGAGTGAAATTTTCGTATTTCAAGTCACAGGTTTTTATGTTTTCAGTGCTCAAATTGAAGCACCCTTTGTTTTTGTTTTTGAATGCGTAAGCCAGAATATCAACCGGGGCACTAATATTTAAGCACACAAAAAGTACGGGAGTACACGCACCAACTGAGATGTCAACTGAGCTTGCTTAATTGCTCTACACCAAATTAAGCATCATATTCAGTCCAAAGCAACCCCTCACTGATTACCACCGGCCAGTAACTAATCAAAGGCAGGCAGTAGGTGCCATGTCATCAACCTGCCTATCACAGAGACGCCACTGTGCCTGCTTCCACTAGTGCACTGCCACTGGGCGACAACACACAGCATCAAAACCTCCATTAACTCCCGAGTCCTAATCAAGTAGTACGAATAGATCGATTGCTAGCTAGCTAGCTCACTCCAAAACTTTCTTTAGGTCCTCGTCGTTGTCTTACATAAAATTAACAGTTTCTAAAATTCAATTTTAAAGTTGATTTAAAGATTTTTTATCGAATTAAGTTTATTTTTTAATATTTTCCTTTAAATCACTAAGGACATATATACAACAGTTTTACTCATAATTTATTATTATTATTTTACTAATATATCGAACCGTGTATTATCCGTATAAATTACAATTTATTTTCTTTTTCAACGAGAATCTAAAGGCAATTTTTTCAATAGAATATTTTTGCGATTCCTCTAGCTCTTCCGTGGCGCAATGCGCACTGATCGGTTCATCTGTTACCTTCATGGGGGAGGAGGAGATAGCCGAAAGCTAGCGTTGATATCGCGGAGACAATCACCCGGAAACCAAAGCAAAAAAAAAAAAGGAGGAGTGTGTGTGCGTGCAGTGTGCACACATCGCCACTACGACCTCTACAAGAAAAAAACGAAAGGGAAATCCCAAGGAAAAGTTCGTGAGAAATTCTCCTCTTCGAATCATTGATCTGCAAACGCGAGGCAAATTTGAAAAAGCCATTTCGAATAAATGTAGGAGTTTCATGGTGCCGCTTTGCCGAATTCTAGGCTAATAATATTCTGTCAGTAACTTTTTGTAGATTGAATACACTCCTATCTTTTTTTTTTGGATAGAAAAGGCACAATAATGTAAGAGTTAGTATAAGTTTAATTAATTGTACCATATTGTTCCATGATTCCATCTTTTCTAGTACATGCATGCACGAGTGGAAAAGAGGGACAGACCGGCACGGCGAGGAGACAGAGCTTCTGTTGTCTGAAAAAAAAAAGGAACACAGTTGCATTTCGGCGCTTTACACAAGCCTAGTACAGCACTACAGCCATTGCACTGATGATGAGCAGTGCCATGCCACTCCAAGAAAATAACAGGAATTATAAATGGTGAGATAAATTCTAATTAAGATTGTTGCAATTATATTCGCTTAATTGCATTGCTTATTCGGTCAGTAATATTTCCTTTATTTTACCTGTATCCAATTGGGGATGATCCCTTTTACTTGGTAATGGATGTAGACACTCATCCTAACACCGATTGGGATAACACATACGCTATGGGTTAGTTGCGCAAACAGGAGTTTTCAACCAGCATCATAATGAGCAAGAAATTTTAGTCTTCAAGAAAAGCAAGAAATCGATTAATTTGCGGTCGACAGAATCAAAACAATAATGTTGACAACCAACAGGAAAAAAAGGTCTGCCTGTTAATATGTACTACCATACACTTGATTGCATCTTTTTTTTAGAGTAATGCTAGCTTGGCATTGGATAAATTTCATAAGAAAAGGGTTCAATTCCCACAAAGAAATTTCCTTGTTGCAAACGAGCTATAAAGAGAAACCAACAATTTCTTCGAAAACCAATGTAACATTCAAGTTCATCTGAAGCAAACTTAAATAAGTTCGAAAACCATAATACCGGGAATATTGACATTTACACTGTAAATATCTTGACATGAAGGTGGCCTACTTGCAACAAGACATCTCATCAAACATAAGCATGTCCAAATGACCCCTTTTTTTCGCTTAAGTTGAGTTCACATCATCCATGGATTCGATGGAATTGTGATGATACACGCACCGGACAGGGCGGTCACCTTCGCATCAGGATGGGAATGGTTAGGATCGATCCATTTATCTATTAAATCTATCCGTTAATTTGCTCCAACGGATCTTTAGGATTGCTCCAAAAATATAAATGTATCAAACGAATCAAACCATTAGAATCTAGGTTTAAAAGGTTCAACCCAAAATGACTTCACATGTATAAATGTGTCAAAAATTTGTACAAAGTTGCATATCTATATAATAAATCATTCCTACAAAATTTAACTGAATTTAACGAGTTTTCATACTGTAAATATGAGTTTAAAAAATTTAGATCCAAGTTTTACACATGTAACTAACTAGAATTTTTGATCTTAGTAATGCATCGTGAGCTCCGTATGTCTAAATGATTCAAAATTTGTACAAAGTTGCTTATACATATAATAAAACATTTCTTCAAAATTCAACTAAATCTTACAAGTTTTTATAATGTGAACGCGAGTTTAAAAATTTTGGACCCGAGTTTTAGATACATGTAATAGGAGTTTTTTAGTCTACTAATGTAATTGATCTATTTGGGTATCCATGGATAACCTATTAATATAATGGACTTGTGATGGATTAATCCTATTAAACCATGGATGAATCGACTCACTGAAAATAGTTTAGGTTCGATCCATACCCTAACCATTCCCATCTCGACTCACTGAGAATAGTTTAGGTTCAATCCATACCATAACCATTCCCATCATGACCTTCGCACCAACAAGCTTGCCATAAGACAAGAGATCATAACAAAATGCAAGTAATGCAAGTGCATGAAGATGAAGTTGTTGGTTGCCAAGATGAACTAGCTCAACATTCTTAAAATGATCAGTGAACCAGCACAGGGGCAGTAGTAGTACTGGTCCTGCAAGCTGAGAGCTACATCCACTGCAGCTGCGGCTCCACCAATCCATCATGAGATCTAAGTTGCATCTGAGATATTGATTAGCTCGAGAGTTCGTAATAACGACCAATTAATGCTCATTCGTCTGATAAAATGAACTTATATAATTATTAATCATTAACGATTAGTACATCCCTACAATGCCAAGAAACACAATATCTATGCTAAGTAAAACAGAAGAGTTCTTGTAAAGATACACCAAACATTTAGAGGGTATACCAAATTTTGGCATCTTGCAAATCATAGCTGAGGGTAAATTTTGGCACCACAGAAAATTTAGTAATCATGATGAAACTGAGTACTTATGTTCTTCGTATTTGCATTGGTGTAGTAATGGAGTACGTGGTAATGTCATCATGTAATGCTCCAATAGTGGGGAAGATGCTAAGCTTCTGTTCATCCTTTTTCTTTATGCTAATGAGTTAGGTGGCAACACAACATCAAGCAATGATGCTGTGCAAGGATGACAGGCACTAATGCACGAAATGAGAGAATTGTGCAAATCCACATGGAAGAATTGGAACTGCTCCAGTTGCCATACAAAATTTAGGTGCAGCTCATAGCAGCCAACTCTTCTTGGAGTTGAAACAGGGGATGCCTTAAATAAAGACTGTTCAATCCGATCACCGGCCACGGAATGCATTAATTAAAAGAAAACAAAAATATTTCGCAAGTATCTCATCATCATTTGCTCGATGGCTTATCAGCCGTAACCAAAATTTAAATTTTGAAACATTAATTTGATTTTAGTATTTTTCTGTTATATGGTATATTTTTCAACACTATCTTTTAAACTGCGAACAATATAAAATTACCTACAGATTATTTTTAAGTTACCTTCTTTATTATTTTTTTACGGAGGTGTAACTCATAAAGTACCAACTTTTTCTTCCTTGTGTGAGATGTGAACTATTATCCTGAAAGTCCAGTTGATCTGCACCATCCAATCATTTTTATATAAAAAAAATGTTTACACATTTGTAGGAAAATGCTTTATTTATAATATTCATGATAGAAACTGAAGGAAGATGGCAGACAAAATTGCCAGGAAGAAAGCAGACTACAATGCCTTGATTGGGGAGAAAATATAGTTGATTATTGTTGATGGCAAGTTAGTCGCTGATCGGGGTTCAGCTGCCTTTGTTTTGGTCGTTTCTAAGCAATGATAGTAGTATAGTACTCTAGTATCTAGAATTGTCATTGTACACATCTAGCTGTATTGTACTATTGTGTACATGACTGCATGCTAATATGCTATTCAAAATGGAGAAGACACGAGGGTATGGATAGTCATGTAATGAGAAAAGAATTACAAGAGGACAAAATACCAACTAATAATGTTGCGCGATGAAATCATGGAACTTTGTCTAGCATCTTACAAAAGTACAAAACCGGTCTCATACAATCTTAAAGGCTGCTTCCATGATAAATATAAGCTAATGACTTACCTATTCTTAAGCTAATACTAAACATTAATATCACATCATGGTATTGGCTCTTGTATATAGAGTAATCGTTCGGTCAATTGAAATTCATGAGGTGAAAAAAATGCGCTAAATATTCGTGTGAGACATAATCACGTGGTTAAATAATCCATGAATTAATGAATATGGTTAGCCTTTACACGTCAGTTCGGCTTAATAAATAGTACACTAGTGACAAACAGTCTTAAGCTACAGTGGTTAGCACAAGATATGCATGCTCCCTTTCATGGAGTACGTACACGCATGTCAAGCAGGTACTCGGAGTCGGAGTATTCCTGGGTCCTGAATTACGCAATATATCATTGCCAAAAAGGAAAAAAGTATACATGAATATGTCAAAGTACTAGTTGACGTCTTAAATTCCTAACGACTAGGCTGTGTTCATCTCAAATCTGCCACGCGTTCATGCAATTCTCGAATACACAAGTGAACCTAGAAATCTAGAAGGGTAGAACCAACGAGAATCACCTGTGGTCGGGAAAACCACCTCCCACACCCGTAAAACAAAATGATACATTTTCATTTTTTCTAATTAATTAAGTATTTACTTTTTTAAAAAATAATTAATATGATTTTTAATGCATAGAAAACGTGCGTAAAAAATAAAGGAAATGAGTTGGAAGGTTTGAAAAAGAACTCAGCCGAACACTAATGGTAATGGCATTAACCTTTCTGCTGACTGTAACATTTCGTAGAACAAAGAGATGTTGCTGTTGTTATGTACACAAATATGAATGACATCATATGCACAAGTTTTCTTTTATTCCCTTTATCCCCATATATACAGTCGCATTAATGGAACAGAATATTTACAGTTATACAGTATCGGGCAGGCGTGCGGGCTTCTGTTATACACCCTTCGGGAGTACCTTGAACAGCAGCACTATGTAAGCCCAGCACAGCGTTTGTTTCCGTTGCTATGGTTATGTGGATCCTTTCATTGTTCTTTTTGTACCTCTGGAAACAATTGCAGTACTTGAGTCCTGCATATACAGTTTCAGACAAGTTTCGATATATTATAGTGCACCCAAGGGAAGCAAAGTAGAAGTGGTGCAGGAAAACTGTGATGATCCCTAAAAGGAAATTAATCTGAAATTCTGAATAATAACACTCAGCATACTGTACTGAATTCTAATTCGGATTAAGACTATACAAGAAGATGAAAATAAGAATTAAATAACCAGTACCAATTTTTTACTTGGATGGATATGGTAAAAAAAAATATATCAAACAATGGCAAATAACTATTCTCGCATCATTAGCACCGGTAGCTAATTCTATACAGGAAAATGGCATGATTCCTGTGAAGCCTTGAATCATATAACAATGCAATTTTCTTGAATGTGTGATATGATAGGTGCTTACGTTAGTCGCTTTGCTATGAAGAACACAGGTATTCTCTGCAGTTTCCCTCCATGCGAAGGTTTCAGTTGATCAATTACTTTTTCTGCTTGGGTACCTGCAGCAGTCAATACAAACTGCAACAGACAACATAGTATAACTGCACTCAGAATTTCTTGGATGGGAAATATTATTAGATGGAAGGGAACAAAGGCATATAATGTTTTCTCATCCAGTTTCCACACCAGTTTCGGTGGAGAAAAGGACTGGATGTAGAATTACGGATTGGGTTCTTTTTAATAGGAGAATTTAGAAAATACCATCATAGAGATAAGTGAGTTGCAAATGACATGTGGTGCTTGGACCCACATGTCAATGACACGTGCAATGGTATTTTCCAACTCTCTGATTTTTGTGATGGTACCAAACAAATTGGCCCGAATAAGAATTGGGAATGTCATTATGAGTTAATGCTTTGAAGGGATTTTCCATGGCTAGCTTCTATGCCTATTTTCCAAGAGCAAGTATGTCTGCATGCTTTTTAAATGGAGACAAAAAAGGCTGCTAGTGAGTGTTTCTCCATACCAGTGGATAGAGTATTGCCATTACACCATAACTTGTAAGAGGAGAGAAGAAGAAAATTGGAAGTACACATGGACTACCTATATAAAAATGGTATCAAAGAACATGTCAGAATCACATAAATGCCAGCACAAGTTGAGGCATGTACAGAAACAGAATTACATAGTAACATATGCAATTTATAATGGTACATCAAAACAGATCAACAACGGCCAGTTATGATAGGAGCTTGCAAACAATTCATGTGGAACTGTCGTAGGAAGTAAGTTCGTCAAATTTTATAAGGAACATGTGTGCCACAAATGGCTAGGACTGCCTGAGAACCTATCCGAGATACATTTGTCCATGAAAATTACAAGAAATTTGCTCAACGTGCTTGGTACAGGATTATTTCCAATAGAGGACTTATCTGCTAACTGCCAAGCACGATGATCACAAGTTGAGAGAATTAAGATCCCATAAGTACTAACACTTCCCATCAAGGCGATTAGAGATGCATGTATTTCTTGCCAAGAACATATGTTCAAGAATGCAAAAGGTTTATAGTTTAGATTACTTTTCCAACAATTACATTTGCCTACCATATTGATTTTAGGAGTTCTCTTTGTGACTTTTGTCCAGTTCTCTTTTCGGGATTGCTAAGAAGACAAGTAAAAAATCTACCTAAAATTATTCTTAAAAATCGAACTTTAAAATGCAAAATCACTTTGCATTATAGTCCAAAGCTGAAACAAGTAGGGCATCATGGCCTAAGAAGGCAAAAGCATATATTTTGCACCATATGCAATGACTGTTCATCAACATACCGAATCCAGCAAAAAAAGCCCAATTTGACTCAAAGAAATCAAGCCGCTCATTCAGACTCACTGCAAAGAAGTTCCACTTGTACCTGACAAGAAAAGTTGAATAAATTTACAACAATAAAGTAACCTGGCAAATGTACAAGACATAGGGAGTTGAAAGAATGCTTAAAGACATTAAGATGTACATACTCGAAGCAGTAGTAGGCATACATCAAAGATAATAGCAGGAAATTCATAGGCTTCCCAAAGTAAGGTATGTAACCAATCACTGAAACCTGTACAGCATCAACCTAAATATCAGTGGAAACAGATAGCATAAAAGAATAGTACTAGATAAGCTTAAATGAGCAAGAGGTGTCAACAAAACATGTTCCATGAAATTAGATGTGAAGTGAGTCATGACAAATGAAAAAAACACGAGCAAAGAAGCATACCTCAATAAAGAAAATAGTTAAAAGAAGAATTGAATAGACCTGTTCTCCAATACCAATTGCAACCCTAACAATAGCATGTCAACATGCAGAACATGTAAAAACAACAAGCAATCAATGAGTTTTCATGTGAACCTACTCATCAAATCCTTCAGGTCTCTCTGTTGATTCAGATATGGTGTGAGCATCCAATGCTTTAGTTGCATCCAGGCTCTTTCTTTTCACAACATCCAAAGCATGCTTAGCAATGTCATTATACCTGATGTGAGATGGCCAACATTACAAAAGGATAATTGGGCTCTCCACTGTTTAGTATGTGAGATATGGGAATCTTGAGGATAGTAAAATAATAGTCCATACCTGTAATAATGTAACAATGCAGAAAACAAAAATCAAGAATTGAGCTTTCCATAGAGAAACTGTAAATAAATTTCTATGAGTAAATCGAGGTTTAGATTCTATTCATCGCAGTTTAGTGTTTAAACCCAAGGACTGCAACACAGAGAACTCACTTTAAGATTTAGACAAATGAAAGCATAAAGAGAGTAATTATATCTGCCTGTTGCAAAAATATAGGAGTTACAAACCCATATGAATATTTTCAAGCTATGTTGCTAACACAAATGTCTATACAAGATTACTGTAACACTTTCTATTCGATTACTCAGTGATTCTTAATTCTGCAGTAACATCTTACAAGACAGGCGGGTTTTACCAAATGAAACTATGTGAAACACCATCAATGAGGTGATAAAAGAAACAGAGAGTGGGTTCCGTCGTGCGTCCAACAGAAAATTTGCAATTTAGGATAATGCCCTGAGGAGGCTTACTGAAATATTTTATGTCTGAGCTCATAATCCCAGAGCACGAATCAACAAATTGAACATGGGTAACTTCTGAACCAAATATTGTAATACTGACATTTAGAAGCACTAAAGTTCAACAGAAATTCACTGATTTAATTGTGGTCTGATAGGCTCATACATGCATAGTACCATTGTTATGATCATTCTGTCTTTCTCTATTTACTTATAAAAACAGATACTATATCAAATGCTGCTAGGTAATTCTGTTATCAACTCAAACCCTGTGTTTGCTCTTTAAAGGAAAAGTAAACCACTAGTATGGTCAACAAGGGAAGTAAGATATCCAGTGTGGACAGAGTCTAAACGTACCAAAGTGTACTCAACACAAAGCTGAAGATGTAAAGTGGATAAAACCATAATACCTGAAAAGGATATTCTGTTATAAGAAACCCACATATAACAGAAATACACAATACTTTGATTTTCTCCTTTTTATTTGTCAGTATGTAATAATGGAAACACATAAATTAAGGTACTAAACTATATAGAGTACTGAAGGTCATGGTGGGGAGGTAAATTAACAGAAAACACAAGTTGTTTCCAAGGAAACAGGAAAGAAACTACTATTATTTTGCATATAGGAATTTCTATATAAAGCATCAATATGTCATTGGGAAATATAATTGAGGTTTCCAGCCTTGAAGAGAAAGCATATCCGTTTAACCATCATTGTAACAGAAGTCACGAGTTCTGCAACCACCTACTTTGGGTTATAATATTAAAGTTTAAGTGCACTACTGAAAAGATAAGTTACCATGGTCTATCATTCAATTGCTATTTGCTAATTGATAACCTTCCAGTTTCAGCAGAAGTTAAAAAGTAATTATGCATTTATTTGAAAAAAAGCAACACAATCAGTATCCTTAATATATTTCAATGCATAAAGAGAAGAACTTACATAGAAAATCTGAATAAGAACAGACCGTAGAAATGAATAGGTTGCTACAGCTACTGTGCGATCACACAGAAGCTGCCCTTGCAACTGACTGCAATCCTCAGGAAGTATCCACAAAAGGATTGGAATGACCACCGATTTTAGGGTTAACAAGCTATGAAGTGTAAGAATTATTTTAGAAAGGGTACTATAATGAGATGGAACAGAAAAACAGCCATGCAGTAATATTGAGAACAAGATCATGACACTGCATACAGAGAAGAGAAATATGAAAAATCAAGTGCTCATTGTGCCCTACTGCCTTGAATAATTCCAAAACGCAGAGCATATTTGTCTATTCCATCAGAGACCCTACTGCATCCCAGGCTGAACATTCTCAAACATACACTACGATTCGCTAATTTGCTAGCCTCTTCAGTCTTTACTGCAATGGGCCGATTGCACGCTAACCAGGCAAATTTGCTACATAAGGCAAAATTATACCCAACTACTCTGGCACTCACCAACATTAATCAATTTTGGCCGCCCCCACAAATTTAGAAAAAAAAAACACAAATTTAGCATATATGTCAACCTCAATTACGAGCAAACTGTACCTCCCAAGGAAGATGAACCCGTTGAGCAGGAAGCACTGCGCGATCCTGACCGAGAGAGGCCTCGAGCTGCACCCAACCGA
The DNA here is from genome assembly GCA_000573905.2 of Oryza punctata. Taxonomy (NCBI): domain Eukaryota; kingdom Viridiplantae; phylum Streptophyta; class Magnoliopsida; order Poales; family Poaceae; genus Oryza; species Oryza punctata. The sequence goes on along the minus strand of CM002491.2, from coordinate 19,558,063 downwards.
GACACACACAAGACAGGGTTAGCAACCGAGCAGCGAATCGAGAGGGGGGAAACTTCCCCACCACCACAAAATCTCCCCCATCTCGACGCGCCAAGAATCGATAGGAAGCGGGCGTACGGACCTGGCGCAGAAGGAGACGACGCGGTGGAGGCGCGCGGCCTGGAGGAAGCCGGCGAGCCAGAGCACGGCCGCCGGCTTCGCTTGCGACGCAAGCGACTCCATGGATGGAGGAAGAAAAGCTTTCGTTTTTTTTTTTTTGTTTTTGTTTTTTTTTCCGGGGGCGGATCGCGATGATTTGCTTGTGTATATGCTACTACTATCAGTAAGACGAAGAAGACGTATTCTTCGAGGATACGCCAACGAGGAAGGAAAGCGGATTCTTTCTCAAGGCGTCTTTAGTCCGAATCGAGTTCAGGTGATGTGGCCGAATTGCAAGCTGATTGATCGAGTGAGATCCGTTCTTTTCCTATTGAGATTCAAATTTTACTTTGGCTTTTGTCATTACGATTTTTAAACTACTAAAAAGTATATTTCGTGTGAAAATTTTCTATATAAAAGTTACTTTAAAATATTAAATATATCAATTTGTTAAGTTTATAATAATTAAAACTTAATTAATGATGTGTTAATGATTTTCTTATTTTATGTGTGTCAACATAAACTTTTAAACTTTATGTTCATCCGTTTCAACAACACTATATGATTGTCAATTGGCCACGCTTGTCATAAGGACAACAGCTACTCTCTCTCCTCCCTTGTCTCGTACCGTTTGAGAAGGATGATTCCGTGAGCTTATTGATCTGAAACAAATTATATGTACCACGTTTTGAGATATACGTCTCCTTAATAAGATATTCTTCGGTTAGTATTACTTAAACCACATGTTTTAAGCTAGTATCTTGTTAAATGTATTTTCAAAATATTTAATTTATCTATAAGTAGATAATCAGTGATAATAATCTGCTCGGTTATCTAAATAGGGGCCTTAGATCTTTTTGGTTGAGTTACGAGCGAGGATGAGGGTGATTGATGGTATGAGCCCATGAGAAGAATGTATCTCAAACATGCGGTGCCTATTTTTTGTCGATGTGTAAACATCGTACGCCCCTTCGGAATATGAATTCTTAATAAGTCTAATCCTCTCTTACTATGAATATTCTTATTATGATCTTACTATGAAGTTATAAAATTAAAGTTTAATAAAGCCTAAATCTTAATGTGCAAAAATAACATACCATTATTCACTAGCTTACTATATAGTTAAAGTCCACTAAACCCTACAACTTAACATGCAAATATATTATATTATCATCCACTAACAATTACTGCATTTAAACATTATGCAGGAATGTTATATTATCTATAATTTTATAATTTATTAAATTTTATAGCTCTTTAAATGCAAACATGTTAAATCATCATCTCACATAATTCACGTAACATTTCAATATCTCTTCGTTTTTTATATAATATCTTATATATTTATATAGTTCACCCTAACTCTTAACTTAGTTAATGTGCTCTCTCTTCTCTAATTAAACCATATCACATCAATCTTTTTTCCTTAGATGACTATCTATGATCTAAATTATCTCCCTCATTTTCGTCTCGTATTAAGTTATATCATCTTATTAAGCTATATCATCTTAATTGTTTTTAGCCCTTAGATGATTAATCTATGATCCAAATGATCTCTCTTCTTTTTTTTTCTCATAAAATCACATCAACTTACTTTTTACATTTGAATCATCATTTATATATACTATTTAAATTTAGATGATTAATCTATAATCCAAATTATCTCTCTTCTTTTCTTCTCCCATAAAACCACATCAAGTTACTTTTACATTTGAATTATCATTCTATATACTATTTAAATTTAGATTATCATAAACTACAATTATATTATCTAGCTATATTACACATTATTTTTACTTAGTGTTATTATACTAAACTCCCGCAGCAACGCGCGGGGTTTGTCTAAATATACTTGTGTGTAAGAATTAAGAAAATAATACAAATGAAACATCACCCATTCAATTAATTATCTGTGAGAAGAGTGTCAGTTTTTTTTTTTATGTAAGGTAAACCGTAACCAAGGAGTTGTTCAGTTTTTCTTCCTTGTTTGCGGGAGAGAACGGATGGTGCAAAAGGGCACTGTTGTGTTGTGCCTTGACCAAATCACACTGAACAAAGGACGCAGACCTCGCTGATTGCACACGTTTGGTATAAGCATAACGAAGACTACTTAGGCTGTGTTCTCACGTGCACACTTCTCAAACTACTAAATGGTGTATTTTTCATAAAAAAATCTATAAAAAAGTTACGTAAAAAATCATATTAATCAATTTTTTTGTTTTTTAGCTAATAGTTAATTAACCACGTATTAATCCGTCGCTCCGTTTGCATGCGGGGAAGGGATTTCCAACCCCTCCAAAAGACACACAACCTTATAGGGCAGGGTGCACAGTCCCGATGCCAGATCTAAAAGCATTTATTGGCGGTATCTTTGGATTTAATGGAACCGTGCATAAATTGATAAAAACCAATGAAATCAGAGTAAATCTTGTCAAAATTTAAAACTCACTTTGATTTTTTGTTAAAAAAAGTTGACCGAGCGTGTGTTTTTACTCAGAACAGTTTCTATTGGGATTGTAAACCTTGCTTGAAGGAATAAAAGGTTGCAAACTTGCAGAGACTCCCTTCCTTAGATGCTTGTTGGAATTCTCTCTTTCTCCCGCTCTCATACTATCTCTGATATCTTCAGTTTTTAATAGGTGACATTATTAATTCTTTTACACTTTATTTGACCACTCATCTTATTAAAAAGACTATATAGTTATAATTTATTCTGTTGTGATTTGGTTTATAAGCATGAAATTTTAGTATATTTGTATAATTTCGTCAAACACGAGTTAAAAAATCAATAGTGTCGTCAGTTGAAAACAGGAGGGAGTACTAGACGGCAGCTCCTTGATGATCCAGCAAATTTGACAAATACCGTGGAGACAGAGGACGAACATCTGGTCAAAAGCTATCCCTATGTTTTGAAGGAGCTAATTGCCAAATTCGCTACAAAACCATAGTTGTGTCCGTTGATAATAAACCGGTTAACGAGTTCTCTTATGTATTACACATGTCCAGTGTAAGCTAATTTGTAGTAATAAGGTCTAAGATTTGTTACACGTACATTTTATCTAAAACGAATCAAGCAATATGCTCGTCACATATAAGTAAATTGTTTGAGAAAAATGTATCTCAACTATATAGGGGAAGCACATTTTTCTTCCCAATTAGTAGAGGCCCCTTGAAAAACCATCACATCTAAATATGTGATTCTCGTGTAAAATTAGTACTCATAACAAAGGACTCCTAGGTCCCCTTGGCTCCCAAGGTTGGCATAATGAAAGGAATAAAGCACTTAAAGCTTAGGCTACTTTCTTTAGATGTCTCTTTTTTAGACAAGTAGACACTAGCATGCAAGAAATCTGGAGAACTTAGCCGTTTTCCTTCTGTTACATATTAGAGCAAATGCAATAACAGATTTAACCTGATAATAATCTATGGAACAATTGCACATTTGACTATATTTGAAGGTCTAACTACCAATTTGACCCTATTCTCGCCTCTTTGCTCATTTAACCCTCCCTTTCAAAACTGAAGCTACATTTTGACCCTCTTCTGTTAAGGAAATTTAACGGTATTAACAAAAATCCAAAATATGACTTTTACCTTGCTTATTTGACCTTATTTTCCCAAAGTTATTTCTTCTCCTTTGGTCCAATTTTGTGTCGAAGAAATGAACGTCCACCTTCTTTATTCGTGTCGAGCGCCAGGCGAATCGCCACATCTCCCTTCTCACAGCGCAGCAAACTGGTGAGATGTCGCACCTTCTTTCTAACCACGGGTGTACGTGAGCTCGTGGGTCGTGGTGGAGATGACATAGGCAGCTTCGAGCGAGCTCGAGTCAGACACAGTGGGTGGCAAGCTTATAGCGGAGATGCGTGCGGGCACCGGCGGTCCTCCTCGTCGCCGAGTCAACGCCACTCCTCCGCCTCCGGTGGTCCTCGTCACGGAGCCAACGCCGTCCCTCCTCAGTCGCTGCCACCTCCCCTCCACCACCACCAGCGGTCTTCCTCGTCACTGAGCCAACGCTACCCCTCTTCCACCGCTCTTCCTGCCCTTCGCAGAGCTGTCGCCGCCTTTCCGTAGTCATCGCCGCTCCTCGTCCTACCCTTTGCGCTCTGGTGAGAGAGAGAGAGGAGAGAGAGGATAAGGAATGAACAAATGAGTGGTAGATGACATGGTTGATGTATTCAGGGGTATTTTAGTCACTTGGGCTTGTAAACACATGTTTTTTCTTTTTTCTAAATGAAACACTCACGATGTAGTGAAAGTAAGGTAAGACGGTAATTCGGTTTTGAAAAACAGCGTCAAATGAGCAAACTTTAAAAAATTAGGATCTAATTGATGGTTAAGTTTTAGAATATGGTCAAATAAGCAGTTATTGTATAATCTATACATGATAGAAAAATGATGATATATACAGGCAAAAATGATGATCTGGATGAGAATTGAGTGGAGAGAGAGAGGAGAAACGGACGACTAATTTATCATCAACTATTCATGGCTTCTACTAGCCACCCTGACACACGACTGCTCTATTCAGTTTTCACGGTAGAAAGGAACGAGTGGATAGGACTGACAAGGAAAAAGGTTAAAAAGTCCAAATCTCTTCCTAAACTTTGAATGAAAATCTATCTAACATCCTAAACTTTAAAGCTAAACATTCAACCCTCTAAACTTTAGAATACCATTTATATAACTCCCTATAGTGGTTTTGCATAGTAGTTTTTATCTAATTTATGTATAAGTTGGATGAGTTTAACTATGTGACATTCACATTGGACATTCATATCAAAATCTCCACTTAAATATTTTTACCTCTTATTAGTTCTCTCTTACAAACAAGTACCCAACATAATAATAATATGATATCACTGTGTAACGATAAATTAATGAGCAATTGATGCTATGCAAATATGTTATATTAGTTATTTAAAGTAGTTCATTTAAGCGTCCAAAATATACAAAACCACCATCCAAAACCATCTTAGGAGGTTGGATGGTATCGTAAAGTACAGGGGTTCGATGTTCGGTTTTAAAGTACAGGATGCTAGACGGACTTCCATTCAAAGTTTAGGGGGTATTTGAACTTTTTTCCATTAAAATATTAAGAAGTAAATATGGGTAGATGAGCTAATAATATTATTATTGTACGTTTTATGTATTAGTTCACTGTATTTTTATGTGGCTATTTTTAAAGCTAACGATAGGCTATACTATTGGTCTTGCTCTTAAACAGCGATTCACTTTCTTTACAAGAACGAATAGACGTGCATACTGCCGCTCACCCACACATGTACTCCACCAATATATAGCTGCGAGTACACTCCCATGCATGATAAATTCACAAATCTTACAGAAGTTCCATTATAACACACTCATATACGATATAGTTTCAAATAAGAGCATCAGGATTCAGACTTTGTGAAAACTACTGGAATAATAGTTTCCCCTATTAAACTTTTACGGTATGGATATATACATCATTTCTCAAGCTTTGCACATACTGGGAGAGAAATATTTAAGGGTTCCTTTAACGTAGGATTGGGAAAACACAAAAACATGAAAAAAAAAATATGAATTAGTGTCATGCCTATTGAATTCATATAGGAATTAAAAACATAGAAAAATTCCATTGGATGACACACAGGAAAGCACAAAACTTGTGCCATTGGAAGAAAACAACATAAGGTAGAACCTTATACTAGATTTTCTCCAACTTCCTATGAAATAGCCCATTCCATAGAAATTTCAAAATAATTTGTGAGGCTGTTGTTTGTTCCAAAGGGCACGTATTAGAAACATTTTGTAGGAATAAAATTATCCAAAATTCCTATAGTTTTCATTTAATTTGTTCTTAATGAGCCATAAGGGCAAGTTTTATAGTACAGGCGAATGTCACCTCTAATTTCAACAATATCATCTTCTCGTTAATTAAGAGGTAGCTGTTAAGTCCCTAGGAACACCTAGGTATAGATCTAGGGGTCGCGGCTAGTTAGTAGGTATAAAGAGTGGGTTCTTCGGGAGAGAAAACGGAGAGAGAGAGCAAGAGATGAACCCATACCTTCGCCGCCCTTGGAGCTCGACGCGGCCATGACGAGGGTTCGGAGTTGGGGCGTCGGTGAGAATGGTGACGGCGGTGGCGGTGTGGCAGCGACGGTGTTGATGACAACGATGGCAACGGTCGGCAGCGGACTTCCCCTCACTTCAGCGCGTATCCCGGATCGGTGGGAGCTAGGGTTTTGTGTGGGGGAGCGCTAATGCACGGTGAACCTCGTATCGCGTGCCCCGGCGGCTCCCTCTATTTATTGTTGCGCTGCGTGAGAGGGGCCCACAGCCATGTACGGCTGGCGCCCCCGATCAGGGCGCGTAGAGGCGGAGTGGCGAATCGGTAGAAATCGATTCCCCCTGGGGATCGCAACTAACAGTAACAAATATAACATATTATATCTAATACACAAACCTCAATATTTGCTCACGCTCACATCATCTTGTACTTTTCTTAGAGATTGTGTGGAGTGGAGGTTGTCTCTTAGATGAGGGGTGGCTCATTCTCTCTATTCTAACTTCTCTCCTCAATCTTATCACCTAATCCTATGTGATAAATTTAGGGGTAATATGTAGGAATCTATAGTGCTTGCCCTAAACGATACGATAGGGGAAATAGGGAGTTCTAGACTCCTGGTAGAGTAGGACAAAATCAATTGAATACAGCTCCACCAACCAATTTACCACACTTTTCCTTGATGCTTTGTTGGCCTTGGGTATAAATATGTGTAACGACCTCCAATCTCTCTTAGCCATATAATCTCGGTCAATTTATCTCCAAGAGAATTCTCCATCCTATCTCCATAAGCTAATATTCAGTTGAGCCAGGTGTGTTAACCGTTCTGTTTTTATAGTAACTAACTAGCGGATAGGTGCCCACATATTTGCTTAGTTAGACAATTACCATAGAATATAGTTTCTAATGATTGTCATACCCAGCAGTATATATAACTTGTTTCCCCCCAATGAAAGAACAATGTATCCTGTTCCTCAATGCTTCTGCATTACCAAGCTTATTCGATATTTGGACTCCTAGTATTTTTGAATTGTATAAAATCACATTCATTATCATAGTTATCGGCTTTGATGATGGTTCGCTTGCACGACATATTATCTTCTGTGCCACTATTAGATTGGCTCTTTTGTAGTCTTGCATAAACTTTACCTCTATGATATGTTGATTTTAATTTCTAACTTGCAAAAAATAGAGTAGATTTTTCTTTTTATTCTAAATTCCAATTATTTGTGTTCCACATAGACTTCTTTCAATTTTTTTTTGAATTTCTGATTTTTTTATATGGTCTCACTATTATAATCTAAAGCCATACTTAATCTTGACTCCGACAATCTAAACCCACTCTTACAATCAAGGTGCACATCTTTCTATGTTTCTCGGATAATAATTGTGTTAATTTCTCGGGTATGAGAGAGTGATCTTTGATTAATTTGTTAATTTATAGTAGGTCTTAAGAGTAAATGTGATGATTCTTTTTTCTAAAGTTTTAATAAGATAAGATTCATATAACTTTCTAGTGCATGTTAAAAAACTAACTGATCTCAAGACTTCGCGAAAACATGTACCGAAATTGGAAAAACAAAATCTCACCTAATGGTTGCTAACTTATCCCAATGGCATTACTTGTACTACCACTATGGTAGTAGCATGCCTTAAAAGAATTAATACCAACACATATCAACCAGGTATGACTCTACCCACTAGCAGGGGCAGAGGCAACTCAGGCAAGCATAGGGCAGCTTGGACTTGAGCCCTAGGCTTACCTCCATAATTATGCTTGAATTCTCTTAATTCATCATTTAGTGTTTTTTGAGAATTAATATTTCATTAGTTGAGCCTTACTCACATTGGGCTTTGTTAATTTCTGGCTCCATTGCTACCCACTATGATTCAAACCCTGGTGCTCACGGATATTGCACACACACGATAAGCTTTCAACAGGGTTATAGTAAGGTTAGGGAGTTACTGCTGGTTTTCATCTTTGTGCATGTGCTAGGGAACGAATTCAAGGAGGGAGGTGAGTGCGGTTTGCATGTGCGCTGGTATGTGTGCACATATGCATCTTTTGTGTAATTAAAAAATAATATTGTTACAAAATGCATGTAACCAAAATATAGTTTGACTATGATATTGTTTAGAATACATGCAAATTTGTTATGACGAAAGCTTTCATAATATTACACCTATGTAATATACATATTTTGGGGGATTTATGAAAGAGCTAGAGCTGTCAAAGTCATTCCTTACTGATTTGAAGAAGTCGAAAACAAATATTTTTTAAATTTGATGAGGGAGTACAAACTACTGTAATAATTGTCTGATGGTCTCACTCAGCTTCACTACAAATAAATGAATAATAATTCCAAGGTTCCTTTTATTTCCTTTGTGAGATGGAATGCCAATTAACATTCCTACTAATCTGAAATTCTGCAGCTCGGTACCATTGTTCCTTCCTGTCATGGACAGCGGCAAGCTGCTAAGGTCCACCTCCGCCCTCGTTGGGAGCACGGAGAGCGGCCGACACATGCTCAAGATCGAGGGCTACTCCCATATCAAGGAAGTCATCACCAACACCAACTACATCCGGTCTCGGCATTTCCGCGTCGGCGGCCACGACTGGTGCATCCGCTACTACCCCAATGGCTTATACTCGGGCCGGTTCGAGTACATATCCGTCCTTCTCTTCCTTGACAGCTCCGTCAACCAAGGCGTGAGAGCACATTTCAGCTTCATTGTACTTAACCAAGCCGGGGAGCCAATGCCTCCGATCTGGAACTACTATAATTCGGGGTATACCTTCACTAGCTACGACTGGGAGGGGCCTCGGGCTTTCATCAACAAGGCCACACTGGAGAGATCGGGACCACTGCACGACAACTGCTTCACAATCAGATGCGACCTCATGGTGATCATGTCGCCCGAGGCGAAGGGCGTTGACACCGAGAGCCCAACCCCACCGCCGCCGCCACCGCCATCTCCGGTGGTGTCGGTGCCACCGTCGGACTTGATCCGGCACCTCGGCGACCTCCTCGTCACCGGGAACGGTGCCGACGTGACTTTCGAGGTCAATGGCAAGATGTTTTTGGCGCACAGGAGTGTGCTCGCCTCCCGGTCTCCGGTGTTACATGCAGAGCTCTTCGGCTCAGGAGGGAAGAAGAACGACGCCATTGTACATGTTGACGACATGGAGGCGCAGGACTTCGAGGCTCTGCTCCGCTTCATGTACACCGACTCATTGCCAGAGATGAAAAGCGGAGACGTGGTGGCGATGCTCCCGGACCTGGTCGCGGCAGCGAACAGGTACAAGATGGAGAGGCTAAGGCTGGTCTGTGAAGACATGCTATGCGGGTATGTCAATGTGAGAACCGTGGCAGCCATGCTGGCATTTGCCGGGGAACACCATTGCCATGGGCTTAAAAATAAGTGCTTGCAACTCCTCGATGATCCAGCAAAGTTGAGAGAGATAGTGGAGACAGAAGGACTCGAGCATTTGACCAAAAGTTACCCCCTTGTTTTGAAGGATCTAATTGCCAAGTTTGCTACAAAACCATAGTTGTGTGACTTTATGCCTAGTATAGTAATATTACTGGTTAAAAAGTTCTTATATATATATATTTGTTCAGCGGTAAAAATTGTTACCTATATATTTTATGTGAAACGAAGCAACATGCTCGTTCAGATATAAATAAATTGTATGACAAGAATGTATCTCAAGTATATATGGAAGCACATTTTTCTTCCCAGCTAGTAGAGGTCCTTAGAAAATTGAATAATCAGGCATGTGATGCTCGATCAAAATTTAATTAGCATGTTATAAGGCAGACAATTAAGTGACATCGCGTAGTACAAAGACGAATTTCATGTTTAATTAACGGTTTCATGCATGGTGCTTTCTATATCATAATTAAGTTCATATACAAACCTTGCTACGCATGGTCACTTCAGCCAAAGCAAGGTTTTGCAAATGCAATTATGCAAAACTTGGCTGAGATCTATGACAGCGAAAAAAGTTTGAAACAGGTGGGAATGGATTCCTAATCTGCTTGCACCTTTCATCAAGCCAAGTTCTACATGTAAAAAAATATATATATCCTTACACGCATCGTACCACTCACTAACATATGAGCCCATATGATTTGGAGTCTAACGTATCAGTGGGCCGTACGTACCACTCACTAACATATGAGCCCATATGATTTGAAGTGTAATATATCAGTGGGCCGTACAACATAGACCCATATATAAGATGTTAGTGGATGATATTGTATGATCCTACTACTGATGATATTGATGGAAAAAAATGAAAATGTAGGTGTTGTTCAGATTGTAGCTAAAATAAATTCTACCAATTTTGGTAACACCAAAATTTTGATAATTTGACAATATTACCAAGTTTTGACAGATTTCTTATGTATTTATCAAAGTTTGGTAAAAAAACTAAATGTATGTACATCTTTAGTAACTTTTATGATTTAAAATAACAGCAATCTAAATAATCCCGTACTCTGCTACTATTTTCTGGTACTTTTCTCCTCCTCTTCTCTTGCTGCGCGGCAGTATCACACTTGAAAAAAGGACTCTGATGCTTCGCTGGATTAATTGTTCCCCAACTTTGGCGTGAGGAGGAAACTCGGTGGAATAAAGGATTGCAGACTTGCAGAGGCTCCCTCCCTCAGATGCGTGTTGGGATTCTTCTTTTTACACTGTAGACGGTAGCGTGCAAGAAAACCTGGGAATTTAGCTGTTTTCCTTTTTCAACAAATCAGCTAAACAATAATGGTTAATAACTTTATCTTTCCGCTGCGAAAAGACGCAAACACCACCACACATGTACATGACTGCATGTACTGCTACAAGGTATCATTTAATAAATTCTTAATCTTACAAAAGATTTACTAAAAGGAACTCAGAGGTGTGCAAATAAAAGCATTATTGAACTGTTGGATATCATCCACACTTTGTAAAATATTTTGTTTGCCTTTCATACTTTGCCTAAAAAGTTTTGGCAGTGTGTGGAATTCACCATAAAAATCTTTGCCAAGTGTTGCATGCTTAATAACTCTAATAAAAACCTACTTCGTAGTTCATTTCCACTTGCTAGTATAAAATTTTGAAGGAAATATTAAATAAAATTATGATAGCACTAGTAGAGAACTGATCTTGGGATGGTGCAAAATCCACCTTAGTCCCGATTCAAGTAGAAACCGGGACTAAAAATTATTTGTAGTCCCTGTTTAAAAACCCAACGATACTTTTTATTTTTAATCCCGGTTGGTAACACACCAACCGGAATTAAAGATTATTTTTAGTCCTGGTCATCAGGCCGTGTCAGGCCCCCTACTATCTTTAGTCCCGGTTGGTAATACCAATCGGGACTAAAGATGGATATTTAGTTCTGGTTGTTTACACCAACCGGAAAAAAAAATCATCCTCACAGTCTTATTATCTCCTCCACGCCTCCTCCTCCTCCTCTCCCCTTATCCATCTGCACACGCGTCCCTCCCTCCCCTTCCCCTCCTCCCTTCCCCTCTCCTCCCCTTCTCCCCTCCCCCTCTCCGGCGGGAGGCAGCACAGGAGGCGGCGCCCGAGTGGCGAAAGCGGCGGCAGGCGGCGGAAGCGGCAGCGGCCGAGCAGCGGTGGCCGGGCGGCGGCGGCCAGGGCAACGTCGTCAGTGGGCGGCCGAGCGGCGGCGGCCAGGGCAGCGGGCGGGCGGCGACAGGCGAGCGACGGCCGACGGCGGCCTCCCCTCCACCAGATCCGACGAGAGGGGAGGCGGCGGCCGAGTGGGATGGGAGGCTGAGCGGCGGTGGCCGGACGGCAGCAGTCGGGGCAGCGTCATCAGCGGGCGACCGGAGCTGTGGTTTTTTTTAGTTTTTGTGAATGATTTGTAGATTTGGAGATGATTTCGTGTATGATTTGTGGAGTGTGCATGATTTTGTTGTGGATGATTTGTGGGGATTTGGGGGTGAAAATCAATAGATGCATGCAACACAAAACAGTGAAAGAAAAAGAAAAAACATTAGTACCAACCGGGACTAAAGATGGATCTTTAGTCCCGGTTATTCCACCCGGGACTAAAGATAGGTATCTTTAGTTCCGGATTCGTGGTCCCGATTGTATAATCAGGACTACAAGGGGTTACAAACCGGGATTAAAAACTACTTCTCCAGTAGTGTAAGTAAAAAAATCTGCTTACCTACCCCACTTGCATTCGACTAACAACTTAATAAAGGTGATAATTTGTGACAAAGAAATGTGTTTATAACGAGTGGACTCATTGCCAAGCTAGGAAGTCAGTACGTCACAATTATGGCATGAACTAATAACTTAGCCTCTCGGTTAGTTAAATTTGCCAGCCACATGGGTAGAAGTTTTACACAACAAAGATGACATAAGACTTCGAACCCTAACGAATGAAATCATGCACCACAACTCCACCAGATAAGTGGTTCCCACTTTTGGGTCTTTCTCCTTACATTATCAAGGCCTTTCTGGAACCAAGTATAAATATATGTGTAGCTACCCGCAACCTCGCTCACGCATATCATTGTGATCTTTTGTCAAATCATCTACCAAATGATCTCCAGCTTAGCTCTATAAGCTGATTCGATTGATCTAGGTGAGTTGATCATGTTGTTTATACTATTTCAATATGCTACTAGATATTCATGTTCAAGATATAATTGATCCCAAGACATTATCGAGGTTATCCATCATATTTTCCCATAGCAAACTGGGTCTGATATAGAGCAACGTACTCACATTGCTGTAGGTTCCCTTTATTTAAAACAATTTGTTTCATGAAGTTTTTTTTTATTAGTGAATCGGTTACATGAGGTGTTGCAAACACTTTTTTGGTATATCTTCTTCTTGAAAGAAATACTCTTTCAGTACGTACAATCACCGCACGAGAATTTATCTCTAAATTGGAAAAATTGAATTCCCTGAATAGATTTCAAGTGAGGAACCTCAACGTAAAGTTAGGACGAAGTTTGTTTTATTCTTGAGAAAAGTGTTGTTAAGTTGGTACCCGGCAAATTTTACGATGCATCTAATCGGATGTTCATTTTTCACTCCTCTATCTTAGGCTGCGTTCGCACGCGGCACTTTGGAACGTGCACAGTATTTGCGGAAAACAGAGCGATCCATTAGCACGTGATTAATTAAGTTTTTGCTAATTTTTTTTTCAAAAATGGATTAATTAAATTTTTTTAAACAACTTTTGTATAGAAACTTTTTGCAAAATACCCACCGTTTAGTAGTTTGAAAAGCGTGCGCGCGGAAAACGAGGGAGGGGAGTTGGGAAGAGGATGCAAAGAACGGGGCCTTAATTTGGTGTAAGTTTGGTACCCCGTATCTCTCAATACCTGAGGGACAGGGATGTCCACTAATAAAAAATTTTGGTATATTTTAGTATCTTTCGAGGATTATAAATTTTTCTCATTCCAATTTGTTGGCCTACCGCGTAAGCATTATAACAGAAATATATTGTCCTAAGAATTATGAAAAATTTAATTTCTCGTTCCTCAGCTCTTTAATCCTCAAATCTAAATTGAACGAAACTGGTACCCCTCAACTTTCAAATAGAGTAACAGATATTGTGATCGATAGGCAGTGTTAGAGAGAAATATATAATGCAAATCACATATGTAGTGGAATCTGAAAACTATTGCTGGATTAAAAAATGAACGTCTATTAAGAGTAAAAATTTTACTCCCGGTAAATTTTTTTCTCAGGATAGAATATGCAAGTAAAATTTTTAAATTTTTACTTTTGGTGATGTAAACAAATCTCAGCGGTTCATTTTTGAATCCAATGGTACGTATTTTCCAGGTTTTTACTATATATGTGATTTGCACGATGTATTTTTCCTATGTTAGGAACCTTTTCCCCTAACATGCAAAATAAAACAACTTATTAGCGCATGATTATTTTGATTATTTAAGTATAGCTTAAAAACTTGAAAAATGGATTAGTTTGATTTTCTCAAACAATTTTTCTATGATTTTTCAAAGAAAACTATAGCCCTGTTTAGAGGTATTTGGAATGGCAAATGGCAAATGGCAAAAAGTTTTGGTGGTAAAAGTTTTGGCATTGTATATTTGGAAGTTGGTGTTTAGAGGCATGCAAAAGTTACAATTTTCCCATGCACCATGAGGGGTGGTCTGCGTCCCTATACACTTTTTGGTGAAATTTGCTAGTCCAGACTGTCAAATGCTAAATACAAAGTTGTCATTTTCCCACCCTATTGTTTAGATCCATTTTACCAAAAAGTGCTTTAAAATGGTAAAAGTTTTACTATTTTGAAGGATCTAAACAGGGCCTATATTATTTAGCAGTTCGAAAATCGTGTGCGTGATAAACGAGAAAGTAGAAGTTGGGAAAATGTAGCATACAAGGCAGCTTTAAAGAGGTTTTGACCGACTTAGAGGGTGTTTGGATCCACCTGACTAGAGACTACTTGACTAATTTTAGTCACATTAGGGGACTAAATCTCCAAACACCCCTGACTAAATGGTGATTAAAAATAGTCTAGTTTCTAGTCAAGGGTGACCCAACTTCTAGTGACTAAATCCCCTCTCTCACCTAATTAATTGCTCCTCCCATTAATTGCACTAAGAGAGAAGGGGGAGGGAGATGAGAGAGAAGGGGAGGTAAATCTGGACTTTAATGCACTTTAGTCCCATCTTCCAAACAGGGAATGACTAAAATTTTTTAGTCTGTCTAAACTTTAGTCAGGTGATTAAAGGGATCCAAACACCCTCTTAAGCTTGGCTGTATATTCTCTCTCTTGTATTCAATTGATGTCAAGACTCCTGTTAATCTGAAATTATGCAGCTCGATACCATTGTCCGACCCAAATTAAAGCCATATACTCCGTATATGCCAATGGCCACCACGCCCACCGTTGCCGGCGGCAAACTGTTGCGGTCCGCCTCTGCCATTGTAGGCAGCACGGAGAGTGGCCAGCACCTGCTCGAGATCAACGGCTACTCCAGCATCAAGGACGCCGTCCTCACCGGCAACTGCGTCCAGTCTCGGCATTTCCACGTTGGCGGCCACGATTGGTACGTCCAGTACTACCCCAACGGCTACAGCTCGGTCGTTTCCGATTGCATATCTATCTCCCTCGTCTTCGGCCACCACGGCTACTATTACCGTGGCCCAATCGTGAGAGCAGAGCTCACGCTAAGCTTACTCGACCAAGACGGGGAGCCGGCGGTGACATCCTACACCTACAGTCATGGGGTGCAAACGTTCGATAGCTACGGCCGCTATCAGGGCACTTCGCGTTTCATCCAGAAGGCCGTACTGGAGAGATCGGAGTACCTCCGGGACGTACAACTGCTTCACGATCAGGTGCGACATCACGGTCACGAAGAATCCCGAGGCAAATGACGTCGAGGACACCGGCGGCAGGGTAGCCCTGCCACCGTCGGACCTGGCCCGGCACCTCGGCAGCCTCCTCGCCACCGGAGTAGGCACCGACGTGACATTCGAGGTCGACGGCGAGACATTCTTAGCACATCGATCTGAATGTGCTCGCGGCCCGGTCCCCGGTGTTCCACGATGAGCTCTTCGCCCCAACGGAGAAGGAGAACGTTGTAGTTGGCAGTGCCGGTGCCATCGTACGCGTCGATGATATGGAGGCGCAGGACTTCGAGGCTCTGCTCCACTTCATGTACACCGACTCACTGCCGAAGATGAAAGGAGGGGATGCAGCAGCGATGCTCTCAGACCTGGTTGCAGCAGCTAACAAGTATAAGATGGAGAGGCTAAGGTTGGTCTGTGAAGATAAGCTATGTGAATACGTCAATGCGAGAATCGTGGCAGCCATGTTGGCATTTGCTGGGGAACACCATTGTCCCGACCTTAAGAAGAAGTGCTTGCTGCTCCTTGAAGATCCAGCAAATTTGAGAAAGATCGTGGAGACAGAAGGACTTGAGTATCTGACCAAAAGCTACGCCTTTGTTTTGAAGGATCTAATTGCCATGTTTGCGTCGGGGAAGTTTGGAAAGAGAGAAATGCACGAGTCTCCCAACACATCGCCACAACGTCGGTTGGGGAATAACGCCGTTCTTAGGGTGGCGTATTAACTAATATAATAAAGGACTAAAATACTCCCGAGAAAATATCGCTTATCTATAATGAACCAAAAGGTGTAATATCCCGTTTCATATGAATAAAACGAGCCCTCCAAGGGCAAGGCAGTGGATCTCTCTCCCATTCCATTCATTTACAAGTAGCCAAAACTGACTCTCTTGCTCTCATCTTCTCTTCTATGGATTTAAACTTAGGCTTCCTTGGATGCAGCATAAAAATTGAGCTTTTTAGATACACGGAAATCAGAGCAAGCAATTATTACATAATTAATTAGTAATAATTATAAACTTGAAAAATGGGTTCATTTGAATTTTTAAAGAAACTTTTACATAAAAATTATTTTAAAAAATACACCGTTTAGCAGTTTAGGAAACGTGATAATGGAAAACGAGGAAACTCAAGTTTAGAATTGGAGTTTAGAACGAGGCCTTAGGCTCCCTCCTATTGAGAAAGCCCTTGCCATACTTATTGGATTTTGTTTCAACTAGAAAAACTGCCCGTGCGTTGCAATAGGGAGAAAATATGAGAAAATTGAGAAAAAGTTGAGAAAAATTTACATTATATAATTAATTAAAATACAAAATTTCTGGAATAAAGTAGTTAGGTGTAGAATTAAATTAATTTATAAGTAAAGTAAGTGTGAGAAATAAAATTACATGGTTGGATTAAATTTTGTTAAATTATCCATGATTAATTACACCATTTGAAATTTTCTCGGAATTTTCAGAGGTCAATTGCTAATTTTAATAATACAAACACCATTTCAATATTTATTTAAATAAAAATCTAAATAAAAACTATTTATTCTCTTTGGGCCACGTTCGGCCCAGCAAGCTCAACCCGCAGCCCCTTCTCCTCTCCTCCGGCTCACACTAGTGCAGATCCTCTCATCTGTGACAGGCTGCAACATAACTGGATTTTGCGGGCCGTCACGAAGAATACATCTCAAACGGGCCTTAAAAGAGGCCGATTGAGATAGGGTCGGAGAGACATGTTAAATGTGCGTAGAACTGAAGCCCGTCACGGATGACACATATCTGTGACGGGCTCCAACTAGGGCCCGATTGAGATGACCTTAAACATCTCAATCGGGCCCCAAGCAGGGGCCCATCACGGATGATAGTCATCTGTGACGGGCTCCAACTTGTGGCCCGTTTGAGATTTTAAGGTTATCTCAATCGGGCCCTAGTTGGAGCCCGTCATAGATATGTGTCATCCGTGACGGGCTCTAGCTTGAGGCCCGTTTGAGATAACAAATAAAGCCCGTCACAGATTGTAGTCCTCTGTAACGGGCATTTTTTAGGCCCGATAAAGATAACTGATATGCCCGACAGAGAATACAATTTTATGGACCGTTACAGATAGTTATTGCACACTATAAATAGCCGCAACTGCCGGTGTAACTGTATCCCACTATTCACAATTTTTGTGGGAGGTTGGAGGGGGCGAAATTTTAATTTTTTTTCAAAAAAACAGTAAATTCATAAAGGTACTTAAATAGTAATCGGTACTTTAGACAATTCATCAATTGTCATTAATTCGGAGTATTTATCTTCTAAGATGTTTCTTTGATTATTTTTTCATTTCTGCAGCGATGGATCGAAGTTGGATGTATGCGAAATCCGTGAAACGTCATAGTCAGGAGTATAGAAATGGGGTATTAAATTTTATAAACACCGCGGAGGAGGATAGGAAAAGAAGAAACAGCGATTACATGTGCTGTCCATGTGCAGATTGCAAGAATGAGAATATGTTTGGTAGTCGAGTGGATGTACACGCTCATCTGATACAACGAGGATTCATGGAAGGCTACACATGTTGGGTCAAGCATGGAGAGCAAGAATCTGGAGGTGTTGCAGCTGTAGACAGTACTGGTGCGCAAAATCAGGAAGATGAAGATGAGCATGACATGTTTGTATCTTCTCCACTGGGCGGTGAAATGGTTGATGTTGATCACGATCTGCTGCAAGACATGTTATGTGACGTTGAGGATCCAGCCTACAACGAGAGAGATTCCATAAAGTTCAGCAGGTTGGTCAGTGACTCGCAGACGCCTCTGTACGCCGGATGCAAAGCAAAGCACACCAAATTATCAGCTACCTTGGACCTAATGAAGCTGAAGGCAAGTAGTGGATGGACAGACAAGAGTTTCACGGAGCTTTTAGGAATTTTGAAGTCCTTGCTGCCTGATGGGAACACATTGCCTGAGACGACATACGAAGCAAAGCAGGTTTTGTGTCCCCTGGGGTTAGAGGTCCGTAGAATTCACGCTTGTCCAAACGACTGCATATTGTACCACAAGCAGTATGCGGACTTAGATGCTTGTCCTGTCTGCAAGGCCTCTCGATACAAGCGAAAGAAAAGTCCTGACGAAGGGAAAAGATCAAAGCGGGGTGGTCCCGCGAAGGTTTTGTGGTACCTACCAATCATTGATCGTTTCAAAAGATTATTTGCAAACCCCAAGGAGGCGAAGTAAGTCGTTGGCATGCCACTGAGAAAAGGAACGACGGTATGCTAAGACACCCAGCGGATTCAATTCAATGGAGAAATATCGATCGAAAACACAGTGACTTTGCTGTCGACCCCAGAAACATGAGGATATGTCTTTGTACAGATGGCATGAATCCTTTCGGAGACTTGAGTAGTACTCACAGCACCTGGCCAGTTCTTATTTCAAACTTTAACCTACCGCCATGGTTGTGCTTTAAAAGGAAATATATTATGCTGTGCTTGCTAATCCAAGGACCGAAACAACCGGGCAATGATATCGACGTGTTCTTGGAGCCTGTTATGGATGATCTTGAGATGCTATGGAAAGAAGGTGTGGAAACTTGGGATGCGTATGGTCAGGAGAATTTCAAGTTACGAGTTCTACTGTTCTGCACCATTAATGACTATCCCGCCCTCGGTAATCTTTCTGGCCAAACCGTGAAAGGAAAGAAGGCTTGCTCCGACTGCATGGAACATACACGCAGCCGATGGTTGAAGAAATCACGAAAGATGGTTTATATGGGTCATAGGAGGTGGCTCCCGCTACGTCACGCGTTCCGAAGGAAGAAGAATGTTTTCAACGGTAAGAGAGAACTTCAGCAGGCTCCCAAGGATTTGTCCGGGGATGAGGTGTACAACTTGGTCAAAGATATAACCAACGAGTTTGGGAAGAAAAGAAAACGTAGTCAGGCAAAGGACAAGGGTATGTGGAAGAAGAAGTCCATATTTTGGCGATTACCTTACTGGAAAGATCTTGAGGTTCGTCATTGCATTGACCTCATGCATGTAGAAAAGAATGTGTGTGAGAGTTTGGTTGGCCTGCTGCTGAATATTCCTGGCAAAACAAAGGACGGGTTGAACGCGCGCCTTGATCTACAGGACATGAACATTCGTAGTGAACTCCAGCCCGTAACAGATGCAGAGACAGGTAGAGTGTACCTCCCTTCAGCTTGCCACACACTATCGAAGAATGAGAAGATCGCAATGTTGTCTTGCCTGAGAGATATCAAAGTTCCATCGGGCTATTCAGCGAGGATTAGTAAGTACGTCAAATCGGAAGACCTAAAACTGGTTGGAATGAAGTCTCACGATTGCCACGTGCTAATCACACAAATCTTGCCAGTTGCTATCAGAGGCATTCTTCCCCCCAAGGTCCGATATACGATCCAACGTCTGTGCGCCTTTTTCAATGCAATCGGTCAGAAAATTATAGATCCCGAAGATCTAGTTGGGTTGCAGACCGATATTGTTAATACCCTCTGCCACATGGAGATGTTTTTTCCACTGTCTTTCTTTGATATCATGGTTCATCTCCCTGTTCATCTTGTGAAGCAAACAAAACTATGTGGCCCAGCTTTTCTAAGAGAAATGTACCCGTTCGAGAGGTACATGGGAGTTCTGAAGGCATACGTTCGGAACAAAGCAAAACCGAAGGGGAGCATCATTGAAGGATACACGACCGAGGAGGTCATTGAGTTCTGCGTGGATTACATGTCCGAGGCCGAACCTATAGGAGTTCCAGCGTCTCGTCACGAAGGTAGGTTATCAGGTGCTGGCACAATAGGGAGGTCAAGAATTAGGCCCGATCAAGCTTCGTACGCGTAGGCTCATTTTGCTGTGCTCCAACACATGGCAGAAGTTGGCCCTTACTTTGAGGAGCACTTAGCGAAAATCCAGCAGGAGAACTTGGATCGATCTGAGACGTGGATTAACAGGGAACATAACTCTCGGTTCAACTCTTGGTTCAAGAATCGTGTCACAATGTCAACGGATATCCCAAATGAGACAGTACAGTTGTTGGGGATGGGACCGTGTTGGGCCATAGACACATGGCAAGGATACAATATTAATGGATACACATTTTACACCGTCCAGCAAGATGACAAAAGCACAGTGCAAAACAGCGGGGTCCGTATAGATGCCTTCTAGGATCAAGTTGGGTCTAACACATACTACGGCCGCATTGAGCAGATCTGGGAGCTGAACTACGTGAAGTTCAAGGTTCCTTTGTTTCGTTGCCGTTGGGTGAATATACGCACTGGTGTTAAAGTCGATAAGGAAGGTTTCACTTTAGTAGATCTATCCAAGGTTGGATACGCCGACGAACCATTCGTACTTGCGAAACAGGTCGAGCAGATTTTCTACATTAAAGACCCCGCAAACAAGAAGATGCACATCGTGAGGGATGGCAAGCGCCGAATTGTTAGTGTTGACAACGTCATCGACGAAGAAGAGTACAAACAGAATCTTCATGTACGGCCTCAAATCGACCTTGACGATGATCCACAGGAGTCTATAGGGTATACTCGCTCAGATCATACGGAAGGCATAACGTTGTGATTTTAGCTGTGCTTAATTGTTATATTGGTTTTGGATACTAGTGAAGTAAAATGGAAAGGAAGTATTTTTTATTAGTAATAGCTAGCTTGGTGCAACTTGTAATATAATTTTATGATGAATTTACTAAATTTTAGTGATTTATTGTGCTTCACTAAATTATTTGGTTTAGGAAAATTAATTATTTGTGGTGAAATGAGCACATGCATGTTAAATGTGAAGTATTGTATATTTTATCCTTTTAGTTTTGATTCAAAAATTTCATTTTATCTAATGAGATAAAAAAATAACATGTTTTTTCTAATAAAGGACACATTTATTTGAGTGGATAGAGGTGTGGTGGCGCTGAGCTTGGATCATATGGAAAAATCGTGCCACCTTAGATAAATGCGCGTCCTTAATAGACACCAAAATAAAACATGTGATTTAATAAAATTAAAGAAAAAAACCTAAAAATACAAATACAAATATTATATAAGTTAAGTTCGACTTCCAATTATAAAATAAAATGAACTTTTGAAAACATGTGATTTTTTTTATAAAAAAACCCTTAAAGAACAAGCTGAAAACCGGGTAAGTGAAAAAAAAATATCAAAGATGAAGAGTAGGGGTTTGAACCGAACGTGACGGTAGCTGTCCATAGAAGGCTGCGAACAGCACCAAGCTCGGATTATATGGTAAAGTCGTGCCACCTCCAATATTAATATTGCTAAAATATTATAGCTCAGCTTCATCAAAGTTTCTACTGCGCAAATAATCTATTTTTCAGATAGTTTTTGGTATGATTAGTTCTTTAATTAGTTTTTGGCATGGTCAGTTTGCCAAAATGTTGGGGAAAATACAAACTAACCGCCATTTTTTAGAGGGGCCTAGCCGAAACGTTCGGCCAGACAATTTTATTCCATTTTCTAGCATATAGGTTTCCATCCCATGCGTACCTTTACTTCACAAGTGCAATCCAAATGGCAATGAAAAATACAGAAAAAATGGAAACGTAGAGCACATTGACATTGACTCCACTAAAATTTAAATTTAAACTTGACCTACAAAGTGAGGGGGAAAAGACAAACATATATAAAGCATGGTTACAAACAGTGCAAATATTGTTCATAGTGGATTTCTCTTTTATTTTTCTTTGATGGCTGGTCGAATTTAAACCTCAAATCTATTATCTATGTTTTATACTATAAGTTATTTTAACTTTTTTTCATATTTAAACTTATTCAAGTTTGATCAAATTTACAAAAAATAGAAACAAACTATAATATCAAGTTAGATTCATTAAATGAAACATTGAATATATTTTGATAATATATTTATTTTGCATTAAAAATATTGTTTTATTTTTATAAATTTGGTTAAATTTATAAAGTTTGACTAGTATAAAAGTCAAATTGACTTATAATACAATATAATATAAAATAGAGGAGTATATGATTGCATTGATACTTATCGATCATAATTCATCGCTATTTACATTTTACTTTAGGAAATAAAGTAACGCTCACTTCAGGCGTGAAAATAATCTATCATTTTTGCCAGGTACATCCAGTGAAGTAGAGGCCTAACACGGAAAAGAATCAACACGAACAGAACCATTAATATCGCTCCGGCCGGGCCATGTCCACCACTAGCTGCAGCCATAGGCCACCTCTACGGTCCGCCTTTGCCGTCATAGCTGGCACAGAGAGCGGCCAGCACCTGCTCAAGACGGAGGGCTACTCCCGCATCAAGGACACGATCCCAAATGGCGGTGAAATCAAGTCTCGATCTTTTCACGTCGGAGGCCACAGCTGGTACATCAGCTACTACCCTAGCGGCTATAACTCAGACAACACTGACTACATCTCCATCTTCCTCCAGCTCGACAAAAATGTTGAGAAAGGCGTCAAAGCAGAGTACAAGTTTAGCTTACTCGACTGTGCTGGGAAGCCATCTTACTCTTGGAGTAGCAAGGGCCCGACCATCTTCTGTGATGATAGATGGGGGTTCATGCATTTCATCAAGAGGGATCAACTGGAAAAATCAGAGTATCTCCAATACGATTGCTTCACGATCATGTGCGAATATACGGTCTTCATGGAGGTGCAGACCGAGGACATCGAAGTCACCGCCGCAACCCCACCACCACAACTGGTGCCACCGCCGACACCTAAAGTGGTGGTACCTCCGTCGGACCTGCACCTACACCTCGGAGGCCTCCTTTCCACCAGGGAGGGCGCCGACGTGACATTAGAGGTCAATGGAAAGACGTTCGTGTCACATAGGTGGGTGCTAGCGGCTCGGTCACCGGTGTTCCGTGAGAAGCTCTTCGGCCTAGGGAAGGAGAGTGCCACAACCAATGGCATTGTCGACATCATATGCATCGATGACATGGAGATGCAAGATTTTGAGGCTTTGCTTCGCTACATGTACACTGACTCCCTGCTAGAGATGAAAGGAGGAGAGGAAGCGGCGATGATGAAAGGAGGAGAGGAAGCGGCGATGCTACCGGACCTGGTCGCGGCGGCGAACAGGTATAAGATAGAGAGGTTAAGGCTGGTATGCGAACAAAAACTATGCGAGTATGTCAATGGGAGAACTGTTGTTGCCATGCTCGCATTCGCCGAGGAACACCATTGCAATGGCCTTAAGGAGAATTGCTTGCATTTCCTCGATGATCCAGTAAAATTGAGGGAAATCGTGAAGGCAGAGGGACTAGAGAATCTGAGCAAAAGTTACCCTTCTATTTTAAAGGACCTAATTGCCAAGCTCGCTGCTGTACCAACGTAGCTAGCTGAGCTACAGTGAGCCTAAAAATGCAACCCTTTCGCGAGTTCTCTTAATGTAGCCATGTGTCAACATATATACAATGTATAAATGGTAGTTAAGAAGAGGGAAAAGAAATTATTAAATGGAATGATAAAAGAAAACAGACATTGTAGTACAACTCCAGCAAGTACTACACGCAAATGTATTTCACTAGAAATTTATCGAGCTCAAGATTTGTCGCCAGTTGCTCTTTGAACATAAGTTAAAGAGGAGCACTTTGTTCGTGTTCGTGTGTATGGTGTGTGCATACTGCATAGTGGTATGTGTGTGCGTGCATCTTCTATGGAAACCAAGAAAATGGATAAACATGGTAAATTTTATTTGGAAGTAGTAAAATTTATCTGCCCATGTTTGTTTTAGTGCAAATTTGGAATTTTCTCCAGCATTTTTTGTTTATGTGTGTCGGTCTTCAGGTCTTGTATGTATCTCTGAACAAGGACGGATCCAACACCCACGTTAGGGGATTCAAGTCCTCCTACCCCGCTGGATCATCATTGATAGAAGGAGAGAGAAGGGGAAAAGAAGGGAGAGGAAGAAGAGAAGGGGGCTGAAGGAGAAAGAAGAATATGAGTCCTCCCAAACATGTTCAGCGATGTGTTTTTGTTTTCACAACATTTTTTTTAAAAAATAAACACACAGAAAAACAACAAGAAACCGATGAGGCCAACAATATCTGGTCCATCTGAACCGAAACTGATGAGGCCAACAATATCTGGTCCATCTGAACCAGTTCTTCCCTTCTAGTGGTTGGATCAGTTTTTCCAACTGTAACTTACTGTATTATACGTCGTGTTTGGCTCTTTTTTACCGAGTTCCCAAGTTTGCCATGACCAAAGGAGGAACCCGTTGTCGTGAGCAAAGGATTGCAGACCTGCAGAGTTCCCAGATTCCTTGGATTACTTGCAGGCGTGTATCCATGTGAGCTAGGAGTAGACGGTAGCTTGCAAGGAAGCTGGAGAATTCAACAACAAATTAGCTAAGCAATGAACCTTTTTTTCCCTCACTCTTTTGCCTCCGATATAAATCTGTGTCGATGCCACAGCTGCCAACCCTGCAATAAACAGCTAATCCTAGCTGGATCAAACCATCTCCATCCAAGACAAAATCGACGACATATCTCTGTCTCTGACCTGATTCGGATGGTCCTTCAGGTTTGTGTAAACCCTTCTTTGTTCGAATATATATATAACTCTGCTAGATTAATTTGCATGCTGACTGAAATTCGTTGATGCCTCAAAGCTTCATCAAGATCACATATCCATTGTACATTTGTGCTCCATGATTAATTGGCCGCATTTGGTGACTTTGAGCAGACTCAAACTTTTTCTTGTATCCCTTGCACTTCTACTTTTTGTGTGTGTGTGTGACGCATTATTTGTACTCCATGAAGTTCCGCGCGAGAAGTATTTCTGTCTTTCAGTAGAATCATTGCAAAAGTAAGATATGCAGGTTGATCTATTTTTGAGAAAATGGATGGATAATTTGACAATTTACTGGTATTTCACGATTTACTGTTTTCTTTTTACACCTAACCAGGGTTGGACATTCAGTTTTGTCTCTCACAGTTACTTCCATTTGTCCGTCCATTTGATATTCATCTATATACCCAGGTAATTGGGATCAAATCCCAGGCTGACCCAGCATGATTTAGGTCACATTCATAGTAAAAACATTTTTTTAAAAAACAACATTTGCAACCTTTGATTAATAGTTTTTTTTAGATAATGGGAATCTCGGCTTTACTTCAAGTCACAACCACTTATATTACATAATTTGCAGCCCATAATTAAGATTGCCAATATATAAAATCCATAAGATAACAAAGATCCACAAACAATTCAACATACAGAGAGGGATAGCATATGCAAAAGGAAACATAATTACTAAATCTCCATCCATATATAGTTTCTTATAAATCCACATAACCGTTAATTGCTTCCATAATACATCGAGTCTTAGTTCTATACCTCATGCCACACCCCACCTAGCCCAATGCTTGGATCCAACACTAACCCTCTATATCACCTTGTTGGTTAGGGCCAAATATTAGATCGAATAGACAATATTTGGTAACATATACCAACGAGGCCTAACTATATGGATAATTTTACCATTTTTGATAAAGTACTAAAATATGTCATATTTTTTATTGTAAAACTTGATTACTCTAGGTACTAGGTATCTCAAGATACAAAAATTTTTTTATTGTAAAAGTTAGGTATCTTGAGGTACTTTCAGAAGGCTCGAAAATTTTTTCTAGCTATATAATTAGAGAAATTTTACAATCCTTAAGAGGTACCAAAATTTCGATAGCAAAATTTTTGTATCTCTACCGAGGGTACCGAGGTATCAAATTTACATGATAATTTTACCATTCTTGAAAAATTATCAGGATGTATCACATTTACTAGTGTAAAACTTGGTGCCTCTAGGTACTAGGTAACTCGAGGTATCAAATTTTCTGGTGTAAAATTTGAGAAATTTTACACAGGCCTTGAATACCTTCTCAAGGACCATCAAATTTCTCAATTTTACATTAGAAAATGTCGTACCTCCCGTTACCTTCTCAAGGACCATAAAACTTCTCAATTTTACACTAAAAAGTGTGGTACCTGCTGGTACCTTCTTAAGAACCATAAAATCACTCATATAATTAAGTCCCTCCCAGTACCTTCTTAACGACTGTAAAATCACTCATATAATTAATTCCGTCTTGCTTACTAACTGCTCCATTCCTTGCACATATGCAGCCTTTAACAGCAAGAATTGTGGCAGCAAAAAGCACTCGTGATCACAAATAGTCAAGTGGAAGAAGAATCACTAATCTTCATAGCTATGTCAACCGCCACCGGTAGCCGCAAGCCGGTGCGGTCTGCCTCCGCCATCATAGCCGGCACGGAGAGTGGCCAGCACCTTCTCAAGATCGACGGCTACTCCCGCACCAAGGAAGAGTTGCCCACTGGCAACATCATCAAGTCTCGATCTTTCCACGCGGGAGGCCATAGCTGGCACCTGCTCTACTACCCCAACGGCTTTAACTCGGATTGTGCCGAGTGTATCTCCATCTTCCTCCAGCTTGATTACAACATCGTGAAAGGCGTGAAAGCGCAGTACAAGTTCAGCTTGCTCGATCGTGCCGGGAAGCCAACATACTCCAGGAGCAGCGGCAAGGCGAACGTCTTCCTCAACACCGGCTGGGGTTACAGAACTTACATTGAAAGGGAGCTTCTGGAAACATCGGAGTATCTCGTAGACGACTGCCTCACGATTGTATGTGACTTCACTGTCTTCAAGGACTTGCAGACCGAGGATATCGATGTCAATGATGCGGCGCCACCACCGCCTATAGTAGTGGTCCCACCGTCAGACCTGCACCGGCACCTCGCAGGTCTCCTCGCCACCGGAGAGGGCGCTGACGTGACGTTCGAGGTCGAGGGCAAGACGTTCGTGGCACACAAGTGGGTGCTCGTGGCCCGGTCTCCGGTGCTTCGCGCGATGCTCATCGGCACCACAACCAGCGGCGCCGGCAACATAGTGTGTGTCGATGCCATGAAGGCGGAAGACTTTGAGGCTCTGCTTTACTACATGTACACCGACTCGTTACCGGAGATGAAAGGAGGAGAGGCCGTGGCGATGCTCCCAGACCTTGTCGCAGCGGCGAACAGGTACAAGATGGAGAGGCTAAGGCTGGTGTGTGAACACAAGCTATGCGAGTATGTGAATGGGAGAACAGTTGTTGCCATGCTTGCATTCGCGGGGGAGCATGAGTGCGATGGCCTTAAGGAGAAGTGTCTGCGTTTTCTCGACGACCCGGTAAAATTGAGAGAGATTGTGCTGGCAGAGGGAGTCGAGAATTTGAGCAAAAGTTACCCTTCTATTTTGAAAGATTTAATTGCCAAGCTTGCTGCAATACCCGTAGCTAGCTGATGTCAAGTGGCTTAAAAGCATTACTAGTTTGTGAGTTCTCTTGTTAGTAATGTAATCTTGTACCCTGCTAGCTTTCTGTCAGGGAATACTATATAAAATAGTACTAAAATAAGTGGAAATAGAGGCAGATCCAGCATGGGGATGGTAGGGTCTCGAGCCCCCACTACTGGTGTGAAGATCATGAGAGCCTCCACGAAGCTACCACTGAATTTTTTTACCATACGTATGGGAGGAGGGGATCGTATCTTTATCTAATCTGTTCAGACCCCTGCTATTTCTTTCTGGATCTGCCACCGAGTGGAAAGTAGTTGTTTAATGGGGAAATAATATAACAAGATTTGTGTACCACAAAATTCTACTATTCCAATGAATATCTCATAAATTGTAGTTGGAAGCAGTAAAATTTATCTGCATGTTTGTTATGTGTGATTTGGAATTTTATCTAACATGTTTGCGGTTGTTCGCAACAACACTCCGTCAGACTCAGAGCAACACGAATTCAGGGTTCATATTGAGTGCGATTCCGACCTCTGGTTGGTATGACATTTTTCGTCAAATTTCTGTCGAATTCACTATGTCAAATTGAAACTCTCGATACCATTTGAAATTTCAATCCCCTTTCACCTCCATCCCCTCCGCTATCCTTCCCCCCAAGCCTCAGCCCTCGGATCAGAGGACGACGCGTTGTGGCGGCTGGCTTGGTGAAGCTATCAGCCACGCACCATCGCCAAATGGTGTCTCTGCGTGTGGTCACGCGTTCCTTCCTTCGAATCACTCCTGAGCACGATGGTGGGAACCATCTAGAACCTTCTGCGACCTAATGAGAAAGCGTTGATGCAAGCACCCAATGAGAAAAAGGCTCTTTGCAGCATACTCTTGGTAGGATCATCAGCCGATGGAAATGTATGAATGTCATAGTAAGTATTACTATTCCGCTGGACAATGTTGGCTAAAAAATGATGCAAATTATCATAGGATGCTTCAAATGTGTCATACCTCATCTCTAAAATATTTTCTTTGGACCCCAGGCCTTGGTATAGCTTATGGTGTACTTGAATTTATCTTCAATGTGGCTAATAATTGATCGTGGTTCAAAGTCATTGTTGCAGACAACACTGATATACATCTCACTTGCAATAAAAGCTGAAGTGATGTTGCGATGATACTTCTCCACCCCTTGTAAGTGGTACTGGTGCTCGATCACAATGCTAATATTCCAATAATCAATCCATTTACCCTTATATGCATGAACATGCCATGGATAATCTTCCTTCACGCACCTCACTTCGTACACATAATTGGTTGACTTGACCACCTTAAACTCTCTCTGCAATGAGACTGCAAAATGCTTGACCACCTCCTTCATATCCTCCTTATGAGCATACCTAGCACCCTGAATTACCTCGTTGAAAGAACCTTGATATCGCCTAAGGGGGGGTGAATAGGCGTTCCTAAAAATTATCATAACTTGATAACATATTAGAATTATGAGAACTTTCGGTTCAAATTGGAACTTTTGGTATAGGAATTGAAGTTCCGGTCTCAACCGAAAAGTTCGGCGTATAACGTAATAAAACACTAGCTGTGAACTTATAGCTCAAACAGACAAAATGTATATGAATGAAAAGGTGATAAACAAGGTATCTAAGCAAGATATAAGGTCACCAACTATATTAATTAAGCATGCAAGTAGATCGGGAAAAAACAAGCTCAAGCACAATATGAGAGAAGGCAAGAACGAGCAAATCAAGAGAGGAGAAGGTGCCACAAAGGCCGGGTCTATTTCAACTCTTTCCTCACGAGGTTGCACAAATGCACTCCTCGGTTTCACTCTTGATTTATTCCCTTGCGGAGGCGAAATCGAAACCCTCACAAACTTTCCGTGGCACATCACAACCTTGGGTGCTCATCGGCGATGCCTAGCCGTCTAGGAGACTTAGTCCCAAGAGTAACAAACACAATCGAAGATTTGCTTGCTATGAACTCAAGTGCTTAAAGTATGGAGTGAATCTAACTAGCTCTCATATTCTCAATCTCAATCCAACTCTCTTCCCTTCTCAAATCCCTCTCACAAAGAGGCGCCACAAATGTAAGGGAATGGGGGAAGCTATTTGGCTTTGGATGTGTCTAATAATGTGTAAGAACAGCAGCCACTCAAAGGAGGGGTGGAGGAGTTTATATACCCGAGCCTCTCAAAACTAGCCATTGGAGGCCAAAACTGAAATTTTCGGACAAGTCCAAAAATCAACAGAGGGCAATCTCAGTTTCGCAGCCATTTTTGGAATTTCCGAAAAATTTCGGATCTTCTGAGATTTTTTTCGGAATTTTCGAAAAGCACTGAGTAAAACGACCATAACTTATCACTCGGGAGTCCGTTTTTGATGATCTTGGTCTCCATGGAAAGCTTACTTAGAGGACTACCCAACTCAAGCAATAACAAGATTTAAAACCACTTAAATGACAGGTTAAAACTTAGATTTCTTTCAAGGTAGCACTAGGATGGGTAACTTGAGCACCGAGACATACACAAACACATCGACGTTGCATCCCTCTTGATAGTACGGTATTCCTATACTTAAATTTAAATAAGAAGAGAATTATACCGATAAGAATGCTTACTTTCCATATTCATTTCTTTGTCTTAAGGGACACCAACGTCAAAACCGTTTCACCATATATTCTTCAAATGATTGATGCGGTTACTTGTAGCTTCAAAAGGCCTTGCACGGTCCATCATGATAAAGCCATCACTCGCTCTTCTTCACCGGATTTGGTTCTTCGGTCCCAAGCCCCTTGCTTGCCCTTCACCACCACATGGTCCATCGCGACCGAGCATCGCTTGCCCTTCACCATCTTGCCTTAGTAGTCACTTCGTATTCCACATTTTCAATATTTTCACTTTATCATCTTTGGTATCTTTAGGTGTAATGATATCACTTGAGTATCAACACCTTTGCAATCCTTGAGACCTATTTCTCTCATTCAACTCAGTGAAATTATTAGTCCCAATGATCCGGTTGTCAACCTACATATGTTGAACAACCGATCGCGTATATAAAATGATATGAATAAGTGATGAGTATTAATCAATACCGCAAGTGTCATATACTCAAATATTTGCTCAAATGTAAAGATCCCAATTAAATGAAAGTAAATAACTCAAAATGAAGTACATGCATAACTAAGGTATAGGATTTTCTCCCCCTAAATGTATGCATACAGAATATTTATGTGAAGCAAGAGTATGCATAAATGGAGATAAAACATTGGGAGCTTACCTTATACAAGAATAGAAGGTATTGATCATATGTAGATATTAAGATAGAAGCATACCTTCATCATCTCCATGTTCTTAATGTGAAGAGACTAAACAAGATATGGCTCAAACAAAACATTAGTCTTAAATACATATATCAATCACATGAAAATATTATATATGAATATATCAATATGTGCATGGAGAGAAAGAGTGATACATATTGCTTGATCTCCATGCATTTTATCCTTATGATTTAGGTCCACCATTAAAGAACATTTCTATCTTTACTTATGTGAAATCCGGGAATCACCTCTTCACAAATTTCACTTTCATATCCACATGAGACTAGGAAAAGAAATGCTTATAAAACATTAGTCTCATATAATTGGATTTATCATTAATCACCAAAACCAAATTAATGGCACTTGAACTTTCACTCGTTCTCCTTGTATTCCCACGGTACATGATGCTTTTATGAGATAACAAGTTCCGAGAAGTCCTTGTTTGTCCAATCAGTGGGCATTACATCATCTTCCTCGTCGGATGATACGTTGCCCTCCGCTTGCTCATTATTGGAATCTTCCCTCTCCATTTCATCAACGATTGTACCGACTCTCTCCCCCTCATCTGCCACGCCCATGGCTTGCACTATCCTTGTTTAATTTTTCTCATTTTCCATCGATGGTCCAACACAATCCCCCACATGGCTTGGACCCTCAAAATCTTCGGTTTCCATTGCAACATTTCTATCCTTTTCATGTACCGACACAAAAATAACAAGGGACCATGACCGTTCAAAAGCCATATCCATGTACCATCTCCAACCATCAGTGCTATCCATCGACATTAGTTCCCAAAAATAACCGTCCGTTGCATGACTCACTATAATACATACTGATATTGTGTTCACTTCTGGGTCTATTCTAAATCCTCGCATCAACCAACTGTAAATTGACTGAAATGTTCTCTTGGCATACCTATCAATGCCTTTCGATGTCATTCTAAAATATGATAGATCAACATCATCTAGACCAAATCTAAGGTTGCCTTGACCGTGAACTAACTGAAATATGACCTTACTTGACATTGTGCCCGATGAAAAAAAACTAGGTTAACTAAGTTCATATTCATCAATATTT
The DNA here is from genome assembly GCA_000573905.2 of Oryza punctata. Lineage (NCBI taxonomy): Eukaryota > Viridiplantae > Streptophyta > Magnoliopsida > Poales > Poaceae > Oryza > Oryza punctata. Next base: position 19,525,806 of record CM002491.2, on the reverse strand, counting down.
ACTACGGCCTAAGTTAAAGTTTCTAGAAATATGTTGTCTGTCCTTGGTCTCAAATTCAAAAATAGGGTGCACGCTCCAGATATTCCATCTAACTAAAATATATTCTCAAATTTGCATTATGCCCTAAGTCTTAATTTCTACAAATATGCCGTATTCCCTTGTTCTTAAATTATACAAATATGTTGTGTGCTCCAGATCTACTAATATATATGGTAATAAACTAAAATGCTACAAAATTTACAATTACAATACGATATAATACATTTACCTGTGATGGAGTCATCAAACTGGGAGGGCTTTGTCGCTCCCCTTCTGCTCCCCCTCACCCTTCCCTCCTCTTTTTTTGGATTTTGAGTGAATATAATAAAAAAATTGGACAGGGCAGTGGCTTTTATATCCGGTGGACATAAAATCGCCCTCCCAGAGAGCAGCAAGGGGGCTGCCTGCAAAATGCCAAGCCACCCGTGCCACCCTTTTGCAAGCGGCACCCCGTGTAGAGAAAAACCACCCTTCCAGAGGGTGGCAAGGGGGCCACCTGCAAAAAAGCCATGGCGCCTCGTCACCCTTTTGCAGGCGGCCCCCCGCACAACGAAAAAACACTCTCTGGGAGGACGACAAGGGGGCCACCTGCAAAATGCTCCTCCCCGGTGTCCGACCGTTAGGCGAGGGCCAACGGTTGTATACCACGTAGGATAAATCGCCCTCCCAGAGGGTGATTTGTAAATATCGCCCTCCCATAGAGCGATGGGTGACTAGTTCTATAAATTTTCTAAATAGAAAATTATTTTTTAAATCTTTTAATAAATAAAATTAAAAATAAAAGATTATTTTAATGAGAAGGAGAAGCCTTTGAACTCATCTGATTTGTTTGTCTTTTTTTTTTTGAGGGCCATATGGCCCATGCTATAGTGTTGGGCCGACGGTTCGCCCACTCGCTGGGGCCCATTCCCCCGCATCTCTCGGGAGGTGAGGATGACCTAAACGTGAGCCAAGATCAGCGAAACCGCGGCGCCCAACCCAACCCACCCACCCACACACACACCACCAGACCGGCGGCGGCGAGGGGCGACCTAGGCGAGAACACGAGGGAACCAGAAGAAGGGCGATGGCGACGGCGACGGCGCTCAACCGCGGCCTCCGCTCCGGGATCCGCCTCCTCTCCACCGGCGCCGAGGCCTCCAAGACAGGCAAGCGCTTCCCTTCCCCTCCCAATCCCTCGCTCTCCGTCGCGTTGACCGGCGGGTGGACCGGTTAGGGTTTCGGCGGCGAGCGATTCGCCTCGCTGGATGCATGCTCCGTTTCTCTTTGTACGCGGTGGTTTGGATGCGTTGGGACGGTAGATCCGCTGTTCCTGGGAATGGGAATCGGGGTTTGGCGATCGAAATGTTTGTTGGGTTGATGGATCTTGGGCTGCTGTGATTTGGTCTGCGTAGGCGTTTATGGGATCGATCGCTATTACCATTCTCGTTGCATGAATCCGGTGATGAATCGTGTTGGTGGTTAATTTTTGGGCTTCCCTGTGGTGAGTGGTGACTGAATCGACCGTAGGCCGGTGGAATGCGAATTTGTTATATGCGGTCAGTATGGAATGATCACCCTGATGGGCATTCTTGTGAATTTCGATGGAAGCTCTCATATTTGTGTTCATTTGCGCTGTGTTTTATATGAGTATTGTGCAAATAACCTGTTTCTATCAGAAAATGTCTAATCACTTGCTGGCATTTTCTATCTAGTTTATTTGTCTGTGATGTTAATGATTAGTAGTATTACTAATGATCAGAATGTATACATGGTGCACTCTGACCAATCTTAGAGATAATCAGAGCCGCTTGGATCTTTGGAGAGTGGAGACCTGGAATTGTTGGTTATTGGATTGGATGTGTATTTCCATTTGAGATGTTTGGCTTGTTCTTGCTTTAATGTTTGGCAGTATCATCAAATCGCTCCTGAGCACGATGGTGGGAACCATCCAGAACCTTCTGCGACCGTTCCGCAGACCCCATCGAGCTTCTCTTCTTCTCTGCCGCTTCTACAGCCTGGGGCCTCCGTCGCTGGCGCCACCACACCGCGGTGGCATCTTCCAATTGAATACCGCCATCAATGAGCACTTCCGCGCGGGCAGGGTTGCCGCCGCGCGCCGAGTGTTCAATGAAATGTCGGAACGGAACGTGTTCACTTGGAACTGCATGGTCTCTGGACTCATCAGGAACCGGATGCTCGCGGAAGCCCGCAAGGTGTTCGATGCAATGCCCGAGAGGAACTCTGTCTCGTGGGCTGCGCTCTTCACCGGCTATGCTCGCTGCGGCAGGGTCGCTGAGGCCAGGGAGCTCTTCGACCGGATGCCTGACAGGAATGTTGTTTCTTGGAACGCGATGATATCAGGGTATGTGCGCAACGGGATGGTCAAGAGGGCGCGGGAGTTATTCGACATGATGCCGTCGAGGGATGATGTGTCGTGGCTGACGATGGTCTCTGGTTATATCAAGAGGAAGCATGTCCGTGAAGCGAGGGAGCTCTTTGACAGCATGCCTTCACCTCCGACTTCTGTGTGCAATGCATTGTTGTCAGGCTATGTTGAGCTTGGTTACATGAGGGCTGCGGAGGGGCTGTTCGCCCAGATGCAGATACGAAACCTTGTTTCTTGGAATGTTATGATCACAGGCTATGCGCGAGCTGGCAGTATGGGGATCGCGCAGCGTCTGTTTGATGAGATGCCTGAAAAGGATGTTCCATCTAGGACTGCTATTATGCGTGGGTATTTGCAGAATGGATCTGTCGACGCTGCATGGAAGGTGTTCAAAGGCATGCCTCATCGTGATACTGTTGCTTGGAACACGATGATGGATGGTTTTGTGCGGAATGATAGGTTGGATGATGCTTTGAAGTTGTTCTCTGAGATGCCAGACAGGGATCAGATATCGTGGAATGCAATCTTGCAAGGATATGTTCAACAAGGGGACATGGATAGTGCGAATGCCTGGTTTAGAAGAGCACCAAGCAAGGATGCGATCTCATGGAACACGTTGATCTCTGGGTACAAAGATGAAGGAGCACTATCTTTGCTGTCAGAAATGATCCGCGGAGGACTCAAACCTGACCAAGCCACTTTGAGCGTTGTTATTTCGATATGTGCATCTCTTGTTTCCCTCGGATGTGGAAAAATGGTACACCTCTGGGCAATCAAAACTGGATTTGAGCATGATGCTTTGGTGATGAGCTCATTGATATCAATGTACTCAAAATGTGGGCTAATCAGTGAAGCTTCCCAAGTTTTCAAGCTGATTTTGCAGCGGGACACAGTGACATGGAATGCCATGATCGCAACATACGCTTATCATGGTCTTGCTGATGAAGCTTTGAAAGTTTTCGACATGATGACAAAAGCTGGATTTAGACCAGATCATGCGACCTTCCTAAGCATATTGTCTGCTTGCGCACATAAGGGGTACCTGTATGAAGGCTGCTACCATTTTTGCAGCATGCAAGAAGAGTGGAACTTGGTCCCAAGATCTGATCACTACTCCTGCATGGTCGACCTCTTTGGAAGATCAGGCTTTATACACCAGGCTTATGATTTTGCCAGAAGAATCCCATCTGATCATCAAACGAACGCGTGGGAGACGCTGTTTGGCGCGTGCAACGCCCATGGGGATATCCAGCTTGGAGAGCTCATAGCCAAAAATGTCCTGCAGGCTAGACCCTCCGATGGAGGAATGTACACCCTCCTGTCGAACATATATGCTGCCAAAGAGATGTGGAGCAGCGCTGCCAGGGTCAGGGGATTCATGAAGGAACGAGGGCTGAAGAAGGAGACCGGATGTAGCTGGATTGAGCTGAAGGGGGAGGTTGTCACATTCTCATCAAACGACAGCAATCATCCTCTGATCGAGCAGATATGTCAGGAGGTTGATAGCATCTCTGTCATGATAGAGGAGGCAACCTGATCGATCTGGTTGTCAAAACTCAAAAGGAACTCTCAAGGTATCAGTGTCAGTGTGTCAGTGTGATTGTTCCATGGCATATATGGCTTCAAATGTTGGTTCTTGGCACTTGGTAGAGTCCTTTGTGTACCGAATTGAAGTGTGCCATGAAAAGAACTGAAATTGCAATGTGCTGGAAGCATGGAGCATAGGAGGAGGAAGAGAGAGAAGGAAAGAAGATGCGTTGGGATGGTAGATCCGCTGTTCCTGGGAAGGGGAATCGGGGTTTGGCGATCGAAATGTTTGTTGGGTTGATGGATCTTGGGCTGCTGTGATTTGGTCTGCGTAGGCGTTTATTGGATCGATCGCTATTACCATTCTCGTTGCATGAATCTGGTGATGAATCGTGTTGGTGGTTAATTTTTGGGCTTCCCTGTGGTGAGTGGTGACTGAATCGACCGTAGGCCGGTGGAATGCGAATTTGTTATATGCGGTCAGTATGGAATGATCACCCTGATGGGCATTCTTGTGAATTTCGATGGAAGCTCTCATATTTGTGTTCATTTGCGCTGTGTTTTATATGAGTATTGTGCAAATGACCTGTTTCTATCAGAAAATGTCTAATCACTTGCTGGCATTTTCTATCTAGTTTGTCTGTGATGTTAATGATTAGTAGTATTACTAATGATCAGAATGTATACATGGTGCACTCTGGCCAATCTTAGAGATAATCAGAGCCGCTTGGATCTTTGGAGAGTGGAGACCTGGAATTGTTGGTTCTTGGATTGGATGTGTATTTTCCTTCGAGATGTTAGAATTGTTTTTCCTTTTAATGTTTAGCGGTATCATCAAATGTGAAGTGTGAACTCCTTTTGTTTTTTAATTCACTTCTGACTACTGAAAATCTTCTCTGTGAATATAACAGCTTCTCGTGGATTCCATGCCACCGGTGTGAAGAGGATGGGAGGACATGGCCATGATGAGCCTTACTACCTCCATGCCAAGCATATGTACAACTTGCATAGGATGAAGCACCAGAAGCCGAAGGTGTATCTTTCCGTGCTGGGAGCAGTTGGCATTGGCATCGGAATCCCAGTTTATGCGGTTGTTTTCCAGCAGAAGAAGACCGCCTCTGGATAAGCTCTCTTAAGTGCTACATAATGAACTTACTTTCTATAGCACTCCGTGAAGTTAAAGTTGGGGACTTCACTTTACCTTGGTTATTGCTTGTTACTCCATTTTGCTCTTGCCTGAAGTTGTAAGCTCCTTTTCATGGCGTTTGATGTAGGAATACTGCTTTTTTTCTGTTAATAATATCCTGGCATGAACTTTCCTGGCTGTGGAGAAACCAGGCAGTGTGATCACAGTTGTCTTTCCACATCTATTTTGGGTTTTTTTTTTCGTGGTGATTGAAATGACAGTTGAAATTCATTTTAAAAGCACTTGTTAACCTCGCCTTTCCGGTTTCTTTTGCATTATATATATACGGAAGCGGAGCCTGAGGTCTTGAATATGCTAACCACGATTGTATTTTAGTTGCACTGCCCGTCAAAATCATGGTTCTGCCTGATGGATTGTTGCTGGAAATTTCTGAAAGCTGTACTTTTCATTCTTTCCTGCAACAGGATTATTTCACTGCACGAGTGCTTGCTTTCCAGAGCTTCACGAGTCCGTGCTTCTCAGAAGCTGTAGCTCACATTCTTTTTAGTTTTTCAGTTAGTTGATTGGTATAGATGTGCAATCTGCCAATCTTTCGGAAATCTTGGAGTCCACAGACTCGCATGTTTTTGGGCTCAAGCCTTTAGAGTACGTGTACGTAGCCAGAATTCACATACTCCCTACGGTCAATAATATTTGACGTTGAAAGTAGTACTATCCTTAATACTCCAAAGTCCAAACGTCAAATATTGTTGACGAGTATACAATAACAAAATAATTAATAAAAGAACGAGTGTTATCCGTACAATTTGTTAAATCAAATATGTTTGATCTTCTTTAGACCTTATTCGGTTAATCTAAAAATAATTGAGGGAGAATGATTTCACATGTGAAATAAATTCCTTCCAAATTCCCTCAATTTTCCTCATATGAGAGATTAATCGAACAAAGCCTTATTCGGCGGTGACTCTTACAGAGGAATGGCAAGGAAATGCACTATTTTCCATTAAATACCTCTAACATTAGCGCTATACAAATTAATTGGCGAAGGACACTTTTACATAATTTACTTGTATATTAACATAGGGAGCAAAATGCACGCGCACTACTTTTAGAGGGGCCAATACGAAAATTTCCCAATAAACCCCTCCAATCCATCAAGAGACTAGTCAAGTTCCGTGGGCGTCAGGACCACTCCTTCCGGCGCGGCGGAGATCGGAACCGACGGCGATGGCGGCGACGAGAGCCCTCCTCCTGCTGCCTCCTCTCCTCCTGCTGCTGCTCTCCTTCCACGCTGCCTCAGCCGCCGCCGCCGCCGCCGCCGCCGCCGCTGCCGTCTCCGAGGAGTTCCCGCGCGACGGGCGGGTGATAGAGCTGGACGAGAGCAGCTTCGACGCGGCGCTGGGCGCCATCGACTTCCTCTTCGTCGACTTCTACGCGCCATGGTGCGGCCACTGCAAGCGCCTCGCCCCCGAGGTACTCGTTCTTCTAGACCACCACCACCACCACCGCCTGTTTTGCTTACCGCTAATTTTACGGCTTATTTATGCGGAGAACTGCGAGATGTGATGCGAATTGGAGTGAACTGTTATGAGCTGTGGTTTGCCGCTGTGGATCTCGTCAGTATCGGGTGAAGTGTTGTGGGAAGTGGGTCGGCTGGGTTTTCTGGGATCGCGATTTATTGGCGAGATGGGATCTCATGAACTGCAGATTAGGGCGTGGAGGGGGGGAGGGTGAAGGATACTACTATTATTTTTTAAGTTTTAGGATTGTCACTACAGTTCTTATGTTGACCACTAGACAACGAATGAGATGTTCAATGCCGTCGTTTTGGTTATGATCGATTACTCTGGGGAAGAAAAGAAATTGTTATGAGCTTTTTTTTTTTTACTGTGAAAAGGTAGAGAGACAAACCTTGTATTGTTGTGGGCTTGTGCCTGCATGAGAATCATCATACTGTCTTGTAGACGCATCAAGATGTTTCATTCTTGGCCATTACTAGGTTCTCGAGTTTTACACTTTGCTTGCTTATGAAAGCAGGGAACTTTCTGTGGATTATCCTGTTTTATACTAGGACTTAAGATTTGAGAAAATAAACTGTTGCAGTTAGATGAAGCTGCACCAGTGTTGGCAGGACTGAGTGAGCCCATCATAGTTGCCAAAGTAAATGCTGACAAGTACAGGAAGCTTGGATCAAAATATGGAGTGGAGTAAGATGTTTCCCTCATAACTAGTTCAATTTTTCTTGGCAGTATAGATGCCGGTAGATGCCTAATATTCCTTTCCTTTTTCCTGAATACAGCGGGTTCCCTACACTGATGCTTTTTATCCATGGGGTCCCCATCGAATACACTGGTTCAAGAAAAGCTGACTCGCTTGTCCGCAATCTTAATAAGTTTGTTGCACCTGATGTTTCTATTCTTGAGTCGGACTCTGCGATCAAGAGCTTTGTTGAGAATGCTGGCACGAGCTTTCCGATGTTCATTGGGTTTGGGGTGAATGAGTCGTTGATTGCTGATTACGGGGGAAAATACAAGAAAAGAGCGTGGTTTGCTGTTGCAAAAGATTTTTCTGAGGACTTCATGGTCACTTATGATTTTGATAAGGTTCCTGCGTTGGTTTCACTTCATCCAAAGTACAAAGAACAAAGTGTATTTTATGGCCCATTTGAAGGTATTTATTAGGCAACTCTATTTTACTCTTTTCTTGTGTTTATTATTATATTTTTTATATTTTTATTAATGCTAATATGAAGTAATTCAAACTATCACATTTCTTCTGATGAGTTCTTATGTCAACAAAGGGTGATTAACTGTAGCTACCTACAATTGTTGATACTATTTCACCCATGATTTTCTTGGTAGCAAATATGTTGTAGTAATTTTTTTTTCTTGTGCACACAGGAAGTTTCTTGGAAGATTTTATACGGCAATCCCTGCTTCCATTGACTGTCCCCATCAACACAGAGACACTCAAAATGTTGGATGATGACGACAGAAAAGTTGTTCTTGCAATTTTGGAGGATGATTCAGATGAAACTTCTTCACAGTTGGTAAAAGTTTTGAGGTCTGCTGCCAACGCGAACCGTGACTTGGTGTTTGGTTACGTCGGAATCAAACAATGGGATGAGTTTGTCGAGACTTTTGATATTTCCAAGAGCTCACAGCTGCCAAAGCTAATCGTGTGGGATAGAAATGAGGAGTATGAAGTGGTAAGAAAACTTGTGAAAAAAATTATTTACCTCAGAAATACATGCCTGCACCAGCATCAGCAACCCCTTCCTGTACTATTTTACTGATAAAGCCACCTTGCTCTTGTTAATGCATATTCTTGGCATGCTCATATTTTTGTCATATTCATAAAGTATTATGTTTAGTTTTTCGTTTTTTTCCGGTCTATTTATCATCTTTTCTGAAACATCTTTTTTTGCTTGGCTGGTTAGCACTAATGAAGAACTTGTTACACCATGTAATTAACCAAAAATGTTTTCTGCCAAAGGTGGAAGGCTCAGAGAAGTTAGAGGAAGGTGATCAAGCTTCTCAAATAAGCCAATTCCTCGAGGGATATAGAGCAGGAAGAACAACAAAGAAGAAAGTCAGTGGTCCATCTTTCATGGGTTTCCTGAACTCTCTTGTCAGCCTGAACTCGCTATACATTCTTATATTTGTCATCGCTCTTCTTGGTGTCATGATGTACTTTACTGGGCAAGATGATACTCCTCAGGTAAGACGAGCTCATGAAGAGTGAGAGAAGCTTACCAAAAGAGGCTATCCACCAGGAGATACATATATATTGTTCAGAGGTCAGGTTTCAAACTTCCAACTGATGCAATCCTGAAGGACTTGGTTTTATTGGTTGATTCTGACATTATTGTATCTCTGTCGGCAATATCAAGTTGTGCCTTGTGCGGTTGTGCTCTCCGGCGGTTCTGCCTTCTGTTCCTCTGTTTATTTGTTAATTAGAACTCAAAGTAGCTTCCACATGTGCATGATAGAAAATGTGTTTCTTAGTTCAGTTCTAATTTGAACAGTTATGTGAAAAATATTTTGTTTTTGAACCCTTGCCAAACGTTTGTACAACTGATACAATAGTAATAAGGCGTGTATATCTGGAGCGAGGTTTTGTTTGCTGCTAGGCTTTATTTATCGCTGCTACTTTTCATATAACTATGAGAAGGAGCGTATGTTATATGTTGAGTGGTTGTCTCTCCCTGGATGGTAGCATTCCAGCACAGGGAGGTGTTGCAGAATTAACATACGTCTTTCTTTGATCGTAACATATGTCTCTCTTCTGGTACGAACAAGGGCGGTAAGTTAGTTCACAAGTGACCTCTCTTTTCAATGAATCGATAGTTAAGCTTTGCTGCAATGATACCTGCATGAGAAAACAAGATATGCTCAAATTAAACCTGAGAGCAACCACCCTGAGCCGCGTTGTGATCCAGCAAGTGCCATCTCCTGTGTCCAGCATATATGATCGTTGATGAAGCTTCAACGGTTACAACCTGCGGCTTCTGGTAAGCATTTTAAATGGCTTTCCTACCAGCACCGGCCAGTAGCACACTACTACTTTTATTAGTGAGTAAATTGCATTTTGGGCCACATATTTTTACCAAAGTTTTATTTTAAATCTTCAGATATTTTTTTTCACTTTGAATAAGTATTATTACCAATTAATGTTGCATTTTGGATAGGATAGCCCACACGCCAATAAGACTAATTACCTCTATTACCCATGTGTCACTTACATATTTGTCACTCGATCCAAAGAGTAATATTTAACAACATACCTAATCTAAAAAGTGGTACAAAGTGAAACGTCAATAAAAATAACCTGCAGCATCGTGATCAACCCTCCCCAACCCCCCCCCCCCCCCCAATGGGCCAGTGCCACCGCCCTGGGGCCCCAACCGCCAGGGGCCCCGGTCATATACAGTCATGTGCATGTATGTAGTTCGGTCACATACTTGTACAACCTTGTAGGATATTCTGTGCTGTTTTATTAAGCTCTTTTCAAACCACGCTATTAATTAATCCTACCATGATGTCTGCCCTATGCTTAAATAGCACTCTGAAAAAAAACATATAAATAACACTCTTACGAGATGTTGATTGTAATTAAGCCTTAGTATATCTATGGCGCAATCTTTCTAGTTGATTTGTTCTTCTTGGTCCTTGCACAACTTTCTTTGTGATAGATGGCTTGTTTTTTAATCTTTAGCAGTCATATAAGACATTACTACACTTGAGAAGTTTGGCTTTGATGAATTCCTTTTATAGTGTTTTGGTTTTGTTTCAATTATCACCTAATTTAATCATGTGTACTGTTAAACATTTCTTCCTATTTAAAATAAAACTCACTCACTACGATTTAAATTCTAGTTCCCATAAATATTACACACATTTGAGAAGGTTTTCCTTAAAAATATATCGAGATTCGAGACTATAAATATGCTCTTATTCTATATTCTTTAGGTATATGTTGAGAAGCGAACTCATGACTTCATGACTGTATAAGTATGGTGTGCGTGTGTGAAACAGAACATGTGTCCTTATAACTTAAAAAAAAAGATACAAACTAATATTGTAGGGTCTTTATTTTCTTCCCCCTCCCTCCAACACACACCTAGATTGAAGGCACAAGCACGAAGCACGGCGTGCGCAGGCAAAGGCAATGAACGGGAAGAGAAGAGAAGAGAAGAGAACCGAAGTAGTAAGAGTAAGTGCCCGTGCCCCGCTGCAACGGGCGCCATCCCGCGGCTGACGGCTAGAGACACCAAACGTACGTGCGGCTGTGCGTGCGGGCGGGCGGGGGGAGGCCTGGCCGCCAGCAGCCGCAGCCACCGCGCCCTGCTCCGCACGCCGTATTCGCATACCTCAAACCAAGGGAACTGGAGTACTAACTACTACGAGTAGCCGCAAGTGCAACAGTGGTGTGGTACAATTGCCACGAGCGCGCGGGGTGGCGAAGCCGCCGCGCGCCCGCGCTGCTGCTGCTGCTGCCGGCGGGGGCGTACGTACATGAGCAGTAAAAGTACGTGGATGCGTGGCGCGCGGTAGCCGTGCTGCCGTACACCGATGCGATGGCGCTAACGAGCGGCTCTGGTTTGTTCGTCGTCTGGGTCGTTTTCGAATCGAGGCTCGGAAAGGTTTCATGATTACTAGTAGGTAGATAATATAAAAATTCCCGAATGCTGCTAGGAGTATTTGATTTAATCGAATGGTGGTATATCCGGCGGGCCAATTACTCTACCCTGAATCATATCACTGTCGCCGTCGGCACAGGCAGTAGCCACTGGCTCAGAATAGGCGATGATAGCTAGGGCTCCGCGCGCCTTTTCTTCCCTCGCGAGGAGGCAAAGGCACCGGTCAAATGGTGCGACCAGTACCACCCCTCCACGTGGCGGGAAAAAAGTTGGCCACTCATCCGGCATGCCGGGTAAAAAGTTTTTTTTTACAATCCTTATAAAAATAATTTTAGCTAGAAATGAAAAGAAATTCCGCTCACTCCATTTTAAGCCTATTCATCACATTTTATATGCTAAAAAGTTACTCCCTCGGTTTCCCTCGGTTTCATAGTTCTTAACATTTTGGATAATGACGCAGTCTCCAAAATACATCTTTCACTATGTTTTTTCATTATAATATGTACAATAAATAAATATTTTTTATTTTTATTATAGATTTTTTAAAATAAATCTATATATGTTGTTTTAGTATCTTTAAACTAAATATTTTAAAGTTATTGATAATTAAAATTATAAAGTTTGACTTTAATCTTATTTAAAACGTAAGAATTATGAAGTAGGTCCTTTACCACTTCTACATGCACTTCATCAGAAGGGCGAGTGCTCTTTTAACGTATGACTCCATGGTTATTCCATATAAACATGACTGACTGTCAATTTCTTTTTATCAGAGTGCAATGTTGTGCAATGGTTTTTGTTGGAATTGTGACATCGACAAGGATTATCGAGACTGAGATTCTTCATTGATACTTGATATGATCGCATCGAGTGCTTAAACAGTAAAACAATGTGAGAGAACAATTAAGAGCTAGCATTTTAGAACATCATATTCATATTCATTTTAGAACAAACAAGATAGGAGCCGGCCCACGGAGAGGAGTACCCAAGCCTCGATCATTCGGAGTAGTTCTTTCTTCACTCCGAAGGTGGTGAACTCCAAACCACTCACAAACCGCACCGGGCCTTCTCCACAATCTCCACGGAGAGGTCACCGGGCAAGCACCTCCACAAGCCGTCTAGGAGGCGGCAACCACCAAGGGTAACAAGTGATGACCCGGCTTGGAGATGATCAAGTGCCACACTAATCCAACAAGGAAGCAAATGCACTTGACTCTTAGCTAATCAACACTCAAACACACCTAATGGATGAACACTAGCTCAAATGTGTGTGAGAGGAGAGGCAAGGGGTATATGCAATTGTAAAGGGTGCCAAGAGAGTCACCTTGCTGCCAATCGGGGGTATTTATACCCCACACAAAGACAACTAGACGTTGTGGACGAAATCCACCAACTCTGCTGTCTGCCGGTCAGACCGGCGAAGGGTGGCCGGTCAGACCGGCCTCAAGTGTAACGGCTAGAAAACTAGCCGTTACAGTGCATTTAATGCACTGACAGCAGGGGGTCCGGTCAGAACGAAGGTCAAATGGCCGGTCAGACCGCCCACGGCTCGGTCAGACCGATTGCGGCTCTGGCAGCTCGGGATCGCCAGGCCAGAGGCGGCAATCCAGCCTCCAGCCGGCCGGTCAGACCGGCGGCAGTCGGCCGGTCAGACCGCCAAGCATGGCCGGTCAGACCGCCTGAAGTACTTCAGTCAGACCGCCAAGCATGGCCGGTCAGACCGCCTGAGGCACTTCAGTCAGACCGCCTATGGACAATCAACAACAGAAATAGTGATGCAAACCAAGACTTAAGTGCGAGTGACCTAATATGGCATTTTGATCATCTCTTTGACTAGGTCATTACCCCCCTTGATAGTACGGCAAATCTATAAATAAATTCTAGCAAATATGATCGCCCAAACTCCTCGATCAACTAAAAATAAAACCGCTAGTTTTACCGTCTTCAATCATTTTGCTTTACACCATCGAAAAACGTCCTCGGTGATCATCCATGCATTCATGTTGTGTGATTCTAACTCAAATATATGTAACTCAAAAGAATCGTTAGTCCACAATTAGCGCTTGTCATTAATTACCAAAATTAACTGTGGGGGCCTAGATGCTTCAGCCCCCTGATTCAAGGCGATGCAACACCCATTCAATTTGCCCCAATAACCGTCCCACGAGCTCCCCTTCACTTCAATTTTTTCAGCAAGAATGCAAGGCTGCTGTTTCATTTGCCTCGCCCGCAGCCACCGCACGGCTAGCTGCAGGGACCCGGTGCGATGCTTCAGATGTCCCCGGTTTGGGCACCGGGCGCGTGACTGCCGAGCGCCCGTGCCTGCCCTGTGCCGCCTCCCTCCACCCCGAACCTCGCCGTCCTCGCAGCTACCCGTCGCACCCAACACTCTTAACGTGCAGCTCGCCATCATGCCCCCTCCCCGTCAACACCAGAATCGGCCGCTGCGCATCGCCACACCTTCGCCCAACTCGCCGCCTCCACCTCCAATCAGGAAACAGGGCACAAACCACCCGCGTCGTTCAAGCTCCCACTACCCCCGCGCCCCAAGTCCCCGGAAACGACAATGGAGCTCCTGGGCGACCCGGCAACACACCCCCTCAACGACGACTGCATCATTCCAGCTTCATTCGCGCTCCAAGAAGAACGTCGCAAGTGGGAGGCCACTGTAGCGGTAACCTAGCGGATGCGAGCACCAGCGGCCAGGACGGCCAAAGACGACGAGAACACCATCAACGACGTAACACATGACAGGCCGAATCTTGATATCCTTTGTTGGAAAGTACGTGGCCTCAACAACCCGGCAAGACAAGCGGCAGTAAAAGAGACAATTGAAACGACTCAACCCCACATTGTCTGCCTACAAGAGTCAAAGCTTGCGAACATCGATGCAGCACTTGTAGCCTCTCTCGGAGCAGGTTGCTTACAAGATTCCTGCCAAAGACCAGCGAAGGGGAGAAGAGGAACTAGAGGAGGAATCCTCCTACTTTGAAATGAGGATGTCGTTGATATATCCAATGTGGTGGTGGGAGAGTTTTGCCTCTCGGTCGTTGTCAAAGTCAAAGAATGCCAGTCTTCCTTCCTCCTCACAACGGTGTACGGCCCAATGAAAAGTAGGGCAAGACCCCGCTTCCTCCAAGAACTGTGTGACACCAAGCCGACCGACGGGTTAGGCTGGCTAGTAGCAGGGGACTTCAATACCATCTATCGGGCAAGCGACAAAAATAATAGCAACATCAACCGACGATAATTGGTCCTCTTCAGACATACCCTCGACTCCTGTGAGCTACGAGAGATAGCTCTCCAAAACAGGCGCTTCACCTGGAGCAATGAGAGAGAAAATCCGACCCTTGTCAAACTTGATCGTTTCTTTTGCAATGCGGCTTGGGACGTCACCTTCGAATCCCACATCCTCAATGCTCTCTCAACCTCCTTGTCAGACCACTGCCGGCTACTCCTTTCAAACAAGAGAGAAGCCCCGAAAACAAGAACCGTCCGTTTTGAAAACTTCTGGCTTCGCTTGTCCAGGTTCCACAACACGGTAGCAAGGGCTTGGAATGAAAAGCAAACGCACCATGAGCCCCATAACAAATTGTATCACAAACTTGGAACCACGGCGCCAAAGCACTACGAAAATGGAGTAGAGGACTTCTGTCCAATGCCAAAAACCAACTCCACATGGCCCTAGAGATAATCCTCAGGCTTGACATCATCCAAGAAGGGAGGGCACTTTCGACCCTAGAAATCAACTTGAGAAAGAACCTCAAATCAAGAGCGTTGGGCCTTGTGGTCATCGAACGAGCTAGAAAGCGGCAGGTCTCACGAATCACAAACCTGAAAGCAGGGGATGCAAACGCAAAGTTCTTCTACCTGAAGGTGAATGGCAGACGAAGGAAAAACTTCATTCAAAGATTAAAGGAGGGCCAAACATGGAAAATGAAGCATGAGGAGAAGGAGGCTATCATCACCAACCACTTCCAATCCATCATGGCAACGCCACGGCAGCGACCTCTAGACTTCGCCTGGGATGGCTTTGAGATAAATGAGGTAGATCTGACAAGCATTGGAGAGGTCATTACCACGGAGGAAATGAAAAGGGCCTTAAGCCAACTTCCTGCTGACAAGGCGCCAGGGCCAGATGGCTACACAGGAGCCTTCGACAAGGCCTGCTAGGAATTAATAAAATACGACCTGTTGGATGTTGCCAACGCTTTTATAAACCTCACCAGCAATAGCCTGCAACTACTGAACTCTGCAAATGACGTCCTAATCCCTAAAAGGAAGGTGCGGAGTGCATTGCGGACTATAGAACGATCAGGCTCATTCACGGAGTGGAAAAACTTTTCTCCAAAGTCTTGGCAAACAGGTTGCAACCCTTCATGAACTCCCTCATCAGCCAGGCGTAGAGCACGTTTGACGGAGGGTAAACTCCTCAGCGGGGAACTGTGAGGGCCCCCCTTTTTGTGTTCGGCCCAGGGCGCGCGAGAGAGGCGTTCCCGGCTCTTACTCCGGTGCGCCGATGGCGTAGAGAGACAGAGGGAGAGTTTCGCACGAGAGAGGGCGGTGGCACGAGGAATTATACAGGTTCGGGCCGCCGGTGAGGTGTAAGACCCTACTCCTGTGTGATGGACTATTTGAATTCTTGTTCTCAAGGATCGAACCCCCTTTCTCTAGGCATGGGCCTACTTTTATACTCCCAAGGGGACACCACATGTGCCAAACAGGCTATCTTCGAGAGAAAAGGAAACAACATTCTTTTACAATTTAGGACTACACTGTTTCTTGAGGCAGAAGTCCACCGTCTGCAGTGCTGATGTGACCCTTGTCAAGCGGCTCATCACCCGTGTATGACGCCGTGCGTCATTCTTCATTAAACGGCCAGAGACTTGCTCGTCCCGACCGTACGTGGAGACGTGCACCGGGCGATTAGACCTGGCGTACCAACTCCGGTTGGGCGAGTGAGCCAGAACGGCTCACATGATTCTGATGCGACCTGACGGGGCGCGCAACGTACCTAACGGCGTGCAGACGGCATGCCTGGTACTGTGCTGCGTCCCATCGGTCATTCGTACTGGTCACAGACCGGTCAGCCGGCTGTGACCAGTGTCAGGCGCGCACATGCACGTCCGTTCGCATTTAATGCGGCACGCGTGCACGCAAGCGCACTCTGGTCGTGCCGCCATTAATGAGGGTAGGTGAGCGCTGGGAGCGCCCACCTACTCCATCACACGAGGCGACGGCCCAAATGGGTCGGGGGAGCCCGACCCCCACCACAGTATCAACCAGGAGGCGCCAGGACTTAGGACGGGCGGCCGCCACGTCACCCTCGGGCCCGATCCCCCCTCGGGGGATGGCCACGTGGGCGTACGGGGCCGCCTCAAGCCCTAAGTCAACATACCCCTGGGCCCATGACACCGACAGCGTTCATCAAAAAAAGGAGCATTCACGACAACTTCATGTATGTCTGCAACTTGGCAAGAAAATTCACGACAACTTCATGTATGTCAGGCACCACAGTTCCCTGCCTAAAAAACAACTGGACAGAGATCTCTTTGTGGCAGCAACCACCATAACCATCGGTGATGGGAGAACCGCAAATTTCTGGCATTCGCACTGGATGGGTGGTAAAACACCAAAAAGCATCGCGCCAGCAATCTTCGCTGCTTCTAGAAGGAAGAACAGAACAGTTCGAGAAGCGCTGACTTCCAGCATGTGGATCAGGGACATCAACCTAATGCAGTTAACGGTAGGAGAGCACCTCCGGCAATATGTCGAACTATGGACCTTGATCCATAACATGGCTCCGCTAGGAGAGCAACACGATGGCATCACCTGGAAGCTAACCCTAAGTGGAGAGTACACGACGAAGTCTGCCTATAGACTCCAGTTCTTAAGGGCGGCAAAAACAATCTTCAATGAGGCAATTTGGAAGTATTGGGCGTCACCAAAGTGTAAGTTCTTCGCTTGGCTGGTCTTGAAACACAGGGTGTCGACGGCCAATAGGCTCCAAAAGAGAGGATGGACAAACCAGCAATTCTGCCCACTATGCCACACGACGCAGGAGACGACAATCCACCTCCTTGCCCACTGTAGCTCCCGGTGAATTTGGACGGAGATCCAACGATGGTCGGGACTACACCTCAATCTCCAAAACTGGGATAGATGCACCTCCGTCGAGGAGTGGTGGTACCTACTCACGCACAGCTGGCGAAATCCGAATAAGGCCTTCAAGACCTTACTGATCCTCATCTCCTGGGAGCTGTGGTACGAACGAAACGCAAGAATATTTCGGCATAGTGGAAGGTAACCTGCGACCGTTCTCGCCAAAATAAAAGAAGAAGCGGCTATGTGGGTGATTGCAGGGGCGACCAGCTTGAGAGAGCTTATCGCTTTGGGAGGAATCCTGTAAAGCATTCTGGGCATCGTGTTTTGAAGCCCTGTAAATAACATTTTGTTTTTCTCCCTACTCTATCAATATATACGAGGCAAAGTTTTTACCTTCTTTTCAAAAAATAAATAAAACAATGAGAATCCTATGCTTGAAAAGAGGTAACCCCTTCGATAATTCGACGCCCTTCAATAGCGACATTGGTGATAAGCCACGGTATTTATCTCTTTGACACAGTCATACTTTTAATCCTAGTCCCACGTGCTATAAATTAACACGTGATGGTAATTTATTTTCAATTGCCATATTTATGAAGCGGTGAAACTCAAATCCCCGTTTGAAAACAATATGTAGATTGAAAACTAAGGTATGGTAGCACTGCTGCTAACAAAGCATTATTCCTGCCAACGATTAATTGGTGTTTGAAAGTTATATGCCAATCTTCAGATTATTCACTGTCTCGTTTGTAACTCACCTTGGGCACAGAAAACCGAGAACCGAGAACCGAACCGAACTAACCGAAACCGAAACCGAAACCGAATTAACTGAACCGATCGGTTTCGGTTCCAAATTAGGTTCCCAGATCTCAGGAACCGAATTTCATAGGGTTAATTCGGTTCTGGGCCTCGGGTAACCGAAATAACCTGATTTAACCGAAATTTACAAAAGCCCACTAGCAGCCCACGTAAAACACTAACCCTAGGCAGTAGTATTTTGTCATCACTCACTCCTGCATGCATGTGTGTGTTGCTGTTGCTGTTGGCTCTTGGCTAGTTGGCTGTTGCACGTGAACTGTGAAGGTGCAGCAACTTGTGGATTGTTGCTTGCTTGCTTTAAAATGTAATATGTGTGGTATTGTTGTTTTATATTGCTCTTTATATTGTTCCTATTGAATTGTTGATTGCATGAAAATGAGGTAAAATTTTGCTGAAATTTGCAGCTGAATGAGGTGTTGCTGTACAATTCGGTTCCTTCGGTTAGAACCGAAACCAAACCGAATTACTCAAAACCGAATTTCCTCGGTTTCGAGAATTCTCAGGAACCGATCGGTGCTGTCAAGCCTGGGAACCGAATTAGCTGGGAAACCGAAGAACCGAACCGATCGGTTTCGGTTAACCGAACGCCCAGGGTGATTTGTAACAGCATCATCGAAGATCTAAAAATGACGAGATTGATGTGAGCAGGTATTGACAATTGGTCCCAAAAGCCTCATTGGAAAAAAAAACGTGATGGGCAAAATAAACTGTAGCTTTCATTTCACAATTACCTTAAAAACACCCCCCAAAACATAGGCGTATATAGTCAGCTCTATTTGCAGTAACAGTTAATCAAACGCACAAGTTATCCAACCAAATTATTTGAGATACACTGTATAATTGTTTCTTCCTTCGTGTTCACGTAATTTATACTAAATGTACATACGCTTCAAAAACTCAAGTGTCAATCATACATGCGCTGCGTGGTATATTTGACCTGTTCATTGAGGATCCTCTTGTAATTCATCATAATCAATCTTTCAATGAACTACAAGGATGATTTGATTTTTGCATTGATTTGGTTAACAAAACATTTGGTGGTTTACAACCCCTTCTCCCCTCTATGATCCAATCTAGCTCATGCATTCAATTGGAATGCATGATCGATGAAAGAGATGGATTGTTCTGCATGCTTCTTTCTTGAAATGATTCAGTATTAATAATTTTTCCAGCAATGATTAATTAAGAGTGGTATGTTTCTTCTTTTCTTGCGTTTGCAGCTGGATTGTGTAATCGGAACCCACACCGATGTGACACACATTTAATTTACCTGGAATATGACAACTAATCTTGCAATTATTTTTTGATGGCGCTTCACCATGATCATGTTGACCATGCATCAAACAAGGTACTAATAGCAAGAAAATCTTCTTCTTGAATGCTAGATAGAATAAAATCCAGGGCAACCATTCTACTTTACCATCCAGCAAGTTAGAGAAGTTTCTCCTAGCTAGGGTAAAGTTCAAACTTCGCCATGTTTGTGCTAGACGATTGTTGAATAGGAGTACGTACCATGGCGAATAAGCAAACACACAGTGTACCATATTCAATGCACGCAACATCTGAACACACACATGCCAAAAACTGTACTCACTCTGTTTCACGATATTTATCGATCTGTTCTGACACATCACATACAGATCAAGGAGTAGCAGGGTGGATTCAGCATGTAAGCATCGGGGTCGTAAAACCGTCAATTACATTTTGCTATTCACTTTGCTAATACGCTTTAGAAATGAAAATTGCTCCAAAAATACAAATGTATTGGCTTCACTTAACATGACTAGGGATGCCAATGATACTATTTTCTCAATCCACCCCACCTAGGCTGTTGGCTTAATCAGCCAAAGAAAAAGCTAAATTTTAAATTTTCAAGCTTAATTTTGAGATTGATTTTAAGATATTTTCAACATAGTTTCTTTTTCACCATTGACTTTTAAGTCACCAAGAATACATTTATAAAAATTTTACGTACAAATTTATTTTTATTTTCTAATAAGCCGTTTTGTCTTATTAGGAAATAAGCTAAACGATGGGGACCAGTACGAACTAAACTAAGGAAAGGTCAAGCAAACCAATTACATATCAGGGTTGAGGATAGTGGAGGCAAATACGCCCGGCTTTGATCCCCCACAATTGTATAAACTTTCAATAAGTATTAATAGGAGTACTTAGTGTATTTGATTGTGCTCAGTAAGATATAGACTAGCCCCCTACATTTAATTATTATACTTTATTTTGCCCTTTCAGTTTTTCTATATATAGTTATGGCTCATTGATTGTAGCTTTTATTGAAGCAAAACCAGGATTCCTATTTTTTATATTTAAAAAAAGGTTATATACCGTGTGTTGTAACATGTTCTTTTATAACATTTTTTTTATTCAATTTCATCAAAAGAATTGGGCGGAGTGGGCCGTTCGGTCTTTTCTAGACATATGGTTGGACTTTTAAAAACAAAATTCATTTTTTATAAAGAAAGATGTTATTTTTAAGGGAAGGGAGGGGTTTTCACATACCGGAAATGTTGCGGAGCAGATTGACGAAACTCCTTTCTTTAAGTAGTGGAAGAGATTTACATCCTATTAAATAACACAATATATGATATACATCCACTCAACCCTGTATTAAGCCAATGATAAGGTTGGGAAGAAAAAACTCAAACATGCAAGTTTGCCCTTTTGCTCATTCAAAATCTGTTGGGAAATTCCCTTATCTGGGAAAGAATCTCAAAATGTGTCACCTCTAGCTTGCCTCCTCTCACTCCCTTTTGTGCACAGACAAGTAACCGCCCCCACCACCTCCCTCCCCAAGCACGCAACGCCACGTCAGCACGCGCCCCCACATAAATCCCGGCATGAGTCGCTGACTCGTGGGGCCCACCTCCTCCCGTGTCCTTTTATTTACAACGCGAAACCGGAAGCCGAGCCAGACTCTCTCCGCCCGCGCGCGACTCGTGCTGGAAACGAACTCCGGCGAGCCCACGTGAACACCACCCCGGCCCCCACCGGCATCTGCTCGGCCTCTGCGCGCGACGACGTACGGCGCGCGTCTCGATCGTTGCGTCTGGCTTCTCTTCTCGTCGTGGCCGTACGTCGTCGTTGCGTGTGAGCGTTGATCAGGCGAGGCGGCGCGACGGCGACGGCGGCGGTGTGCGAGATGGAGGTGGCGGGGATGAGGAAGGCGTCGTCGCACGCGTCTATGGCGGCGGATCCGGACGACTATGACCTGACGCGGATGCTGAACCACCGGCCACGGATCAACGTGGACAGGCAGCGCTCCTTCGACGACCGCTCCCTCGCCGAGCTCTCCATCTCCGGCACGGCCAGCCGCGGCGGCGGGTACCCGATGATGGAGAGCTACGAGAGCATGTACTCCCCCGGCGGCGGCCTCCGCTCCTTGTGCGGCACCCCGGCCTCCTCCACCCGCCTCTCCTTCGACCCCCACCCCCTCGTCTTCGACGCCTGGGACGCCCTCCGCCGCTCCCTCGTCTGCTTCCGCGGCCAACCCCTCGGCACCATCGCTGCCGTCGACCACTCCTCCGACGAAGTCCTCAACTACGACCAGGTACATACAATCTCAATTCTTCAAGCAGCTATCAATACAATCGTCAAAAGCTTGCAAGTTACAATCATGCAGATTTTCGTCAATTTCGAATGAAGATTTACCAGTAGACTTCAATAATTATTTTCTATTCGTTCTCTTTGAGGGAAAGATTCTCTTTATTCCATTATATAAAAAGAAAAGCTATATATCAATACAATCTGATCATCCAAGAAACCTTTCTTGAAACTGCATGCAGGTGTTTGTGAGGGATTTCGTGCCGAGCGCGCTGGCGTTCCTGATGAACGGGGAGCCGGAGATCGTGAAGAACTTCCTGCTCAAGACGCTGCTGCTGCAGGGGTGGGAGAAGAGGATCGACAGGTTCAAGCTCGGTGAGGGGGCGATGCCGGCGAGCTTCAAGGTGCTGAAGGACCCGAAGCGAGGGGTGGAGAGGCTGGTGGCGGACTTCGGGGAGAGCGCCATCGGGAGGGTGGCGCCGGTGGACTCCGGGTTCTGGTGGATCATCCTCCTCAGGGCGTACACCAAGTCCACCGGCGACCTGTCGCTGGCGGAGACGGCGGAGTGCCAGCGAGGGATCCGCCTCATCATGAACCAGTGCCTCGCCGAGGGCTTCGACACCTTCCCCACCCTCCTCTGCGCCGACGGCTGCTGCATGATCGATCGCAGGATGGTACGTACGTTAGTTACTGTCGATCACGTACGATCACCAATTCAGCATAGTCTAATGATGGTAATCAGATCTTGTTTTGCTTTGTAGCTATGTTGCTGTTTCTCACTCCATGTTACTGTTGTTATTGATGATGAATATGATCGCCGTAGTCTATTTTTTTCGATTTAAAAAAACAGTTTTTTTTATATCTATGTTACTGTTTTGCACTCCATGTTACTGTTGATAATGATCACCATAATTAACCTAGTTTGTCAGTAGAATTTCAGATTTTTTTAAAAAAAATATATACTTTTTTTAAGGGTAAAAATCTATTCCAGTTTTTTGCTGGAAGAGTTCAAAATAGTTTGTGCTGATCATTTAGCATCAGTTGTTAAATTAATGAATTTGGGATGAAGTTACCTTTCCTGACTAAATTAACCGGCAGAAAAAAGTATCTATTTTCACTGAAAAATTGTTGTAAATGGTATTTTTGTCACTTTGTTTACATGACTTTAGTTGGTAAAGAAAAAGGTATAATGACGAGATATTTCGCTACGTACTAATAATCACTGTCTGATTGATCTCTCAATAATCAAAAACTGAAAAGCATTGTTTGATTCGGAGCTGTACATATGCAGCAGGCCATCAGCCACTGCTGCTCGGTCAAATTAACTGTAACCATATACATCCTAATCGATGGAAAACGATTCGCATTCCCTGATAATTACACATTTACACTGATGGTTACGACGACACCGACGGTGTCGTGGTCACCATGGAAACACTGAAACTGAACTCTCTCAAAACTGAAATGATTTTTTTTTTTTTTGCAGGGCGTGTACGGGTACCCGATCGAGATCCAGGCCCTCTTCTTCATGGCGCTGCGGTGCGCGCTGCTGATGCTGAAGCCCGACGCCGCCGAGGGGAAGGAGACGATGGACCGGGTGGCGACGCGGCTGCACGCGCTCACCTACCACATGCGATCCTACTTCTGGCTGGACTTCCAGCAGCTCAACGACGTCTACCGCTACCGCACCGAGGAGTACTCCCACACCGCCGTGAACAAGTTCAACGTCATCCCGGAGTCCATCCCGGACTGGGTGTTCGACTTCATGCCCAGCCGGGGAGGCTACTTCGTCGGCAACGTCAGCCCCGCGAGGATGGACTTCCGGTGGTTCGCGCTGGGGAACTTCGTCGCCATCCTGGCGTCCATGGCGACGCCCGAGCAGGCGGCGGCGATCATGGACCTCGTCGAGGAGCGGTGGGAGGACCTCATCGGGGAGATGCCGCTCAAGATCAGCTTCCCGGCGATCGAGTCGCACGAGTGGGAGTTCGTCACCGGGTGTGACCCCAAGAACACGCGGTGGAGCTACCACAATGGCGGATCCTGGCCAGGTTAGTTTCAAAAGGAATTTTACCGTACTTGAAAAAGTGGGTATTTTGAGGTAACTAAGTTTTACACTAAAAATTTTGGTATCTAAAAGTTTTGCACTAAAATATGTAGTATCTTTTCAAAAAGGGTAAAATTACTTACTACTGACCGATCCCTCTGTTTGAAGTCATGGAAACATGTTGGTTCAAAGATGTTTCAAGTCAATTTCACAAATTTTGAACATTTACGTTTTCTTTGAAAAATGATTACACCATTATAAGTATGAAAAATCATATGTAGTTTTTACAATACAGACATTAGCAATCAAGTTTGTATTTTGAAGACCGTGTGTCAACATTTAAAACATCATTTTTTTTCATAATAAAAATCAATCCAGCCTTTGCATCTAAATATATCCGGTCAGCAACATGCATGCTCAATGATGATCTGAATATGTTTCTTTCTTTCTTTCTTCTTCTTCTTTTTTTCTTTTTGGTGCGTGCATCCAGTGCTCCTGTGGCTGCTGACCGCGGCGTGCATCAAGACGGGGAGGCTGAAGATCGCGAGGCGCGCGATCGAGCTCGCCGAGGCGAGGCTGGCGAGGGACGGGTGGCCGGAGTACTACGACGGCAAGCTGGGCCGGTACGTCGGTAAGCAGGCGAGGAAGCTGCAGACGTGGTCCGTCGCCGGTTACCTGGTGGCCAAGATGATGGTCGAGGACCCCTCACACCTCGGCATGATCTCCCTCGAGGAGGACAGGGCCATGATGAAGCCCGTCCTCAAGCGCTCCGCCTCATGGACAGTGTAATTAATTAATTAAGTAAGTAAGTAAGTAAGTAAGGATGGATGGTGATGGTGTAGGTAAGATGGTGGTGAAAACTTGATCGAGTAAAAAAAAACAAAATTAATTAATACATCACAAACCATTAATTCCTTCCGAATTTGGAAGGGCATGGTTTGGGTGTGCTCCGAGCTCTGGATGTCAGTTGTACACTATGTAATAATCAAACGTATAAAAAAAAATAAGTGGATGTCACATAACTGAATTTTTACTGTGAAAATTAAAACATTTTATGATAACCAAATTTACTATAATTAAGAAGGGGATACTCTCTCTCTCTCTATTTTTTTTCTTCCTCTTGGTGAGCGATTTATATTCTTCCTTTTTTTCCACCAGCCAAACATTTAAGGGTCCCAGAAACTTCTAGTTATTCTCCAGTATGAAGGGTTCTAGTGACAGTGCTGCTATTGCTCAAAGTTCAGATTCACTTTGGCTGGGAGTTCAGCTCAGGTTGAATCGTATGCCAAAACGAAGAGCGTGTGCTCTATGCTCCTAGTATAGGCTCGGCTGAACATTTCAATAACTGTAGAAATTATGTTACTACTATAATTTTATTAACGTATGAAGGATTTGGTTGCCATTCCCTCACACGGTTGGCTAATCTCGTGATGATTAAGTAGTGACAGTTAAGGGCGGACCCAGATCCCAGGCTACTTGGGCCATGGCCCAAGGCCTAGGACTGAAGGCCCATAGTAGCAAGATGAGGCCCAAAATTTGAGTTGGCAGACCGGGCCTTGGCCCACTAATTTCTAGGCCCCCTGGTGACAGACAATCATGCATGCTCCATTATATGGATGTTTAGATGATGATGGTTCAGACAGTTGAACATTTGATTTCCTTACTAAAAGTCAACTACTGAAATTGGTGAATATCCCACTGGATTACACTTGCAATTAGCAGGCATTTTCCTTGACAAGCTGGAGCCTGGAGCCTACTGACTACTGAGTATGGTGTTTTTACAACACGAGGGTTGGTGGCTCCAACTGATAAGTTCGTTCATGCACAAGGCATGTTCGCGTTCAGTACAGAGAGGATCAGCAATATATGCATTGGCGACGCTGGAACAGTAACAACCTTTTACCTGCCATCGAAAAAAATTCTCTTAAAATTGCTGCAGCATTCGAGATTCTAGTGCACGTCACTGAATCATTTGCCATGCGTCAGAAACTTCACGATGCTTTTTTCTTCCTCTCCGCAAAAAAAAAAAAAAGAAAGAAAGAAAGAAAAGGAAACGATAACGAACACGAGTTTTCTCGACAGCGAGGTCGCAACTTGGAACAAGGTTGACAACACCACGCAAGTTCTAGTCATAGGTTCAAAACCACGACGGTTTTAAATTTCTAGTTGCTGTATCGAACCGAACAAAACTAGTACTACTGTATTCGCCAGCACAAATAACCGGTTACTGTAGCACGCTGGCCCAATTTCCATCTGTATCTGCACAAAAAGAATGTGAAATATGGACAGTAGAAACCATCCTATGCCCAGCCTTTTCATAATCGTTCTGCTCCTCCTAAACAGCAAACGCAAAACCAACAAATTCAAAGCAAATGCAACTACCCAACAACACTTGTTTAATAAAGTTTAAAAATTTTCATTGGCTTTCAGTCAAGCCGGCCGGGGCCAAGTCGTCACGACACGGTGGCGTTGGGCGGCGGCGCCGGCGCGTGGCGGCCGCCCATGCGGCTGGCGCGCTCGCAGAGCCTGCACGGGAGCGTGTCGAGGCTGTCGAGCCTGTTCCGGCCGTAGCCGCCCACCACGCCGCACCGCCGCCACGCGTGGAACTCGGCGTACGCCGCCGGGTCGTCGGCCACCTCCCTCACGTACGCCGCGAGCTCCTCCGCCGACGCGAACGCGCCGCCGTCGATGAACGAACCCGGCGGCGCCAGGTCGCGCGCGTTGGGCGCGCCGAAGTAGATGGGCACCGACCCGGCCTCCAGCGCGTAGTAGAGCTTCTCCGTCGCGTAGCTGTCGGCGATGGTGTTCTCGATGGCGAGGACGAACTTGTAGTGCGACATGGCGCAGTGGAGGTGATCCCACCACTCCGACGAGCTGTGGCCGTCGCGGGCGCAGTCCGGGTAGAACTCCAGGGCCTTGTCGCCGCCGCCGACGTTGTTCTCGCACCGGCCGAAGGAGTGTGCCGGGAGGTGGCGGAACAGCTCACGGGCGATCTTGTTCCGGTGCTCGAAACACCGCGACGACGACCAGTACACCAGCACGTCCTGCGCGCACCGCCGGCGACGGCGAAGACGAACGGAGATGGTGGATGAATGTTTCCGCGCCATTTGTGTGCATTCGGAGAAGGAAAGATTTGTTCGAGTTGAGAGTGCTTACGTCGCGCTTGTGGGTGGCGACGTGGTAGTTGTGGGTGATGCGGAAGAACTTGCCGGCGTAGGTCACCTGCACGTCGTCGTCGGCGTGGTAGCCGATGAAGATGTCCTCGTGCCCCGACCGCTTCCTCGTCGGCTCGATGTCCATGAACGCGCGCAGCGGCTCGCCCTGCTTCCTCTGCACCCACGAGCACAAACATGTTACAGGTGTTCGATCATGGCGGCGGCGGGGGCGGCGAGGTGATCGGTCGTGTGCACGCTTACGGTGTCGGGAGGGGGCCAGATCTCGTAGAGCACGACGTCGGGCTTGTCGGCGAGGGCCTCCTCGTTGCGGCTCCAGAGGCAGGTCATGCCGCACCGGCACTGGTACACGCCGTCGAGGATGTCGGGCACCCACGTCACCCCTCTCACGGCGAGCGTGACGTGGGGCAGCCGCAGCTCGCCGCACGGCGCCGCCTCGGGGTCCTGCAGCGCCGCCGGGTCGGGAGACCACGACCGGTACTTTTCCGCGAACGCCGGGCACCCGACGGCCGCGTCCCACCGCGCGTACGCGTCGCGCAGCGCCGTGAACGGCTCCGGCGGCCGCGTCCCGAGCGTGTCCAAGGCCGTGCGCACGGGCGCGCGAGACAAGGCCGACGCGTTCGCCGGCGCGCGCGACGACCCGCGGGACGGCGGGGGTAAGGCCCGCGAGGAGGCGGAGAAAGCGGAGAAGTCGACGAGGGAGAAGAGGAGCACGGCAGCGAGGAGGCCCGCGGCGACGGCCGGCGCGAGGAGGTAGGCGCGGTTGAGCTTGACGGAGTACGCCGGGATGAGCGACGCGAGCGAGCGCCCCGAGGACGGCGGCGCCGGCGAGGACATAGTCGTCGCTGGATCCTCCCGCCCGTTACAACTCGGCCACTGAAGCCGTCGCGCCTACCAGCTACACAAGAGCATATATATGTGACAAGAATAATAATTATTTGCCACTTAATAAATGGCGCTTTTAACAGCTCATCACACTCTACAGATGTCACCTGATTATTTATCTCTCAACATAGTACTCTCTGAATTGTTTGGCTTTTTTATAATTAAAATTCTCTAAGTTTAATCCTACTTATGAAAAAAGTAATAGTATTTTCAACCCAAACCAAACATATTATTAAATATATTTAATGTTAGAATAAATGGTAGTTTGATATTTTTGATGTTGCTATTTTTTTATAAACTTGATTAAATTTAATAAAGTTTGATTAGGAAAAAATCAAACGACTTATAATATGAAACGAAGTTGCTATCTACATTTTCAAATAACTGATGCACCGTTCATTTTTCAAACTTTAACCACTCATCCTTTCTACGAAAGATTTATAAAATAAAAAACACGTTATTAAAGTGCATGGCGTGTTAAATACTGTAAGCACGGGGTTTTCATTCATCATAGTCTATTTTATTTAAGAATAACTAATGGTCATACTTACTTAAAACAAGTAATAACAATCAATCCTAACAGCTAATTAAAAAGCAGAGGGAGTCAGGTAAAAAAACAGAGGGAGTTAATAACATGCCATTTTAAGCATTTTACTTTAAACATCTCCCTGAAAAGGAGAGATCCAGTCGCACCTTCTAGTACAATTATCTTGTTATGACTTCACTTCAGTCGTAAGTCTATATTCCCTTCTTTGTAGATAAGGGTAATAACTTCAGCTCCTATAATGTGACGGGTGATATGTACAAGGTCCGGGAATAGATTCACCATACGGCGGTGAATAGCAATTACTAACGATTTCCGTTTCATGCAGGTGAGTTGCCTGCAATTCGAACTAACTCCATGGGAAGAAAACACATGTGGGTTATGTGTTTAGAGGAAGAACAACAAATAAAATGGTTAACAAACAGTTTTTACTGGATAAAACAGATCATTCTGTTAATTAAGAATAATTAGCGAGTGACAAATTGCCAAACAGCCACGTGTATAGTCAATCTTCCCCATAATACGCATGCACACGGTCGCTGAACGCTGGCTACCTCTCAAACGCACATGCTTTGATGCTTGTCTCAAAATTGCAAGGCATTTCTTGGTCCAATGATCAGCTGAAAAAACAGAGATTTGGCTGCATGTCTCGACCTGTAACGGTTGCCAATTGGGGTTAAGTAGTTTAGTTGGACAGAGCAGAGAAGGTAGCGTCCACGCTACCGCTACAAAACGCTATCGAAATCTCATTGTTTTATCAACGACTCAACATCGCCGTTTTGGAATTTTACAAAAGTCAATTTGCTTCGATGCTCATTCCAAATATAAGAAATCGCCCTCGATGTTCATGTTCCAACCTCCAAACTGCTTACATGTTCGATCGCTATTTGCTCGGCCATTTCAGAATTTTTCTTAATTTCAACACGGAATCTTCCCACTTCAAGGGCCATGTATCGAATGGACGGCCCATTAAAAGCCCAGTAACGTGGAAAATACACTCCGGCCCAGTGTTTCGTGCTGTGCGCGGCCCGCGAGTACCCACGAAGCGCGAAGGCACGAGGCGATAGCGTGGATTACGCTTTCGAGCCCAGAACGCGTGTCCCGTTCTGTGTGCGTCCCGCAAAGTATCCGCGAAAGCACCGCACACGGCGCCTCGCCGATTTCCCCACCTGGCCCACCTACCAGAGACAGAGAGTGCCCCGGTGTTCCGGAACTCCGCCGTACACAAGCTCGCCGCCGGCGAAGACGATCGAGCGGCGGAGCCCGAGCTCCGTGAGGCGTAATGGCGCCGAAGAAGAAGCAACAGCAGGCGCCGAAGCAGAAGCAGAAGCCCAAGCACTCCTCCACCTCCTCCTCGTCCTCCGCCGGCGGCGGCGGCGGCGGCGGCTCGGCCTCCGCCGCCCCGCGGCTCCAGATCTCGTCGGAGAACGAGAGACGTCTCCGGCGCTTGCTCCTCAACTCCGGCGCAGCCGCGGCACCAGTGCCCGCGCCAGCGGATGCTCCCGGGGCGCGTGCCGAGTCGAGGGAGCAGAAGGCGCGGCGGCTGCGCGGGGTGTACGACAAGCTCTCCCTCGAGGGCTTCTCCTCCACGCAAATCGAGCAGGCGCTCTCCGTGCTGTCGGTTCGTGCTCCCTAAGCAGTCGTCGAGCACCGCCGTGCGATGGAATTGGTTGTTTTTGTTGCTGTTGATGATTTGGGGTTTAATTTTTGGGTCCCGCAGGATTCGGCTACGTTCGAGTCGGCGTTGGATTGGCTGTGCTTTAATCTGCCCGGTGATGAGCTCCCCCTCAAGTTCTCCAGTGGCACCGCTTCCTCTTCTGGGGCTGGTATGCGTTTCGCGGGTTTAGGGCTTAGCGATTCGTATCTACTGTCTACTCTCATTTCTGTTTGAACTTGTGAATTCTGCCATCTTTGCATGTGCATTTGCCAGCACCAATGTGTTTATGTGCTCATCTGCATGAAGTTGCAATACATTCTTCTGCGCATACAATGATTTGCCTGCGTTATGTGCTTACTGGTTCCAAGTTTGAAGTAGTACCTTACACATGTTGCTGCATTTGTATTTGCATTGCTGTTATCTGCATTTTTTAGGTTCTGCAAATATGCACACACCCATGAACTCCAGTTTTCTCATGGAGGCATGAAATGGTTTGAAACTTTGAATTGTTGAGTGTTAAGTCTATCATGCTTAAATCAGTTGTTCATTACTTTTCTAGGGCCTTTAGGGACAGAGGGTTCAGTTAAGGTATTATCGACAGCGAAAGACAATTGGGTGCCACAGAGCCGTGAGTCAGAGGAGGTGCAGGGGAGCACTGAGGGGTTGGAAATTAGAATTAGCAGGCGGCGAGAAGAAGATGTGACATTGGATGACGGGCGATCATCACAAGCTGCATGGATTCGGCAGTACATGGAACAACAAGAGGAGGTATAGGTGCAGATGTTCAAACAAGTGATTTTGTTCCTTGGATTGCTGCATTGAATATTGAATATTGA
Source organism: Oryza punctata (assembly GCA_000573905.2). NCBI lineage: Eukaryota > Viridiplantae > Streptophyta > Magnoliopsida > Poales > Poaceae > Oryza > Oryza punctata. The sequence goes on along the minus strand of CM002491.2, from coordinate 19,494,962 downwards.
TACTCTTTGAATGACTGTTTAATTTTTGATCTTGTGCAATTTTGCTTTATCTGACAAGTATTCTATTTTCACGCAATTCTTGAAAATATATTGTATTATATCAAGCTGGTGCCACAAGATAGTAATACTTTGGGACTCTCTCTCCCTCACACCAATTTAAATATTTATTGTCTTTTAACTTATGACTAATTAAAATGGTCTCCAATATGCATGTTCGACTGTTTATTTTGCAGTAATATATTTGTAAACATGATAGGAAGCGTTATGTTGTGAACGTAATTATAGTGACATACCTTATTACGTTTGTGATTGAAATATTCTAATGTACTGTATGCCGTTTAAAGTTACTGACAAACATCTTATACATTTCAATTCACTACGAATTGGATGGTGCCCTGTTAATCTTCGAGATTAAGCTTATTCATTGTATCTCTCTTCTTTTTTTTCTGTTCCTGTTTAATGTATATTGGTGCAATCATTCCTTTGTTGCTGCTGATATTAGGAAGATGATGTGAATTCTAATGATTTCTACACATGGGAAGATCTTTGCCCACCAAGTTTGGAAACTGCTGAGGCAAAGCCAAGTAGGCAAAAGAAGAAGGGTATGCATAGTACTTGTTGAAGGATATAGATTCTATAGTGAACCATATGACTTTTCTCTTCTAATTGTGACTAGGTTTTGAATGCTTATATGTAGTTCAAGCATGTTTATATTAAGCCTTCTTGTTTGATTGTTTTCAGGTAAACAAGCGAAATCCTCATCTGGAAACTCAAAGGAAGATCTCAGCAGTTCAGATAACGTCTTTCCAAATTCTGATATTGCAAATGCTGAGGGTGGTCAAGTTGACTCTGGTGCAACTGGGAAGAAAAGTGAGAGTCCTGTCCATATAGATGGAGGATCCAGTTTGGAGAAAAAAATGTCCAAGGATGTTGATGAAACGAGCACAAAGGAGGTAGAAGAAGAGGAAGTAGAACTTGATAACCTGTTTTTTGAAGACTCTTCTGCTTGGGAGGCAGTAGCTCCAGAAATACTAAAACAGCAAAAAATAGAGAAATTATCACATGATGGTTATGGGCATCTTCTTGGAAACATAGATGATATATGGAAGAAGGTCATGTGCACCTGCACCACTTTATATTAACGCTCCTCCTATTGTCATATTTATCTTTAGAATTTTGGAGGTGTTTTTGCTGTCTTGGTTGTTGATTATAATGCTGCTTCTCTCAATTTGGTTGGAGAAACCTTGTTGTGTACAATAGTTGGGGTGGCCTTTATGTGCTGTAATGTCCCATGCTACTTGCTCCTAAAAGCTGCATATAGCTACTATAGTTTTACCTTTAAAGTTTCAGTAAATTACTGTACTAGACAGTGAGAAGAGAACACAACTAACATATCTCACTTGTAACGCTACTTGAGGAGATCTATTATTTGGGCAATGGGTGGAATGTAACAATTTGAAATATTGCTAGATAAACAATGAACCAACATAGCTGTTTAATCTCTGGCGTGCATTTGGTTCTAACTATTTATTGTGGTCTGCAGGGAGATTCTGGTAAAACGCCAAAGGCTGTTCTGCAAAAATTTTGTCAGAAACTTGGTTGGGAAGCGCCAAAATACAGTAAAATATCTGAAAAGGATCGTAAATTCATATATGCTGTTAATGTACTGCGTGGCTCTACTGGTCGTGGTAAAAGTCGGAAGGCTGGAGGCTTGACAAAAGTCGAGTTAACTGAACAAGATAAAGAATATGCATCTGTTGAAGTTAGTATTGACAACTATTTGATCACTCTGTTACTTTCTAAAATGTCTCAAAAATAAAAACAATTCGTTTTTGTTTCAATGAGAAATGCAAGTCTTCATATATACGGATGTCAATGGCTCCATGCACTATCTATCCATCCAAAGTGCTCAACAATCTGTGCAAGAACATCAAAACTATTAGAAGATGGGGCATTGCCTGAATTTTGGAGGTTTACACCAATCCCCAATGCGCATTGGATGGATATGATAGTGCATGTTAATTTGTATGGGAAGCTATCCTCTAATTTCCACTACTTATTCATATTTATTTCTTCAGTTCTACCTTCCATGCTTGTTAGGATTAACTACTCTGATTTCATAACAACTAAGAAAAGAATATACATATCATCATTCCTTCTCTAGAATTGTATTTCTAAACAATAAATATTTGCTAAATTGGTCGACAGGAAGCACAAAACAGAGTGGCGGCTTTTGCTCTATATCAATTTTTCGCTGATCTTTCGTTGCGTCAATTGCTTATTGAACCATATGCATCACTTGTTTTAAGATGGCAAGAAGGTTAGATAAATTGATCTTGCTTTTCTGTGATAAATCATGATTTGTTGGGGCCTTTTGGGCTATATATTACATGGTTTTGGTAAAAAAGCAGGGGAGTTATCATCATCATCATCTTCAAGGGTTATGGATACTGAGGATAGTCGAAGAGCTGGTTTTGTGGATAAGTTGTTGGATATGGATGCAAATACAACTCCACATCAAGTCGAGGATGCTTCAGATGGTGCCACATCTGTTGACTCTATGATCATCGAGGATAGCTACTCTGTTCATGAGAAGAAAGAGACCTATTTGGTGAATCGTACAGGTAAGTTTTGAATAAATCATCATTTCAGTTTTTTGTCTTGAAAGAATTTATGAATAATATGTGAAGCAATCATGATTTGGATGGTAACCATTTTTTATCTTCCATAACCTTTTAATCTGTCACTGATGACAGACTTATCTTCTCCATTCTATCAACTTTCTCAGCACCAATGAGGTTTCTCCTATGTAGAATCTATTTCCGCAGCAGTATAACACCTTTTAGCTCTATTTCCATGTGGAATCTTGCTCACAACATGCATGCCGTGTATTTTGTCCTCATTAGTTCTCTGATATATTCATGCTATATCTTTCTTTTTATTCTAATTGAAATATTTTTTTCTTTTCAACTGAATAATGATCAAACGAATGTGTATTGTGTAAGTGTTTTTCCTTTGTAGATTTTTCCTTATTGCCTCTGCTAGACTGCTAATAACATAAGTATAAGTATAATTCCTGTCAGGATATCTAATGTGGCTTTTTTATGATTAGGATCAAGATCCACAGAGCAGGTGGAAAGCACAGTGTTGAAAAAACATTTGGAAAATAAAATGAAGCAGTCGAGCTATTTGGTACAAGTGATATGCATTCTACTATATTGTTCTTCTGATTTAGTACCTTCTCTTTTGCCTTTGACTCTTTGTGATGAATTGGCTCATCTTTTTATTCAGAAAATGCTGGAAGCAAGAGCTTCTCTACCAATCTCTAGTTTCAAAGATCATTTTCTACAGTTACTGAAAGAGAATGATGTAATTGTTGTTAGCGGAGAAACCGGATGTGGGAAAACTACTCAGGTACCTGCCTTACCTTTTCACTGAAAGTATAGTTTCAAATATTTCCCCCCTCAATGGCTTCATTCTTGGGTGCTGCCAGTTGTAATTGCAGCTTTAAAAGATAACCGTATCATGTGCAAACCATCATCTTTTTTTTGTGCCCTGTCCCTTTGAATCCATTTAGTTTATTTGGCTCCCTGAAATTATAATACATTATTGGTGATGGTGAGGCATGAGAAATAGCGAATTATCTGCTGCACGAAACTTCTCATAACAAGTCTGATGGTAGTCATGGTTTCCTATAGTTTGGGAAACCAAGTAGCTCTGAATCTCCCACTCGCTTGCTTAACTTGATCTAGGATCTCTAGACTATAGACCTGACTTTTCCCTTAATGACCCAATCATTCTACCTTGTTTTTCAAACAAACTTGACTAATTGAGTGCAACAGGCCAGGATATACGGGGCCCGTGCTTGACATATTCAACAGAAAGTGCCTTCCTGATGTGTTTTAGGATCTTAGTCTTTCCATGATACATTTTCACCTATTGGAATGTGTTAACGAACTGATCTTATGATATTCTTCATCTCCCAGCCATTCAGTTTCTATTATTTGACGATAGATATGCCAGCTGCTATTGGTACAAAGTTAGGTTTGCATATATTCCTTGAACATGTAGAAAGATATTCAGTACTGGATGTTATGCAACACCAGCTTGTATAGGTTATTTCTGATCTTTCCAGGAACACGGAGTTTTACATGGTTATATTATCTTTCATTTGCAGGTGCCACAGTTTATTTTGGATGATATGATTGAATCTGAGCTTGGTGGTTACTGCAGCATAGTCTGCACACAACCCCGGAGAATAGCGGTATGATCACAGTGCGGACCTTGATCTTTTCATTATCTTTCCAGTGCAGCATCTTAACACAATATTGCAGGCAATATAAAAATTGCATGACATATTCATGAAATCACTTCCGAGATCATAAACTCATCATAAAGTACAATATCTTAGTGTTGTTACAGTGAGACCATCTGGTATGCTAGATATCCTTTTTATATGATGATCACACAGCTTATACTGAAGAGATCTAGATTGTTGAACATAACGTGGTAGATCTAATTATTTGTAGGCCATTTCAGTGGCTGAAAGAGTGTCTAGTGAGAGGTGTGAATCTTCTCCTGGATCTAAGGATTCTTTGGTCGGATATCAAGTTCGTCTCGACAGTGCTCGGTATTTGGTCTTTCTCATATTCACATTATTATATATGTGAAAAATTTCTTGTAATTTTGCATCGAAGATCCCTATGATGTGTTCAACTTTGTTCTGATAATTTGGGTTCTTTCTACTGTTTTAGGAATGAAAGGACAAAGCTTCTGTTCTGTACCACCGGTATCCTTCTTAGAAAATTATCTGTAAGTAGTGCCGTCATGTTAACAATAGTTTGGCTTGTGCAATATTTTTATTGCATGTAACATTATAGCATCCCTCCGCTTGTGTTTCAAGTCATTTGATGATGGTTCCTAAGAAATTATTTCCTTTTCATGCTAATTTCAGGGGAACAATGATTTAAGTGATGTTACACATGTAGTAGTAGACGAAGTACATGAACGTACTATTTTGGTATGTACATGTTTGTGTCCTTTCCCTTTACGAATCACACAATGTTTTCTTTTGTTTCTATGGTAGGAAGTCCATGAATGATCCTGATTTCCCAGTTTTCAGGGTGACTTTCTGTTGATTGTTCTTAAGAGTCTTGTTGAGAAGCGTTCTAATCAGCCAGGAAGGAAGTTGAAAGTGATTCTCATGTAAAACCAAATTCTGTTTTTCTGTCTTTATTCTTTTCGGTTTGTAATTTTGTTTACTGCATTGACAATCAGGAGAGTCTAATGTTTACTTCCCCATGTGCTTTACCTTCAGGTCTGCTACTGTTGATTCAAGCCTATTTGCTCGGTATTTCGGAGATTGCCCTGTAATTAATGTTGAAGGGAGAACACATCCAGTTTCATCTCACTTCCTTGAGGATGTTTATGAGAAAATGGAGTACTGTCTTGCTTTGGATTCTCCTGCATCAGGAGCATACTTTCAACAGCATGGAGAAAAGGTTTACCTTACTCATTTCTCATTCTTAATGAAGTTTATATCCTCCAACAGCTGCCGTGTGACTCTTACTATTCTCTCTGGATTACTAGATCTGATGAACACCCCCTTGTCCTCATTATGTTATGATGAACTATATATGTCTTAGGTCATGTTGGTCTTTTACCTGTGTTTTGTTACAACAATTTTGCATAACCATGAGCATGGCATGCTCATGGAACTTGGGATTATTTTAGTGGAAGTGTATGATGCATGGTTTTACCAGAGACTATATAACAGCCATATGATCTTCATATCCTCAGAGCTAGCCAGATGGCCATTTGGCAATCATGTTACTTTGTGTGTTTATAATCAGTACTGTATGCTGATTTTTTTTTCCATTCTGCACCAGTGGAAGAATGCTAGTAGCACAGTGAATAATCGACGAGGAATGAAGAACCTTGTTTTATCCTCATGGGGGGATGAGTCAGTTCTTACTGAAGATTATGTTAATCCTCACTATACAACTGATTGCTATCAGTCATACAGTGAAAGGACCAATCAAAATCTGGTAAGTTTCATGCCCCAAACCAAAAGTTTTGCCCTCTTCTTAAAATATAACTCTGGTGTACTAAATATTTTTTGTTGCTACCTCAGAAACGCTTAAATGAAGATGTGATTGATTTTGATCTGTTGGAAGACTTGATATGCTATATTGATGAGAACTGTCCCCCTGGCGCTGTTCTAGTTTTTCTTCCTGTAAGTTCAGGGTGTCACCAGCTTAATGCTTCGTTTCTTAATAGACACCTTGCAATATAGATGATTGATCACCATTTTTCATCTGTGATGCTGCTCAGGGAGTCGCAGAGATTGATATGTTGATTGATAGATTATCTGCTTCGGTTAGATTTGGAAGGGAATCATCTGATTGGATTCTTCCTTTGCATTCACTGCTTGCACCCACCGATCAAAGGAAGGTGTTCCAGTCACCACCAGAAAACATTCGCAAGGTGATTCTCTTCACCCAGGACCTACTGAGTACTTAGTTACTTACGAGTACTTACGACTTTTGTGCTTCATGATATTGCAGATTATTGTTGCCACAGACATAGCAGAGACCAGCATTACAATTGATGATGTAATTTATGTAGTTGATACTGGGAAGCACAAGGAAAACCGCTATAACCCGCAGAAGGTCACCTTTATCTTGTTTGTGCCTGTAAATTTGAATGAGTACAAATATAGCACTTGTACAATCCTTTCCCAGGGATTTTATCCCTTTTTTCATGATTTGTTTGTTTATGGTGCACCTTCGATCTGCTGAGCCTGAATAAAGATGTCCTCGATGAGACTATCTATTTGGTTAAATTTGTGCTGGTTCTTTGTTGGAACTAGGCCATATATGTTAGAAACTTTTGGACTCCGGTCTTGTCTTTGTCTATTAATGGATCTTGTGAAAATTGCATCCGCTAGTCCATCTAACATAGCACTGACTACCATAAAGATTTACCCTTGGTCCGTTGTCATCAAAACTTCAAGTTTTTTTTATTAGTAATGTGTGGTTTTCTTTACAAAATTCTATTTACTGGATGCCTTTGCACTAAAATTGACTATTTAGTTATTTAAAATCTTTTAAGTTAAATTCTGATTAAAGTAACATGCTTGGATTCTAATATAAACAAAAAATGCTTTTGAAAGTTAAAATAAAAAATGCTTGATGGTTGGCAACTTGGCATTATTTGTTGTGGGTTTCTACTAGGCTACATTGTGAGCTCATGGGTTGGACTTCTTTAACCCATGTTTACCGGAGTAACAATCACATCAAATTCATATGTTGGCCATGAGCTCAGCCTATCAACTTTTTTATGCACATGTTGACATGATAAATCATCTCAAAAACATATCTAATAGAAGCTGTTTTGTCATATTTTGTTTGCAGAAAATGTCAAGCATAGTAGAAGATTGGATTTCTTGTGCAAATGCAAAACAGAGACGAGGACGGGCTGGTCGTGTGAAGCCTGGGTTGTGTTTCTGCTTGTATACTCGCCATCGTTTTGAAAAAATGATGCGCCCATTTCAGGTTCTCTAGTTACAAAAAAGATACTAGAATTCAAATTCTGCACTGAAGATTCCATATTTTAATATCTGTAACATATAAAAAAAATGAGTTTGCTTACGGACATGAGCTATGTTTGTGTTAATAGTTTTGCTAATGACAACTACAATTGTCCTAAGCAACATCTGTAACCGTCATGCGTTGATATTTCTGTCTATTATGCTTGAAGGTGCCTGAGATGCTGCGGATGCCATTGACTGAGTTGTGTTTGCAAATAAAATCACTTCATCTGGGTGGCGTAAAATCATTTCTTTTAAAGGTATATTTTCTTAATCCTCGCCACTTCTCTTTTCTTGTTTTCTTCACATGCATTTATGCAATCTTGCAAGATCTCTATAAGATTGTATGAACTGTTATGCTTCACTGGATGTGTTTGTGCAGCATCATTTGTTGATGCAGTTTTTGCTAGGAATTTGTGGACAACTATCTGTTCTACCTTTTTTACCAGAAGTTCTGCTTTCTGTTTGTGTCAGCTGTGAAATTGTGATGCTAAATAATCATATTTCATACCGTATTGTTTCAGGCCATAGAACCTCCTAAAGAAGAAGCTATCTCCTCTGCTATTGACTTGTTATATCAGGTTCTATTCTGCCTTTTGTCATATAAATCTTTTATTCATGTGTGCACATTAGTAGCAGAAACATTTTTGGCATCTCCTTTTGTAGTTATTAACCAAACTTTATACTGTCTGGTGTCATGCCTAGGTTGGAGCGTTTGAAGGACATGAGGAATTATCACCTCTTGGCTATCATTTGGCCAAATTGCCAGTTGATGTTTTGATTGGGAAGGTGTGGCTAAAATATAATTTTCTGGCTCATTCATCAAACATGACAGATATTTAATGCATACATTTCAGCATAATAACTAGCTAGCATGTTGTTGTTTGCTAGTATTCGTTTGTGCATGGCTGTGTGGCAATATCACCATAAATTCTTCAATATATGTAAATATATGATTTAGTTGTAGGCATTAGAGTTGTATAACTTTTTATATTTCCAAATAAGAAAGGATAGCTTGTTGTATCTAACCTTAACATTTGCATGTGAGATTTTGTTTGTCATGTTAAATGGCGGAGTAGCAGATAGTTGTTAATGTTGGTTCTTTTCTTCAATCTGCATGCAAACAAAGACAGCCCAGCGCCTCTCATGCCTAATTTTTATTCTTATGTACATAAAAAAAATCTATGTGAAATACCTTTTCTCATTCCATTCCTTAATTACATCTTTAATCTTCAGTTCTTCACTACAGTATTCACAACAAACTTCATTGAACTTTATTATGTTCCTTTTTTTCCTCGCATGAGAAGTTGAGAACTGCCTGTCATTCCATTAAAGAAAGAAGAACCTACAGTACATCACAGCTCTATTATGTTCTTCATGTCCCTTTGGAATGCTTCCAGTATATTTCTTCATTTCCTACATTTTCTGTACTTAAGTCTAGTTTACAAGAATGCACAGTAATTTTTGTAGGCAATACTGTATTTTTTTCATCTCTGTAATTGACTGATTGTAAGAGTTTTACCACTTACTTTTCATATCTGTGGCCCTTTGAGCATTCCCAACGGTATTATAGTTCTATACAGATAATTCAGGGTTCATTGAAATCAATAGTTTCTGCATGTTATTAATAAATAATGACAGTAATTGTTATTTTTGTTCCATCGATTTGTGGAGCATTTGTAGTACTTTACCTATTTAATGTTTTGCTTTGATTTGTCTTCTGTGCGACTGCAGATGATGCTCTATGGTGCTATCTTTGGCTGCTTATCACCCATTCTTTCTGTTGCTGCTTTTCTGAGTTATAAATCCCCATTCATCTCTCCAAAAGATGAGGTATTATGAGATTATCGTGGTCAATAGTTTATGTAAACTTGATATGTACTATCATGAAATTGTTTCATTGATAATGCAGAAGCAAAATGTGGAGACGGCAAAGGCTTCATTGATGAATGAAAACCTTGATGGGTCTGCTTCTACAGCAGATAATAAACAATCTGACCACCTGTTAATGGTTATTGCATACAATAAGTGGTCCCGCATACTAAGAGAGGTCATAAAACTTATTTCATCTACTCGAATACAGTTTTCTGACATTAGGTACATTTGTTATGTGCTCATGTGTACTTAGTATCATGTGTTCCTTTATAGTAGAGTACTATCAGATTGGTTTTGCAGTAGATATCAGCCTGTAAAAAGGAAAACAAGAACATCAGTTCCAAGGATTTCTAATATGATGATTTTCAATTGCAGAATGGAGCTAGATCTGCCCATCAGTTTTGCCGTTCATTCTACTTGAACAGTACAGTGATGTATATGGTCAGGTTGGACTACCTCAGTTTATACTTTATACAAAAGCTTGATGCAAAAGAATAAGATTTTTTTAAGGGCTTATGCGAATTTCAGTTAACAGTGTTTATATTTTCAAGTGTTAGACTAATTTTCTGGGTTATCAATAAAGGGCACCTTCTTTAACTACATATATGTCACCACTACTAATCTAATAAGAGAATCAGTATATTTGTGCTATGATTTTCAGAAAGTTTCATTCATTAATGGAATTTTTCTGCAAAAATATTTAACCGCATTAGTGTACTATTCAGCATGCTCTTAATACCACTTCAAATCCTATGGTCTCAAATTAAATGTGTGAATTTAGAAAGACTAAGTTTAGGTGGGTAAGTTTCCCCTATGTGTGTATTGCTGCAAGAAGACACGAACTGTTTTTCGAGTACCTACCGATTCTATAAGTGCAACAATTGTTAGACTCAAGTTTAGGTGTGTTAAGTTCTCTATTTTTTTTCTCCAGATATGCTAGAGTCGGTTCAGCAACTGCCTACATGCAACGAGTGTTTCTAAAGTTCATTCATATTTAAGTATGAAATATAAAGCTACTCCCTCCATCCACAAATATAAGGACTTCAAGCTTTTGAAATTTGTCCATGAATATAACGATGTCTAGAGTACTATATACTTCTCTCACCAACCACCTCTCATTTAATTTTCACCTAATTTTACCCCCAACCACCCTTCCCTCCTAACTACTACTAATTTAATGAGGGGCATATATCCTTTTCTCTCATCCTTAGTCTCTCCAATGAAGGGCAAAAGTCCTTATATTTGTGGACAGAGGGAGTAACTAAATTTCACAATAACTGTTTGTTCATCATACTTTTTCCCTTTCAGAGACATGCGACTACAGTATGGGACATTATTAGCAGACATTGGACTTGTGGATATTCCTAAAGATAGCCTGGTATGTCTTTTCATAATTGAAAATTGCGCTAAGGATACCATCTTTACTCTGAGAATGCAGACTTATATCATGTTATTCATTTTCTTTAGTTGACGAAGTCATAACAGTGACAATTTTGTATCTCTAGTCCTTTTGTCCTACAAGCTAACTTATATGATGGCTAGCAATATATAATCCTCACATGACTGGACAGCTAAATGCTCCAATACATATAGTGTTGTAGTTGGAAACATAGGCTTCTGTAGCTCTTAGCACCTTAGTGACAACTGTATGACTAGATCAGTCAATCACTCTCATATATTACAATTTGATTAATTTATACCAATGAAAAGTTATAAAAGCAATGGTCAAAGTCACATGAAGACTGTAAAAAGTAGATAATGTTAAAAATGGAATAAATTTGAGGGTGCAACTTAGTTTCTTTTTGGTAACTTAAAAAGGGTACCCTAACTTAAATGGGTAATGTACTTTCCCAGCTAAATGCTGCCAAAGTCCTCTATTTCTAATTTGAATGAGGACAGACATCATAATCAATCTTCTAATGTCAATTAATCCTAATATTTTCCAGAGGCCTGTGGATGGAACGAGGAAAAACAATCTTGAGAGTTGGTTTGCGAATATGTCTCTTCCATTTAACTTATATGCTCGTTACTCCTCAGTTATTAAGGTAATGGCATGATTGCTGAACAATTTTGACATTTTCTTAACAAGTACCAAAAGTACAAAATAAATATGATCTTGCTGATGAGATTAATATCATAGTGCAATTCTTGTTTACCTTTAGTAATATGTATAAGCTGTTGTTTCACTTAGTTCAATTTGACACTAATATGGTTCATTTCTGGAAAATGCTTATGTGGCATTTGCAGTCGGTCATATGCGCAGGTTTATACCCTAATGTTGCAGCTACTTTAGAGGGTGTTGATCCAGGGGCTCTAGGTGGCAGGAAGCCATCTGATTTTCTGTCTGGAAAGGACCGTCCTCGATGGTATGATGGACGACGAGAAGTTCACATACACCCATCATCTATGAACCACAGCTTGAAAGCTGTTCAATATCCATTTTTGGTGTTTCTTGAGAAGGTATCCTTTTGACTTGAACATGAATGGGGTGTACCATTATCTTTATGTTGTGTAAGATACACTAGTGGAAATGTGGAATCATATACCATATAACAAAGTATTTACGATGGTGATCTGAAGAAAAAATATTGTATTTTTGAATCTCTGATACTTTTGATTCTCTCTTTTCCCTATATTCAGGTTGAGACAAGTAAGGTATTTCTACGTGATACTAGTGTCATTTCTCCTTACTCGCTCCTTCTGTTTGGTGGTACGATGGTAATCCAACATCAGGTATCGTGTTCTATATCCAATTCTACTATTAGGCTTAAGATACTGAACCACCATCCTCTTATTTCTACAAGGGATGTACTGCCTGTGCCTTTTCTTGTGCTCACATCACATGTTAGATATTGGCACTTGTCAATCAAAGGAGAAACTACTCAGTTTGTATATATTATTAGTTTTTGTGAGTAATATATGTGAAGAGTGAAAGATTGCATCAATTTTAGGGCTTCCAGTTTCACATCGATCTGTTTAAATCAGTTAGGCAATTTTTCCTCCCATGTTCTTGTTTAAGAGATTCATTTAGAAACTGTTGGTTATCAACTTGTCGTATATATTTTTGTGCATTAACTTTTAAATGGTATCTTTAGCTAATTGTAATCAATGGGGATACTTAAATAGTCTTTTTTTTTTTTACAGACAGGAGTGGTTATCATAGATGGATGGTTAAGGCTGACAGCTGCTGCACAGACTGCTGTCCTATTCAAGCAACTTCGCGTAACACTTGATGCTGTTCTGAAAGAATTGATAAGAAAGCCAGAGGTATGGTGTCTCCCCTTGTTTTAACGTACAAGGAATAACACCTACTCATGAAATGAGATATTGTGCAGCTGTAGTGTCTCCTGCACATCTCATCATATAATTTCTCTCCCTCACCTCATTGGCTCACTGTATGTAGAATGTATTTATTGCTTTCAATAAAAGGCTGGTTCACTTGTATAGCTTTGTGCAAAGGCTTGATACAATACATGCGGGATAGTTTACAGTCAATACTCTGCAACTTGTATTTTCTAATTATCTTGTCTCTATGGTCTGATTCCAGATGGCAACTTTCGTTGACAATGAAGTGGTCAGATCCATTATTCATTTACTGTTAGAAGAAGAAAAGGCCCAACAAGCATGAAATTATGGTAATCTGTTCATATTAAGTTTTTTCTTGTAACATATCTGAAAGATCAGTGTCAAATATTATCTCACAGATACGGTAGTCACAACTTGGCTGTTTGTGGAGCATTAAAGTTTGCATGGAAATTAGTTTCTTCAAATGTTGAGGTTTTGCATGGAACTCCTGCCATAAAAATGAGATATGCTTAAGAGATTTCTAAATATATCTATAGGCAATAGTCTCATGATTAGCATTTTGCTTGATCATTTGTAGCAGTTATTCTAAGTATGAAGTAATTATAGTTGACTTGGTAGCGTTTTCTATGCAGCAGCTTAATTTCTGTATTTTGTTTCCGTTAGCTCAATGGATTACGGTATACTATAACAACGGAAATATAGCAGAATCAACTTCAGAGGTTAGGACACTAATTTCTGGATGCACATTATTATTAGAATGAATACTAATACTACTACAACTACTAATAATATTTTATGTGTATGTTTATGTGCATCTGAATATCTGATATCTTAACTCTGCCCAGTCAATGAGAACTACTGTTGTATAGCCTTTTGTGTCCCCTCCATGTGATCCTATGATTTCTCCTCTCTTACGCACACATGAGAAATTATGAATGTCCCACCTTGTCCATTCCATTTGACATACTATCCAGCATAAGTGCCGTGCACGTTTCACGGGGCCGCCAATAGGATGGACTCGCTAGCTATGCATATCCAAGTATTGTCGGCAGCTGCTGGCCTTTTTCCAGCAAATTGACTTGACATCTGAGTATACGCTAGCCTTTCCTACAACATAATGGATGGGATCTAGCTGCTGCGCTGATGATTCTCAGGCCTTGCTTATGTTGCTGTTCGTTTTGTTCTGTGCAGGAATCCAAACTATTGTCTCCTGCTCCGCACTCCATTGCTATTTTGGCTTGCAAAGCTTGGTGATTGGCATTTTTGAAGCTTCAATGCAGAAAGGGGTTACTGCGTTTGCTTGACTAAGCAACAAAAAAAATATATATATTACAATAGAGAGAAAAAATTCTTTAAATTCCTTCTTCCCATCCCTGATGTGGAACACAAGTATACCTCGATTCACTTTATCTGCCAAAACATGAAAGTCATACGTGTAAAAAGGACTGCAGCAAATGGGAGCACAGCTTGTCTAGAGTATTTATTCGCTCGAATGCAATTTCCTTTCACAAGAATTTGCTATACCGATGAGATCCTGTATGCATGTTAAAAGGTGTACTTTAATGTTATAGTAAGGAATAGACTGTAGTGTATAGTGGATGATATCTTGCGTTTCATGAAACTGTTGAACGTATGCGCTTGCCTATGGCTACAAATACTTATTCAACGCTGAGCTTCGTGAATTCCGAGGATCTGTACTTATGTACTATGAGAATGGATCAGGGTTGACGTTTGTACCTTCCGGTGCTATTAAGCCTTCGACGTAAAGAACATGAGAACATGTTCAAATCGAAGTGCTCTTATGTTCAAATCAACTACTCTTGTCCACCGGCCAAGGCCTCCATATGAATATGGATGACTAGTGCGGACCTGGAGAAGTCACAATTTTAGACGCCTACCCAGTTTCAAGTTTCAGCAGTATGTTCTATGATCTATTGATCTATCACGGCTCTTTGATAGTTGAAAATCTACAGGTTCTGTTTGTTTTGTGTCATGAACTGCAGGATCACAGGGTGTCTACCAAAGTAAGGCATCATAGATGCCAATTGCCAAGAGAGCTAGCAACATCCAGTATGATGTAAAACAAGGGCATCGTACTCTAATCAGTCTCAAGCATATGAATGATTTTGGGTACATCGACTTCGATTCCTCAGTGAACTCTCATGATTTTATATTAACAATTTATTCGATATATGCAAAGAGTTGAATATGGTCCAAAGTGATACAAAGGTAAGATTATCTGGTTTAAAGTGAAAATATTAGTTAAAGAGTGATTTAAAGTGAAACATCGATAATAAAAAATAACACGATGAAATTTACTCAATATATTTTAATAAAAGTTTGTTTTAGATTAGAAATGTTAACGAATTTTTCTATAAACTTAATCAACCTTTAAAAAATAACTAGAAAAAATTTGAAACAACTTATAATACGAAACGGATTCTATTATCTTCATATACCGTACAACCACTCCTTCCAATATTGGGAAAAAAAAACAAACTAAAAGCAAAGGAGAGAGAGTAGAGTGGAACAGAATGATCCAACTGTCGGCATTTGTGTAGGGCCATTGTTTCTAGAAAGCAGGACAGTGCGACAAACGGCAGTCACACACGGATGCCTCCCGAGTCAGGTCTCGGCAACAACAACGGTTTATACCCATTTCAACCCCCTCTCCTCTCCTGCCAAAATTTCCATATCCCCTCTCTCCTTCACTTCGTCGCATCTTCCTACCACCACCACTACTACTATCACTGTACCACTTCACTTTTGCACCCCAACTACCTCTTCTTCACACCCTTTCCACAGATTTTACTTGTTCCATTCCACAGGGTCAAGTCCACAGAACGTATGCTCCATGTTCTTGACGTACACGCTGATGATGCTATCTTTGCTTTGCTTGCATGAGTCAATGTTAAGCTTGTTATGTACTAACCCCTATTGTAGAACCTCAAAGCTAGCTTACAAACCTCAAACTATAGTACTTGTGTGCAGTCTGAACATTACATCCCCTGAATACAAAATTGCATCGGTCCAGGCTTGTCATAAGTAGTAGTTTAGGACTTGTTCGGAATACAGGATAGGAAAAACATGAGAATAGGAAAAACATAAAAATATGATAGGATTGTATGTGTAAAATAGAGAAATGGAAAACATAAAATTTTTTGGTTCTTCGTGCGTAGGATTCTTACAACAAAGACACTGATTCTTTTTTTCCTGTGAAACATGGGCAGGGAATAGTGTTCCCCTGGAATTCAAGGTAGCAAACCCTTTGAAACGAATGTATCTACAATATCCAATTCAAAGGAATCATCAATTCTCCATTTTTCCTTCACATTTCCTCCATTCCGAATGAACCCTTATACTATTATGCCCATATGGTCAGACATAACAGTGTAGAAGCACACCCTGTGGTGTGAACATGATATAACCATTGATGAACCAAAGCATAACCATTGTTAATTACAATATATTATGTACACTAGAATTATACTACTATATGAGTAACTAATTGTCAACATCTATCACACATTGTTAACACAAATACTAATAGTGAACAATATTTTTTCCAAGCTACATGTAGACCAGAGAAGCTAGGTCAGGAGTGGAACCGGTACAATATTGACAGGTACAGGCACAGATAGATCCTTGTACAGAGGACAAAGAGGAAAGCCAACGACCCAACCGCATATCCATTTCTTGGAATCCTATGGCGAGTCCAACCAAAACGTCTGCGAAGCATAGCGTTTCTTGCATCCAAAGCTACGCCGAGAGATTTCGCGCCAGATTCCCCTCCTCCTTGCCGCGCTTATATATATATATAGCCCTCGCCTTCGCCTCCACCCATTCCTCTTCCTCCTCCCCCTTCTCCGCCATTCATCTCTACATTGCCGCATGCGACTGTGCTTGGCGAAGACTGTTAATTTCAATCCATTTCTTGGGGTGGGAGATCTTGGTGTGTTTTAATTTGACGAGGAAGAGTATTGATGAACCTGACGCTGAGTCTTGGCATCGATGGCGGCGCGGCGGCGGCGGTGGCCAAGAAGTGTAAGGTGGGGGGCGGCGGCGGCGTCGATGGCGACGGCGGCGGCGGCGGCATGGCTTTTCATGGTGGTGGTGATGGCGATCGGGGTGGTAGGGTTGCGAGGTTTCTCCTAGCGAGAGATCGGATGGTGAAGAAGGCGGAGGCGTTTGATGATCATGACGAGGATGGTGGAATAATGGCGGCGACGTCGGATGGCGGTGGCGGCATGGAGCTGGTGCACTTGCTTCTGTCGGCGGTGGCCGCCGGGGAGGCCGGCGACGCGCGCGCCGCGGCCGCGGCTCTGCGGGAGGTCGACCGGCGCGCGTCGTGCCGCGGCGGCGACCCAGCGCAGCGCGTTGCGGCGTGCTACGCGGACGCGCTGGCTTCGAGGCTGCCCGGACTCCGGCCTGCCAGATCGCCCCCGGCGGCCACGCGGACGCGGGCCGAGCAGTTTCTTGCGTACACCATGTTCTACCAGGCGTCGCCGTTCTACCAGTTCGCACACTTCACGGCGAACCAGGCGATCGTCGAGGCCTTCGAGGCCGGCGGCCGGCGGCGGCGCCTCCACGTCGTCGACTTCGACGTGTCGTACGGGTTCCAGTGGCCTTCACTGATCCAGTCCCTGTCAGACACCGCCGCCGCCGCCACCAGCAGCTCATCCCACGACGACGACGGCAGCGGCAGCTGCGGCGACGGTCAGGTGTCCCTGCGGATCACCGGCTTCGGCGCGAGCGCCGACGAGCTACGGGAAACCGAGGCGCGGCTCCGGCGGTTCGCCGCTGGCTGCCCCAACCTACGGTTCGAGTTCGAGGGCATCTTGAACAACGGATCGAACAGCCGCCATGATTGCATCAAGATCGACGACGACGCGACGGTGGTCGTCAACCTGGTGTTCCCGGCGACGACGAACTCAAGAGAAGCGTGGGCCGCCACAGCAATGGCCTACATCCACTCTCTGAACCCGTCCATGGTGTTCTTGATAGAGAAAAACGACGGCGGAGGCTACCTCACCGGCGACAACGACGCCACAGGAAGAAGCGCAAGCTTGCTCCCGCGGTTCGCCGCCAACCTCCAATACTTCGCCGCCGTGTTCGACTCGCTCCACGAGTGCCTCCCGGTGGACAGCGCCGAGAGGCTCGCCATCGAGAGGAACCACCTCGGAAGGGAGATCAGAGACGCCGTGGCCTCGCTAGATCACCGCCGCCGCCGCCGCCGCCATGGCGGCGGCGGCGATCACGCAGCAGCTAGCTGGAACTGGAAGGCGGCGATGGAGGGCGCTGGGTTCGACGGCGTGAAGCTGAGCTCGAGGACGGTGAGCCAGGCGAAGCTGCTGCTCAAGATGAAGAGCAGCGGCGGCGGGTTCCGCGTCGTGGAGGGCGACGGCGGCATGGCCATGTCGCTGGCGGGGCGAGACATGGCTCTGGCTACGGCGACCGTGTGGCGGCGGCGGCGGCGGCGGCGATGTCGGTGACCCATCAACAGAGAAAATCTCAAACACATACAGTACAAGAAATCTCATACTAGTGCATACATACATACAAAAAAAAGAGAGAGATCGTCTATGAGTTCTCCTATTTCTTAGGATCACCTCTTAATTAGTTTTTGTTCATTGATTCATCATTTGTGATGCTCGATTCAATTTTGTTCTTATTCTCTTATAGTTTGATAGTTCATACATGTTTACTAGATTGAAAAGAGTTATACACACATGAGTACATAAGCAAAGATCATAATATTCAGTTAATACATACAATTGTGTTAGATATATGCATGATTAGTTAACTAATTAATCCTTCAGGAGTTATGTATCCTGCAAATCTTACTCTTGTCTTTTCCTTTTTCCCTTACAGAATAGTAGTAAAGTTCCTACTGTCTAATTGACCTTATGCTAAGTCAAAATCAAACTCAGTTTCATATCCTAGATACAGTAAACAAGCTGATCTAGCAGTTACTTCGAAGTACTCCAATCACATTTCAACACTGACAATGCAAGGAAGTTACCTTAATGGCAAAGGTAAACTCATCAAGAATTTACAAAAAGGAGTCAACACATGCACTGGAAAGGAGATAATACACATATAGTAGGACAAGTAGGCACCATGCAGGAGTGGTTCACCAAACTGTTGGTCTGCACCTAATAAAGATTTGCAGGGCAGATGGCATTGTTGAAATGCTGCCATTTGTGTGCCTTCTGAGCTACTAGATCATGAGCTAAGTAAATTAATCACTTTTAATCTCCTTTGAACAGTATGGGGATAGAGATCATCATACTATCATAGACCTAGTGATCTAATAAGCCCCCACTTTTATCTGACTTTCTCAATTTGCATCGATCATTCATGCGTGTGAATGAGAATCGATCCTATGGATGAGACATACTAATTTGCTTCTTCCTCATAGCATCTGAAAAAGAAAAAAAAAGGATGATCCGTACTGAAAAACAACAGGAATTCGGTCCCCCAGATCGACACCATGATTCACCCTTGCAATATAATCGTGTTCTTTAGCGTGTAGAAAGGTGTAAACCATAAGCCATTTCGAAACGCAAAATCATGTTGAAACCTGAAAAGAAGTACAATAAAAGTCCATATTTCCATGCAAACATGCAGAAGAAAAATCCATGGTGGACTAGGCGCCAGCTCAGCTGATAATCAAGGTGCAAAAACAACATAAGTAGCTGGCAATAAAGTTTTTTTCAACTAAAAGGTTGAATAGACCAATGGATTGTGATATTATTCGACGGTACAAACGAATAAAATTAAATATTTTAAATTTGAAAAATATATTTAAAACATTTTTCCAACAAATTCATATATACTCCTTTTTAAAATAAAAATCGCTCTGTTAGAAGCTCGAGAAGCGTGCGCATTCATCCATTCCTTTTGAAGAACAGGGACACGATTTCTCCTTGCGATCAACCAGTACGTGTGTGTGTGAAACTAGCCGTCGATCGCGTCAAGGAACCAGTGCTACATCCACAAGAACTAACGAAACATCTTTTGACGCGTTCAAGATGCTCCAAATCTTGGCCGGAATTCTTAAATTCAGGAGCAGACTCTTCCAAGTTCCACAGGCACAAACGCTGAATTCCCTCACCCAGACGACGCTAAACCAGAATACCAGATGCGAATTGTTTTTACCTCCGATGACCGATTAAGATATTCTTTTATTCCACATTTCCATCGATTCTCACCAAACTCTGTGCTCTTGCTGATTAACTACTTTCTGCAAAAAAAAAAAATGCAATCTTTCTTCAGAGTTTTCTGGTCAATGTATCAACGTATATTCCATCCTCTTTCTCCAAGGAGTGGACAAAATCGCAGGTCGCAGAGTTTCAGAAAAACAAAACGGAGGTCGCATTCAGAGTTTCAGACTGCATGAGTCCAACCCCCCAAATGGGAGATTCCATTTTGGCAGGTGGAAATATAATGCACAAATGCCTGGCTAGATTCTTTCGTTCTTAGAAATTGAGCAGCTATCAGCGATGCGATAGAATTAAGATACAGTGGCATCGCCGGTTTTGATTCGATTTCGATCCATCGCTTTTGCCTGTGATTTCCCTCCAGAGTCCCACGGTTCTTGTCGCTGTCGATGCATGCGTTCGCGTTAAGTCTTCTTGATTGGCCTGTCGCTTGCAGAATGATGATCGATCGGCAGCTCGATCTGGCGCCTGGGAGATGGAGAGATCTCGCGGAATATCCCAGTGGTTTTGGAATTAAGCACGCGACAGCGACTGGCTAATCAGCTCTGCATGCTTCTTCTAGGTTGGAAACGGCTGATTAATGTGATTAGTATACGATTGATTAAGTACTAAAAATAATTTTATTTAATTTTTAAAGTAATTTTTATATAAAATGTTTTTGCACGAAACTATTTTTTACTAAACGTACATTTTAACAATTTTAAAAACATACTAACGAAAATTGAGAAAGTAGCCGAGCTAATCCTCACTTTAGGACAGGCCCTTAAACAGGGAATGGAATTAAGAGAAGATGTCGTTGGGATTTGCATCCGATCCTTGGATTGGATATACTCCTGTAGGAGTTTTCTAATATATATGGAAGAACTTAGATTGAACAATGAGGTATCTGTAGGTTGGATGTGTAGATGTTTGTTCGGGAATCTTGATCTGTCAATTCTTGTGTGAGTGTGTCTTGGTTAATTAGTTATGCGGAGATATTAATTCATCGCACTGATCGATGGGAGAGGTGAAGAACAATGTTGCTTGCTAGTTGCGGGGTTTTTTTTATTAGGTCTAGGGTGTCACTACGATTTATCTTACTTTCAAGAGTAATTTGTATTAACGGTACACGAACTTAATAGGTGTGTGCAATCTAGTAAATAAACTTGTAAAACGGTGCATATAAACCAAGACAAAAAAAACATTATAAGGTTAAATCTTGCCAATTCAATGCTAGTTGAGAAAAATGCTACATAATATTTGTTCATTAAAAAGGTTTAATAAGACCTAAATATTACATGGAGAAATATATGAAAAACCGAAAAATGATGCAAGTGATCATACAACAAAGAATAATAAAGCACAAATCAAGTTTACAAAGATAGCATATCTCATGACTCATGCCCACCTTGTACGCCGCATCCTAATCAGCGTCGAACTTAGTAAAATTGGCTATAACGTATTCTTTTGGTCTTGTTTCGCATGTATCGGATAAGTGCATACACCAAAACAAGTGTTTTATAAGTTCGTGTACTAAAGTATACTCACTTAACAAGTTTGTATATCACCAAATACAATTTACTCTACTTTAATCAACTTTCACACAAATGAAATGGTCTCTGTTTGCATTTATAGAGGTAGATCTTTTTTTTTGAAGTTACAAGGCTAGCTCGCGGATGCTGGCAGGAGGTGGCCGAAGCCGTTAGACACTACTGGGTAGGAAAAAAAATCAAGTATATTATTTTATGAATTTAACCAAATTTATTCAAATTGAGAACTACTATATTTGGACCTCTTCCCCACCGCCCAAAAAACAAAATTCAAATTGCTTCCTTCTAATATTACGATATTTCCAAATGTGTGGTGCCCCAAATTTATTTATTTATTTATTCAGATTTGCTACCTCCGTTCTCTCACCAACCCTATTCTTGCAGCACGATCAAACCTAAATCCTAGGATGGGATTCGCGAGCCAGAACTAAGGTCCTATTTACGGGATATGGATTTTTATTTCTCGAAGGGATATCCTCTTATTGCTTACATGCCATCCAAATAGTTATAATTTTTTTTAAAAAAATTAACATCATAGATTGATATGAAATATATCACTCCACAAACATGCAATGCTAAATTTGACTTCTACACATTACAAAAATAATAAATTAAATTGAAAATAGTTATAGTACATTCGTAATTATATTTATTATTTTTATTACAATTTGTAGAAGTTTGAATTTTAATCTGCATGTTTGTAGAATGATAAATTGTATATTAATCTATCTTTAATTTTTTTTAAAAAAAATTATGACTATGTAGATGACATGCACAGAAACGAGAAGATATCCTCCACGGATGAAATCACTTACCCCTATTTACGGGAGGTTAAAGTCATGTTTGGCGTACAGCTGCATATCCTAGATGCACGTTAGATTCTAAGTTTATATGTTAAAGTGTTTTAAAAAATTATATTACATTTAAAATTGAAACAAAGTGATTATTCAAATGTTATCGACATAACCGCATACTCAAATCCATATAGTTGTGGATCTAGAAATGGCTAGCTCCAAGAATTTTTGAATCCGGAGTTGTACCAAATAAAATCTAAGATTCTGAGAAGCGGGTTTCTGATAATAAGAGAAGTTGGGTTGGTTTATAGTTCATTTTCTGGATTTTATTACTACAGTTTCTATAAGAAAACTGCACTGTTTGAGAAAGTTTTTAATTCTGAAAGAAATTACAGCTACTAAAACTTTCACAAACTGCCCGCTAAGAACCCACCAAAATACAAGCGGCTGCGGCGTCTGGAGACGCGTTTCCACGCGAACGGCGAGAGAGGAATAGGATGCATGGATACGCGGGCAAATGCCGGCGACAGTGAGTTGACACCGGGGAAGGGGGAGGATTCAGTAGGAGGAGGCCGCGAAGAGTGGAGTGGGCCGGGTGCGTGGGCGTGGAGATTGCGCTTGTTCTCGTCGCTGAAACTTTTCATCATTCGGGGTGTAAGATTTGGTTGCGCAAGCTGAGGTTTTGATGGTGGAAATCGCTGCTGATCGCGTTGCAGAGGTTTGTGGAGGCTCTGAATACCATGATTGAGGTTGTTTCTTTGCTTTGATCTGTTCAGGATGTTACTGTATTTTGCTGTCATATTCTGAATGTAACCACGTCAGTGGGGATAGAAAACGGTGTTCAGTTCAGTTAACTGCAACGCACGTCCCCAACTTCTTAAACACTGTTCCATTTATATGACTGCCACTTAAATGTTTCAGATAAGCAAATATATGTAAGTTGGTCCTTTCGTTAGTTCAATGTTACCATAAGTTCTCCTTGAGAGGGTGTAATTTTTCCTTTCTCGAGAGTTGTAATTTCACCCCTTTGTCCCAACATAAGTGACAGCATCAAATACATCATACATGGACAAGGATAGAGGGACTGCAACTCTCAGAAAGAAGATGCTCAATGAGATGGTTTTATTCAATACATTATGTTTCTGCATGCTAACTTAAATCAGTCATTACAAAGACAGTGACAGAACCACTTTGGTAATTTACACTGTTGCAGCATCAAAGAGAAAAAAAATGAAACTGGAAAAAAACAAGACTGCAAACTACAGAATGGGGGGTGTGACCATCAGCTGCCACATTATGACAATATCTCCAGTTTGCAATCTTCCTGTGCTGCTGGACAGAAATCCTCAGCTGAGCTGAAACTCACCACTGGCATGAACTTGTTTCACCTGCTTGTCATACTCATCCTCAGCATCTTCCTCTTCCTCCTGTTCTTCCTCTGGCTTCTTGCTGTTGTCCTCCTGCTCATCCTCCTCCTGCCAGCCGAAGCCAGCCACAGGGGTGGAGGACCGAGGCGGCGTCCGTGCTTCCTCGACGATCTTCATTATCTCCTCGACTGACTGGACGGAGTAGGTCGGGGCGCTGTTGTCCTTCTTGTAGTACATTGCCTGTGCAGCTTCTGTGAGCTCTCTTGGCAGGTTCTTCAGGAACCATGGGTGGTTCCTGATCTCCCTTATTGTTATTCGCTGTATGAAGTTTGGAAATGAATAAATTTTACTCTAAATGAATCATGAATAGATCCAGTAAGTTCATCTGAGTCTAAATAGAGTTAGAGTAGTACCTTTGCAGGGTTTGCAACAAAAATTCTAGAAAGGAGTTGCCTGCAGTCTTGGGATACATGGACGTACTCAGGTATTTTGTACTGAATTGACATTATTCTCTGATAACAAAGAAGACATGTAGCATAAGAGACTAGAAGTTGTATCAGAGAGTGCTTATCAGAGAAGTTCTTAAATTGTTACCCCAATGGTCTTTCTGAAATTCTTGGGGTCATCAGGGTCCTCAAAAGGGTAAGCACCAACAAGCATCACATAAAGAGTCACTCCACAAGACCACACATCGGCTGTCTGAACCATCAATCATCCAATACAAAAATGTCAGGACAAAAGATAGACAAATGAATGAACGAATAAGAGAGCATATGCTTCTTCAAGTAGAATATTGAAGGCAGAACAGGTTGTAGTATATTAAGCACGCTTGTTTCAGTCATCAAAATATGTGAAAAGTATCTCCAATCTAAAATGCTCCGACTATGTAGGAAACAGAACTCAAGGCTCTGTTTTTTTTTTAAGATAATGGAATAGAATCCCAGCCTTTGCTCAAAGAGCTACAGCCAATTATTACACCAATTCAACCAAACACAAACGCACCTCAACAAGTCAACACATATTTGATTGGCTCCTTTTCTTTTCTGTGTAATGTATGCATTGCATGCTGTCAGCTATGTTTATTATGCTCAAAGTTCCAAATAGAGAGGCATGGAAGTTTCAAAAACTCTTTATAGTGGGCAAATTTCAGCTATGGTCGCATTTGCTGTTAACTTCTGTCCAAAATAAACTGAATCCTAGGGAAATTGGTCTGAACTTCCATAAGACAAAATTCAGAAGGCAAAACATTAGTGCTATGCTTATGTGCTAAAGCAAATATAAAGCAGGTAATAACAGACCACTCCAATGTAAGCATAAATATTGACGATTTGTTATTAGGGTGGTGGTGTTATCATGAGAACATATAAAAGATGATGTCAGAAGATCCATGTCCTTTGGTAATTACATGTTCCCCCAGACATTTACCTGCTGTGCGGCACTTTGTGCTTTCTGACCTAATGGCTAACAACCACAACTGTTATAGGACATATGCATGCAGTAATCTTTTGGAAAAAGCGGTACAAAAACAGTGTTTTTTTTTCTCTTGATGGAATGGATTACTCCAGCATTTATTAAAATAAAAACTAGGTGGTTGAGGATAGACTAAAGACCACAGGAACAAACCAGCTGAAATCCACCGGCATTATAGGTTGTTGAAATCAAGGGCACATTATGGTTGTAAAAAGGAACATCTAGATACAAATGATAAAATGTTTCTTGATATTCCATCTACTAATTATCTATGGCAGTGTCCACTTTGTCAATCAAAAGCAATCAATTTTGCAGCGCTAGAAAGTGAAAATATAAGCAGCCTGAGTAGATGTATTATATAGGAAAGGAACAAAATGCAATCACTGTCCTGAAGAAATCCTTCATAAGATATGACGGCAGTAACTGACACCCAGGAAAGAGAGAATTAAATAACCACAGAAAAGGCCAAAGAGAAGTTCAGTCTAACATGTCTACTTGAAAAGGATTGGGTCCAAGGGCCCATTGTGATAACGTCAATTAGCTAATATGTAGCACTAGAACCATGATGGAAAAAAGCTCAGAAAAGGACATAAAGTATGAGGTGAACCTAAAAAGATGTCAACAAAAATTGCAAGCTGTCCAACCGAGTGACTGATGCATAACTGCATATACAGACTGAGGGCCAAGTCTACCTCATGGAGCCTGTCACAATTCACCTAATCCCTACACATTCGTTCCTTTTCAATCCAAAAACGATGAAAATTCATTCCTCTTTTAACGCTGCATGTGAGTAATGACAAAATCACTAATTCACTCACCAAAACACACTGGACAACCAAACATACAAAGAATCTGAGCTTTAACCATGCTCAAATCAGGTGAGAAACAAAATATCTCGCATCTGTACCCCAGAGAATCTCATGCCATCACCGACTAATCTCACTTTATCTCAGGCCACCGCATTTTAATAAAGCTCAACAAGTGGGCATGTAACAAGCTACAGGGTGCAAACTCTTGACCACCAAAACTGTCTCAAATTCCATCAACCCGTCTTTTCTCCCTTCCTCTTTTATGTCTGCCGTGCTGTTAAAGCAGCCGCCACGCCTTGTCGAAGCGAGCATCCCCATCAAGAGTGATGTGTGATTAGTTGATTACCGGAAAAAAAAACCCCGAGAGAATGTGAATGTCCAGATCGACATCACACACACAAAAAGGAAGGAACATGTCCCCTTTTGAATAATCCCTCCTTTAGAGCAAGGATAATAATAAGCTATAAGCAAGCTATATGCTTACGTGGAACAGAAATAAAGAAAAGTGGAGAAAGTTAGTTCTCATGTAAAATCTAGCTCCACACAAATTTCAAGAAACATGCATTAAATTTATGGTGAAAGAAAGAAAGAGGATGAAAAAAATAAAGCTATCCTTATAG
The DNA here is from genome assembly GCA_000573905.2 of Oryza punctata. Classification (NCBI taxonomy): domain Eukaryota; kingdom Viridiplantae; phylum Streptophyta; class Magnoliopsida; order Poales; family Poaceae; genus Oryza; species Oryza punctata. The sequence goes on along the minus strand of CM002491.2, from coordinate 19,468,378 downwards.
CTAACCTATTAGACAAGTTAACTCTAACATTGAATTGAATTATAGTAAGAGATTTTTTCAACAAAAACCACTGGGAGTTCTACTACCACTACTGGAAGGGGAATCTAATGCACTACAGTAGCAGCTCAGCTCAGCTGCAGCACGAAACACACACTCAGCTTCTTTTTATCTTTTTTTTTGAGCAAAACACACTCAGCTGAACTGAGAGTGACAGTCAGCAGCATATGGTCACACAGCTGTTTAGCGCGTACTACACACTGTCTAGCGTGTACTACTGTCACGAATCACGAGGCAGTGTGTGGGCCCGGGCTAAGAACAATCCCGGGCCCACAGCCCAGTGGGCGTCTGTCCGGCCGCAGGCAAGCAAATCTCCACCGCTCTCCTAGAGGACAAATCCCAAATCCACCACCCAGAGGCACCTGCCCCCCCCCCCATGGACCTAGCCCATAGACCTCACACTCACAGACAAATGGGACCCACTTTCTGAGACGTGGCTCCTCACCCATAGACCGGGTCTACGGTCCAAAGGCCGCGTGCCTTGAGAACCGCGATACGTGGACTCCCAGGGGACGGCACGTGCTCCGTGCTCAGGACCAGGAGGTGGGCCCCACGCCACCGCCACTGCCCAGTGGGTCCCACCACCCTATGCCACACCCCACAGATGACGGGCAGAAGTGATGACTGACCTTCCCGTCGTATTCCCGGCGGGAGAGCACCTCCGGCGCGATGTACGCCGGCGTCCCGACCGTCGACTTGGGCTTCGAGTGCAGCAGCGACGACTGCGACGACACATCGGAGAAGAAAAAAGGCGTTAGCTTAGCTAGATGTTGCGGTCAGAGAGAAATGCATTGCTTCTTTTAGGCAGTTGCGCGTAAGAAAAGAGGGAGAAAAGAATTAGGCAAGAAAGCACAGGTTTTTTTTTTTTTTTTTTTGCATTTGGAGAGGAAAACAGGTCTTCTTTTTTTTTTTTTTTTTTTTTTTTTTTGCATTTGGAGAGGAAAACGTTTGCAAGCAATGGCGTTTCTCGGGGGGTGAAGCAGTGAAAAAAGGTTTTAAAAAAGGGAGCGCCTTTTTGACGAGAGGGGGAAAAAGCTTGTCCATTTCTAGAAGAAATCCGGGCAGGGAAAAGACGTGTTTCAGGCAGATTTCGAGGAAAAGATTACTGTATTCAAGAAAAGGTTAAAGAAGGCCTTCTCCTACCTTGGAGTAACCGAAGTCGCAGATCTTGAGGCGAGGCGCCGGGCTGCCATCCAGCAGCGTGTTCTCCAGCTTCAAATCCCGGTGACAAATTTGCTGCAAATCCATCACGAATAATTTCGCATTGAGCACTTTCTCATGCTTTAACCCAAAAAAGCAATATTTACTGGGATCGTTTTTTTGTTCTTACCATGAAGTGGCAGTAGCTGACGCCGCAGATGAGCTGCTGGAAGAAATATCTGGCCTGCAAGAACGACGCAATCCACCATTTCACACGGATTAGCACAAGAACTCGTCAGGAAATGCAGATGATTAGAGCCAAAACGTCTAATTTTCGAGCGTCAAATTGGTACCCCCTCACCTCGTCCTCGCTGAACCTGCCGGCGTTGCAGATCCGGTCGAACAGCTCGCCGCCGGCGGCGTACTCCATCACGATCGCCAGGTGCGTCGGCGTGACCACCACCTGCATCGCAAGACACGATTCTTCCCATCACACGAAAAAAAAAAACAAATTCTTCGCCGGCGCTCGCGACGAACATGACGAACACCAAATTTCACCTCACCTCCTTGAAACGGATGATGTTGGGGTGCCGCAGCGACCGGTGGTTGATGATCTCCCTCGCCACATTCTCGTCAATCTGCAGCGACGCCAAAAGACCACCCGGAGCAAACGCCCCCATCGATCGATCAGGAAACAAAAGCACACGAAAGGAGGAGGAGGAAGAAAGAAAGAAGCGCAGAAGAAAAGAAAACTCGCCTTGAGGCCTCGCGGGATGTACTTCATGGCGACGAGCTCCTTGGTCTCCTTGTTCCGCATCAGCCGCGCCACGCCGAAGTTGCCGGCGCCGATGTCCTTGAGCAGCTCGTACCTCTCCATGCCCGCCGCCCCCTCGCCGCCGCCGCCGCCGCTTGATCGGCCTCGGAGGCGGAGGATTGAGGAATCTTTTGCGAGGATTCGGAAGCTTCGCCGCGGGTGTTGTGGAACGCGGAGGAGGAGGGGGGAAAGAGAAGGATTCGAAAGCTTAAGAAGGGAGGCTTCTCGTTTGCTCGTCTTCTTCCTCTCGTCGTCTCAGTCTCAGCGCAGCACAGCAGCAGCAGTAGGGATGGGCTGGATTAATCAGCACTCTGCTGATGTTGCTGCTACAGTGAGTCAGTGACACAGTGAGGATCGAAGTGGAATTTTTTTTTCCTTGATTAGATTATGACGTGGCATGATTTTGCGTGCTTTCTGATTAAATTTTTTGGGCGGTTTTATTATTTTAACCTTTTGATTCACGTGGTAAGGTCCTTGTGCGTGTACATCCTCCGTCCAAAATTATTAAAACCCCAATTCATGTTCAGATTCATAAAAAAAATAGGTTCTTTTTACGGAGGAGGATGCATTTTCTTTACTTGGATATAGAGGATGCAATTGACTTTTAAATTATATATTTGGCTACTAATTTTGTTTGATGGTGTAATATAATTAATCATTCTTGCCCATTTTCACACAAAAAAATCGCTGATAGGCCAGTAGGGTTGTGAGCGCAATGGAACAGGCTTCACAAAAAATGAGTCCAACCCGGATTATCTTAGAATGCAAGGGTAACCCCATAGATGGCAACGGGGTAGGGTCGGGTTGGACCGGAACGCCCTCACCCCCACTCCCCGCGTTCCTCCCCCATCCCGACCTCGCATTGGCTTTCGGGTGAAAAACCTCACCCGCCCCCACCCCCGCCCCCGCAAGGGACCTGGCGGGTGAGCAAAGCCCCGCACAACCCGGTTTGAGTTAATACTCCTTAGAAACAACATAACACACTGAATAATAAATTTTAATATACAAGCACAAAATTACATCCTATGCTATTACATTGGCAAACAACACAGAATCCATCCATCAGACAAGTACCGGAGTATAGAACAACCTAATTACTTATTGGTTGCAGCCGGATTTGACATCCTGTAAAACAAAAGAGGTTAAAAACAGTGAGATTAGGATTAAGCACACATGTAGAACACCGCTGTACTAACAAGGTAGAAAAACCCACATCAGAATTAAATCAATCTTTCAGTACCGGAAAGATCCCGCAAGAAACATCCTAAACGGGCGGGCCTCGAAATAAGCCAATTTTTAAGTGTAGCTCATACCGCTGGGGTCCCGCCGGATCACCCGTGGACAGGGTTTACGTTACCGCGGTAAACCGCACGGTTACCGCGCTTACCACGGGAGTACGGTAAAAGGAAAACCGCGGTAGCCATCTTAAATTCAAATAAATTTAAAAAATAATTTGAAATTTTGATAAATTTTACACGAATTTCGTACAGTTTACTGCGCGGTAACCGTGCTTACCGCCGGGGCACGGTAACCGTGTGGTAAATGGTAAGGGTAACCCTGCCCGTGGGTCATTTCCCTCCCTCGTCCCTGCCCCCGCTCACCCGCGGGTGGAAATTTCCACCCGGTACCCACTAGGGACCCGGCCCCAATAGGGAATTTGCCACCTCTAGGCAGCCCTAATGTTGGGTTAGCTAGGTTACGGACCAAGTCACTCATTCTATCATAGTAAGGTACTATTATTAGTCTAACAGTCCGCAAAATACAAGTAATTAACGCACATCCTATGTTGATTCTTTTTTTTATTTTTTTATTTAGTCATTTACTATAATATGTCGATATAATTTCAATGGAGCATATGTCGTCTAGGGTGAAAATTACTATGCTAATCTAGGAAAAACCCAAAGATTTACAAGGTTGACCAGGGTAGATGCGCAAAATAGAGGTCTAAGTTAATACAAATGTATTAAATAACAACTATAAAAGTATAAGAAACAAAAATTTCTAAAATTTAAACATGAAAAGGCATATATGATACACATTTGTATATTAATAAGATAAATCTAGCCTATCCCTCAACAATAAATTTGGCTAGTTTTCTCACCGAAATCACAATAAGCCATGTAAAATTTTGAGACATGTGACAAGTTGAACTCTTTGAAATTTTCAACTGCGAATATGTGATCCCCTCTTCCTCCGTCTCTAAGATCAGCGTTGACAATGAGGGGAAAGAAAATCCTGTTTTTGCTCTAACTTAAGTTAGTTTTAGGGTTTTTGTTTTTATTATAAAATTTTAGGGTTTGTCTTTCATGGTGCTTATTAAAATTGAATTTGTTTAGAATTTTTTATCTTTTCTTTCTCTACGATGCGCACAATAAAGTCCTAGAGAGTCTTGCCTCCGGGTTATCGATGGTTAAATCGGTAACACCATCCCCTATAAAAAGACCTAAAGAGTCTTACCTATTGGATTGCCGATGTTCCAAACGGTAACACTATCCCTGATAAAACAAACTTATAAAGAGTTTTACCTATTGGATTGTCGATGTTCCAAACGGCAACACCATCCCTTATAAAAACAAACTTATAAAGAGTCTTACCTATTGGATTGTAGATGTTCTAAACGGCAACACTGTCTTCAGGGTATGGGCCAACAATTTATTTGATAATGTTGGTTTAAATATCTACCGGAAGAATGGAGACGATGGTCGATGCTCGTTCATATACTTATGTGTCATAAGTTGATCAATATTGTAGGTGTGCTCGCATCCATCTCTTAACATGTTTCAAGATTTGATGTATTCTTTTTTAGCTCTTATATGTCTCTTTGTTTTAATAGCAAGGTGAAAATCATCTCTATTTTAATATAATATGCTCAAATAAAAGACATGTGAAGTCAAACTCTTCCTGGAAAGAGGCATTCCAAAGTTCACGCCAGTGACACCTTCCATCTGTTACCAAAACGAGTCAGCATTTTTTTATAAAAGAAAAACACATAACTGCTTTTAGACAAATCGCCGTTACATTTACTCTACAGTAACATGCCTGTAATTTATAATAGGGTAATTAGACCCACATAATTAGGGATGGACTAAAAGGTAATTAAGATAAAGTATTAGATCAAATGGTTACTCAAGCAGTATGGAACACACTGCGTGAGGGTGTAGGGGATGGAAGGGGATGACTATGCTTTTACAGTAGTAGAGATATTTTGAGAAACCATCAAGGTCAAAAACTGGCGAGCTACGAGCAAATGAAATAGTTTAACTACCGGTGCTTCGATCTACTTAAAAAAAAGATAGGTTTCACCGACGATGCAACACACGTGAATGTACTCCCTCCATCCCATTTTGATTATTCCCTAAGATTTTTTAAGTCTTTTTCAAATGATTATCATCTAATGAGTGTCATTTCATTTATTCGTGTAAAGAGTAAATGTACATCATAATTGAATGATGAATGTTTTGTTGTTTTTATCTCTACACTTTTTACTTAGGTGATGATTAAATTGGGAGCGACGAAGGAAGTATAGGATGCTGAGATAGATTCCTTCCGTATCCATTCCACCAGATAGTTGACCATGCATTTTTGGGTCGGTGGTGCGCGCATCTCATGGCGTGGAGCGCGCCAGGAAAGGAGACGAGACGAGACGGGACGAGGCGTGAAAGTACTGAAACCGCATGCAGATCAATCCCCCCACCGGGTTAAGAAAAGCCGTAGCTCGATGGCGCGCCACGTGACCACGTGGTTGGATCGGGTTTCGGCAGCGCGCGAGCGCCGCCGCGCCGTGCCAGTGCAGTGGACGTACGATGCTGGGCTTGGCACACGATGGCGACGAAGGAACGAAGCGAGCGTGGCGTGGGCTGTGCGTGATGCGGTCGAGAGGGAGACGGTGACCGACAGCCTGCGGATGGGCCTCCTCCTCGAGGCCTCTCTCCCGGCCGGTGCCGCCGCGTCCGCACCGTACGCTGCCGATGATGGATGGATGGACGGATGATTACACCCACAGCGACCGATACCGATGGAGACAGGCGCTCGTGCGAACGACGATCGACCCTCTCCCGAGAGTATCCGTCATCCAACTCCATGACGGCCTACGCGGCTTTGACTTCGATATGATCCTACTCCGGCGGTGGAGGAATGGATTGCCGCACCTGCATGCATGCGCTTGCCGCGGCTGCGCGCAAGCGACCATGTGAATGTGATGTGGCCCTTTGCAGTTGGTTGCGGTGCCGCCTTGTTTACGCCTGGAAAACTGTGGTGGAGTGAGGCAGGCTGAGGCGGCCGCGTTTCCTCTGTCTATTCAAATCAGAATCTCCAAACACCTGTATAGTCAACTCTATAACAAACTAATTTGATAAGCAAAACTTATTATTCACTCAACGGACTATCTGTTTTTCCTCTCCAAAACAATAATAGGGACATATATCATTCTCTACTCTCCTTCTTCCTCCATTTTCTGTTGTCCAACAAGCCGACATCTGGGGGAGCTGACATAGTGGTAGCATTGGGAGGGTCAGAGACGGGACAACAACATATGAAGAAGACGTAGCCAGGATGACAGTGGAGACGCCTGGAGGGCAGTAGTGGAGGAGTCAACAACATAAAGCTCGGGATCTAGAGGTCGTTACTTGAGATCCGGCGATGGAGGTGGCAAGGGTAGCACGGACCACCTCAGCTCGCTCCATGACGACATCCTCCACCTCATTCTGCTCTGCCTCTACTCCTCGCTGAAGCCACCACCACGTGGACCAGCGTCCTCGCCCGCGCCTGCTCACCTGCGAACAACCCCGGGATATCGACGACCATGCTCCTACTCACCACGCCGCTCCTCGCCGACCGTGCTCCTACCACGCCGCTCCTCGCCGACCGTGCTCCTACTCACCACGCCGCTCCTCCCTACTCACCGCGCCGCGCCTCGCTGACCACCTCAGCTTCTTCACACTACTACAGGATTGATTATCCTGGACGCCACCCCCTTTTGTTTCCATGCGGTTCGTAAGTGAAACCGCACAAAAAAATAGGAGGACCGACGCTGGGTTGTCGCCCGCACGGGAAAATGCATTTTCCCGTGCGGGCGTCTTAATCCGACCGCACGGGATAAGAGGATTATCCCGTGCGGTCGACTTAAGAGGACCGCACGGAAAAATCGATTTTCGCGTGCGGCCTTTTTAAGTCGACCGCACGGGAAAATGCCTCCCTCGTTTCCCTCCCACCCACTTCAAATTCTCCCTCAATCACTCCTCTCTCTCTCTTTCTCTGCTTTTTATCTCTCTCCTCTCTCCCTCTGCCTCTTTCCTCTCCTCCCCTCCCCACCGAGCGCGGAGGCGGCGAGCGAGGAGCGGAGCACGGAGGGAGGCACGGCGGAGGCGAGGCCGATCCCGGCGGCGGCGGAGGAGGGGGCGGCGAGCCTTAGCTCCGGACGCGGCGGCCTCCGCCTGGATGACGACGACGACTTCACCGACGCGGCGTAGGCGGAGGCGGCGAGCCCTAGCAGCAGCGGCGCGCGCGGCGGCAGGCGCACGGGCGCGCTCCTCAGCGTGGCTCGATGGCCGGCGCGCACGGAGTCGTGGGCGGTGCGGAGCGAGGCGGCCGGCACCCAGATCCGGCGCGGAACGAGGCGGCCGGCGCCGGCGTGGAGCGAGGCGGCCGGCGCCCGGATCCGGCGGCGGCGCCCCTCTCCCGCCCTCCGCCGCCTGGATCCGGCGGCGGCGCGCCTCTCCCGCCCTCCCCCGCTCGATGGCGACGACGACGACGTTGCCGGCTCCGGCGATGACGACGATGCGTTGCCACAGCAGGGCGGCGGCGTGCGGGCGGGCGCGCGAGCAGGGCGGCGGCCGTGGCTGGTCGCGGCGGCGGCGCCGGTTCCTGATTTTCTTCTTTTTTTATTTTCGCTATTTTTAGGTTCCATGCGGGCGGTATAATTTGACCGCACGATTATCCCGTGCGGTCCACTTAATCCGATCGCACGGGAAAATGATTATCCCGTGCGGTTGGGCCGTCCGCACGCGAAAATATTGATTTTCCCAGACACCTGGGTGCAGACGGGCAAAACCTCCGCACAGAAAAACCCTTTTTGACCGCATGGAAAAATACTTTTTGTAGTAGTGTCAGTTGGCCATGGTGGGAGGATGCGGAGGTGGTGAGGTGGGGACTTGGGAGGGCCGCGGATGGCGGTGGCACACAACCACGGGGACGCGCTCGCTCCTCGCTCGATCCGTTCGATGGAGTCTAGCCAACGATTTGACAAGGCATTTTGGTTGGCCAATTCTCATTGGCAAAGTATGGTATGGCTTGGCTATCCGGTTGATCAGGCTGTTGGACTTTTTTTTAGAATTGTTAAATCATGATTTAGAAAGGATGTTGGAGATGCTCTCACGTGAACCTGAAGGGTTTGCTCGGTTTCTAAGTTCTAAAACCTTCCTGGGATGGCACCATGTATGGCCGTTTTTTCTACTGTATTATTTATTATATCACTTAGAATTTATCTTACAGTCAAGTCAAATAGATAATCCACTTTGTAATCTGGATAATTAGTCAACGGAGGATGCCAGTGAACTAAACAGACTTCAATCACTCCCTGCCTATTCATAGTACAAATTTTTAAAAAGAAAAAACATAATTTTGTCTCAGGCGCTCAGCTGAGTAAGCTACTACAGCAAACTGAAAACTTTTTCCCAATATCCCGAGAACAGGTGGTCGTTCCAATGTTTTTGACAGAAGAAATGGCCCATTAAAGACTGCACAAACAATCTCAAGAGCTAAGAATAAGTTCACTTTAGGCTCCCCATTAGACGCTGAGTCTGAACCAATATACCAGGTATAACCTATCCACAAACTCATAATATCGTATTAACCTTAGACTGTTGGTAGTATAATGGTCGGTTTGGACTGACGTGATGAGTGAGACTCACGTGGACCTCACATGTCGGCGGCCAACTCTTCTTTTTTCTCTTCTGGTCTTCCCCCATCTCTCTCAGATTCTCAACTATTATTCCATGCTGCACCAACGACTGTATCCCATTCTCTACACCAACGATTGTGCCACCGCTCCGCCACGATGGCAACAACGAGTGTGCCGCTTCCGCCATGGTTCAAATGAGGCAATTTAGGGGAAACCTCCACCTCACCTCAGTGAATCTCTAGGGATCATCATGCTGGTTGATTAAGGTTCGGTGACAACGAACTTGCCGACGAATCGAGCTCCACCATGCCACGTCCGCATAGCTCTCGCCCTGCCCTTTTTCCAACCGTGACATGGAGCCGTAAATAGATGACCTCAGAGAGCTGATGCACCTATTTCCCATGCCCTCTGCACTCCCATTTTGGCCACACCCTGCGCATAGACATGTCGATCGTTCTGTGCCACTCCTTTTGCCTCGACACCATCATAGGCGCTTGCGGGGAAGCAAGGCGATCCCATCTCGGTCTTCATCGGCTTCCTGCCACCACCGACAACCCCCTAGCCGCTACCAATCCGTGCGTCTCACCATGCCACCACTTGGCTATCGTGGGCAGTCCGCTAGAGACTAGCCCCGGCAAGGTTAGATGAAGGGAAACCTTTCTCTCACCGGGACGAAGGCCCCGGTGAATTTGAGCCGACCGGAGCTAGCTCTCTTTGTCACTATGCTGCTTCCTAGAAGCCCCAGCCGCCAGCGGTCGCGCTCGCACACGGCTATCCCCGTTCTTGGCGCCCCGTTGATGGCCTTGCCACTACTACGAACACGATGAGGGATACCTCCCAAGCCCCCCGCTTTAGAGATGCTGCAACCAGCAACCGTCGTCGTGTCGACAATACAAGCACGTGCTCCCGACTGTGTGCACGAACAACTGTGGAGGTGCTCGGCCGCGTGCACTACCCGGATGCCTCGCCCTTCCTTTGTTGGGTGTGGGGTGATGTGCCACTTCATGACCAATGTGCTGCTCGTACGCGGCCGCCGGAGCAAAGATTTGGACATGGAATGGACGAAGGAGAATGTGAGAGATGGGGAAAAGGGGGAAAGAGAGTGGAGGTTGAAGAGTTGGCCATTGACATACAGGACCCATGTGGATCCCGCTCACCATGTCAGCCAAACTCGACCACTATTAGAAAAAAATCATACTAATCATTTCTTAAGTTTTAAAATATTTAATACTTAATCAATTATATACTAATGGCTTACCTCGTCATTGTCATGTGCTTTGTTCTAACCCGGAGGGCTCATTCATTATAAAAAAAGCTTTAGCATCCAAAACTTAAATTTTAAAACTTAGGAGTAGTTTGTTTTGGAGTTATATTTGAAGATTTTTGGTTTATTTTTCGTTCTTATACTTTTAAACCGGTAATTACAGAAATATGAAAAGTTTTACCATGAACTAGTTTTGTCCCCGTTCATTTTTTAACAACTTATCCGTCGAAAGCCCGTAACTCAATCGATTAGAGCAACTTTTCGTCTCTTTGACTTATACTCTGGTATATTATCCCATACTTTTATTTTTTATATCTGCTATTTTTTCTGTCATTTTTATACGTGGAATTGGAAAAAGGGAGAATTTTCTGACAGACATATAACTTTGAAAGCAAATGCTCACCTCAATGCCCAAGAAATAAAATTTAGGTAGAAACATGTTATTATTTTCATACTAAGTTTCTTCTCAATATCCCATATCTTTCCCTCTTCTTGCAGAACGTGCTATTGAAAAAAATCTCAATCAACAAGCGGGCATGACTGATTGTCCCATTATTTTTCGAAATGGCTAGATTTTTTCCAGTAGAAATTGTGGAAATAATATGTCGAATTTTATGTTGTTAGATGTGCTTCAAAATTTATGCATGCGGAGGAAAAAGATTTATAACATGTGCGAAGGGGGTCTGACCCTATGACCTTGATTCTACGCGAGAAGCACGTTACAACCGCACCGATACAATTATTTGTGAAATCTATATGTCAATATATATCAGTTAAGTTACATACAGGAACATTGTAGTGATATAAAAGTTACTCTGTACAATGTAATTATATTATCTACAGTTCTATTTAAAAAATATTTTTTTTCAGATTTTTCCATTACCAATTTGGATGAAACTATGGTTTTTGGCGGTGCCAGAAATGAAAAAGAGAGAAGAGAAAATGGCGAATAACCAAATCCCCCCTTCCCTTATCTTGTATTTCTCTCTCTTTCCTTCCCCCCACCTCTGCCCCCTCTCCACTCCCTCTCTCCGCCTCCGCCTCCGATCTGCCGCGGCGCCGCGCGATCCGGAGTCGCCACCCACCTCCCGCGCGGCAGCATCCTTCCTCGCGCCGCGCGCAGAAGGTTTCGAGGTGGGGGAGACGACGCGGCCGGGGAGCTCGGTTCCACCTGCATCCATCTCGGTTCGAATCGAATAGCTCACCTCGCTTTCCAAGAAAAAAAATGAGGGTTCATCTGCCCTCCCAGTTGTTGATGACGCTATCGGTTGGTTCTTGGAAGGATTGGAGCAGGTGGTTGGTGAAAGTGGGGGCGAGGCCGTGTGCCCCTGCCGCTCGCCGGGGATGGATAAGCTGGTGCAGTTCGGGAGGAAGGCGTGGTTCGTGGTGCGGGTGCTGTCCGGCTACGAGGAGAGGAGGATCCGTGCTCACAGGCTGCAGATGCAGCAGCGAATCGCGAGGGTAAGGCTGTGTTTTTGTCTTTATTTTTGTTTTTATTTATACCATGCCACGGCCATTTTCTTCGAAAATATATCTAATCTATGAATTGTGTTATGTGATAGTAAAAGTAAGCATCTTTACCATGTTTGAGTGTGAGACTGAATCTTCTAGTATTTTTTTCTTTGGGATGAAACGCTCGAAATAGAAATGGGTTGCCCGCTAAGGATGTACCACTTATCTTGTTTCCAGTAGAGTTTTGTTAAATTGAAGTTGGAATCTTCTCCTTTAGCTGATTGGCAATTTGGCATGGCACGGATAAGAGATTAACGTTATGGTAAATTTGTTTTGTGTCTAATTGACAACCGTGCTCTTTCCGTGTGCCTCACAATGCATATCCGTTGCTGGTTTCATTGATTTGTAAATATCAGCTATGCCCTGCAAGTGGTACTAGTAGTTACCAACTGCTTTTTATTCAGACAAGCCATCCCACTAATTGTAGCCTTATTCAATTTCTACTGCCACAAAGAACTGTACCTTTTACTTTGTGTTGGGAATGATTATTTACTTCCATATCTTTTGTACATGGTAACTGTGCTTATTTGGCAGCGTTACCTCTGCACACAATTATGTAAAATACCATGGATTGTTGTAGCAATTTTACATGCTCAATTATTTTGAATAATTGCCTGCTTTTGAATAGGGATTTAGTAATGCGATCCAAGGAGAAGAGCCAATAGATAAAATTAGCAAATATGCTAACTAATGGCTGTTCAGTCGGTGTGGTTGTTGTGTTAGTTTCTTGGGTTAATTGGATCCGCGCCATTATAAATTTGCAGGTTTGGAAAAATACCATTACTATTCACGAAATTGAAAACATGCCATTACAATTTCATAAGTCTTTGAGATGTGCTACTTCATCATACTTTCTAATTTTTTCTAACCAAATTACCCCTGTCTTCTTCCTCCTTCCTCCTTCCCATTTCTCTCTCTCTCCTCTCACCTCTCTTCTTTCTCGGCCACGCCACCGCTCGCCGCGCCACCGCCTCCGCCTCCCCCTCCCCGCCGGCCGCCTCGCCACCGCGCCCGTGCTGCCTGCGCCCGTTGCCGCGCTGCGCCATGCCCGTGCCGCCTTGCGCCCCGAGCCACGCCACGCGCCGCATTCCCCTCTCGCCGGCGCTCTCTCTCTCGGCCACGCTCTCTCTCTCTCCTCCTCTCCCCGGCCGCCGCCGCCCCTCCTCTCGGCGCCACTGCCGCCGGCCGCGCCTTGCCGGAGCCGCCGCCGCCTCCCCCTCCCCGTCGGCCGCCTCGCCCCCGCGGCGCCCGCCGGCCCGAGCCAAGCTCGGTGGCGAGAGGAAGGAGAAGACGCCGAGCCACTGACAAGCGGGCCCCACGCCTCTCTCCCCTCTCTTGTCTGACAAGAATGGGTGGAAGGAAGAAGACAGGGGGTATTTTGGTCCAAAAATTCTGATAAATACAATGAAAGGGTAGTTAGTGGCATATCTCAAAGAGTTATGAAATTATAATGGCATCGTTCCAATTAGTCAAATAGTAATGGTATTTTTCAAAACGAGGAAAACTTTAATGGCATGGATCCAATTAACCCTAGTTTCTTATGCACACCCCTGCTGGCCCATGATGCACAGCCTTGAAGTACCTCCTTCCCAAAATAACTTCATTTCTGGCAAGTGGGATTCAACTTAGTATGGAGGCTTTTCTGCGTGTTCGAGGAAAAAAAAGTTAGTACGGAGGAAAAAATGAACAAAGTGCCCCTCATTAATAGGAAAGTAGCACTAGTGCTCCTCGATTTGCGGACTGAGGGTATGAAGAGGGATAGATATGAACTTATTTTGGGACAAATCTTAGAGGCTAGAAAATGAGTTATCTTGGGATAGAGGGAGTACAAGACAATGTGGGTCCCTGTGGGATATGTAAATAAAAGTGGGATATGTAAATAAAAGGGTACAAATAATTTTTTTAAAGAAATAAAATATTACGCTTTTCTGATTTTCTTTTATAGTTTTGATGTTGGTAAGGGCTAAGCTCACTTAACCTAATTCAAGCATAGAAATTAAGTACTCAGCCCTCCAATGTCTGAAAATATAGCGAAAGCAATTCTTTCAAGGTAGCATGGTTGGTTATCCATGGTGATAACACCTATCATTTTTCTTCATGCATTCATTAGTTGATCAATGACCATACTGTGTTCATTTATATGAATACTTAAACATTGGAAACTTTTTCCAGGCCCAAGCTAAGAAGGAAGAGCTTCGGAAGCAGCCAGAACAAATTATTCTATCAGAAGTTCGTCAAATGGTTCAGCAGATGCAATCCCTCAATCAGCAGCTTGAAGAAGCTGTAAGACATCCTGCCACAAAATAAAATTACCAAGTCGATATCTCAATGCGTGCATAGGAAATGTGTATTGTAGTTTTGAGAAAGAACATGTTAGTTTATGAACCATCTCACAAGTTGAATCATGAATAATGCTTCAGGTTACCCTGTGTACCTGACAGTAAGAGGTGGATTAGCCATCATGTTGTTGGATTTTGAAGGACACCATATCTTCTATGGTTTAATGATTGTTTGGTTTATGTGTTTGCCACGATTTTATAGGATGGAAATTTAGGTGTAACATAATCACACATGTTATTTACTTCTATGATATGCTATTTTTTTTTATGTTTCTGGACCTATAACATGCTAACTTATGCTCCATCCTATTTCACAGGAAACCGCTATAGATGAATATTTCAAACCAATCGATAAGAATGCTAAGATCATAATGGACATGCAACTGGAGAAAGAAGAGAAGCAAATAAAGGAGATGACAAAAGTAATGCAAGATCAAATAGCAATGCAAAGAGAAATCGCAAGTAAGAGAGCTCAGGCCATCGCCATGGAGTCTAAAGACACCCAAACGCAAACGAGTGACAAGATTGCTGAAGGCCCTCCAAAAGAAGAAACCATGAAATAAGTACTGGTCATTATTGGTCTTTTTTTTTGTAAACAAGTATTATGTGCAAGTGGATTCTTTAAATAGGCTTTGCTGGGTTAGGCAATAAGTATGGATAGATGCATGGGAAGACAGTTGCCATTTTTTGTCACTAACAAGAGGCTATCGTTTTCTCTGGCAGAGCTGACTAGTGTGGTTTACTATTCAAGATTATGAAATCATGGAACATTTATTCTATGTGATTTTGCTTTTGGGATTAAAAAATGAAGTTATTGTTTGTATATTCTTCGGGAATGCTGTGTTAGCTTATTTTTTGATTTACAGGGGATTTATGTGAAAAACATGTATTTGACGCGTATGAGATTTGATCTGGAATCCTGGATATATCAGTATTGGTACTTGTGTAGTTTGTATGTTGCTACTTCGACGTAATCTTGTGTTTTGTTATGGAACAAGAAGATACATCTTAGGAAAAAAAAAATATTGGGATGAAAAAAAAAGGACCTTGGGTTCCAATCCTGGCAGGACCTTTTGCGTTCTAAACCTCTAATCATCATAGCGACCTTCGGTTCATTGCTAATGACTTTAATCTTGTCCGTCAGTTCATTGCCAATGATTTTAATCTTGTCCCTCTGAGAGCTTTCTGTATGTTTGAATATACATGCCATGTTCGTTTCAATGTTTTTTTGGTTTCAAAAAAGAACAAACATGTCATGTAATTGTGAAAAGGTGAGGGGTTCTGTTTTTTGGCTTAGTGCACTTCAGTTCAGAAGCAGGATGCTTTTATTTGCTTAATGAAACCTCCACTGTCAAAAAATACGTGAAAAGGTTAACACATGGTTAACTTCAGCGGCGTAGCCATCGCATGGCTAGTCCGGGCTCACCCACGAAAACTCCATTAAATTATAATGTTAACGGTGAAATTAATATAGCAAATATTAGTTATATTAAAAGTTTACCCGGTTTAAAAATTTTTCTGGCTCCATCACTACTTAACTCTTTTCCCTTGGGAAACAGAAAAGAAAGTAGATCAAACAAATATAGCTTCTGGTAATTACAATACCACACATACACGCATCGGAGCAAGGTGGATGCATGCACGAAAGCACACACAACCAGCTGCTCCTCTGTTCAGAATCTTCAGAATTCAATTACACACAAGCAAAGCACTCTCACGCAGAGAGTCTGATACACACTGCAGCAGCCATACATGAGCTCGCAGGCACAAACGCTGCTGCTTATTATTGTTTCAAACGCAAAGCAAATCATCATCAAGCCACACGGACATAAGCATCTGAGCATCCACACCCAGAGTGCTTAATTCAACAAACCAACACTCACTCAAACAGCTGGTCTGTGCATCCACGCACAAACAAGGCCGCTTATTATTTCAGAGCCATGGCAATCTTGGTCTCTAGCCAAGTCGGCCATATACGAGGACAAGATCGAGCCACGGTCAGTCCGTGCCCGTCGCACAGCTCACACCACAAGCTTGCTGCAACATCACCACCGGAGATCACAAAGCACCAAACAGAAGCAAGAAGCATCTCACAGATTCACCATCATCCGTCGCCAACGAATTCCCAAATCATGGCCACCCAAGCCCAGGGATTCAATTCACCTAGGCAAAGCATACATAACAGTAGACAGAGAAACCAAGTTAATCTCCCAGTCCGGCCTGTTGATTTAATCTGGATGATGCGGTAGTAACCATGCACGGATCAAACGGATGAATTAACTGAGGACAAGTAGTAATATTATGCAAATAATCAAAGATGGAACAGCTAGGTACGTACCAGAGGACGGAGCCCCTGGGCAGCTTCTTCTTGTAGTAGCGCGAGTGCACCGGCGCCTGGAACAAGGAAGGGTGGTGGTTGGCTTCCACCCCGTCCCACTCCAGCGCATCCCACACGTCCTTCTCGATCTCCACGGCCGGCTTCGGTCCATCTGCAGCGACGGTTGGCAGCCGGCGCAGGCCCCAGCATCCCCTGATCTTGATGGTCTCGAGCGCGGGAGCCACCATCTTGAACTCGACGTCGCAAATCTGCCGCAGCATCGGGAGGTCGTGCAGGTGGATGGTGGTGAGCTTCGGGAATGCTACACCTATTTTGGTGGTTATTTCCCATGGGTAATCTTCGTCCAGCACGAAGATGTTGTGGAGGTTGCTGCAGTGGATGACGTGAAGGGTCTTCAGGTTCGGGAAGGAGTCGAGCCACACCGGGAGCACGAACTGGAGCCTTGGGCAGCTTCGCAGGTGCAGGTGCTGCAGATTTTGGAATGAAGCACCGTAGCCACGAGGACCTTTACTCCAAATGCAACGGGCCATCAAGAGATCCGACACCCAGGCGGTCTCCAGACGGTCAAAATCCCA